>CM035416.1:171301178-172501178 GCA_020310875.1 Ceratopteris richardii
GGGGGGGGGGGCTGTCAGAATGGGGGGGGGGGGGGGGGAGGGGCTGTCAGAATGGGGGGGGGGGGCTGTCAGAATGGGGGGGGGGGGGGGGGGGCTGTCAGAATGGGGGGCGGGGGGGCGGGGGGGGGAGGGAGGGGGGGGGGGGCGGGGGGGGGGGGGGGGGGGGGGGCGGGCGGGGCGGGCGGGGGGGCGGGCGGGCGGGGGGGCGGGCGGTGCGGGGGGGGGGGGGAGGGGGGGGGGGGGGGGGAGGGGGGGGGGCTGTCAGAATGGGGGGGCGGGGGGGGCGGGCGGTCGCGGGCGGGCGGGCTGTCAGAATGGGGGGGGGGCTGTCAGAATGGGGGGGGGGGGCTGTCAGAATGGGGGGGGGAGGGGGGGGGCTGTCAGAATGGGGGGGGGGGGGGGGGGGGGCGGGGGAGGGGGGGCGGGCGGGCGGGCGGGCGGGCGGGCGGGCGGGCGGGCGGGCGGGGGGGCGGGCGGGTGGGGGGGGAGGGGGGGGGGGAGGGGGGGGGGGGAAGGGGGGGGGGGGGGAAAGGGGGGGGGGGAGGGGGAGGGGGAGGGGGGAGGGGGGGGAGGGGGGAGGGGGGGGGTTGGGGGAAGGGGGGGGGGGGGGTTGGGGGAAGGGGGGGGGGGGGGGAGGGGGGGGGGGGAGGGGGGGGGGGAGGGGGGGGGGGGGAGGGGGGGGGGGAGGGGGGGGGGGGGGAGGGGGGGGGGGAGGGGGGGGGGGGGAGGGGGGGGGGGAGGGGGGGAGGGGGGGGGGGGGGGGAGGGGGGGGGGGGAGGGGGGGGGGGGAAGGGGGGGAGGGGGGGGGGCTGGGGGGATTTTTATTTTTTTTTTTTTTTTTTTTTGGGGGGGGAACCCGCAAATTCCCTAGGGGGCTCTTTTTTTTTTTTTTTTTAATTTATAAATAGCCCAATTTAGAGAAAAATCAAGGAAAAATCTGAAAAAAATGCCAAAAATTGGCCAAAAAATTCTAAAAAAATTCTGAAAAAATTCTGATGAAATTTTCTACATGTTGAGCCTAAAATCCTTCATCAAACCACAGAGACCCTCCATTTATTCCTCAAATTGGGCAATAAAAAGACATCGGAAAGGGATAAAAATTGCTAGAAAATTTCCAAAAAAGAGCTTGCTTGGCAGTGGTTTTGAAATATCTTCTAGGTTTTCTAAAAACACCAATAATAAAGATGAAATTGATAAGGAAAACTACTAAAACTGAGCAAAATATGATGAGAAAGTTATGTACAACCTGGACATATTTGGCAGTTCCAGGTGATCCATACGTCTTTAAGTGTGTTGATGATAGGCCTTCAGCCTTGAAATGTTGACCAGTGGCAAGGCCTCTCCTTTCAGCGTCTCTAACTCCACAGCACCCAAGTTTAGCATTGTTTTGACTCTATAAGGTCCTTCCCAATTTGGAAGCCATTTTCCTCTCAGTTGTGTATGAAGGTTAGGTCTATGGAGAAGAACCAACATGCCTGCTTCAGTGTTGTTGTTCCAGAGGTGTCGATCATGTGCCTCTTTCCTCTTCATCTGAGTCTCGATCAATTGTTTTGTTGCTAGGAGACGAATCTCCTCCACTTTATGTAGTGCCCCTATTCTCTGAGAGATATCACAGTCTTTTTTGCCCTGCATGAATGCTATCTTAGGTGAGCCATGTAAAAATTCAAAGGGCTCAATGGGCAATATGCCATAAACCAGTTGGAAAGGAGAATATCCGGTGGCCTCTTTGTATGCTAACCTGTATGCCCATAGTGTACCTTGATAAGCAATGCCCCATGAAGTGGGCTGTAACAGACACTCTTTTGTTAACATTGAGATTAAAACCTTATTTGTCGATTCAGCCTGTCCATTGGTTCTTGGGTAATAAGCACAAGAGGTCCTATGTAGAATTTTATACATGTTGAAAATTTCATGCAGGACCTTATTGACAAAATGGGTACCTTGATCTGTACAAATTTCAAGTGGGCATCCAAACCTGCAAATGATGCTAGTGTAGATAAAATCAGCAACAGTTTGGGCAGTGCAGTCGGGGGAAGCAATAGCTTCAGCCCACTTGGTCGCATAATCGGTAGCTATCAAGAGATATTTCTCTCTTTTTGGAATTGTCGGAGGATAGATGGGCCCTACAAAATCCAGCCCCCACTTTTCAAATGGTTGCCAGGAAGTGGAAACAATCAAGGGGTTATGTCTTTGCTTTGTGGGCTTAGGTCCACACCTCTGGCAAACGTCACATGCCTTTCCCCATTCATCTGCATCCTTAAATAGTGTAGGCCATCATAGACCAGCATCTAATATCCTCTGACTCATAATATGCCCTGGAAGGTGCCCACCACCTGGTCCTTCATGTGCAGAGTGAAGGACTTTCCTCACTTCTTCTTCCTCCAAGCACTTCCTAAGTCTGTCATCCTTTCCCTGTCTATATAATTTATCTTCAAAGAAGGTATATGGTCTGCTCTTGAGTAGCAATCTCTTCCTTTGCACAGCACTAGCCTTTTCTGGATACATCCCTGTTTTAATGAAATTCTTGATATCATAATACCAACCTTGAGCCTGGACAGCAAACAGATGAGCATATGGAAAATCATCATTGATTCCACTAACTTGCTCCATCATATTGATTCTGGAAAGGTGATCCGCCATAACATTTTCTTTACCTGGTCTGTGGACCATAGAAAAATCAAATTCTTGGAATAACAATAACCACCTCCATATTCTACCAGTGGCTTGTGGTTTGTTGAGCAAATATTTCAGTGGTTGGTGATCTGTTATAATAACAAATTTTACTCCCAACAAGTAATGACGAAATTTTTGGACAGCAAAAACCATTGCCAAGGCTTCCCTTTCTGTGGTGTTGTAATTCCTTTCAGCCTTAGTCAAAATTCTACTGGCATACTGAATTGGTCTATCCATCTTAAATTCTTCACTAGGTTGTGTCAAAACGGCCCCCACTGCATAGGCACTGGCATCTACATGTATGTGAAATATTTTTGACCACTCAGGTGTGATCAAGATGGGAGCAGACACTAACCTTGACCGCAATGCTTGATATGCTTTTTCCTCCTCTTCTTCCCATTTAAAAGGCACTTCCTTACCCGTAAGTCTAGCCAGAGGTCTAGCTATCTCTGCATACATTTTAATAAACCTTCTATGGTATCCAGTATGCCCCAAAAAACTCTGGATCTCTTTAGGGGATTTAGGTTTAGGCAACTTTAAGATAGAAATGATTTTGTCAGGATCCGGGGCCATACCTTTAGCTGACACCACATGTCCTAAGAGAGTTCCTTCTGTCACAAGAAAATGACATTTGTTTGGATTGAGCTTTAACTTAGTCTCCTTGCATCTTTTGAAAACATTCTGCAGCTGCCTCAAGTGGTGGTCCAAACAATCTAGAGGAGTTTCTTTGTGAGATCCTGAAAACGAAGAGAAGTCATCCATGAAGATTCTAAGTGATTCCAGCAATAGAGGGCCAAAAATGAGATTGACCGTTCTGTTAAAGGTGGCTGGAGCATTTCTGAGCCCAAATGGCATTTTTACATACACATATGTTCCCCAAGGTGTTATAAAAGCAGTCTTTTCTCGATCCTCTGGGTGTATTGATATTTGATTATAGCCACTGAATCCATCCATAAAGCTATATAATGCGTGCCCAGCTACTTCCTCAATGACCTGTTCTGCAAAAGGCATTGGGAAACCATCTGGAATGGTCACCTTATTGAGTGCTCTAAAGTCAACACAAATTCTGATTTTATTAGTATTCTTCTTTGGGACTATAACCATAGGAGAGAGCCACTCTGAGTGTTCCACAGGAATGATGATTCCTGCATCCTCCATCTTTTGGATTTCCACATAGACAGCTTCAGCATATTTTGGGTTAAGTCTATAACTCTTCCCTCTTATAGGTTTGGCTCCATCAACCAGAGGGATTTTGTGCTCTCCATAAGTTGCAGGCACGCCTTCTAAGTCTTTATAATGCCATGCAAAAACATCTATATACTGGGTCAAGAATGATTTTACCTTTTCAAGGAGCCCTGGGTGGCTCCACAACCAAGTGGCCACCAAAACTGGCCGATTATTGTTTTGAGTATCTAATTGTATTTCTTTGACAGGATTTCTCTCTACCAGAGCATCTTCCCGCTCCTCTCCTTCCTTGTCTTTGTCTTCTAGCTTTTCTTGCATTGCTTCATAAGCAGGGGTGTTTTGGATTTCAATCTGTTCTTCCTTATCCTGCATCCATCCTGCAGGTATTTCTTGAATTGGAAAAGAACACTCTTCACTAGAATCTTTTACCTTGCCTTTAGCTTTATTAACTTCATTTTCTGTAGTAGTCATATCCTCCTCAAAAATGCATTTGAGGGTTGTCTTCCTGCCCCTTCTGTGGTTTGTAATGGGCTCTCCCAATCCATCAACCTGGACTTTTTCCTTATCTTCATCATAACCTTCAATTGTACAACAATTATTAATGAAAACTCCAAAACAAGAGGAAGAGTTGCCTGCTTGAGAGCCAATTTAGAATATCCTCTTCTTCTTCAAAATCTATTTGGGGTTGATCTTCCAATTCTGGTTCCAGGCATATGCCAACTGTTTGCATCATGCTAGTGTTTCCTTGATTATCTGGGCCCTCTTCTAAATAAATCTGTGTCAGCTCTTGCCCTCTCTTTTGTACCCACATAGTGTCTTTACCCCAATCATGAATGACACTTGCATGCCTCAGCCATGGTCGTCCAATTAAGAGGGGAAATCCTCCTTCAACCTGGGGCAATCTTAAAACCACAAAATCTAGAATAAATAGATTACCTTGCATTTCAAGTGGAACTTTTGGGATCACACCCAGGGGCCTTACTTTGCTCTGATCTGCCAAAGTAACAGTGAAATTTGCAGGCCTTGAAGGGTGGAGTCCAATCTTTTTCATTGTATGTTCAGGCATCAAGTTAATGCCAGAACCACCATCCACAATAACTCCTTTAAATTCATGACCCCTGATAGATACTGTCAGCCGAGGACTTTTATAATCTGTAAGGGGTGCTTCCCTTACAATTTTTCCTTCATGTACAACAGCAGTCTTTGCCACCAAACTTGTAGTGGAAGCTTCATCAATTATCTGCAAGAGTTCTGACCTGAACTTCCCATCCATCTTTATTAAATCAAAAATACTAACCTCCTTTTTCATGGACTTGAGCAGTCTGGAGGCTTCTGATTCCTTAAGAGCTTGGGCTCCATTTGACTTATCCAACTCCTCATGAGCCCTGCTGAATGCATGTCCAATGGCATCACTGGTACCTGTGCAATTTTCCTTTTGCCTTGTGTCTGCACTTGTGGTGGCTAGGTCTTCGGACACACCTTTGTCTCTGTTTAATCCATTAATCAATGATTCTTGACCCATGTCCACTGGAGCCTTCCCCTTGCTTCTTGTCTGCACAGTAAAAGAGTCAATTTCCTCTAACTGCACCACCCTGGTAGATGGTGATGGCACCTTAACTTGATTTGCCATTTCTTCTTCCTGCACAGAAATCATTTGGATATGGGGCCCTGATGAAGAGGCGTGATTCTTAGGACAACAATTTGTATAATGGTCTCTGGCCTCAGGGCAGTTCCTGCAAGGAGGTGCATTCTCTGGTAGGGTGCACCTACTTTGGTAGTGCCCACATTCTCCACACCTAAAACAGATTATTGGCCTCCTAGGCCCATTTCCAAAATTATTCCTCTGTCTAGGGTTATAGTTGTTACCTTGATTTTGTGCAGCCATCACATTTGTGGTTGTTGGGGGTCCTCCTTGGGTCCAGTATGTCGTTGCAGGCATTCCCCTTGATTGGCATTCATGGGCCTCATGGCCAACCTTCCTGCATAATTGGCAAGTTACACTTAACAGAGGACACTCACTTACTATATGCCCTTGTTTGCTGCACATGGAACACCAAAGACCACTCTTGATGCCCCCTCCTTTGAGCTCCTGCAACTCCTGTCGCAGCTGAGCTAATTCCTCTGCCTGGGCTTCCTCTTCCTTTTGGAGCTTGAGTGCTTCAATCTCCCTTCTCAATTGAGCCACAGCAGTCTCCTCCTCTTTGTAGGGCTTATTTCTCTTTAAGCCCTCCAACTCCCTCCTCAGCTGGGTCACTGGATCCTCCATCTCTGTACCATATGTTGGTGGTGAAGAAGTTGTCCCATATTGGTGCCTTATTTGCTCCAGTCTTGTAGCCGTGGTGATGAACTCCTCTATGGAGGCTGTAGGTAATACTAATTCCTTTATTTTGCATTGAGTGGCTACTGGTAGGGGCTTGGCTAACCATTTCTTGACAAAAAAATCATGGGGTGGATCTAGTAGTTTGGCCATTAGTGCTTTGGCTCTGTTCACAAATTCTGGGAACTTTTCTCCTGGACCCAATCTCAAGTTCTCTAGCTCTTCTATGATAATCTCTGGTGTGTTCCCCTGCTGGAATTGATTTCTAAAAGCATCCTTCATCAAATCCCAAGTGGTAAAGTGGTTTTCAGCAAACTGGCTGAACCACTTGTCTGCCAGTCCTTCCAATGTGGCTGGGAAGAGTATCAAGAAAGCATCTTCCCTACCCATTAGCCCCCTAGTCTTACATAATGCAAGAAATGGTCGAATGTGCTCATCTGGGTCCTCCTGGGCTAAACCCCTGAAGGAGGGAAATTTTATGTTTAATCTGGAGAGCAAGATTTTTAGGTCCACCTGTCCTGCCATGCTTCCTACCGATGAAGTCGATGAAAGTGGACTCGATGATCTTCTGTTCGTCTTTCTTCTTGTCTGCTTGCACTTGATTCTCAAGGTTTGTGACTGGGTCGCGGTCATGAGCTATTCATAGTCCACTTAAAATGAGACACTTGATAAAAGTATGTACCTTTTGGCCCACTGGAGTAATGTTGTCGACACTGGAATATTGTCCTCCAGTGGCAATATATAGTCTCCTATGCTCAAAGCTCCTTGGAAGTCCCACCGGGCGTGCCAAATTTGTTGGGGGATTCTTTGACAAGAAGGAGTTTGAGGGTTTGTAGGAGAAAATGGAAGGACCAAAAGAGAAAATACACCTTGGAAGTCTCTGCCGTTTGATTACAGTAAGAAAAGTACAATGTTTGAAATACAAGATACACCAATACCTCTGTGCACAATCCCGCAGAGTGCCCAATTACAAAATATCCAATATCCCAATGTCCTCTTGCTGCCGACCTCCTCTGCAACAAACCTCCACCTGCTTCAAGCTTCTCCTTGTGCACACCTTGCACCAAGCTTCCACAAAGGGGGAGGAGTGAATACCTGCTGTCGGCAAGCGTACACTGCCAAAGGACCTTGAGATACTTGGGGGAACTATAGCTTAGCACTTCTCTGCACCAAAATCCTTGGTCACTCTCTATGCACCTTGCACTTCCACTTCTGTGCGACGGACTCTGGTGACCCTTGCACTTCTCTCCCTTGCTCCACTTAGCCTATGCTCTCTTGCTTACTCCAACCTTGGTCCAAGAATGGCCTTGCCTTGATTTGAGTGTGTCGATCACGTACGCTCCTAACTGCAAGTGAATCTTGGTGCTCACTTTGATGTTCCAAGATTGTTCTCCCAAGTGGCAGCCAACGACTCACTGTTTTGTCCTGTAGTGACTTTAGTCTAAAACCAAAAATTTTAATGGGGGGCCATACTTTCACCTGTGCGTACACTTTTTCCGCTTCACATACTTTCATGTTTCCTTTTAAGTCTTCACTTTTACACATAAGAGGGGGTTCACCTGAACCTTCCAAAACACTTTAAAACACACTTTGAACCTTAGGAAAATTAGAGAAAGTACCTCTGCAACCTGCAACCTATTTTCTCCAATTTACCCTTTGTGGACAATTCATTGTGCACTACCTGTGCACTTTGACACCTGCACTTACGCCCTTTGACTTTGCACCTGTTGACTTTGACCTTGACTTTGACCTATTGACTTTGACCTGTTGACTTTGACTGCAGTTGACTTTGACCAACATGACTTTTATGGGCTCAACACATCTATTACTAGCACTTGAATCTAACAAATGCACTTCAAGTTATGAGCAAAATAGTGAATGGCGAGAAGCACCAACACTCGCTTAACAACTCGTAATGGCTCACACACACACACTACAATAGTTCAAAAGTGGTGGGAAGGGATAGATAACAGTCTTACATACAGATTCCAAGCATTAGACACACACAAAAGATCATGGAGAAGGAGGAAATCAGTAAGAAAGAAGAAAATTTGAAATTCTTCTTCAATTCTTCACAAGGGCAAAAAGTCCCTTACAAGAGTCACGAAGTGACTTATATACATGTGCCCTAAAAATGGTCCTTTCACACAAGAGACCGGCACTTTTATTGAAGAACTCTAATTTCCTACTATTTTACAAGAGTTATGTTACATAGATTTGGGGCTTATGCATCTAGAGGACTCCTCTAGTGCATTTACATAGATTCAAAGGAGTTTCATAGGATTTTGAAGAAGAAAATTTATGCTCATTAATTTGAAAATTTTGGAGCTCCTTTGTTGTGCCTCTTTTCTCTGCAACAATAGGTGAGTGGAACCATCTTGGATAGAAAATCGAGACCATGAGCCGTACCCAGTTTTGTTATGGGCTAGCACATATATATATATATATATATATATATATATGTATGTGTACATCGTGTATATGTCATTGCGTGCTATGTTGTGTTGGTAGACGGGTCGAATAAACGTGGCTGCATTGTCAGGGCCATGAGTCGCATCCAATTGCAACATAGGCCAACTCGTGAAGTTAAAATAAACAAAGAAAAAGAAAAAGTTCCCACTCCTGAGGGGGAGAGACAAAGAGGAGGAGGGTGGTGATCGCCCAGATGGATGTGTTTTTTGCTTGTGTGTAATTATAAGGACGAGATGTTGGCTGTTGATAGATTGATCCACTCGAGGCCAACTCCAACGAAGGTGTAGCTATTATATGTGCATGGCTGATTAGTTTGTAAGCAACTTATCAAATTCATCTCTTCTTATGTTATCAATAGGTTCATTCCAAAGGCAGGTAATGGTGTACACACTTCTTGGAATTTCTTCACTTATGTCTTGTTTCATTTTGGGGTGATCAAGGTTTTTGGGATGTGAGGTGAGACTTTTCTTTAGAGGCCTCATTTTTGCTCATATATGTATAGTGGGTATAGAGGAAATTATCAAAAATAGATACACCAGATCACGTGTTTTTTATTCTCTTTTCATTATTTTTTGGATTTACTTTTTGATGACTTTGCAGGTGAGAAGGGTGCATCGAAAGAGAAGAGATTTCCAAAGGGCTCAAGGTAGGTAAGGGATTTTTTGTTATTGATAATAGGTGATGTTGACTAACCATGTGCTTGTAGGAAAGTCTTGGGAGAATCAAATTTATGATTGCATCATTGATGTTTTTTTAGTTTTTGGTTTTGTTCAAAGCATTTATGACTTGGATTGTGGGAAATGTATGGATGACATGACTTTTTGCTGAGGTTTTATTGCAAGAGAGAATGAGATAGGAAAGGGGTCGTGTGTGAGCAGGTATGAGGTATGGTGCATCTGAGCCATGGTGCAATGGATGTGAGTACGTGTGTGCATGAATACAGGTGATGGTGGGGATGGTAAGATGAGTTGAATGTGTGAAGGAAATTCTCATGTATAATGACTATGTGTGAGTAGAGAGTTGAGAATATGCCCATGTGATTTGTCATGGTTGAATGGGTTGAGTGATTCGATTCTGGTGTTTTATGTGTCCTCTTGAAAGCGAGCTAACCATTTGAATGAGTGGCAGGAGAAAAGCAAGGTTGCACGGTAGGTAGAAATGCTCTTTGACAATGATTTCGCAAGGAAGGAAAGGAGAGTATGCAAATCCATCATCTAGCTCATGGTAGTAAAATGCAATCTCTGCATTTCACCAACCAAGAAGTCTGTGGTTTTTCACCCATTACCTATGGACTAAGTTCTATTGGAAGAGCATCTATTGGCACTTGTGCAAACTCTAATATTTCTCTTTCCCATAGTTTGCCATATGAATGCAAAAGCATTCCCTTTGAGATTCAGATAATCTCTAAGTACCCATCCTCCTAACTGATGTTTACACATCATGCTCATGATGTAACACCAACTAAGAGTTTGGTACCTCAATAGGTTAGATATCTCCCTATCTCCTAGAAACCCTAAAGAGAAGAATCATAACTCTACTCTCAATCTAACTAATGTCAATAACTAGATCATCTCATCTAGTCAAAGACCATCACTGGAAGTAAACAAACTATTCCTCTCTAGAGTCTCTATGTGGAACTCAATCTAACTAGTATGATTACCTGATCTCCCTCTTGTCTTTGATAGAAGAGTGCCACTTCTATCTAGACAACCAAAATGACAAAGTGAAACTCTCTCCATGTCTCTCTCTGTAATCTCCTCTAAGGAAAAGAGCTATGGTAGTGGAATCTATTCCACTTTCCCTTTCCCTTTGAAAGAGATTTTGTTGAATTCATTTGCTTTACTCATCCATAATTGAGAACATGCACATAAGTTCTCCATGTTTTTCCTTCCAAAATAGTGGAGAAAGAGACTCCAATGTGAAGGAAAATTATACTGAAAAGTAGAATAAATGAATTCCTTCCGAAATATAAACTAAGAGATGTTTTCTAAACACCTCTTCTGTCTAAAGGAAAATATGCTCTATTCTTCTCCTATGAAGAAATCATATTTTCCTTTTCTTCATTCTCTCTCAAAGAACAGGAGCTAAAGTGAGATCAGTGAGCTAAAGTGAGACCAGTGAGCTAAAGTGAGATCTCTCCTTGATCTCTAAGTTAATTCCCACTTTGTCCTTTCCTTAAAAGAGAAAATTATGAATTCATTTGCTCCTCTCTTCCATGATTGATGCATAATCCCTCATTACATACATTACTATAAAGATGGAGAACAATGCTCCCATAACTAATGAAGGTATATGTAGTGAAGAGTGGAGAAAATAAATTCCTTATAAGGTTCAAAGCCCTCTACTAAAATGGTCAGAAATGATATGACATGATACCATAAACACATGTGTATCCATACTAAAAGGCTATCTCTGCCAACCTATGGATGGATCTATACGATCCCCATGAAACTAATGGAATTATCCTTCTTGAAAACCTCAAAATGAGTATGTGACATCAATGGTGACAAAATCACCGCTCACATTCTCTACTGGAAAAATAAATCTTCCCTAAACTATGAAGGATAACTTTGAGTCCTAAGGAGATGTCTACTAAGAGCGCTCCTGTGATCTAGTGAGACATGACTCCATAAATGATGAGTCCTTTTCTCCCTTGCCATAGAAGAAGAGTGCTCAAAGGGAAGTCATTTCCACCGTCCCATACCAGTGAAAACTTCTTCCAATTCACGGTACCATATCTACACTAAACCGAATATATATTCCATGTAATGGAATGTGCAAGTGGACTCTAATGAATCCCATATCCTAAAATCATATGAGTGGACTCAAATGAGTCTCAATATCATTGAACTAGTTAGTTTGGTTCTAGTCAGTATGTGACAATGGATATCCCTTTCTGTGCCAAACCAACTTGTTCCTAGGTACAAAGACTAGGTCTAAGTACCTCTCTGTAGATCCCGATATACATATATATGTATTGGGTACCCCAACTATTCCTGAGTAAGGGATCTATGCTCTATACCATAGAGCTAGTGTCATGCCTGTGGCCTTCCTAACCATCACTCGAATTACATAAGCACCCGTCGATGCTATCTAATGAAACCCATCTCTGTGATCCCATCTATTTGGTTTCCTTAGTAGTGTAGCAGAAATGCTTCACTACTTGGTCAAGCGATGTGCATGAGTGAAACTAGTCACTCTTTGGGTATGCATCATGATACCCCATAGTCTCCTAATCATCCTGTGAGACTCTTTTGAAGATAAATAAATCTTCACTACATTGGAGATTATCATAAATGTATCTCCGGTGCCTCTATGTAACTTCCTATAACCTATAGGATTGTTTGTGCACATTCCTAATGGTGAAGGTACATGTTCTTTCCCTTAGCAATCCTATGGTCTAAAATCCATAAGGATTATGTGTAGGGATCCTGTTTCTAATGAAGTTGCCTTATCTATGATACTATGATGGTATTAAGTCCATCAAATACATGCTTAGAAGCATGCTAACACCTTAGTGATGTTTGCAGAAGGGGCATGTTACCATGCCATAACATTCTTACCTAAAGGCAAGTGCGTATATAACGCCATGAGGTGGGAAAATTTTCGACAACATTTCCCCAGGAAATGGAATCCCAAAAAATTTTAACCATAAGCTCAGTGGCACATAGGCCACCCAATAACATAGGGCTTGACGAACCCACGGCATGCATGCCATAAACTCATATATGGACTCCATAACCTGCAAAAACATAAAAACAAATGCTAGCAACAATTTTTGCATAACCATGTAGTTTCTGCAATCCTCTTTCCTGCAAACAATCACAAAGTATATTTCTCGCCTGTTGATCCATACTTTTAGGATTTGAACAATGATCAAGATTTGTTGTATGCAATCCAATCTATGCATGTACATACAAAACATGCCATAACATAAAGTAAAATGCCTGAAGCGTAAAGCATAAATCACTGAATGGTTTGGTTCTGGAATTGCATGCATCCAATCTTTCTCGACAAACTTCAAGATCTCTGCATCTTCCTCCTCAGATCCTAACATAAGCTTTGAAGTGTCCGAAAACATCGGATCACTTCCCAAAACATAAAGCATGGTTAGGTGATTACCAAAATAATGCAAATTTAGTCAAAAAATGCATTAGTAATCCTTCTTTATTACCTGGAAAAACCACTTTAGGACCTGCAAATATTCATAAACTGAAATATATAGCATGTGCAAAGATCTCGAAGTGAAATTACTCAAATCGCCTTCCCGGTTTGAAAGATATAACTCCCGGAAGGTAGTTGCTAAAACTGTTCAGACTTTGCAGACCTGTTCAAACCTACAAAAATACTTATTTTCCAAAATTTCTTTTAATAAACTGAAACTAGACCTTGTGCTCTTCGAAACATGCCATACCACGTCCAATTTGGAGTTTTCTAGCCCAAGATATGGCCATTCCAAGTAGGACATGCCAAACTAGTGGACTGTTGGAGGAGCTGAAAAAATTGTGAAAATGTGATTTTTGGGGTGCCCCAAAGCATTCTTCCATCAAGCAAATCCTACAATTTCCTCCATAACCTCAGAGAGTGCTATATGAAGATGCTTGGGCATATTTTCACATTTCCAAATCCTCCCTTTGTGCATGCTAATTCGCTCCCCAAAAGAGGCATAAATCAATATTTTTACTTTTATGCAAAAACTTAAATGGGAGCTTTTAACAAGCTTCTAATCCACTCCTAATGTGGATTTTTCTTGGTTTTTCTCTTCTCCATGGTAATATATACACCATACTTCATGTATGTATACAATAATAAATAGGAAGCCTCTTAAATGATCTTTATTCTTACTCCCAAAAGTGGAGTTTGGCAAAATTTAACATCTAAATTTTTTTCCAAGGAACTAAAATTCTTTCTTAACTTATCATTTTGATGAATCTAATGATTCACCTATGAAGACCATACACCATACTCTCAGTATATATACTTTTTTCTATCCATCCGTAGCTAGCTCACCTCTTTTTCCCTCTTCCAAAATGGGAGCTTCTTAGATTCAGGTGCTGAAATTTTTTCTCAACAGTGATAGAAGGGAGTTTTGTGGAGCTTAAAACTCCCATCATACTGAGATATATTTTGGATTTCGTAATCCTATATGGAAGTAAATATACTAGACTATAGGTATGCATGATTTTTCCTACCAAAGTAAGAAAAATCCCACTTTATTTCCCTTTCCCAAAATGGCTATTAGTCAAAAATAGCTCCTGAATTTTTTGTAAAAATCATAAAAATAGGCTACTTTAGAGGTGCCTAAAGCTTACCCGTTGTTGTATTTTGAGGGAATCCTTGACTCTAAGTGAGAATACATATCTCATATTCTCCATACATGTTATTTTCCTCCAAGACCTTGGCCCCCTAATGGTTCATTATTATTCTCAAAAAGGAAAATTCTTACAGAAATTCAGAAACAGTCAACCTGGAAGTTGAAGGCCATAAATCCTTCTTTCTAAATAATGTAGGATTTCATAGAGGAGAACATCATGTTCGCTTGCTACTTCTCCTTGCCTTGATGATCATCATGCATCTCCCACGTCCAATAGATATCAGACCTCTACTCTGTAGCAAATAGGGAGAGAAACTCCCCATCTTCTCTTACCTAGGCGATGAAAATCGAAAAAGTGAATCTCTGCTGGCTGCCCTGAGCAAAATTACTTTATGTGTGTGCATCATCTGATTATGATAGGATTAAAGTGGCGCTCCTCTCTGTTCATCGACTTCCATTCCAGTTTTACATATGTTTCTGTAGATCGAACGCCATATTCATCGCACAAGCATGGCGCCTTGGATAAGTGGAGTGCCTCTCATGCTTGCGACGCAGGTTCAATTCCTGTTTCCTACATGTGTGATAGCGACCCACGGTGGCTCTGATAAGTGTTAAACTATCTCTTCTTTTGCTCACTGTTGACGAGCTTGCAATGACGAAACCATCCAGCACACGGAGCTTCGTTTTTTTGGGTTCACCTCCTAGCCGCCGAGCTTCTTCATCTAAGATAACTCACGTGAGAGCTATCATGGACTCTAATAAAAATAGAATCTTATCTCTTCTATCATATTCTATCAAATGGGCACAATGCCACTAATGATGCCATGTGACATATATGCCACCCGAGAGCTATCATGGACTCTAATAAAAATAGAATCTTATCTCTTCTATCATATTCTATCAAATGGGCACAATGCCACTAATGATGCCATGTGACATATATGCCACCTCACCCAAGAGGGTGTGCATCCATAATATGACAAAACCTATCAGGCCTTGACGCAAGAGTACTCAAGAAGTGAACCCAGAGGGGGGAATGCAAAATGAGTGGCTAGGTATTGCAGATTCATACAATGGTTCTACATTGATGCTCGTCTAGTTAGTCATGAAATTTTCCTTGCAGACAATCATGGTATCCTAAGTATCGACTTCTCCATAACGTAGATTTTGTTATACGAGTAGATTTTGTTTGGTATCAATTCCAGGGAACGATTGTAGGTTTTGTGACCACTATGATTTTCAGTTTTAGACATCTGTTAGTGCATAATGAACAATATAGCTGATATCTTTGATGTTTCACTAAAGAAGGATGTGTTGGACTAACATGAAGACCTTGTTTATATGAATGCACATTTGCTCTGAATCAATGATATCAAAATTTTACATCCATAGGAACTACTAATGGGTTCTTAGAATCAATGAAGCTTTTAGAACTTTGATCCATTTTGGATCTCTCGGCTTTGAGTACAATGGACAACGGATGTGATGAATAGTCGAGTTAGGAGTTTATGGCATCTCTTTGCAGAAGTGAGGAGGAGTAATCACCTTAGAATGAGGAATACAAGCCGAATTTCAAAGATATTACGGAGCAAGAGGTGGTTCCTCAGATAAGGAGAGTTAAAGAAACCTTCAAATTGCCACTATGCAACATGTATGCTAAGATTAGCTTTTGTAAATGTGTGTTTCTAGTTGTTTCTTCACGAGTTACTCTAGCATGTACTGAACTTGAGTCTATCTAACTTCGTTCCAGCATTTCAGAGGTTGTCTTGAAAAATGTGTAGATAATGAACCTCCTTGCCCTCTGGTAAGTTCAAACTATCAAGAGTTGGTAAAAGATGAGGCCATGTAGCCTACCCTGTATGTATTGCAGTTAGTGTTGAAGTTATAGCTTTCTTGAGAATAAGGAGAATGCATGTAGTTAATTCTTCTATATCTGACAAGGAATCACATTCTTTGGGCTTACATAGAGAAATAGAAGTGTTGTTAAATATGCAAGTTATGTGAAATGAATAAGGAGAATGCATGTAGTTAATTCTTCTATATCTGACAAGGAATCACATTCTTTGGGCTTACATAGAGAAATAGAAGTGTTGTTAAATATGCAAGTTATGTGAAATGTATAAATGTGTTTTTCAAGGGAGTGAAGAAAAGTGAGAGAAGAGGAAAGTGTGTGTGTGTGTGTGTGAGTAAAAGAAAGGGTGTCAGAGTGGAAGAGAGAGTGCAGGTGTGTGCACGAGAGAGACAGAGAAAGAGGGAGGTGCAAGTGAGTAAGAGAGTGAATGTGATATTTGAAAGAAATCTCAAGATCTAATAATTCTTTTGAGGAGTTTTAACTTGGAGAAGGTGCGCAAGATTTGGATGAGACCTCATACAAAGTTTAATTGAAAACTTTACACATTTGGTTAGTCAATGAGTGGATTAAGTGAAGTAAACTTTTTTGAATAATCAGTTCTTTCACAGTTAGTTCAAATCTTGATAATTTGACATTAGTTTTCCAAAATTGGTTGAGGTTATGAGTTGTTCTTGATATAGAGGTGCTCTAACATCAAGAATAACTTGTTCTTTTGGAGAGTAACACTCTCCATCAGTGGTTTCAGAGCAAGAGTCATCAGATTTGAAGAATGGAGGACCCCGACTGTCAGAGATATACAGAAATTAATCCTTGAAGATTCAAAAGGTGAAAGGTTGAAGTGAAAGCTAGAGACAGAGGCCTGATGATATCAAGAGGATCAAAAGGAACTATATTCGAAGTAAAGGTACATTCATTATTCACAAAGCTTGAAGAATTTATTGCACAAGTGAAGAAAAGATGGGAGATTCTCTTTAGATAGAGAAATTGGATAGAGAAAACTATCATGCTTGGTCAATGAGGATGGAAGATCATCTTATGACCAAAGACCTAATAGGATATATCAAAGGTGAAGAGGAAAAACCAGAATTTAAGGATCCTAGTGTTCCAACTAGGGAAGAGCTCTCATATTTGAAGACATGGATGAAGAAGGATGCTCAACAAGGAGCATTATCTACATGGGAGTTAATGATTACTTGCTACCTCATATTAGAGGACTTGAAAGTGCAAGTGACATATGGAATGCTTTGGAGGAGCATTTCCAAAACACTACAAAGTCAAGGAAGGCATCTTTATGGGCAGAATTCACTACATTCAAGAAGAAGGCTTCTCAATCCATTTATGATCATGTAGCAAGAATGAAGGACATTGCAGATGCATTAGGAGCAATTGATGAAGTTATTGAAGAGGAAAAATTGGTAAGACAAATTCTCATAGGTTTGAGAGGAGATGAGAAGTGGAAGCCGTTCATTATATCCACTGAATTGTCACTAGATCATTTCACTCCTAATTTGAATCAATTGTAAGGACATATACTAACCTTTGAGCAGGATATCGTAAGAGTACAAGTGAAACAATGTATTCAAAGGACAAGAAGAAAACTAACAAAGGCAAGCAACAATTGAATGAAGATGAAGGCACTACTAGTCAAGCTAACTTCCTAAGAGGAAGAGGAGGTGGCAAAGGAAGAGGAAGAGGTAGAAGCAATAAAGACGGTGTCAAAGCGTGCTGGATTTGTGGTAAGACTAATCGTTTAGCTCATGAATGTTGGCATAATAATCAGAATGGTGGAGGATATAATCAGTTTTTTAATTCAAGAGAAAGAGGTGGTAGAAATCAGAGAGGTAATTTCAGAGGTAGAGGTAGTAGAGGTTTCTTTGGAAGAAATGTAGGTAGAGGCTCTCAAAGTCAATCCTAGAATAATACCTACTACAATTATGTTTCAGATCAGAAAGAGGATTCAACCTTAATTACGAATGCAACTTGCGAAAGACAAAGTGAAGATAAAGAGTCTTCTACATTGACTCAGGGTGTAGCAATCATCTGAGAGGCAGCATAGCTTTGATGACTGATTTGGAGAACAAGGTGAGTAATCATGTAGTTCAAATAGCTGATAACACAAAGCACAATGTGAAGTCCATTGGATCAGTAAAGGCCAAGGATGGAAGCACTCTTTTGAGTAAGGTCTTGTATGTTCCTACGATTCCAAAGAATCTGATAAGTGTAGGGCAAATTGTAGAGAAAGGTTATGAAGTAAAGAGTTGTTGGCAAGGAGGTCTACAGCTTCCTTGTCGGATTCTCAGGCTATAATCAAGTAGCCATTGCTCTTAAAGACCAACACAAGATGGCATTTTCCATAGAGTGGGGCATATTTGCATTTTTTGTAATGCCATTTGGGTTGAAAAATGCACCCGCCACTTTCCAATGACTAATGTGTCATGTTTCCAAGGAATTCTTAAGGAAAAACTTGGAACTTTACGTGGATGACATATGTGTTCATTCTAACATGAGCCAAACCCACATCCCTTAATTAAGGCAAGTATTTGATAAATGACGAGAATATCAGGTCTGCCTGAACCCAGAAAAATGTGTTTTCATGGTCAGGCAATGCAAGATTCTGGGACACATTGTGTCAAAGAACAGGATTTCTATGGACAAAGAAAAGGTGAAAGTGATTGCAGATTTACCTAGGCTGAAAAATGTGAAAGAAGTACAGGCTTTCATGGGACATTGTGGTTATTATCGACAATTCATACACATGTACGCTATCATAGCAAAGCCTTTGTACTCTCTTTTGACCAAGTTTGAAAGGACGGATGAATGTGAGAACTCATACAATGAACTAAAACAACGCTTGTGTTCAGCACCTATATTAACGCTTGTGTTCAGCACCTATCATAGCAAAGCCTTTAAACTCTTTTTTGACCAAGTTTGAATGGACGGATGAATGTGAGAACTCATACAATGAACTCAAACAATGCTTGTGTTCAGCACCTGTCTAACTATGCCATAGGGTGTGTGTTGGCACACCCGACGAATGAATGTAATATGGATCTTCCCATAGCTTATGCAAGTAGACAGTTAAATGCAGCAAAACAAAATTACACCACGACAGAGTGCGAAGGATTAGGAATGATTTACGTGGTAAAGAAATTCAGGCATTACTTATTGGCGAATAAGTTCAAGTTCTTCACGGATCATCAGGCATTGTTATACTTAGTCGATAAGCCTTGAAACACCGAACGGTTTATACATTGGTTTCTATTACTAATGGAATAGAACTTCGAAGTAGTAGTCCAGAAGGGAAAGACCCACCTTAGAGAAGACCACCTTTCATGGTTAACTATGGGAGAAGCTCCTTAAGGAATAGCAGATGAACTACCAGATGCATACCTGTTCAATCTTGAGATAGTACCTGAATGGGCCAAGACTATTGTCCTCTCACATTCGGACCCAAGAATCCTAGGATTAAGATCAAAGAAGGAGGATCACCAAGTCACGAAGGTACCAGATACTTGTAGGAAGTATATATAAACAAGATAATCAAAAAATTCTTGCTTGTGTAGATGACTCAAAATGCGAGAATTGGTTGTTGTTGATATATTTAGGTAGTGATGTGTGTGAACACTCTAGGACCACCGGGGCACTTTTTTCCCTCTTTAGAAGGTTTTTTTTCCCCAGCTTGTATATACACCTATTGCCCTAACGGGCTACTTATCTTTGTACATTCTAGTGGTAATACATTCAGTATTGTGTGTTGTGCTCCAAGCTTCCTCTTCTTCCTTGTGTTGTTTGTGTGCTTCCGCAGACATCTAACTCCAACAATTGGTATCAGAGTAGATCGCCGCTTCATCTAGGGCATTATCGACACCTCTCCGGTTGTAGTCTCACAATCGCATGAATTTTGGTGAGCATACTCAAGTTGTTTCCGAGATCAAAATGGCTTCTCTCTAGTGCCGAAATCACGATCTGAGATTGTTTCAGCTTCCAAACGCACTATCATAGCGCTTGTGCAGGCTATTTCATCTTTTTGTGCCAAAGGTATATACCATTTCAATTCGCCAGTATAAGCGTCTCAAAGTCTGCTACAGGTTTAGAAGAATTCGTCTCGACAATTTTGTTCAACTTTTTGAGATACAGTCAATTTTCTGCATCAAGGTATTTCACTCACCAGCCATGGCTTAAAGCAATGATGTATTGTGTATGTTGGATGTTGAGGATAAGTTGGATGGTACCAACTACCCGTTATGGACTTATATGATGCGACATGTATTGGTTGCAAAAGAATTGTGGAATATTGTGTAGGGTGTTGAAAAACTTCCTATCACGCTTGCAATTGTTACAACTGCAGGTACTGAAGCTGATGTAGAAGGTCTTGAAGATGATGATATTCTGCATATTCATGTTTGTGTTGTGCTTTCTGTTGCACCTACTACAGAGCAAATTCGTTGGGATGGCAGAGATGCCCAGGCACATGCATTGACAGCTTTGTATGTCAAACGTGCCACTATTCCTCACATTCGCTCTTGTAGAACAGCTAGTGATGCTTGGGATACACTTATCACGTTGTACCAAGCTAGGAATGAGGCTCATATTGCTTACCTCTGAAAACATTTGGAGAGTGAGCACATGAATGAAGTTGATTCTATGGATAGTTTTCTAACAAAGATCAAAGACTTGAAGAAACATTTGATTTCTGCTTATGAGGTGATTCTATGGACACTTTTCTAACAAAGATCAAAGACTTGAAGGAACATTTGATTTTTCTTGATGAAGTTATACTAGATAGCTCACTTGTGCAGACCGTTCTGAATGGTCTTCTTGATTCTTATCAGAGTTTTGCATCTACTCTTCAATTGATGATGAAAGGCAATCCAAATGCCTTATCATTTGAGGAGTTAGTTTCTGTTCTGTTGCAAGAAGATCACTCGAGGCAGAACAAGTCCATTATGCTTTTGTAGATCAAGCTTTCCTAGCTAGTCAAAAGGGCAAAGGAAAATGGAGCTCTTCAACTGGCAAGCAAAAATCTACAAATGTTGCACATTCAAAGAAGGAAGACAAAGATGCAAGTACTATAAAGGAAATTATCATATCATAAAGAAATGTCCTAAACTGGCTTCAAAAAAGGCAAAGAGAAAAGAGGCTAGAATGGTTGGTGTAGAGGCCTCTACTCCAAAAACATAGTCTGCTAACCTTGTGCAGGATGAAGAATGGGTGTTTACTACTGTTTGTAGTTTTGACCCATCTTCTCATGAGCAGTGCATGCCTGCAGTAGACTCAGATGTTTGGCACTTTGATAGTGGGGCGACCAAACATATAACCTCGCAGTGTAGTTTCTTCTCTTCACTCGAGCATGTCCCTATAGGGAATATTGTTACATATGCCAACTCCTCTTATCCTGTTATGGGAGTTGATAAGATCATTTTGACTACTGCTAATGGTAGTTCTTTCACCTTGTTAGATGCTTTATTTGTGAGAGGGATCAAAAAGAATCTGTTATTAGTTTCTACATTAGCCAAGATTGGCTTGGTTGTGAAATTTGTTGATGACAGATGTACAGTTCATGATCTGTCAAATGGCGATGTTATTATTGCTTCTGGCATTTTATGTCGTGGGATGTATGAGCTCAGACTACGAAAATTTGTGAATGATTTGGCACGTGCAATACATGATTCTCAGGCTATGTCAGGTGCAAAGCTTTGGCATGCACGCTTTGGTCATCTAAACTTTGCTAGTCTGCTACACCTGTAGAAATCTGAAATGGTGTCCTCTTAGCCCAAACTTGAGGCACCCGGTAAACATGTATGTGAAGGTTGTATTTTGGGCAAAATATAGTGTTCATCATTTCCAAAAGATGGTTCAGTGCGGGCTGAAAATCTGTCAGCATGTAAAATGGGACCTCTGTTTTGATCGAGGGGAGGAATATATGTCTTCTGACTTTAATGCATTTTTGGTTAAACATGGGATAAAACACCAGTGTACAGTGTCATATACACCTCAACAGAATGGAGTTGCTGAATGGAAGAACATGTCACTCATGGAGATGGCGAGGTGTATGGTCAAGATTCAAGCTCTACCACATAGTTTCTGGCTTGAGGCTGTCATGTGTGCAGCATATGTACTTAGCAGTTGTCCCATTAAAGCACTATAGTCTATCACTCTGTATGAGGCTTAGCATGATCGCAAGCCATCTGTTGTTCATCTATGTGTTTTTGGTTGTCTGGCATATGCATTAGTGCCTCAACATCATAGAAAATTGGATGGTAAAGCAATAAAATGTATTTTTGTTGGGTACAATTCTGAAAGTAAAGGCTATCGTCTGTATCATCCACAAACTAAGCATTCTGTTTAGCCCTGATGTTTTCTTTCTAGATGTTACTCAACCATTGCTTTCATGTACTAAGAAGACATTTGTTAGCTCCAAAGTCATGTATGATACTTTGCTGCCTCTTTTTAGAGGTGGACACTCTAGTGCTGGTCCTAATGAGGCAACTTCTCAGCCTTTGCAAGTTTCATGTGATGATGCAAATTATCCCATTTCTAATGCATATTTACATGATGCACTTGTTGATGAGAGAGCTGATATTGAGGGGGGAAAAACTATAAATTGGCTAGTGCAAACCTTTCGTGATATCAAAATAGATGCACCTCTATCATATCGTACTCGTTCATGCTCTCATAGCACCTCTTTTGCATCAGATTGCTATGCTGTGGCTACATCTAGTCTCTGTGATGTGTGTGTTTCGTTTGATGAAGCACAAAATTCAAAAAATTGGATGGCTCCTATGCCATCTGAATATGATGCTATAATGAAGAATGGTACTTGGTCTTTGTATGACTTGCCTCCTCGCAAGAAGGCGATTGGCACTAAGTGGGTTTACAAGCTGAAGCATAAGCCTAATGGAACAGTTCACAAGTATAAGGCTAGGCTTGTTGCAAAGGGTTAGGAAAGAGGCATTTACTTTGATGAGACCTTTGCACCTACATGTCGTATGACTACTGTTCGGAGCGTCTGTGCACTTGCAACCCATCGTGGTTGGAATGTACATCAACTGGACATTAAAACAGCATTTCTAAATGGTGACTTGCATGAAGTGTATGTTTTTCAACCCCGTGGCTTTGTGCAGAAAGGGCATGAAAACTAGGTGTGCAGGTTAAAGAAGGCATTATATGGTTTAAAGCAAGCACCACATGCTTGGTATGAGAAGAGACATGCCTATCTGATTGCACATGGTTTTGAGAACATTCCAACTGAAAGCACCTCTAAGCGTGCTAATGATGTGTTGATCATTGTTGTCTATGTTGATAACATGCTGCTCATTGGTCCTATTGAGAAGCATATTGCTGATTTTAAGGCTGATTTGCATGCCTCATTTGACATGTCTAATTGGGGCCATTTGCATCACTATTTGGGCATTCAATTTATGCATGTTGATGGTGGAATGGCTTTGTGTCAAACGAAATATATTGACACATTATTGCAGTGTTTTGGGCTTTAAGACTGTAAACCTATTACCAATCCTTTGAAGATAGGTTTATGATTGAGTCTTCATGATGCTAGAGATGCATTTGATATTGCTCTCTATCAGCAGGCTGTTGGATGCCTGATTTACTTATGCATTACTCGGCTAGATATTCAGTTTGTTGTCTCACAGATGAGCAAGTTTATGCATTGCCCAGGTGTAAAGCATTGGCAGGCAGTTAAGCGCATATTTCGCTACTTGAGTGGTACCCGGCTACTTGGGTTGTTTTATCCCAAGGGCAGATCATTACTGCCAAATTTGCATGCTTTTTCTGACACTCATTAGGCTCATTGCTATGACACTTGTGTGTCCACTAGTGGTTTTTGCTTCATGCTTGGTAGCTCATGTATATCTTGGTTGAGCAAGAAGCAGCCTATTGTGGCCACTTCCAGTTGTGAGGCTTAGTATAGGGTAGCTTTCACAGCTACCATTGAGTGTGTGTGGCTCATACACCTTATGGCTGATTTGGGTGTTGGTCAATCTTCTACCACCACCATCTTCACTGACAGTCAGAGCGCATTGGCAGTTGCAAGGAACCCTATGTTCCATACTCGTACTAAGCACATTGAGGTGCATTATCATTATGTCAGGGAGAGGTTCTTTGTTGGGGAGATCAGCTTGGCATATGTGCCCATGGAGAACATTGTATACCTTTTCACGAAGGCTTTGCCTAGGGAGAAGTTTGAAGCTTTTCGCAAAGCTTTGGGCTTACTTCCTTTTGTGGAGTGATTTCCACATAGCTTGGCACTTCCTTATACATGAGTGCCAGCTCCTTGTTCACCGTATCACTCCCAAGGGGGATTTGTTGATATATTTAGGTAGTGATGTGTGTGAAGAGTCTAGGACCACCGAGGCACTTTTTTCCCTCTTTAGGAGGTTTTTCCCCCCTACTTGTATATACACCTATTGCCCTAATGGGCTACTTATCTTTGTACATTCTAGTGGAAATACATTCAGTATTGTGTGTTGTGCTCCAAGATTCTTCTTCTTCCTTGTGTTGTTCGTGTGCTTCCGCATGCGTCTAACTCCAACAGTTGCAATTAGCACATGTAGGTGCATTGAAGCAACATCATTTGAAACATTGTACATCGTAGAATCTACACAGACTAAGAGTATATTGGCCTTCCATGGAAGCATATGTCTATAAACTATGTAAAGAATGCCCACTTTGTTGTGAAAGAACACCTATGGAACATGCCATGATATACCATGTATCTCTCACACCAGAATGGAGTGAACCTATGGTAACTTACTTGAGGTCACAAACATTCCCTCAAGGAATGACATTAGCAAGACAACGTAGTCTAGCGCAGGAAGCTCAAGACCATATGCTTATTGGCGATAACTTGTACAAACAAGCGAGAGATGGATACCTGAGACAATGTGTTCATGAGAGATTATTTGAGCATATTAGAGACTACCCACCAAGGTGTTGTAGCAGGTCATTTTGGTCCTGATAGAATAATCAAAGCCATATTATTCGCAGGATTATGGTGGCCCACTCTTCACATGGATGCTCATACCTATGTTAAGAGACGTGATGTGTGCCAAAGAACTCAGTTTCCTACTTGCAGAGATGAAATGCCATTGAAACCCATGATGGGAGGACGTGCATTCTCTAAATGGGGTATAGACTTTGTAGGACCCATTAACCCCCTTGCTAAAGGCACACATGTTGAATACATCATAGTAGCAACAGACTATCTTACCAAATGGATTAGAAATGCGGCCAATCGAGGCACACCTCATAGAGCTATGAGGCATGGAAACCCCTTGCATGGGTGAGGTGGACCTTCCTATCCTCATACACGAGATGATCATGACTGTGAAACTCCTAGTGTGCCATGACGACAATTTGATAAAACCATTATTCCTTGGCCAAGATTGGTTATATGATCGCTCAGTGTAATTAAATCTTAGGAAATGTTCCTTATAGATCAAGACCTTAGAGTAGCAACGAGTGATACTGCTTGACTTTCCTAACCATACACCCCCTGAGGAATATAACCCCATACCATATGAAATGACTTCGAAGGAGGACTGACAGATTTTTTGGACAGGTCCATCAGATAAGTCAGATCGATCCAATGTAAACCCACACGGGCTTGGTGATGGATAGTTGCCACTCAGGACTTTTCCTTTGAACAAGAAGGGGACCACATTAGCAGTTAGGTGGGTTGCGGCCAAATGGGCACTATTGCCTCTCTAGGCCCATCCTCCATACTTCTGGCAGACCAGCCTAGATCTGTGGTACAGAATGCCTCACTTCCTAATGGGCATGTCATGCAAGTGTTGGACCTCCCTTCTTTTCCAAAGCAGAGTGTCAACCAGACCTCTAAACCACAACCTTTAAGAAGTCAACCACAACTTAGGAACCCAAACCGATGACCATACCAGATGACCCAAAGGTGGAAGCAGTATCAACACATCAAGGCAATGGCACAAAGCAAGTATGGATGCCAAAAGGACAGAAACTACCAACAATCTCCAAGAACGCAGACCATGATAAGAAGAAGTCAAGGCTGAATCAGAGTGAACATCCAACCTATGCTCCACCTTCTTCTCCATCGACGAAAACACGATAGATTTGGATCGCCAAGAAGTACTTGACGAACGAACCCGCACCCATGCAGATATGGGTACCCAAGAATTGTCTTTTAGCTCAAAATCCAAGCCATGTAACATACACCCCTTCAAAATCCCTTCAACCATCAACACCATCGGTACTAGTATCATATTTTGTACATCTACCAAAGAACCAAACTCACTCATCAGCTCTTAGGAAGTTGGTGCCGAAACGCATCCATAAACCTCCACACAACCCTTTGTACGACTTAACCCCTCTCTCGACTAACCCTTACCCTTGTAATAATTCACCAACCACTAAACCTGGTACAAATTTGCCCACACTAACCAACCATCACTTGTAATCAAATCTAATCAAGAGCAATGTATGCATTATCTAAAGCATGTAGGCTATCTAGTGACCTACATTAGTTTATGAGAAATCACTACATAAACCACCTCATGACACTCGGCTACACGGGTTACACATCGGCTATGGAAAGAGATTGTGGTCTCACTTTTATTGGGATCATAATTAATTTCCTTACTAATGTGTTATCCTTTTGTAGCAGATCCTCCACGCACTTATTTAGATCATCATGCAGATTGAAGGGACTTTAGAGGTTGGCACCAGTATGCCAGTAGTGAATCTTGGCAACTTGTTAGCAGAGTCCTTCCCTACTATGAAACCACCTGAATTCCAAGACTTCATGGGACCGATGCCAATTAACAATCCTCCCCTTGGAAGAATGGAAAAAGTACACAACAATTCTCATTGGTTCCAAGGACTGGCAGGCCCACTAGCTAATGTAAACTATATCTATGATGCGACGCTTTGTTTTAGTGGAAATATTTGGGAAAATATTAGTACTTTTCTAGGGAATTTGAAGATCTTCATAATTTAGAAGAATTAGGAACTATTTGGGCTAGGGCTAGATTCACTGAGCATTTTAGTGCACCCCTACCTAAACCAGATTTTTATCGATGCTTCTATCTAGTAACTACTCTAGAAGCACATGTGCGAAAGGAATTGCTAGGGACATTCATTTTGCCCTCGCCAATCAATGACCCCCTTATAAGAAATTTTATCTCTCAAAAGACCCCATCCAAACCGCCCTAAAGATCCATGGCACTCACACACCAACAGAAAGAGAAAGGTTCATTCTCGAGCCTATGATAAGAGATGATGTTTTGAAGTGGGCAGACATTTTTGCCATCACACCTGAATTATCAAAGCCACTGCGTATTTGCATGCAGCATTTTTCTTTCCTTGTGCAAGATCGTTTCACTATTTTGCAGAAACGCATTTGGTTTGGCTTATATCTAGTCAATACAGGCCCTCAAACAATCAACCTTGCTACATGGATTCAAGATCATTGTACTTGGTTCAGCAAAGATGGGAACGAAAGCATATCATTCATGGATGTTGTGCTCTCACAAGAATAGTCTACATGTCTTTGGCCTACGACTTACGAATCGAACGTGCCATGACCAGTGAGGAGCTAAAACGATTTAAGGGAACCACCAAGAAGACCCACAAATCCACCAAGGCCAAACCAAGAAAGAGTATGAAGGGCTCAAATCCATGCCTACAGATCCCAGAGTCACCCTCCCCTCAACCATCACCCCAACAGTCTCCCACAAAACCTCTTGCACCTGTGCCATTGATACACATTCACCTATCACGTCCCATAGTAACTAAAGGCACCACCAGTGTAGTACTCACTCCAGAAGCCACCACTCAAGCAGATACTGCAGAGACTAGAGAGATTCCCACCACCATTGGTGCAGATGCATTTAGTATTCCCATACCTAATCTCGGGGCAGAACCCAGAAACACTACGTTTGATTTTGAAATGCATGATGTATTTGTGAGTGAATTTTAGTTTTCAGAAGGAGAATTTTTCTCACAAGAATATGAAAGGCCAAGTAACCCAACTACACCACCTGATCAGCAACGAGAACAAGCAGTGTCTAGCTTAGAGGAGGAAGATAGGACCATAACAGACAATGATGATGGTGATGATGAAGCAAGCCAAGATAGTCAAGATTCTCAGGATGACGACCAACAGGGACAACAAGAGCAGCAGAACGAAGCCCAAGGCGACACTAGCACCTATGAGGAGGACACCTTTGAAGCCGTAGCATACACACTAGTCATTCAAAAATTGTATCGCAGTATGCAAGCCGTATGGCGCGTTGACAATTATCAAAAGAACAAAGTCAAGAAATATTACAAAAAGACTTAGCCAACGGAGGATTTGAAGCCTCCTTTGTAGAAGGCTTTAACAAGTTAGTAAAATCAATCGATAAGGTCAAAGCACTCCATTTTTTGAAGAGGAAGCCATTGCCGCAGTTTGACCCTCAATGAATATGCTTAATGTCAAAGCTTGGATAGTACATCCGAGTCCCAACTGATGCAGAGTCCTCTCGTCATCTAGAAGAAGCACAGTTAGTTGCTCAACCCTCACCTGAATCACCACCTGCAGGTGAAGCTATCATCATTGACTCCCCACCTTACCCATCAACCTCCATACCAGCAACCACCATTGAAATCACCTCCACATCCATTGAAACTCTTCCCTCTCCTATCCATCCAACTTCTCCTATACACCCACCTTCCCCCGTACATCCCAATTCACATCAAGTGTTGCAATGGAAGCTATAACATCTCCAGTATCCCAAACTCTACCAAAAACATCTACACCTAGTATATCCACCCTAATTCCCCCCTATTCCAATTACTCCATTCCTCACCCCTCCCTTGCCTTCCTTTCCCCTTCTTGCCTGACCTATTTTCCCATTTCCCCCACCAATGACCTTCTCACTAGTATCCCCTCCCAGTCGGATTCCATCACCTATATCTTCTCCCCTACAATTAATTTGTGACATCCAACATGTAAGACGTTTGTAAACCTAGTGTTAACACCCACTCATGCACCTACAATCACACCACTTTTCACCATTAGTTCACCAGATAACACATCCAATGACATGGATATTTTGCCACCAATTGCATCACCACTCACAGCCACCATTTCATCACACAATATCAACACATCACATTTCTCCACTATCACCACACCTTTCACTTCCCCTATACCATTTTCCCTTCCCCCTGTATCTGCAACCACACCCACATCATCTTCACACACTACATTGTTATTATCACCGATAGTAGACACTACATTTAGTCAAATGTTTGCATGTATGAAACAAGGGATGAATTTGCCTCCCTTGGAAGCAACTACCAAGCCTTGCAACGAACCACTGCACAACTGCAAGCCCAATTAAACTCACTAACCATTGAAAATGCTTCTCTCAACGCAGGACATCAAGAATTATGTGAGGCTTATCACACCTTGGCGTTAGAATCTGAACAAAAGACTAAAGAATCCCTCATAGATGTCGAGAATCTTCTACATGCCCAGATAGTATGGAATGCCATGCTAACACGCAATATGGGACTTTTGAGAAGACATCTTGCCACAGCTAAATAAGAGAACTAAAGATTACAAGAACAGAACCGTGAAAACTCTGAAGCAACTATGGATTGATCGAAAGAACTACTCAGTCCAAGCAGGTTAAAAGCAATCCCCTCCGAGACCATGAAGTTATTCTTGGATGATCATGCATGTCTACTAGAAGATTACGATCGAACCAATAAAGAATATTAGCAACTGAAAATGAACATGTTGCTTTATGATTATGGGAACCTCCACAACCACAAAGTGTCCAAGAGGTTATACCATCCAAAATCATGGAAGAACTCACTACATTACGGGCACGAATATTAGATCTCCAGGCTCAGGTTGTAGCTCACTCAGAACCCCCGCTTCCTGTTGAGGAAGAAACCATTTCTACTCCAGTAGAGGACACATACGAAAAAGCATATGAACCACAACCGGCACCCGACGAACGAGTCATTGAAGAAGGGCAAGATACCTTTGAACTCCTAACTCCCACATGGCTCAAATTAGTAGAAGAACTTGGTCACACTCACTCCACAAGGGTAGAAGCAGAAGTCCATGCTATGGCCCTGATAGAAGAACAAATACTGCAATCACCTTATTTTGCATAACTAGCACCACGAAGGTATATACCAATCAATGAGCTTCAATACAAACCTTATTTTATCTACATGGTAAAATACCAGTTGGAGATTGAAAAGGAAACTGGGAAGAAACCGACTCATGCCACCCACTTTGAACCAGAAGACTTATCCCCGAAGGCAAAAAAAGGTAAAATCTTTCAACCGAATTGGCGCTCGGTGCTTTTACAAGAATATCTGAAAATGATGCATACCTGGAACAAGGCCCCACTACACTTAAAGTACAACCTGTGGTGGGATCCAATACCATGACGTCGCTCCTAGACTGCATTTTTTACTAAGTTTCAAAACAATAAGCAAAACCAAGATTGGCTAAAGTATACCTATCTAGCACCATCATGTGGCCCTCCAACAATTGGATACATGATGGCGACCATCTGCCACTGGCTCCCTCGACTTCATCACATGATTGATGTAGCTGCGAAGATGACTATCAAAATGTTTGACATGATGCAAACAATCTTTAAAATCTTCCGCAAAGTCAAAGCACCACATATGAGCACACCAAGTTTCGAGCATGGCAATGGAGACTTGCATATGACATGAGCACAATGTCATCACTACGGGTATGTTACGCTTGGCACTATCGGATCAAGTACCTTTCTACATGCTATAAGATGACTTTCGAATGACTCCTTTGTTGCTTTGTATGCCAACAGTACTCACCTGAACAAAATGGGGTAGCTGAAAGGAGGAATAGACTCATTGTAGAGACAGCTAGGTCTATGCTAAATGAAAAGAAATTGCCAAATTACCTATGGGCAGAGAGTGTATCTACTGCCACATATTTAATTAACAGGTTGCCATCAAAGACACTTGATGGAATGACACCCTATGAGGCTTGGCATGGTAAGAGACCATCTCTGGATCATTGCAAAATCTTTGGTTGTGTTGCATATGTGCATATTCCCTCACAGGTAAAGGGAAAGCTAGACCCTAAGGCTGAAAAATGTATCTTCATTGGTTATGATTTGAATCAGAAAGGATACAGATTCTACAACCCCTCAAACAAAGGCTTCAAGGTAAGTAGAGATGTCATCTTTGATGAGAATGATTCATGGTATGAAAATGAATGCAGGAAAGTTAGTCTACCTTATGACATGGAAGAAGACTTCCCCAAGCTTATCAAGGAAGAACCAATTCAGAAAGAGGACACAAGCTCAGATGATGAAGACACCATCAACATTGAAGAGTTCAAGGCTTGGAAATCCAAAGGGAAAATGAAGATGAAGAAGCTAGAGGATATACCAGAATCCTCAACTCAAGCTATGAGAAGATCTCAGAGAGAAAGTAAGAAACCTATTAGGTATGGGTATGATACTTCCCTTGTAACCAAACATTCTGTATATCTTGCAAAGGATCTCTTGAATGAAGAACCAGGTACATTTGAAGAAGCAATCACTAAACCAGAATGGAAGGAAGCAATGGATGAGGAAATGGAAGCCCTCAAGGAGAGTGACACTTGGGACTTGGTACCCAAGAAGGATTCTATGAAGGTGATAGGATCCAGATGGATCTACAAACTCAAAAGGAATTCAGATGGTACAATAAACAGGTATAAAGCTAGGTTGGTAGCCAAGGGTTTTGCACAAACCCAAGGCATTGATTATGAGGAGACATTTTCTCCTGTGGCCAAGATGCCAACTATCAGAGTTATGGTGAGTGTAGCTGCATCCAAGAATTGGAACATGTACCAATTGGATGTGAAGAATGCATTCTTGAATGGATGGATATCTGAAGATGTCTACATGTCACAACCACCTGGCTATGAAGATCCCAAAAAGGTAAATCATGTTTGTAAATTGAAGAAGGCTCTGTATGGATTGAAGCAGGCACGTAGAGCATGGAATTACAGGTTGACAACCTATCTTCTAGACCAAGGATTCATAATGAGCAAAGCAGATACTTCATTGTTTATCAAAAGGAACAATTCAGAGGTAATATACTTGTGTGTCTATGTTGATGACATCATAATTACAGGAAATGATGTTCAGGGAATTAGACACATCAAAGGACAGATGATGAAGGAATTCAAGATTAATGATCTTGGATTATTGAAGTACTTCCTAGGACTTGAATTGGTCTATACAAATACAGGTATCTTTATTACTCAGAAGAAGTATATTCAGGACATGATCAAGAAGTTTAATTTGCAGGAAGCTAAAATCTCAAGCACTCCTATGGAGGTCAACCATAAACTCAGTGCTCATGAAGGAGAAGAACTCCAAGATATTACAGGTTACCAAAGTTTGGTAGGTAGTCTAAATTATGCTACCTTAACCAGGATTGATATATCTTATGGTGTTAGTGTACTTAGCCAATTTATGCACAAACCAAGAGTACCTCATTTAGAGGCAGCAAAGAAGATAGTAAAGTACCTAAAGGGAACACAAAATCATGGTTTGTACTTTCCCTATTCATCAGACATTGATATTAAGGTATATTCAGATGCAGATTGGGCAGGTTGCAAGGATGACAGGAGAAGCACATCTGGTTACATATGTTTTGCAGGTGATAAACCAATTTCTTGGTCATCCAAGAAACAACCCACAGTAGCTTTATCATCTACTGAGGCAGAGTATAGAGGGCTAGCAAATGCCACTCAAGAAGCTATCTGGTTGAAGCTTTTATACTCAGAATTGGGCCTATACACAAGGCCACCAATCATCTTTGGTGATAACACAAGTTCTCTTCACCTTGCAGCAAATCCAATTTATCATGCTAAGACAAAACACATAGAGGTTCATTACCACTATGTGAGGGAGAAGTTACTTAGCAAATATATTCAATTGTCATATGTGTCTACTAATATGCAATGTGCAGATTTGCTTACTAAAGCTCTGGATGGAAGCAAGCTATGCAGATTTAAATCCATGATTGGATTGCAGGAAGTAATTGAAGACTAGAGATGAAGACTTGAGCCAAAGTGTTTGGCTTGAGGGGGAGCTGTTGGTGTAATTCAAGCCTTAACACTTGGCTTGGATATCAATCTTGAAGACTTCACATAAAGCTTGGACCTTTGAAGGGTATATCTACATGGAACAAGGATCATAGGAACCAATGCTTATTGTTCTTACCATTTATCTCATGTAAAAGTCTATATGACTTTAACCACTCTTGTAATCACACCTACTTGAGAAAGTCGTGGAAAAGTAGATGATATGATTGAGGGAATATCTCAATCAATTTTTTAGGTGAAAGATTCTAGGAGATTGATTTGAATCCAAATTCAAATTATCACTCAATTCTTATAAAAGCTATGAAGAAAAGTCGCGGGTAAGCTTGTTCTTTTTCAGCTCATATCCCGAGGCTAATCCATCTATCTCTGAGTGTGAGAGTGCTACACCATAGCCTACACCTCTGAGTACCATTGAGCATTACTTTCTATGCCAATGGGAATGTACAATCAATAGATCTAATACATATACTTACTTTCATGATCTCTGGTTTCTCTGAGTGAGTATCTTCAACTCTGTCAACTTCCAAGAGGCATATCTCAAGATCTACTGAACCAAAATGGTTGATCCAAAGTGCATTGGATTCAGCTCAAAGTCTACTATACACCTACACAATTTCAAGGCTATTGGATCAACCATTGCAGAGAAATCTCAATCGAGGTGCTCACTGGTCTGTGACTGTAAGTCTCCTAAAAAATCGGGGGTGTACCTTATTTTGCTAAAGTGATTTCTCTGAGTGTGGTTTATCATTTCCTTTCATTCCACTTGCAAATGAAAGCTTGTTAAGCTAATTGATTATGTCCAAAAGACGACCAAAAGCTTGTTAAGTTTGCCTGTGAACAGCTGGTGTATTCTACCCATTACCGCCTCCCACCCCCAGACAAACCCCAGACCATCAATTGGAAAATTAGAAGCTGATCTCGCCAAAGGCATACACATAGCAGAGCACACTCTAGCCAAGGACCTCTTGTAAGCCTACGTTATGCAGACCCCACAAGAAGGATCTATCAGGGAGGAATGGGGGTGTTAGTAGTACATCCGACGATAGTTAAAGGCATCGACACAGAGGCAGTATATAAAGATAGAATTGCAATAAGTCGTGGGGAGCCATGCGGTCATTTTTTCAAAGAAGTATACTTGATATTACTGTTTCAAAACTCCAAATAGTGATTTTCGTCACTTTTGTAATATACCTATTATAAAACACCCAATTTTTTTATTTAATAGCATTTTGTGCAAGCCAAGGATTCCTCCTGACCATACCAATTTTGCTAATTCTTAGACTTCATTTGGACCTCCAAATGACCCCGATAACCTATTTTTTAACTATGCCAAACACTAAGTATGGAATCGGTCAAAACTAATCTAGAATCTATAAAAAGATCTAGAGAGCTCATTTTTGAGGTTGGATAGTGTTGGCTAGTGTGAACTTAAGAGCTAGATTGGGCTTGTAATAGTGTTATTGAGCAATAGAGTCTACTTTCTACTTTCCATTGTGTCTCGCTTGTCTCTTCCTTGTGTGTGTGTGTGTATGTGTGCATTTTCATGCTTCTCACCTTCACCTTCATTACTTCATGCATTCATGATCTTCATATCACTCCTATCTCTTCTGCGGATTGACATTAAGGTGGAGCTTCTAAATGTGGTACTTACCATTGTGCTAGAGCAATAGTATGCCATCGAGTCTTCAAACTCTTGTAAGATACTGAGTCGAGTAGAAGTAACTAGAGCTACAGCCAACTTTGGTTGGGGTTCGTTATCACCTCTTTGGCCTAAATTCATAGGGTACTCTTCTTCCTATTGTTGTCTCTACTGGTCGGCTCCACTAGATTCCCCTTGCCATGAGGCTCTAGCTAACATTGTCTCTCCACTCAAATATCCAATCCTGCAAGAGTTTCGAAGGTAGCACTCCATTTTGCACCGAGTACAATAATTCTTTTGGAATACTAGCTATGTCCACAATTTAAAAATCTTCAAGTCGTAATGTTGCTAAAGTCTGCTTAATAAATTTATCCAAATACACATGACGGTAATTACTTTTCAGGTACTCCTTACCGCTCCATCAACGGCATCAAATCAAGCAAAACTACATCTCAGAACGGACCTTATCCCATCTTGGTTGCCAAATGTTTATACGGTACTTGCTCTAACAAAACGCAACACCAAATTCCAAAGATAGGGTACGAGAACGGGTATTATGACTATAATATTACAATCATAACATGCATTTATCTTCCTTAAATTCACTTCACATGCTGATTGTTTTCAAGAAATTCACAATACACAGACTCAAAGAAACTCTCAAAAATAGATAAACATCAAAAGGAATGTATCTGTGGAACACTTCTATATTATAGATATAATATGCTTACACTTACTGATTTTTTAGATTCCATTGAGCACTCCATACTTTCATAATTTTGTAATACAGAGCTTCATATGATAGACTTCTCGGTATCACCACTCACACACAAAGATACTTCAAATATAACATTGTATTGAACTCACCGTTCTTCTCTATAATCTCTCCACCATTTTTGTATTTTCGAGATAATGAATACCCAATTTTCTAGACTTATGAAAACTATTGAGATCTCTGTATAAATAATCCCCTTTTTTTTATTACAAAGTGTATTACAAAATATTGTTGTCCATTCTGGCTGCTTACAGAAGTCGAACTTAGCTAATGTTGAAATTAACAATAGATTTTTCTTGATTCTTGGCACAAAAAAAGCATCTGACAATGTGAAAGAACTGCCACTAGCAATACTCACAATGATCTTACTAACTCCCATGATAGGATAAGAGGATTTATTAGCACATGTGATAGTATTTCCTATAAGGCAACCTCAAGTGAATTAAAGAAATTGCACTGTGAGATAATATGGTTGGTTGCCCCACTATCGAAGTACCAAACATTTGAGTCTACTATAGACATAGACTATTCATGAGAAGGTTGGCCATAATTGACTTCCAGGTGATTTGTTCCTATAGTCTCAAAATATTCCCAAGGGTCCACCAGAGCCAAAGAGATTTGAGGCATGCAAAGAAGATGTGACCCAGATCCTCAATGGTGTGATGACATTGCTTGCACCATGAGAAAAACCCACAAATTTTGCTAGCCTTTAGATTGGTCCAAATACCACGGTGGAGAATTTTCCACATGAGAATCGACTTTTTGACCTCGATGAGGGGATGCCAAATAAACATGAACTTCACATCCCAATGCAGCCTTGTCAAAGACAGGCACTACTTCTTAATACTTCTTGTTAAGTGTGATATCATAGTCCATGTTCACTTTGATTCTTGGAATTTTGGACTAGAAATTTTCATTGTGCCAAATAAGATCCTCATGCCACAATGGATTTCGCCCAATGAGGAGTTGGGATTTTTATCATTCCTAGGTGATACATCTGCTTTGAAGGAGAGTCCATTCTTCATAGTTCACTCTTATTTCAAGGTCTATGTCCTCAAAGCTGATCCACTATCTAGTTTCTTCTTTCTTGAGGGATTTCCAATGTCTGAAACCCTTTTTCTAGAGCCTCTTAGCATTTTGGAGGTTCCAAGAAGCCACACCCCTGATGCCCATGATCGAAAACCAAATTGAGTCATTTTGTCTAATATCAACTACCCATTTCCAATCTTCTCTGACTTTGATAAATTGTTTGATCTTGTTCTAACTCTTCCAAAGGGAGCGCATAAGATTTGAGCCTTTAGGAGAAACCAAAATCGGAGAGAATAAAAGGGTAAGGAGGCCTAAGTCCTTCCAATCAAGGAGGCCCACCAACGCAATCACGTTCTTGTTCCTAAAAATGAGCTTGGCCCAAGAGGTCTCACAATTGCACCAAGCCTTGATGATCCGTTTTGCCACCAACCGCCTTCAATATCCATAATGCCCAGACCCCCACAATCCTTCTAGCTGATGCAAGTAGACCATTTAATTTTGGGAACCCCCCTTCTATTATGGTCCCCCGTCCAAAGAGAGTTTCTACAGATTCTTTTCAATTTGCTAAGCTCTTAATCCTTTGGTCTCTAGCAAGAGAGAAAGTAAATGGTAGAGGAGATGAGAAAGGTATTAATTACCATGGCATGCCCCACGAGGTTGATTTGCATGCCCTTATCATTTCCTTTACAATATTTGTCAAGCTGTTTTTGCTTTTCTATTTTCTTGTCATCTTTGTCTTTTCCTTCTTCGACTCTGTAGCATTAGCATATGTTTGCTTACTAGTAGATGAGCTCCATTTATCTTTGTCCTTCTGACTAGCTAAGAAATCTTGACCTGCAACACGCATAATGGACTTGTTCTCCCTAGACTCATCTTTCCGAAAAGAAAATAGAGACTACCTCCTCAAATGTTAAGGCATTTGTATTGCCTTTCATCATCAATCGAAGAGTATGAGAAAATCTCTACTATGAATTTGGAAGACCATTTAAAACAATCTTCACAAGTGAACTGTCCGACAAGACTTCTACACAAATCAACTACTCTTTCAAACCTTTGATTTATCAAAAAATTATCCATAAAATCTATTTCATTCATATGCTCACTCTTCAATTGTTTTTGGAGGTAAGCAACATGAGCCTTATCTCTTGCCTAGTACAAAGTGGTAAGTGTATCACAAGCGTTCTTTGCTATTTTGCAAAAGTGGATGTGAAGGATAATGCCATGTTTGACAAACAAAGCTATCAATGCATGTGCCTGAGCATCTCTTCCATCCCATCAAAGGTGTTGCAAGAATCAAAACACAAATAGGAATTTGAAGATAGTTGTCTTTAAAACCATCTACGTCATCTTCAATAATTGTACTTGTAGATGTAGTAGGTCATTTTTCAAAACCCTGCACAATATTCCATAGTCCTTTTTCCAACGATACATGACACATCATATATACCCATAATGGGTAATTGTACCATCCAACTTATCCTCAACATTTGACATATGGAATACATCATTGCTTTCAACCATGGCCATTGACTAAAATACCCTAATGCAAAAAAATTTGAATAGAACTACCGTGTTGAGCTTTGCTAAACTTGTATCGAACTTTGAGAGAGTTGTACTGGCGAATCAAAACATGTATGTGTTTGGCACAAAAGGATAAAATTGCCTACACAAGCACTATGATAATGCATTCCAAAGCTGAAATGAGCTCATACCAAAATTTTGATGATGCCTTAGATGAAGTGACGGCCTGCTTTAATAGCAATTGTTGGAGTTTGTGGTATATGAAAGCACACAAATAGCACAAGAAAGAACAAGGAGCTTGGAAAACAACACAAACTATTGAATTTAATACCAAGTGAAAGTACAAAGATAAGTGATCCATCAAGTTAATGGCCATATATACAAGTTGAGGGAAAAAAACCTCCTAAAGAGGTAAAAAAGTGCCCCGACAGTCCTAAGTGTGTTCAACACATCACTACCAAAAATATATAAATAATTGACTCTTTTTATAGGTGGACATTCAAGTGTTGGTCCAAATGAGGCAATTTCTTATCCTTTACACATTCCAAAAGATGATGTCGATCATTCCATTTTCCATGTGGATTTACATGATGCACTTGTTCATGAGAGGGTTTACATGAAAGAGGCTAAAACTATGCCTAAATGGTAATTAGGTGGACATTCAAGTGTTGGTCCAAGTGAGGCAATTTCTTAGCCTTTACACATTCCAAAAGATGTAGATCATTCCATTTTCCATGTGGATTTACATGATGCACTTGTTCATGAGAGGGTTATAGAAGAGGCTAAAACTATGCCTAAATGGTTGGTGTAGACTTCGAGAGACAACAAATAAGATGCATCTCTATCATAAAATACTCATTCAAGATCTCATAGTGCTTCCTTTGCATCATATTTTTATGCAATTGTTGTCTCTAGTCTTTGTAATGAGAATGAGCCTATATCTTTTGTTGAAACACAAATTTTTTCATTTTTGGGTAGAGAGAAAGAGAGAAAGAGAGAGAGAGATGAAGTAGTTCACTGGTGATGCATCACAATGCGCTCTCCTTTTTGCAAGCTCCACAATGATATCCTCAGAGTAGAAATTCCGAACTCCTAAGGCCGCACACGATAATCCTCATAGAGACTACAAAATACGTAGAAAACACAATACACAAGTCGCACGAAGATAGGCTTCTCAAGTCTTACAAATGCAATCAAACTTCCAATCTGTAGCTCACCAAGCCACTATATGTTTTAATAAAGAACATACACAAAGAAGTATCCAATGGCCATTTGGCCTTTCACTTGGACTCTAACAATAACAATCTCCCACTAAAGGCCAATATGGCTAAAGTAACTATGGGAAAAAAATAAAGAATGATAAAGAATACCTGATTGTAAGTATACAAACTATACCTCCTACCTGATTGGCATGTTACACAATATACAAGTGACTGTGTAAGATCATGAATCAAGTAACCCCCATCAAGTGACAACAGTGTCGACAGATATCCAGTGGTAAAGCTTTAGTCAAAGCATTTGCAACTTACCTCCAGTGTAAAACTTCTCAAGAATAATATGCCCAGTGGCTAAACAATCTCTTATGAAGTGATACCTCACCTCAATGTGCTTGGTCTTTGCATGATAGACCGAGTTCTTAGCCAAAGCAATGGCACTCCAACTGACACTGAGCAAACGAGATACATGCTGAGACAAATCCATATCGCAAGCAAGACAAGAAATCCACAATGCTTGCTTACATGCCTCACTTGCTGCAACATAGTTTGCTTCTTTAGTGAAAATAGTTGTACATTCTTGAAGACGAGATCTCCAAGAAATACCACCTCCAATAAAATAAAAAATGTACCCTGATGCAAACTTACGATTATCTACACAAGCAACATAGTCAAAATCTGTGTAACCAATAATGGATGCTTTCCCTACACCTAAGCATAGATACTTGTCCTAAGTGCCACTTAGATATCTCAAAATCATCTTGACTGATTCCCAATGTTTCGTGCCAAGATTAGACATATATATCTGCTCACAACTCCCATTGCAAATGCAATGTCAAGTTTCATAGCTACCATAGCATACATGAGACTACCAACAACAAATTAATAAGGAATTTTGATCATGAATTCCTTTTCCTCATCTAATTTGAGAAAATCATCCTTGCTTAATTTCACATATGTGGGTAAAGGTGTAATCAATGGTTTCCACCCTACATATTGAACCTAAACCTTTGAAGTACTTAGGATATGTACTCACTTTGAGACAAGTATATGCATCTTTTACTTCTATCATGAGTAATGCACATGCGAAGAATATGTTTGGCATCCCCCAAATCCTTCAAATCAAATGTCTGACTCAACTTCTTTTTGAGAATTGACAAGTCACAAGAGGACTTCCCAGCAATCAACATATCATTGACATAAAATATCGAACATTTCAAGCTTCCATCTGAACATCTCTTTTTATAGAGACAATGATCCTCATTGCTTGGAGAAACTTAATATAAGTAACAAAATTTTGGTACGAATTCTCTCAATTCTTGCAAGACAGGATTTCAACCTAGCAAGGCAGATCCATCATTATTCATAAAAAGGAGTAATTCTAAAGTCGTCTATTTATGTGTATGTAGATGATATTATACTTACAAAAAATGATACAGATGGCAAGAAGAGAATCAAAGAACAAATGAGAGAAGAATTCAGGATAAGTCATTTGGGTTCACTTACCTACTTAAGATTGAAAGTTGTCTACAAAGATCATGGTTTGTTTCTTACTCAAAGAAAGTACATTAAAGACATGGTGAAATTCCAAATGCAAGATTGTAAGATTATAGTACTTCAATGGAAGTTAATCACAAATTGAGCTCACATGAAAGTGAACTCATAAAACATATGACAGGTTACCAGAATCTTGTGGGTACTTTGAACTATTCCACATTGACAAGGGTTGATATATGATATAGTGTGAGTGTGCTAAGTCAATTTATGCACACACTGAGTAAACCTCACATGGGGACTACCAAGAGGATATTTATATATCTCAAAGGGACCATGAATGAGAGGTTATATTACCCTCATGTATTTGATTAAAATTTGAAATTGTTCTTTGATGTAGATTAGGCTTGCTCCAACAAAGACAAAAGGAGCACCTTAAGTTATCTTACCTTTGCAAGTTCAAAACTTGTTTCATGGTCATCCAAGAAGCAACCCACAACTGCTCTCTTCTATTGAAGCTGAATACAAAGGTCTTGCCATAGCTAATGTGGATGAAGACACTATTCACAAATCTAGGCATGGAGATTGGAACTCCAAATATGAGCTCTATTGGAGAGAGCAATATGAGCTCTATTCACTTAGCTACTAATCCAATTTTTCATGCAAGGACTAAACATATTGAAATTCATTATCCCTATGTAATAGAGAAGATTGTGAGCAAGGAGATTCAAATTCTAGGTATGGAGATTGGAACTCCAAATATTTATGGTGACAATATGAGCTCTATTCACTTAGCTACTAATCCTATTTTTCATGCAAGGACTAAACATATTGAAGTTCATTATCCCTATGAAATAGAGAAGATTGTGAGCAAGTAGATTCAAATATCATATTTGTCCACTCATCAACAATGTGCAAATATTCTAACAAAGCATTGGTGTACAAAGCTTTGCAAATTCAAGACTATGATAGGTTTGCAAGTAATCTTAGAGGATTGAAGACCTCAAGCATACTTGGCTTAAGGAGGAGTTGTTGGAGCAAGCCTATGACAAGCCTAAGTATTGGCTTGAGTCATCAAGAAGCTTAGAAACTTGAAGGAAATGTACACTTCACAAGAACATGAAAATATGAACTCAAATGATCATGAAAATAAAAGTATATTGATTATAAAATAATATGGACTTATTCATAGATATGTGTGCTTTGAAAACACACCTTGATATAGCATAAAGCTCACCTCTTGGAAGTCTTCTCGTACCACAACTAAAATTACCATATATTTATAGCTGATCTTGGGAGCCTAACTTCCCACACTCACTCTTCAATCTCTTGGTGATTGATTTGATTCTCCAACTACCATCAATCATGAATTCATGGCTTCTCTTTCCTCATTTGATCAAGCAACTTCCCACAATCACTCTTGAATCTCTTGGTGATTGATCTGTTTCTCCAACTACCATCAATCATGAATTCATGGCTTCTCTTTCCTCTTTTGATCAAGAGGACTCAACCACTTAAGATTCTTACATTTATATCAAGTAACGACTAAAGAATTAAGCTTGATGCATCATTTTCATTGATACAACTTGGTAAAGTTAGCTTTCTAATTCTATTGTATGCTCACCAATTTTCATTGTATTTGGATGTTTCAATCTTCAATTATGAACATTTAAGTCAACTATGTCACCTCATTTTCTTCTTCTCTACCAACACTATCAAAACAGTCATTTTGTCAAAGTTGTTTCTCAATGTGTACTTCACCATTTTCTATGATTTAAAGCTTGTTAGATCCAACATAGTCTAATTTATGCTTACAAAACTTGATAATCATTCGATTCTTGAATCTTGAGATATTTGCATTTTATTGATCACGAGTCAAAGTATTGTTGCAAGCCAAGAAAGTCGAGGTTATCCTATGACTTGCTAAGTTCATTTCTCTTTGTGTGGTTCATCATTTTTTATCAAATTGCTCATGATTGTAAGCTTATTAAATGTATGAGTTTCCCAAAAAAAATTAAATTAATTGCTTCACCATTTTCTATGATTTAAAGCTTGTTAGATCCAACATATTGTCTAATATATGCTTACAAAATTTCATAATCATTCGATTCTTGAATCTTGAGATATTTGCATTTTATTGATCACGGGTCTAAGTATTGTTGCAACCCAAGAAAATCACGATAAACCTATGACTTGCTCATTCGATTCTTGAATCTTGAGATATTTGCATTTTATTGATCACGGGTCTAAGTATTGTTGCAACCTAAGAAAATCACGATAAACCTATGACTTACTAAGCTCACTTCTCTTTGTGTGGTTCATCATTTTTTATCAAATCACTCGGAGGAGATAGCCTATGCTCGAAGGAGATAGCCTATGCTCATTGTGTGGAGGCATGAGTCTCATACTCTCTTACGACGTTTCTTTTGGAATCTACATTCATAAGCTTTCTTCCCTTACCCTTCACTTCCTCTCCATCGTGTTTATGAGTTGAGTATATATCTCATTATTGTATTTGGAACTTGCCAACATATTGTACATCTTAATCATTAATTAAAACCTAGTTGCTTTTAACCTTAATCATGAATTAGAACCTAGTTGCTTTTTACCCTACTTTGCGTACCTTCTATCTCCTCTTTCTTAGTGTGTGAACTTGTGTTTTATAAGTGTATTTCCTAGTTAACAAGGTATTCCCTATGGTGCGTGCATAATCTCAATCGGTCATCACCTCCTCTTTAGTCAAAAATGATTACCAAATGATAAAGTAATCTCGACTCTTCTAATGCTCACTCCCGAACACTTCAAGCCGTTTTCCATGCCTCCTGAAAACTACAGGGGATCATCTCCGCTTAGGTGCGTTAGTAGAGCACACCGGAAGTATTTTCACATGGCTCTTCACCTTGACACCCTTTAGACATGCTCATACGTGTTTATGTAATCTTTTTGCAGCTACAATCAATATGTTCCAAGTCTGTAAATGTCTAGATTCTTACATTTGGATTCATCATTTTCCAAACTCTCACCGGTGTTAATGTTTCCTTCGATCATTATCACTACATCTTCACAGAATCCATTTCACTAGATTTTCGATTGCTACATTGTGAGACATCCCTTATGAATTTCCAAGTTCTGGAATTTATTTTTGCAAACTTTATATATAAGGGAGTTTTATACAGATGCTGCATTTGCATTTTTGCAGACCTTGTAGCAAAAGGGAGAATCTTTCCTATTGAAAATCCACAAAAAAAGGGCACCTTAGAAGTTCTATCATTTTTTGAGTCTACAAATGCAAGAGTCGCAAGGACACTAACAGGTCCAAAATTTTTAGCCCAAAATTTGGAGACTTTCTGATGCAAGGATTCTATAGTGAATGGGAGAAGCTTCACCATTGTTGTGAAATACTTGAGGTGGACAATTATGACTTCAAATCCGAGAATTGTACTAATGAAAGAGATAACACCAAAGAGGTTAGCACTGCGCTTGGATGAGATTGATTGGTTATATATCATCTTGTTCTACAATGGTTCTTTTTACTCTGTATTGAGAATGAACATTTCCCTTTTAATAGACGTATTACATAAAAAATGAAAGCGTTGACGCATACATACTGTAATGCTATTATAAAATATGCTACGTGATATTCATGTAATTGGCCTCCTCAAAAGAAAGACATTTCCACTAAAGTGGCCTACTTACCAAAATACAAGCTTAAAAATATTGACCATTACTACGCTAAGCTAATAGACGAAAGCTATGCTCAAAATGCCACCAATTTCAATATCCATTTCCTACACGTTGAATAATATGCATTATACATCCATACACTTGCGACTGTATAATCAAGGCATGGATGCATGTCGTTTTGTACAGCAACAGCATGAAAACATTGTGCAGGTTAAATAAGAGATTGATTAACAGCCAAATGAAACTTCTCTTACGAGTCACCACTCTTCAGTCTCCAATCATTCCCTGAAAACCTGTAAAAATATGCAGAAACCCACAACCCACCTGTATGAGTACGCAATAGCTAATAACCTCGCATCGACAGAATAAGGTGGCTGTCACGAGAACAAACAAGGAATAAGCCAAGGCATAAGCCAAGCTCCAAATCCCTGGGAGCAGACTTACTAGTGATTATCCAACAAAAACAATGGCCGTACTAGGAATCTTTGAGCTGTGAATGTGCTGTGTACCCTGGTGAAACGAACAAATCCACCACTTGCACTACACATACATTACAAAACAACCAACTCAGAGCATTCGACCTGCGTATCTTGGAAATATATCACTTAGGTATGAGCCGCCCAGAAAACGCATGAAGTTGGGGATCACAAAATTGAAACAGGAGTAATGAATTAGAACTCGGCATATGCGAATACATATCATCCACTCGAATCAGATATCACATGAAACCTGCGTCCTACTTCTCATGAAGTAGACACGAAACTACACTATTAACGTGCAATTTCCATCCAAACTATCAAAACGTGCATTGGCTATGTGAATTTCTACATCTAGCTCGTTCGGATAGCAGACAGTTTACTCCAAGCACACAAGACAAGAAGCTCGCGACTCTGGTTGTTGGGCAAGTCTTGATCAATGCAGCAAGCTAAGGCATATGAAAACCAGGGAATTAATGTAACATACGTCAGCTGCATATACACATCACATAAAATCCTATTCCACCTTCAATATGCAAACATGAAGAAAAATCGCTGACCTCAATTATCATTGCGTCCATGTAAACCAGACGTACATCGGGCGAAACACCATAAAGATGAATAAGACCTCACTATAAACCATCTGCAAACCTACAGCTTCGAAAGCTACCCATACAAGAAATCATGCAGTATCAATGTGGACTAATTTCCAATCAAATATCTCGAATAGATACCACATTTTCACATAAGAAAGCCCCATACAGTCGTTTAAGTCCGCAATCATGAAAAGCTGGAATCCTTACTACTCAGTGATTTGCACGAAATCGTATGAACATGAACAGACGAAACATATCTAATTTCTGCCCTCAGCTCTCATAGCTCAAATACATGCTTCATTGGAGGCATAGGGTGGGCTGAGCACAAACGGAAAAAAAAATACATGCATGGTATCGAGGAAGATGAGGCGAGAGAGAACTCTCTCTGAAAACAAACGAGAAAAATAAATATAAACAAGTAGTTGCAGGAGAAAACGAAAGAGCAAGCATCCAACTCAAAATCACACACAACAGAAGAGACAGAGTACTCAGCCCACCACCACCTTCAGCAACTCTGTTCACATCACAGGGCAGAGATCAAAATCGGAAACCTTACAAAGAAACAGTCATCATCCTCCAACGTCAAACCGCGTGCACAGACAGAAGAGTGCGGAAGCAACGTCTTCATCATCGTTTTCGGAAGCGGCTTCTGTACATACTCGACCGAACTCACGATAGGCAGCACAAATCGCGATGGAAAACACGGAGTTAGATGGACACAGAATCACTGCATCGTACCCTAACCTTTCCGCAAGGGGCGAAACTTATAAGTAATAACCCGTATCGGCAGCTTGAATAAAAAATAATGACTTACGTTGGAAAATTACTTCCATTGGAAAAAATAATCACTTTCGTGGGCTTGAGATTAGGTTTCTTCTTTTTTTTATGGTCATCCACACAACACAACAAGATGTTGGTTGGGTCTTCAAGAAGCCAAGAGTCTCTTATGATCTTTGGGTAAATACATGTGATGAGTGCCATGTGTAAGTGGCGAAATAATTGGTTTTGCTCATTTTGGAATAACTTCTAGATTGAACAAATATGGATCACACACATCATCACACACTCCTACTGGAGGTTCTCCAACGGTCAATCGTGACAAGTGGTAAGCTCTACCGTGTGTCTTATCTTTCTTGACTACAACTTCAAATTTAAACTCCATGAGAATTAAAAATCAATGTACAATTTTACATTTGGCACAAGGTTTATTGACCAAACCTAACAAGTTCTAGTGATCAGTAAAGTATTTGAATTTCCTTCCCAAAAGATAATGGTGAAAATTCTTTACTGCATACACCATTTTCCTATTCCTTTGTGTTGAGTGGTCATGAAATTTTGCTCAACGTTATTCAATTGCCTACTGGTGTAAGCAATTGGAAATTCCATGCTTACATCATAAAGTGGTTGTGTCAAAACATAGTTGATGGCATATTTTGATGCATCCATATGTACATGGAATGGTTTGGTCCAATCTAGAGCTTTCAAGGTTTGTGCTAAACAATCATGGAATGCTCTTTCACAACCATCTATCCAATAAGCTTTGTTCAATAGTCCAAACAAAGATTCATCTATGACATCATATGAATAAACTACCTATAATATCCATAATGGCAAATAAAATCTTCAACTTCCTTTATGTTCCTACGCCTTGGCAAACCTACAATAACTTTGATTTTGTCTTCATCTATGGCAATGCCATTTTTGGAGATAATGTGTCCCAAAATTTAACCTTGTTGTACCATGAAGATGCATTTCCCTAGATTCATACACACATGATATTGTCTACATTTTTCAAATACTTGATTTAAGTCAAGAATATGCATTATGTGTTGCCTTTCATACATGAAAAGTTCATCCAAGTACACTTCCAAGCATTTTTTATACAATGTTTGAATACATTACACATCAAGCATTGGAAGGTAGCGGATGCATTGTTAAGGCCAAAAGGCATGACATAAAATGAAAAGATACCCCATTTAGGGGAAATTTCCATCTATTATTGATCTTCAAAAGCAGTTGCTACCTTATTATAGCCTCAAAATCCATCTAAGGAGCTATAAATATGATCTCCTTGTCTCCAAGAATGCTCCCCAAATGAGAGATAGTGACTTCTTTATATACCAAATGGGCAAAATCCATGTTATGTAGGATTTCTCAACTAAAAACAGAATGAATCTCACGTATTGGCTAGTGTGGCACTCATACACACCTATACAAGAGTGATCATTAAACTAATTTAAAAGTAGACAAATATACAAATGGTGATGAATAAGAGTGGATCCAAGAAATATATGTTGTGTTGTCAACACTCCCCTCTTCCTTGACTTTGTCATCCTTGACAAAACCTTTGCAAGTGTGGAGCTTTTTGTGGAAGAGCATGTAGAAGTTCTTTTGAGTGCATAATCCTGTGTCATTGGAGTACATTGCTTTGTTGTTTTTCTTCATCTTGTGTTTTGCATGGTTTTTGGATTCAGATGCCTTTTATCTAGGTCTTTTTGCCTCCTATAAGGAGAAGAATGTGGTAGCATGTTTTTTCTCTCTCTTTATTCTTCCCTTTTTTTTTTAAAGACAATGTAAAGATGAAATATGGATGATGTATGAGGATGTAATGATGGAATGTAGATGATAGATACATGTTGATGTTGTAGCATCATAACTCATATTTGTCAAACCAAGAGCATCTCATGGGACCCAAATGGTATGTAGAAGTATTCAACAAATGCAATAATGCTTTGTTAGCACGAGATTAACAACAAACTATGCATGGAATAAGATGAAAGCATCGTTAAGGACACACACAAGCTTAAACACATGCATAATCATGTCGCTAATCAACAACTAATGTATCACAAGCATGAGGCAAGAAAGGAACAAGCACACAAGCACGTCATGAAGACAACAAGAGCTCTCCAAGCATTCCACAATCTAGCATGATCTCATTATCTCCAAGAATCCATGACCTATTGATATACGAAAATGGGCAAAATCCATGCTATGTGGGATTTCTTTAATAAAAGGAGAATGAATCTCACTTATTGGCTAGTGTGGCACTCACATACACGTATAAAGAACGCTTATTATACTAATTTAAAAGTACAAAAGGTACAAATGGTGATGAATAAGAATGGATCCAAGAAATATATGTTGTGTTGTCAACAGTCCCCCCTCCTTGACTTTGTCGTCCTCGACAAACCTTTGCAAGTGCGGAACTTTTTGTGGAAGAGTAGGTAAAAGTTCTTTTGAGTGCATGATCTTGTGTCGTTGGAGTACCTGGCTTTGTTGCTTTTCTTCATCTTGCTTTTTGCATGTTTTTTTGGAGTCGTCCAATTTTTATCTTAGTCTTTTGCATATGAAATATAGATGATGTATGAGGATGTTGTTGGAGTTTAAGGTCTATGGAAGCACACAAATAGCACAAGGAAGAAGAAGAAGCTTGGAGCACAACACACAATACTGAATGTATTACCAAGAGAATGTACAAAGATTAGAGGCCCGTTATGGTTGTAGGCATATCTACAAGCCGTGGGGAAAACCTCCTAAAGAGGGAAAAAAGTGCCCCAGAGGTCCTAGTGTGTTCACACACATCACTACAAAAATATATCAATAAATCCCCCTTGGAAATGATGCTATGAACAAGGTGTTGGCACTCATGTATAAGTAAGTGCCAAGCTATGTGGAATCAATCCACAAAAGGAAGTGAGCCCAAATCTTTGCGGAAAGCTTCAAACCTCTCCCTAGGCACAACCTTTGTGAAGAAGGTCTGCGACGTTCTCTTGTGTGGCCACATATGTCAAACTAATCTCCCCAGTACAGAACCTTGTTGATATATTTAGGTAGTGATGTGTGTGAACACACTAGGACCATCGAGGCACTTTTTTCCCTCTTTAGGAGCTTTTTTTCCCTCGGCTTGTATATACGCCTATTGCCCTAATGGGTCACATATCTTTGTACATTCTAGTGGTAATACATTCTATATTGTGTGTTGTGCTCCAAGCTTCTTCTTCTTTTGTGTGTTGTTCGCGTGCTTCCGCAGACCTGAAACTCCAACCATTGGTATGAGAGGAGGTCGCCACTTCATCTAGGGCATCGTCATCATCCTTCCGATCACACTCTCAGAATTGCACGAATTTTGGTGAGCATACTCAAAGTGATTAGGAGATGTGAGCTCGTGTCTGCCTCTAAACACACTATCATAATGCTTGTGTAGGCTATTTCATCTTCTTATGCCAAAGATATATACAGGTTTCGATTTGCCAGTATAAGCATCTCGAAGTCTACTACATGTTTAGCAGAACGTGTCATGGTAGTTCTATTTAAATTTTTCACATATAGTCATTTTTCTGCATCAAGATATTTTAGTTCATGGCCATTGTTGAAAGCAATGATGTATTTCATATGTTGGTTGTTGAGGATAAGTGGGATGGTGCAAATTAGCCATTGTGGGCTTATATGATGTGTCATGTATTGGTTGCAAAAGGACTGTGGAATATTGTGTAGGGTGTTGAAAAACATCCTATTACACCTACAAATACAGGTATTGAAGTTGATGCAGATGGCATCAAAGATGGTGATATTTTGCATATTCCTGTTCGTGCTTTGGTTTCTACTATACCTACTGCATACCAAATTTGTTGGGATGGCAGAGATGCTCAGGCACATGCATCGATAGCCTTGTTTGCCAAACTTGACATTATTCCTCACATTCGCTCTTGTAAAATAACTAAGGATGCTTGGGATACACTTACCACATTGTACTAGGCTAGGAATGAGGCTCATGTTGCTTACCTCTAAAAACAGTTGGAGAGTGATCATATGAATGAAGGTGATTCTATGGACACTTATCTAACAAAGATCAAAGATTTGAAGGAATAGTTAATGTCTGCTGATGAAGTCTTACTTGACAGTTCACTTGTGCAGACTGTCCTGAATGGTCTTCTCGATTCATACCAGAGTTTTGCTTCTACTCTTCCTTTAATGATGAAATGCAATCCAAATGCCTAAACATTTGAGGAGTTAGTCTCTGTCCTATTGCAACAAGATCAGTCTAGGCAGAACAAATCCATTATGTGTGTTGCAGATCAAGCTTTCTTGGCTAGTCAGAAAGGCAAAAGTAAATGGAGCTTTTCTACTAGTAAGCAGAAATCTATTGATTCTGTGCAATCAAAGAAGGATAACGGAGACGACAAGAAAACAGAAAAGCAAAAATTGTTTTGCAAGTATTGTTAAGCAAATGATCATGTCATAGAAAATTTTCCAAAATTGGCTGCAAAAGAGGCAAAGAAAAAAGAGGTTGGAATGGTTGTTGTAGAGGCCTCTACATCGAAAATAGAGTCTGCTAATCTAGTGCAGAATGAAGAATGGGTGTTTACTATTGTTTGCAATTTTGACTCATCTTCTCCTGAACCATGTATGTTTGTAGTAGACTGAGACGTTTGGTACTTTGATAGTGGGGCAACCAAACATATTACCTTGTAGTGCAGTTTCTTCACTTCACTCGAGCCTGCCCCTACACCAACAACTCCTCTTATCCTATCATGAAGGTTGGTAATATCATTCTGACTACTGCTGATGGTAGTTCTTTTACATTTGTTAGATGCTTTATTTGTGTTAGGGGTCAAGAAGAATCTGTTATCAGTTTCAGCTTTAGCCAAGATTGGCTTGGTTGTGAAATTTGTTGATGATAGATGTACAGTTCATGATATGTCAAATGACATTGATTATTGCTTCTCGTATTTTATGTTGTCGGTTGTATAAGCTCATAGACTATGAAAAATTTGTGAATGATTCAGCATGTGCAGTACATGATTCCGAGGCTATGTGAGATGCAAAGCTTTGGCTTGCAAGCTTTGGTCATTTGAATTTTGCTAGTTTGCTATGCCTGCAGAAATCTGAAATGGTGTCCTCTTTACCCAAACTTGAGACACCCGGTAAACATGTCTATGAAGGTTGTATTTTGGGCAAAATGCAGAGTTCCTCCTTTCCAAAAAGGGCATGAAAACCAATTGTGCATATTGAAAAAGGCATTATATGGTTTGAAGCAAGCACCACGTGCTTGGTATGAAAAGATACATGCCTATCTGATTGCACATGGTTTTGAGAACAATCCAACTGAGAGCACCTTATATGGTAAGAGCGCTAATGATCATTGTTGTGTATGTTGATGACATGTTGTTGACCAATCCTCATGAGAAGCATATTGTTGACTTTAAGGCTGATCTGCATGCTTCATTTGAGATGTTTGATTTGGGGCATTCATCATTATTTGGGCATTCAATTTATGCAAGTTGTTGGCATAATAGCTTTGTGTCAAATGAAATATATTGACACATTATTGCAGTGTTTTGGCCTTGAAGACTATAAACGTATTTCCACTCCTATGGAGACAAGTTTATGATTGAGTCTTCATGATGCTTGAGATGCATTTGATGTTGTTCTCTATGAACAGGCTATTGGATGCTTGATTTACTTATGCATTACTCAGACAAATATATAGTTTGTTGTCTCACAGATGAGCAAATTTATGCATTGTTGAGGTGTCAAGCATTGGCAGGCAGTTAAGTGCATCTTTTGAGTGGTACCCGACTACTTGGATTGTTTTATCCCAAGGGGGGATCACTACCACTAAATTTGCATGCTTTTTCTGACTCTGACTGGGATGATTGCTATGAAACTCATGTGTCCACTAATGGCTTTTCCTTCATGCTTGGTAGCTCATGTATACCTTGGTTGAGCAAGAAGAAGCCTACTGTGGCCACTTCTAGTTGTGAGGCTGAGTATAGGGAATCTTTCATAGTGACTATTGAGTGTGTGTGGCTCAGATGCCTTAGGGCTGATTTGGGTGTTGGTCAGTCTTCTGCCACCAACATCTTCACTAACAATCAGAGTGCATTGGTAGTTGCAAGGAACCATGTGTTCCATGCTCATACTAAGCACATTGAGGTGCATTTCTATTATGTTAGGGAAAGGTTCTCTGCTGGAGAGATCAGCTTGGCATATGTACCCACGTAGGAGAACATTGCAGACCTTTTCACGAAGGCTCTGCCTAGGGATAAGTTTGAAGCTTTCCACAAATCTTTGGGCTTACTTCCTTTTGTGGATTGATTCCACCTAGCTTGACACTTGTGTGAACACACTAGGACTATCGAGGCAATTTTTTCCCTCTTTAGGAGGTCTTTTTTCCCTCGGCTTGTATATATGCCTATTGCTCTAACGTGTCACATATCTTTGTACATTCTAGTGGGAATACATTGTGTATTGTGTGTTGTGTTCCAAGCTTCGTCTTCTTCCTTGTGCTGCTCGCGTGCTTCTACAAACCTCAAACTCCAACAAACCTCTCCCTGACGTAATGATAGTGCATCTCAATGTGTTTAGTGTGAGCTTGGAACACAATGTTCCTCATGTTGAACATAAATTTACAAGATCATTTTCACATGAGCTATGTTTGGATAAATTTACCAAATGTAAAGATAAAGGAAACGAAGAGAAAAGAAAAAAAGAAAAAAAGAAAAAAAGGTCTAGTCAAAATTCATGATGATTAAAAGATACAATATCTGCCTTGTAGGAAGTGGCATGTAGTGGGCAATCAAATGAAAGTGGTGAGTTAAGGAGGCACAAACTTCTTCACATGCTCATTGGTTATAAAAGTGGAGTGGCACGTTCTAAACAAGGAGAGAAAGAGGAAAGAGCTCCCAATAGTCGGACCTGGTCATTTTGTCATTTTGTCTTCCCATAAACTCCTTCCAGTCGCACGTCATTTTTTGCAAAGCTCTCTTGTGAAGCTCATATCTCAGTGTATATGTAACCATTTCTTGCGTTTAAACACTCATTGGAAAGATTATCTTGTTTTATTTATTTATCTCAAATATCTTCTTCAAAGTTTATATATTACGTGAGATATCAGTCAAAGAGTGAAGTACATTTTTTTAGCATACCTATGTAGACAAGTAGTCTATTTTGGTTGGTTAAGTTTCCCAACCAAAACATATCCAAATTGCTTGGAATTTAGCTTCTTGGAAAGCTCTTTGCATTTAATTTATGTGTCCCAAATATTTCATTATATTTTGTGAGATATCTATCAGAGAGTGGAATCCAATTTTTTAGTATACTTGTGTGTGCATGTGGTCTATTTTGGTCAGTTGATTTTCCTAACCAAAAATCATCCAAATTTCTTGATTTTTAGATTATTGGAAAGCTATTTGTGTGCATTTTCTTTATCTCAAATATCTTCCTCAAAGGATATATATTCAAGGAGTTATCAGTCCGAGAGTGAAGTTCAATTCTTCAGCATACTTGTGTGGACAAGTAGTTCATCTTTGTTAGTTGTGTTTCCTAATCAAAACTTGTCCAAATTAATTCATTTATATCTTGTTAGAAATCTCTATTTGTCTACTTTGATTGACTAAAGGCACAGGTCCATTTAAGTTTTGTATTGAGACCACTAAGCTATCTAAGGTGTAGCTATTTGTCCAAGAGTTTGACATACAAGGGTTCACTACATGTTTTTGTTGTGCATAGGAGAACTCATTCTCCACAGTTGGTATTAGAGAAAACTTGGTGTTGAATCTTCATCAACAGATTTGGAGTTAAAGCAAAGCAAAAGAGGAGCTACAAAACAAGGGGGAGCTTCACAAATACAAGAGCAAACGACAATATAACTATTCGAGGTAACTCTCAAAGTTTTTGATAGTCTTCAATGGCTAACCTGGATCAATAAGTAGAGAAATTGGATAAGGATAACTATCCCGTGTGGAAGTTTAGAATGACCAAATACCTAATGGGCAAAGGCTTGTGGGGTATTGTGAGCGATGATGATGCTCAACTTCAAATCAATCAAGCTACGGGCACCAAAGTCCAAAGGAGGCAAGCGAAAGAATGGGAAGAGAGGAATAGGAGAGACATGTTCCTCATTTCACAAGTCATTACTAATGCCATGGTAGGGCAATTCAACATCTAGAGAAAGCTAAGGATGCTTGGGAACCTCTTGAAAGGAAGTATTCAACAACTACCAAATCTAGGAAACTTCAACTCAAGAATGAGTTGAACACAATCAAGAAAAGTTTGACTCAATCCATAGCGGAATATACTTTGAAGATTAAGGAGCTAAGTGATGCTTTAGATTCTATTGGCACAATGGTTGAAGATGAAGATCTTTTGTGTTATACTCTCAATGGATTGAGAGAAGATGAAAGATGGAAGCCTTTTATAACTTCTGTTAACTAGAAAAATGCATATCCAGGTTTTGAACAACTAATCCCTCATCTTGTCACAAAAGAGCTTAGCTTTGGTGGCCCCAAAACAAAGGACAACCATAACCAAATGTTATATGCAGGTCAAGGTAAAGGAAGGAACTCAAGGGGAGGCTGAAGAAGAAAAGGAGAGGTCACAACAACTCCAACTACAATCAAAACAATTCGGAAGACAACAAGGATGCACCAAATGCCAACACACAAGGAAGAAGTCGCGGTAGAAGTAGAGGAAGAGGCCGAGGCTCCTACAATTCTCATAAAGCTATAACATGCTATCATTGTGGTAAAGTAGGACACTATTCTAGTGATTTTTGGATGAAGAATGGAAGACCAAATGGAGGCAATCAAAGGGGACAAAGCAACTATGCAAGCACTTCATGTGAAGGAAGCAAGGACACACTACTTGCAATGAGACATGAGTATAGAAGCTCTTGTGAAGATGATAAAAAATGGTACATTGATTCAGGTTGTAGTAACCATATGTTGTTCCAAGGAAGTTTTTGAGTCACTAATCTATAGGTACCAAGTGGAAAAGGATGTGCTGAAACAGGTGATGATGCTCAACACGTGATTGAACATATTGGAGATATAAGGCTTGGAGATATAAGTAGAGCAAAGGTACTATCTAATGTTCTTCATGTTCCTACAATTTCAAAGAACTTGATTTCAATAGGACAAATGGTAGAGAAGGGTTATCATGTCATATTCAATGAGAATGGGTGCTTCATAAAGAATCCAAAGGAAGGCTTCAAGGTCATTGCTCGAGGTAGAAGAGAGGGAAGGATGTTCACTTTGGACATCCAACATCCACATGGAAAGGTCATGTACATTCAATGTGGGAACAAGAAGATTTTAGAGTTGGACTTATGGCACAAAAGAATAGGACACATGAACATTCCAAAGCTGAAGGACATGAGCAAACATGAAGTGGTAAGAGGTCTTCCAAAATTTAATAGCATTGGACTACATGAGTTATGTGAAGCTTGTCAACTAGGAAGGCAAACGAGGCAGTCATTCAAGAGAAGCAATTATGTGGCCCCAAATTTCTTGGACTTGATACATACGGATGTATGGGGACCAACCCAAGAGGCATCAATGGCTGGTAATAGATTTTTTATCACCTTCATTGATGATCACTTAAGAAAGGTATGGTTGTTTTGTATGAAGCAAAAATCAGAGGTGTTTTCTATATTCAAAAGATTCAAAGTTGAAGTTGAAAAAGAAATAGGAAGGTCTATCAAAAACCTTAAGGTCTGATGGTGGAGGAGAATACTTCTCCAAAGAATTTTCAGATTTTCTAAAAGAGAATGGGATCAAAAGGCAGTTTACTTGTAGGTATACACCACAACAAAATGGAGTAGCTGAGAGGAAAAATAGGCAAATTGCTGAAATTGCAAGATGCACGCTCAACGAGATGAAGGTACCATTGTACTGTTGGGATGAAGCTATCACAACTGCCATTTACTTGATGAATAGGTGCACAACATCGAGAATACATCACTTGCCTCCAAAGGAGGTATATTCCAGTAAGAAATCTGATCATACACACCTCAAAGTGTTTGGATGTGTTTGATTTGTTCACATTCCACAAGAAGTTAGAACAAAGATGGAATCAAGGTCAAAAAAATGCATTTTTATCGGCTACTCGACGAAGCAAAAAGGATACAAGTGTTACAACCCTAGAACAAAGGAAGTGAGAGTCTCGCGAGATGTGGTCTTTGATGAACTAAGACCATGGTATGAAGATGAAGGAAAAGAAAAGATTCTTGAAGAAGATTGTGATGATTATGCAGGAAGAAATCAAAGAGAAGTCCAACAATCAAACACAAAGGTTTCAGGTCCAAAGGCATCTACATCAAATGAAGAATGTTTAACATGGAGGGGGACTCATTCTTTGTCTCCAAATTCAGCTTATAGTAGAGCCGAAGAAGCAAGTGCTACTCCAAACAGTGAGATAGATGCAAGTGAAGAAGAATATGAAGAGGTAATCACTCCGAAGGTAAAGCTCAATAGGCACCCAGTAAACATGTATGTGAAGGATGTATTTTGGGCAAAATGCAGCGTTCCTCATTTTCGAAAGATGGTTCAGTCTGAGCTATGCAAAAATTTCAGCTTCTTCATAGTGATGTTTGTGGTCCTATGCAGAATCCCTCTTTTGGAAATTATCTTTACTTCATGACTTTCATTGATGATTTTTCGAGGAGTGCATGGGTATATCCATTGAAAGCCAAGTCCGAAGTGTTTATGTCTTCAAACAGTTTTTGGTTTTGGCTGAAAATATGTGAGCATGCAAAATGGGCACCCTTTGTTCTGATCGAGGGGGGAATATATGTCTTTTGACTTTAATGCATTTTTGGTTGAACGTGGGATAAAACATCAGTGTATAGTGCCGTATACATCTCAACTGAATGGAGTTGCTGAACGAAAGACCATGTCACTTATGGAGATGGCAAGGTGTATGGTCAAGAGTCAGGCTTTACCACATAGTTTCTAGCTTGAGGCTATTATGTGTGCAACATAATAGGTGTCCCACTAAAGCACTATAGTCTATCACTCCATATGAGATTTGGCATGGTCACAAGGCATCTGTTGCTCATCTGCATGTTTTTGGTTGTTTGGCATATGCATTCATGCCTGAACAACATCGCAGAAAATTGGATGATAAAGCAAAAAAATGTATTTTTGTTGGGTACAGTTATGAAAGTAGAAGTTATTGTTTGTATCATCCATAGAATAAATGCATTCTAGTTAGCTGTGATGTTGTTTTTGTGGAAGATGCTATTCAACCCTTACTTTCATGTACTAAGGAGACATTTGTTAGCTCCAAAGACATGTATGATACTTTGATGCCTCTTTTTATAGGTGGATAGTCTAGTGGTGGTCCTAATGAGGTAACATCTCAGCCTTTGCACGTTTCATGTGATGATGTAGATCATTCCATTTCTGATGCAGATTTACATGATGCAGTTGTTGATGAGAGGCGGATATTGAGTAGGAAAAAACTATGCCAAAATGGTTGGTGCATACTTTACATGACAACAATGCACCTCTATCATATCATATTAGTTCAAGCTCTCTTAGTGCCTCTTTTGCATCAAATTGCTACGATGGCTGCATCTAGTCTCTGTGATAAGAATGAGCCTGTTTCGTTTCATGAAGCACAAAATTCCGAAAATTGGATGGCTGCTATGCAATCTAAATATGATGTTATAATGAAGAATGGTACCTGGTCTTTATGTGACTTGCCTTCTGGCAAGAAGGCCATTGGCACAAAGTGGGTATACAAGTTGAAGTGTAAGCCTGATGGAACAGTTGATAGGTATAAAGCCAGACTTGTTGCAAAGGGTTATGCGTAGGAAAAAGGCATTGATTTTGATGAGACCTTTGCACCTACATGCCATATGGCTACTGTTCGTAGCATCTATGCACTTGTAGCTCATCATGGTTGGAATGTACATCAGTTGGACATAAAAAATGCATTTATGAATGGTGACTTGCATGAAGAAGTGAATGTTTTTCAGCTCAGTGGGTTTGTGGAGAGGGCATGAAAACAAGGTGTGCATGTTAAAGAAGGCATTATATGGTTTAAAGCAAGCACTAGGTGCTTGGTATGAAAAGATACATGCCTATCTGATTGCACATGGTTTTGAAAACAATCCAACTGAGAGCACCTTATATGTTAAGCATGCTAATGATGTACTTCTGATAATTGTGGTGTATGTTGATGACATGATATCACTGGTGCTTATGAGAAGCATATTGCTGATTTTAAGGCTGATTTGCATGCCTCATTTGAGATGTCTAATTTGGGACATTTACATCATTATGTGGGCATTCAGTTTATGCACGTTGATGGTGGAATGGCTTTGTGTCAAACGAAATATATTGACACATTATTGGAGTGTTTTGGCATTGAAGACTGTAAACCTATTGCTAATCCTATGGAGATAGGTTTACGATTGAGTCTTCATGATGTTGGAGATGCATTTGATGTTGTTCTCTATTAGTAGGCTATTGGATGCTTGATTTACTTATGCATTATTCGGTTGGATATTCAATTCGTTGTCTCATAGATGAGCAAGCTTATGCATTGTCCAGTTGTCAAGCATTGGCAAGCGGTTAAGTGCATCTTTCGCTACGTGAGTGGTACCGGGCTACTAGGGTTGTTTTATCCCAAGGGGGGATCCCAACCACCAGATTTGCATGCTTTTTCTAACTCTGACTGGGCTGCTTGCTATGACACTCGTGTGTCCACTAGTGGTTTTTGCATCATGCTTGGTAGCTCATGCATATCTTGGTTGAGCAAGAAGCAGCCTACTATGGCCACTTCCAGTTGTGAGGTTGAGTATAGGGTAGCTTTCACAACGATTGTTGAGTGTGTGTGGCTCAGACACCTTATGGCTGATTTGGGTGTTGGTCAGTCTTTTGCCACCACCATCTTCACTGATAGTCAGAGTGCATTGGCAGTTGCGAGGAACGCTATGTTCCATGCTCGCACTAAGCACATTGAGGTGCATTATCATTATGTTAGGGAGAGGTTCTCTGCTAGAGAGATCAGCTTGGCATATGTGCCCATGCAGGAGAACATTGCAGACCTTTTCACAAAGGCTCTACCTAGGGAGAAGTTTGAAGCTTTCCGCAAAGCTTTGGGCTTACTTCCTTTTGTGGATTGATTCCACATAGCTTGGCACTTCCCTATACATGAGTGCCATCTCCTTGTTCACTGCATCACTCGTAGGGGGGATTTGTTGATATTTTTAGGTAGTGATGTGTGTTAACACACTAGGACGGTTGGGGCACTTTTTTTCCCTCTTTAGGAGGTTTTTTCCCTCGGCTTGTATATATGCCTATAGCCCTAACGGGTTACTTATCTTTGTACATTCTAGTGGTAATACATTTAGTATTGTGTGTTGTGCTCCAAGCTTCTTTTTCTTCCTTGTGCTGTTTGCGTGCTTCCACAGACGTCTAACTCCAACATAGAAGACTATGTTTTAGGTGTAGAGACCTCTACAACAACCATTCCAACCTCTTTCTTCTTTGCCTCTTTCATTGCCAGTTTTAGACAACTCTTTATGAAATAATCATTTCCTTTACAATACTTGCAAAATAATTTCTTTTTTTCTGTTTTCTTCTCGTATTTGTCATCCTTATTTGATTGTGCAGAACTAGGAGATTTTTGCTTCCTATTAGATGAGCCCTTTCGACTAGCTAGGAAAGCTTGATCTGCAATATGCATAATGGACTTGTTATGCCTACATTGATATTCTTGCAACAAAATAGAGACTAACTCCTCAAATATTAAGGCTTGTGGGTTTCCTTTAATCATCAACCAAAGAGTAGAAGCAAAACTCTAATATGAATCAGGAAGACCATTCAGAATAGTCTGCACAAGTGAACTGTCTAGCAAGACTTCATCAACAAAAATCAGTTACTCCTTTAAACCTTTTATCTTTGTCAAAAAATTATCCATGGAATCTCCTTCATTCATGTGCTCACTGTCCAACTGGTTTTGGAGGTAAGCAACACGAGTCTCACTTCTTTGCTGTTATAAAGTGGTAAGTGTATCCCAAACATCCTTAGATGTTTTGCCGGAGTGAGTGTGAGGAAGAATGGCATGTTTGAGAAACAAGGATTTCAATGCATGTACCTGAGCATCTATGCTATCCCAACAAAGTTGCTCTACAATAAGTGCATCAAGAACCAAAGCATGAACAGGAATTTGAAGATCGTCATCTTCAACACCATCTATATCACCTTCATAATTGTATTTGCAGGTGTAGTAGGACATTTTTCAACACCTTGCACAATATTCTAGTCCTTTTGCAACCAATACATGAAGCATCATATATGCCCATAATAGGTAATAAGTACCATCCAATCTATCCTCAAGATCCAACATACGGAATACATCATAGCTTTCAACCATGGCCACCGATTAAAATACCCTGATGCAAAAAAATGATTTTATCTCAAAAAGTTGAATAGAACTACCTTGTTGACTTGTGTTAGATCTGTAGCAAATTTTGAAGCACTTGTATTGGAAAACCCAAATCTATATATATGTTTGTCACAAAATGATGAAATTACATGCACAAGATCTGCGATAATGCATTTGGAGGTCAAAACGAGCTCAGATCGCGATTTTGACACCACATAGTGACATCATTTTGTAATCCTAATTGCCTTGAGTATGCTCACATTTTTTGTGAAATTCTGAGACTGTGACCAAAGAGGTGTGGATGATGCCCTAGATGAAGTGATGACCTTCTCTGATACCAATTGCTGAAGTTTGAGTTCTACGGAAGCACATGAATAACACAAGGAAGAAGAAGAAGCTTGGAGCACAACACACAATACTGAATGTATTACCAAGAGAATGTACAAAGATTAGTGTCCCATTAGGGTTATAGGTGTATATAGAAGCTGGGGGAAAAAACCTCCGAAAGAGGGAAAGAAGTGCCCTGGCAGTCCTAGTGTGTCCACACACATTACTACCAAGATATATCAATAGATGTAATGATGAAATGTAAATGATAGATACATAAAGATGAAATCACTTAATGTCTTCTTAGTCCATGTGCATGAGTGGAGACTAAGAGTGCATGGATGGTAAACAAAAAAAGTGATTATACAAATTCTTATGATGAGACCCTATCTTATGCATAATCTAAAAATGCATACAAAAACAATGGTGCAAAATAAAATGGACCTTGAGCAAATTGCTCAAGGGTGAGGTGATGATGAGGCTTTCTCAAATTGTCCAACTCCAAGAGTCTTCTCCTTTTCATCATCCATTATGATGGATGATACCTTTTTCCACCAACCTAAAAAAGGAAAATGAAAAGCAAGTTTTTACAATGTATATACATGTGCCCTCTTTGTGTCTGGTTTAAACGTAAGGTGCCTAATCCTTGGCCTTTGGAAGAGGCTCTAGTCACATGCATACTTGATGTGTGTTATGAACATATGTTGTGCATTGGGGAAGGTTGGGTTTGACACCCATGGATGTTGCACGAAGAGGTTTTAGGCCACCAAATGTCTTCACTTTGCTTGTTCGAGCCTTGAAGTTCTTCTTAAGATCTCTTTTGAGTTTTGGCTTGATTACTTTTGATCCTTTGGTTGGAAGTGGTCTTTCTTTAAGATAAGTTGTGATGGGTCTAGACCATGGATTATGGATTTTTTTGTGAACGGGTTGATTTTGTTCAAGGGATTTCTCTGGTACCCATATCATAGTGCGATTTGGTTGGGCTCTAACTAATTGCTTGGCCACCCAAATTTGCTTGACATTACAAGTAAATGGGCTTTCTTCTTCTTGATGTAAGGTTCTTGGGCATGTTATGTAATTCTCTAGGGAATAATCATCCTTACATGGGGATTTCCATAAAGTGTGTCTATCCAGTCGATTGATTTAGATATACTACTATTGTTCAAGGGATCAATTATGGATGAGGTAAGGTCTAAGTGATCATTGTTATTCAATAGATCACTAGGATATTTAGTTTGGGATTGATCTCGAGATTCATCAATACATTCTTCTTTACTACACGTAGAATCTCTAGATTTACAAAAATGGGGAATGGATCTTCATGTTGACCATAGAAGCCACATTATCTTCCATAGTGGTGGTACAAAGTAATTGCTTATCTCCCTCATGATGATCAAAGTGTAGACCATCCTTGCTCCTGGATTCATGAGAAGATTCCAAACTTAGAGGAGGGGAGGGCACTTCCACATCCTCCAAGCGCTTGAAGTCCTCCTTTGCTCCATTCTTCAAAAATTCCTATGACTCAAGTAAAAAGTGAGTTGAGAAATTTTCATTTACTTCAACATGCAAATCATTATGGATGTTGCTTTGGCTTATGTGGGAGAGTTTATGTGGATAATATGGACAATCAACAAATAAATGCTCATGACCACATTGGTTACAATGAGGATGCATATTAGGATCTTTCAAATACATCATGATTATGAAGGGTTTCAAAATTTTCATAGATGAATGCTCTCTCCTCTTCCTTATATGTCGTAAGCCATAGGGAACCTAACATGACATCTTCATTCATACAATCCAAAACATAGAACATTTCCTTAGAGCATACTTCATTTACAACCACACTTGTTTCAATCATGCCCAAGTAGTGCAAAAAGTCACAATTTGTAGGAAGAATTCGTTCACTAATGAAGGGCACCACATCAATATTTACAAAGTTCCATTCACATTTTGGATTAATTGGAGCATACATAATCTTAGAATAAATCCCCAATCGTGCATCCATAAAGATAAGTTGAGGCTTCTCAACTTCAATTTTATTTGATTTTTGTTTGGGTGAAGTTGTTGGTTCTGTTTCTTTGTTTTCTCTATAAATGTCCATGTTCACTTTTTCCTCTACCTTTGTGTTCTTCTTTTCCCCTTTCATTTTTGTTTTACCTTTCTTTGTTCCCATCTTACATGAAGCAATTTTTTTATTATTTTGAACGTTTTTAGGATTTGTTTTGGTTTTGTGTGTTTTTTGAACGTCTTTGAGACGTGTAAATAAGTCCTAAGTTTCTTCTAGCAAAAAATAAAAATAAAAAACGGTTCTTTGTACTATTACACTAACTTGGGAAGTGAACTTTGAAAAGAAAGATTATTACACTAGTAGCACACATTATGCATGAAAAGACAAGTTCCTCAAGGACATCACACATTATGCATGAAAAGACAAGTTCCTCAAGGACATCAATACCTGTGAAAATGCCCATGCAAGGATCAAATGGTTGATTAAATTCAATTAAGGGATGACCATAAATTGTTGTCTTTTGTGTTGGAGATAGACATCTGCGGAAGCATGCGAACAACACAAGGAAGAAGAAGAAGAAGCTTGGAGCACAACACACAATACTGAATGTATTACTAGAGAATGTACAAAGATAAGTAGCCCATTAGGGCAATAGGCGTATATACAAGCCGGGGGAAAAAAACCTCCTAAAGAGGCAAAAAAGTACCCCGGCAGTCCTAGAGTGTTCACACACATCACTACCTAAATATATCAACAAATCCCCCTTGGAGTGATGCGGTGAACAGGTAGCTGGCACTCATGTATAAGGAAGCCCCAAGCCATGTGGAAATCACTCCACAAAAGGAAGTAAGCCCAAAGCTTTGCGGAAAGCTTCAAACTTCTCCCTAGGCAGAGCCTTCGTGAAAAGGTATGCAATGTTCTCCTGCGTGGGCACATATGCCAAGCTGATCTCCCGAGCAGAGAAGCTCTCCCTGACATAGTGATAATGCACCTCAATGTGCTTAGTGCGAGCATGGAACACAGGATTCCTCGCAACTACCAATGCGCTCTGACTGTCAGTGAAGATGGTGGTGGCAGAAGTCTGACGTCTGAGCCACACACACTCAACAGTCACTGTGAAAGCTGCCCTATACTTAGCCTCATAACTGGAAGTGGCCACAGTAGGCTGCTTCTAATCAGAGTCAGAAAAAGCATGCAAATCTGGCGGTAGTGATCCCCCTTGGGATAAAACAACCCAAGTAGCCGAGTACCACTCAAGTAGCGAAAGATATGCATAACCGCCTACCAATGCTTGACTCCTGGGCAATGCATAAACCTGCTCATCTGTGAGAGAGCAAACTAAATATCTGGCCGAGTAATGAATAAGTAAATCAAGCATCCAACAACATGCTGATAGAGAACAACATCAAATGCATCTCCAACATCATGAAGACTCAATCATAAACCTGTCTCCATAGGAGTGGCAATAGGCTTACAGTCTTCATGGCCAAAACACTGCAATAATGTGTCAATATATTTCATTTGACACAAAGCCATTCCACCATCAATGTGCATAAATTGAATGCCCAAATAGTGATGCAAATGCCCCAAATCAGACATCTCAAATGAGGCATGCAAATCAGCCTTAAAATCAGCAGTATGCTTCTCAATAGGACCAGTGAGCAGCATGTCATCGATATAGACAACAATGATCAGAAACACATCATTAGCATGCTTAACATATAAGGTGCTTTCAGTTGGACTGTTCTCAAAACCATGTGCAATCAGATAGGCATGTATCTTCTCATACCAAGCATGTGGTGCTTGGTTTAAACCATATAATGCCTTCTTTAGCCTACACACCTAGTTTTCATGCCCTTTAAGATTGCATAGCAGCCATCCAATTTTTTGAATTTTGTGCTTCATCAAACGAAACAGGCGCAGTCTCATCACATAGACTAGATGGAGCCATAGCATAGCAATCTAATGCAAAAGAGGCACTATGAGAGCCTGATCGAGTACGATATGACAGAGGTGCATCTAATTTGTTGTCACGCAAGGTCTGCACTAGCCATTTTGGCATAGTTCTTGCCTGCTCAATATCAACTCTCTCATCAATAAGTGCATCCTGTAAATCTGCATCAAAAATAGAATGATTTGCATCATCACATGCAACCTGTAAAGGCTGAGAATTTGCCTTGTTAGGATGAGCACTAGACTGTCCACCTGTAAAAAGAGGTAGCAAAGTATCATACATGTCTTTGGAGATAGCAGATGTCTCCTTAGTACATGAAATCTATGGCTAAATAGCATCCTCCACAAAAACAACATCACGACTAACCAGAATGCGTTTAGTTTGTGGATGATACAGATGATACCCTTTACTTTCAGAACTATACCCAACAAAAATACATTTTACTACTTTATCATCCAATTTTATTCAATGTTGTTTGGGCACTAATGCATATGCCTAACAACCAAAAACACGCAGATGAGCAACAGATGGCTTGCGATCATGCCAAGCCTCATATGGAGTGATAGACTGTAGCGCTTTAGTGGGACACCTATTCAGTACATATGCTGCACACATGGCAACCTCAAGCCAGAAACTATGTGGTAAAGCCTGACTCTTGACCATACACCTCGCCATCTCCATGAGAGACCTGTTCTTTCATTCAGCAACTCCATTCTATTGAGGTGTATATGACACTGTACACTGGTGTTTTATCCCACGTTCAGCCAAAAATGCATTAAAATCAGAACACATATATTCCCCCCCTCGATTTGAATGTTGCCCATTTTACATGCTAACAGATTTTTAGCCAAAACCAAAAACTGTTTGAAGCACATGAATACTTCGAACTTTGTCTTCAATGGATATACCCATGCATGTGTGGAAAAATCATCAATGAAAGTCACGAAGTAAAGATAATTTCCAAAAGAAGGTGTCTGCATAGGACCACAGACCTCACTATGTATAAGCTACAATTTTTTAGTAGCCCGAACTGAACCATCTTTTGGAAATGAGGAATGCTGCATTTTGCCCAAAATACAGCCTTCACAAACATGTTTTTCAGGTGCCTCAAGTTTGGGCAAAGAGGACACCATTTCTGATTTCTGCAGGCATAGCAAACTAGCAAAATTCAAATGACCAAAGCGTGCATGCCAAAGCTTTGCATCTGACATAGCCTGAGAATCATGTACTGCACATGCCAAATCACTTACAGATCTTTCATAGTCTATGAGCTTATACAGCCCACGACATAAAATGCCAGAAGCAATAATCACATCGCCATTTGATAGATCATGAATTGTACACCTGTCATCAACAAATTTCATAACCAAGCCAATCTTGGCTAATGCAGAAACTCATAGCAGGTTCTTCTTGATCACTGGCACAAATAAAGCATCTGACAAAGTGAAAGAACTACCATCAGCAGTAGTCAAAATGATCTTACCAACTCCCATTATAGGATAAGAGGAGTTGTTGGCGCATGTAACAGTATTCCCTATAGGGGCTGGCTCGAGTGAAGAGAAGAAACTGCGCTGCAAGGTAATATGTTTGGTCGCCCCACTATCAAAATACTAAATATCTGAGTCTACTGCAGACGTGCACTGCTCATGAGAAGATGGGTCAAAACTGTAGACAGTAGTAAACGCCCATTCTTCTTCCTGCACAAGATTAGCAGACTCTGTTTTTGGTGTAGAGGCCTTTGCAACAACCATTCCAGCCTCTTTCTTCTTTGCCTCTTTAGCAGCCAGTTTTGGACAGTTCTTTATGATATGATCATTCCCTTTACAGTACTTGCAAAACAATTTCTGCTTTTCTGATTTTTTCTCATCTTTATCTTGGTTCTTCGAATGTGCAGCATTTGCAAATTTCTGCTTACTAGTAGAAGAGCTCCATTTTCCTTTGCACTTCTGACTAGCCAGGAAAGCTTGATCTGCAACATGCATAACGGACCTGTTCTACCTGGACTGATCTTCCTGCAACAGAACAGAGACTAACTCCTCAAATGGTAAGGCATTTGGATTGCCTTTCATCATCAACCGAAGAGTAGAAGCAAAACTCTGATATGATTCAGGAAGACCATTCAGAACGGTCTGCACAAGTGAGCTATCTGGTATAACCTCATCAGCAAAAATCAACTATTCCTTCAAGTCTTTGATCTTCATTTGGAAACTGTCCATAGAATCACCTTCATTCATGTGCTCGCTCTCCAACTGTTTTCGGAGGTAAGCAACATGAGCCTCATTCCTACCTTGGTACAATGTGGTAAGTGTATCCCAAGCATCCTTAGCTGTTCTACAAGAGTGAATATGAGGAATAATGGCATGTTTGACAGACAAAGCTATCAATGCATGTGCACGGGCATCTCTGCCATCCCAACAAATCTGCTCTGCAGTAGGTGCAGCAAAAACCGCAGCACGAACAGGAATATGCAAAATATCACCATCTTCGACACCTTCTGCATCAACTTCAGTACCTGCAGTTGTAACAATTGCAGGTGTGATATGACGTTTTTTGACACCCTACACAATGTTCCATAGTCCTTTTGCAACCAAACACATGTCGCATCATATAAGCCCATAACGGGTAGTTGGTACCATCCAACTTATCCTCAATAACCAACATACGGAATACATCACTGCTTTAAGCCACGGTCGGTGACTAAAATACCTTAATGCAGAAAATTGACTGTATCTCAAAAAGTTGAACATAATTGCTAAGACGAATTCTGCTAGACCTGTAGCAGACTTCGAGACGCTTATATTGGCGAGTAGAAACTCGTATATACCTTTGGCACAAAAAGACGAAATAGCCTACACAAGCACTGTGATAGTGCGTTCGGAGGCCGAAACGAGCTCAAATCGCGATTTCGGCACACAGAGCAAAATTGTTTTGATCTCGGAAACACGTTGAGTATGCTCACCAAAATTCGTGTGATTCTGAGACTGCAACCAGAGGAGTGTTGATGGTGCCCTAGATGAAGCCACGACCTGCTTTGATACCAATTGTTGGAGATAGACATGTGCGGAAGCACGCGAACAACACAAGGAAGAAGAAGAAGCTTGGAGCATAACACACAATACTGAATGTATTACTAGAGAATTTACAAAGATAAGTAGCCCATTAGGGCAATAGGCGTATATACAAGCCGGGGGAAAAAAACCTCCTAAAGAGGGAAAAAAGTGCCCCAACGGTCCTAGAGTGTTCACACACATCACTACCTAAATACATCAACATTTTGAAGCTATGTAGTTGTTCAAGATTAGAGCATTAGAGCATATTGAGACATTCAACTTTGATCATGTTGATTATTCAATTTCCATAGACAATCAAATTTTGAAAGACCATTATATAAGACATATGATTATCAACTCACTATTAAATTATTAAATGAAACATAATCACTCAAAAAGAATTAAAACTTAATGTTGAATGAGGTCCATTCAATTCATTGTATGAATCTAAACGATTGATAAGGGCCTTCAATATTTGCCAAAAAATAATCAATGCATATGCTTGAATGTTATTTTATAATCACTAATTCATCCTTCACAAAAGAATTTATGAATTTTACCAAAATCTTGGCATAACCCCTAAATTCTAAGGTCCATGACCACCTCGTTTTTTATATGTGGTCTACATTCTTAGGTGAACCTAAATGTTTCTAATTCAAAAATCCTACTCACCCTATGTCCCAACAAGACAAAGAAATGCTACTAATGTTGGTAAATCCATACCATGGCTTATTTATGTGAAACCATCTCAAAAGCAATACCTCCCCAATATTCCCCTTTCAAAAAGTATACTTGGAATGAGTTGAACTGCAACAATGTGAAATATGCCATCTCTCATTGTTTCTCTTTTTAAACATTTCAGCAGTGGTCCATATCCTCGTTTGTGCAATTTCTTTGCATGTTGCTTAAGAGTGTATATTAATACTATGTCTCCTTCTCTAAGTCCCTTTTCCTTGATGTGAGCATCATAATAGTCTTTTTGTCTCCTTTTCATTGCATAGATGTCAGCTATTGCTTATAACCTAGTCTCATGCAACTTCTCTATTTGATCCAATTGTCTTGATAATTCATGTCCCGTCCACTCATATTTTTCAGCAACTCTTAAACTAGGGACCAAAAACTCAATTGGCAACATCATGTTCTGCCCATAGACTAGATTAAAGGGAGTGGTTCCAATAGCCATTTTATATGCCACTTGGAAGGTCCCTATTGCATGATGCAATTGTTTATCCCAATTTGACCTTTCGTTGTTGACTATCTTAGTTAACACCATGCATAACACCTTATTGAAACTCTCTACTTGTCCATTAGCATGTGGATGATAGGGTGCTGACTTTTTATGGATCACTAGAAATTCATTTATAAGTGATTCGATGACTTCATTAATAAAGTGTGTTCCTCTATCACTTACGATTTCCATCGGTAGTCCAAAGCGAGTGACTATATTTTCAAACAAGAATTTTGCAATCGTTTGGGCATCATTTTTCCTTATAGCTTTTGCGTCCACACATTTTGTCAAATATTCTGTGGTTACAATGATATATTCATCATGCGATCCTTTCATTGGGAGGTTTATTGGTCCAATGAAATCAATAGCCCATTTTGAGAAGGCTCGCCCACTGATCATTGGTCTCCAGGACATGTCATCTTGTCATATAGGATACTTTGTTTGTTGACATATGTCACAATTCCACACATAAGTCTCTGCATCCATATGTAAAGTAGGCCACCATAAGCCTATGAAGAGACTCATTTTGACAGTCTTATCTGCTAAAAAATGACCCCCTACTGCTCTTGCATGAGTCATCTCGAGTACGGGAAGGTATTCCCCTTCATGCACACATAATCATAGTTGGTTGTCCTTCCCTCTTTTGAATAATTGCTTCCCAATAATAACATAATCCTTACTTTGTTCTTTCAATGCTCACTTTTTAGCTAAGCTCGCTCCTTCTGAAAACTTATGGAGCTTCAAAAAGTTGACCAGCGATTTGCTCCACTCCGGGGCAATTGTAGAATAACATAGCAAAGACTATTCTTCAGGTGTATTTTTTTTACATGTGTATTACCCTTCTTGACTACTACCTCGAAGTAGAACTCCATTAGTAGTAGAGACCATCTCACTAGCCTTCTTGTATTACATGGTTTGTTAACCAAGTACAATAGCACTTGGTGATCGATAAAGAATTTAAATTTGTTGGTTAAGAGGTAATGCCTAAAATTTTTCACTACATAAACCATCCCTAAGCCTTCTCATTTCCATAGTAGTGTAGTTGCATTCAACTTGGTTTAGTTGTCTACTTGCATAAGCTATAGGGTGGTCTAATTTTCCCTCATCAGTTGGTTGTGCTAAGATGCATCCGATTGCATAATTTGACACATCCACATGAATATGGAATGGTTTATTCTAGTTAGGCACCTTCAAAATTGGTGTTGAACTCAATCTTCTCTTCAATTCATTAAAAGCTTTTTCACATTCTTTTGTCTAAACAAATTGAGTCAACAACCCGTACAAGGGTTTAGCAATTATGGCATACATGTGGATGAAACGTTGGTAATATCTAGAATGTCCCATAAAGGTTTGCAGTTCCTTTGCATTCTTCGGTCTTGGTAATTCCAAAATGACTTTGATTTTATCTTCGTCGGTTGAGATACCATTCTTGGACACTATATGTCCCAAAATTTTACCTTGTCTGATCATAAAGACACACTTTTCAGGATTCAGATAGACTCAATATTTCCTACATTTATCAAAGATTTTCCATAATTTTGGTATGTGATCTATGAATTGAGAAGAGTAGGTACATAGGTCATCCACATAGACCTCCATGCTTTTCCTTAGAAACTCCTTGAACACATGACACATCAATGTTTGGAAGGTTGTTGGGGCATTGGTTAACCCAAATGGCATAACTCTAAAGGCATACACCCCCCATTCGGTAGCAAAGGTAGTCTTATGCTGGTCATCTATAGCAATGGCCACTTGGTTGTATCTAGAGAATCCATCAAGAAAGCTGTAAACTTCCTTGCCTGCTACTCTTTCCAAGAGAGGATCTGTTAATGGGTAACGGGTATCTATCACAAATTGTGACTGGATTAACCTTTTTCAAGTTAATATATACCTTGAGTTTTCCATTTTTCTTGGGCACGATTACTAAAGGTGATACCCACTTTGTGTTCAATCTCATATATGAATCCAGATGCCAATAACTTATCAATCTCTTCTTTAATCTTGGCGGAATAGACATCATTATAAGTGTGCAGTCTTTGTTTAGAGGGTTTAGCTTCTAGTGTCATTGGAATTCTATGGGAATAGATCGAGGGGTCCATGCCTTTGAGGTTTTAATAGATCCAAGCAAACATGTCCTTATATTCTCGAATTAGCTCTATCACTTTCTCTTCTTCCATCGACACATCCCTACCTATCTATGTACATCTCTCTACTTCTCCTTCTATGGTTACTATTACTTTTTTTGTCTGTTCTTTGTTGTCATATGCTATCCCTTCTTGAGCTTTCCTTTTTGGCATTTGAATGGATATTTTTCTTTCTTCAACCTCATATCACTTGAAATGTTCAGGTACTTCAAAAGATTCTTGGTCTTGCATATCTTGAACGTCGGTTCTCTCATCTTGAGGTTTCCCTTGATATTTTTCTACACTTTAGCATTCCATTGATCTTCTTTCATTTCTATTTCCTTTAAGTATTGTTCTTCTGTATCAAATCCTGGTTCCATCTCAATGTCTTCATAGTCCTCACTCCACTCCTTTGTTGATATATTTAGGTAGTTATGTGTGTTCACTCTAGGACTCTCGGGGCACTTTTTTCTATATATAGGAGGTTTTTTCCCTTACTTGTATATACGCATATTGCCCTAACGGGTTAATCATATTTGTACATTCTAGTGGTAATACATTCAGTATTGTGTGTTGTGCTCCAAGCTTGTTCTTCTTCCTTGTGTTGTTTACACGCTTCTACAGACGTCTAACCCCAACAATTGGTATCAGAGCAGGTTGCCACTTCATCTAGGGCATTGTTGACACCCCTTCAGTCATAGTCTCATAATCGCATGACATTTGGTCAGCATACTTAGGGTGATTACGAGATCAAAACGGCTTCGCTTTGTGTTATTGAAATCATGATCTAAGCTCGTTTCGGCCTTCGAATGCACTATCATAGCACTTGTATATACGCATATATATTCACTTGCACTATTCACTCTAGGACCGTCGGGGCACTTTTTTCTATATATAGGAGGTTTTTTCCCTAACTTGTATATACGCATATTGCCCTAACGGGTTAATCATATTTGTACATTCTAGTGGTAATACATTCAGTATTGTGTGTTGTGCTCCAAGCTTCTTCTTCTTCCTTGTGTTGTTTGCATGCTTCTGCAGACGTCTAACCTCAACAATTGGTATCAGAGCAGGTTGCCACTTCATCTAGGGCATTGTTGACACCCCTTCGGTCATAGTCTCATAATCGCATGACATTTGGTCAGCATACTTAGGGTGATTACGAGATCAAAACGGCTTCGCTTTGTGTTATTGAAATCATGATCTGAGCTCGTTTCGGCCTTCGAATGCACTATCATAGCACTTGTGCAAGCTATTTCATCTTTTTGTGCCAAAAATATATACAACTTTTGGTTTGCTAGTATAAGCATCACAAAGTCTGCTAGAGGTTTAGCAAAACTCATTAGGGTAGTTCTGCTCACTTTTTCAGATACATTCATTTTTCTTCATCAGGGTATTTTAATCAATAGCCATGTTTGAAAGCAATGATGTATTCCGTATGTTGGCTGTTAAGGATAAGTTGGACGGTACCAATTACCCATTGTGGGCTTATATGATGCGAACTGTATTGGCTGCAAAAGGATTGTGGAACATTATGCAGGATGTTGAAAAACATCTTATTACACCTGCAAATAGAGGTATTGAAGCTAATGCAGATGGCGTTGAAGATGGTGATATTCTTCAGATTCTTGTTCGTGCTAAAATTTCTGTTGCACCTATTGTAGAGCAAATTCACTGGGATGGCAGAGATGCTCAAGCACATGCATTGATAGCCTTGTCAAACTGCCATTATTCCTCACATTCGTTCTTGCAAAACATCTAAGGATGCTTGGGATAAACTATGGACAATTTTCTAACAAAGATCAAAGACTTAAAGGAACATTTGATTTCTGTTGATGAAGTTATACCAGATAGCTCACTTGTGCAAATCGTTCTGAATGGTCTTCTTGATTCATATTAGAGTTTTGCTTCTACCTTTTGTTTGATGATGAAAAGCAATCCAAATGCCTTGTCATTTGAGGAGTTAGTCTCTGTTCTGTTGCAGGAAGATCAGTAGGCAGAACAGGTCCATTATGCATGTTGCAAATCAAGCTTTCTTGGCTAGTCATAAGGGCAAAGGTAAATGGAGCTAATCTACTAGTAAGCAAAAATCTACTAATGTTGCACATTCGAAGAAGGAAGACAAAGATGAGAAGAAATCAGAAAAGTAGAAATTCTTTTATAAGTACTGTAAAGGAAATGATCATGTCATAAAGAACTATCCAAAACTGGCTGCTGTAAGCCACCAAAATATTATTTAGTATTATTTAGCCGAATCCTTGTAACTAGAACAGTCGTGCATCGAAAGGGTGTAGCGAAACCGTTGTATCGTTTCTTTTTAATACAAAGAATATGCGCAGAAGAGAAGGGAATCGCCGGCCTGTTCGGTCCGGGTGATGATCTAGAGTTGATTCTGGTTTGAAGTTATATTAATTGCAGAATTGTCTATATGAATTTGTAGTCGAAGTGAAGTAATCATGTACTATGTTAATGTTAGTATGTTGAAGTAAAGTGTGGTTGTATTGTAAAGAAGAAGTGAACATGCTACGTATAAAATTGCGATGATCGTTAAGAACACTATGCACTGAAGTGCACTAAAATCTTCTATAATTGCTAGAGTTAACTAATGAAGTTGATCCTTGGAAGTTAAGTAGTGAATTTGGGAAAATATATATAGGGCCTCTGATTTATCAGACCCCTGACCATCCCAAGAACCCACGAGTAAGAATAACTGTAACTTTAACATAGTATTAATTTAACACTGGCGCCGGGAAGAGGGCATGGAGCAGTTAGTTAGTGCATATACTAAGAGTTGAGAAGAATCCGATGATATATGCTTGTAACACATTCTGGAGAATCGTACCTAAAGTATACAAGGTCAGTGTCTGTTGCAGAGCTAAAGAGCGCACAAAGCAGAGAAAAGGACGGGCCCCAAAATTTTTTTCCGATTTGGACACACCACTTTTGTATCATAACCACTCTTGTATATATTTTCCGTTGTAAAGGCACTAGAGGAGTCCTCTAGATGCATCCCCACAGAAGATTAGTGATTTACCCATGTACAATAGTAGGAAGTTAGTCTTTTAGGGAATAAAGTGCCGGTCTCTTGTGTGAAAGGACCAAACTTAGGGCACTAGTATATAAGTCAAAAGTGACTCATTGTAAAGGACCTATTGTCATTGTGAAGAAGGAGCACTTCTGAATTTTCGAGTTTGCCTCTTTCTTGTTGATTTTGATCTTCATTTTGCTCTTGAATGTGTGTGTGATGCTTGAAATGCAAGTGTAGGACTGTTGTCTACCTCTTCCCCTTTGTTTTGAGCTGCTGTAGTGCGTGCGTAAGCTAGGAGAAGCTGAGGCGCGGGTGTTTGTGACTCCCGTAATTCACTGTTTCTGCCATAACTTGAAGCAGAGTGGTCAGAATTGAGTGAAACCACCACCTTTGGATTCGTCTCGTCGAGAGCTTCGAAACGAGTACCCTATTGCCTATGTTCGGAGTTCTGGGCTGCGAGAAAACCTCAAAATACCAAAACTGCTGAAAAGAGGCTTGCGGCAACACTTTCAGTATTTCAGTAGGTGTGAGTGGTAGTAGTCTTTTCTCATGTGTGAATAGCTGAACCACTTCATTTTCTATCACGTTTGCACACGTCTTCATACACTTGGCAAGTCACTCCTTAGGATTGACATTTAAATGTGTGAAAAGGATCCCACTATATGCACTTGTATGGCAATTGAGGTATAGTCTCATTGGTACAAGTCCTTGAGTCTTCGTGGCTCAAGTACACACGTTTTTGGCGCCGTTGCCGGGGAGTCACTCCACCAAGGTGCCTTCGTGATAGTTATAGAGCGAGTGTGATCGAATCGTACTTGTAGACGCAAATTTGTCCATTGGCAAGTAGTCCACCATTTCAGCACTTGTCACTTCTCATCTTCGAGGTGTGTGTGATAAGTTTTAGGTTTAGGTTTAGGAGGAGGGAAGAGAAGGAGGAGTTAGGGTTAGGTTAGAAGGAGAGGAGAAGTGAGGAGAAGAGGAGTAGGAGTAGACCAAAATTCCCAAAAAATCACCAAAAATCCCAAAATTTCAAGTTCTGTCAAAAAAAGTATAAAAACAAAAAAAAATTGTTCATTTGACACTTCACTGCTCACTGGTATCGTCTGTGACAGCGACTGGTATCGTCTGAGTGGTATCGTGCAGGATAGAGCCTCAAAGCTTGTGCAAGAGCTCCAGAAGCAAGCTAGGTAGACCCAAGGTGAGTCCCCATCAAGATTCAATACCAAAAACTCTTTAAACTTGCACAAGCAAATGATTAAAAGGAATGCGCAGTATCGCGGGGGGAAAAATTTGTGAGTAATTGCATATTTTGTGAGAGACAGAGGCTTAGGAGTGAGGAGAGGGGTGAGAGGTGCAAGGGGGTGCAAAAATTTTCAAGTTTGGAGACCTTTTGGCTTGAGTATCGCGATCGGTTGAGTTTTGGTATCACGATACCAAAATTCCCTTGTATCGCGACACTCGCCAGAGGTGTCGTATCGCTGGATACCTGCCTTGGTATCGCGACACTACTCCAGTATCGCGACACTGAGTTGGTATCGCGATCGTGCTCGATCTCTGGTAGCGTATCGTCCGGTACTAACACTTGGTATCGCGACACCATTGTGGTGTCGTATCGGCTAAGGATTAGTATCGTGACCTCACTTTACCGAGTGGTATCATATCGCTTGATACAGTGGTATCGCGACACTACTTTGGTATCGCGACACTACTTTGGTATCGCGATCGTGCCCTCCCCAAGTGTCGTATCGTCGATTGCTTATTGTGGTATCGCGACACTATAGTGGTATCGTGTCGCCAAGATTGGTATCGCGATCGCACTCATCTCGGTGAGATCGTATCGCATGAGACCTCTGGTATCGTATCGTCGATCCTTATCAGTATCGTATCGCCATATTTCCTAGTGGAGTATCACGACACTATATCTGGTATCGTATCGTCAGTCCTTGTGAGATCGTATCGTCCCTTGAGATTCTGGCATCGCGACACCACTGAGGTATCGTATCGCCTGTTCATCAGGGCAGTATCGCGACACTGTCATTAGTGTCGTATCGCCGAGCCTTTCAGGTATCGTATCGTACATAGTCGAGGTGTCGTATCGTTTGTCTTCCAGGATAGTATCGCGACACCAGATTGATATCGTATCGTCTGGGTGTCTGGTATCGTATCGCGGTCAGTACAGTATCGCCGAGTGTGGTATCGCCAGGAGGTGGTATCGCCCAGATTAAACCTTTCTTTTGGCAGACTAATTGAGTCATTGGGAGAGCTACCCAAGGGGAATCCAAGAAGCATAAAGAGAGGCTTAGGAGAGTGAATGAACTTGAGGTCAGGAAGAGTTCTAAGTAGTCGAAGGAGTATCATATCTTCAGTAGGAAGTACTGCCCAGGTTAGTCATCACTCCGTTTACTTAGAAACCTCTAGTGACTCAGAAGAGGAATTACCTATGGCTTCGGAAGACATGCAAGGTCCCACACCAACGAGAAGCTTCATGACTACTGTGGAGGGGGACTACCGTACTTCCTTGCAGTATGTATCCACCAATGCCCAGGAGATTCCAATCTACCTGGATGGCTTAAATAGGTCTGTGGCCAAGATGGTAACTTCCCAAAATGCCACAATCGTACCCCGACCAGCTGTCAAATACGAAGGAGGTGCATATGTTGACAAAGTTGGTCACATCTACATGGTAACCGAATTTCCGGAAAGGATCAATGAAAGAGGAGAACTCTCAGACCCTGAAAACCTAGGAAGGACACAACCAGAAGAGTTTGTGACCACCCCTAGAGGCAGATCCCGAGTGTCATGTGTCTTGAGAGGTGACCTAATACCTCAAGACGACTATTTGTTAGAAGTCTATATGATTCACGGATCAAACTTACTGTTGCAAACCGGTTCACCTGTTCCAGGGAGAGAAGAGAACCCCATGACTTTCTATGAATTGAAAGACCCTGATGATGAGACTAGACTCACATACCTGGATAAAGATCAAAGAAGGTATTGGCCTGTGAGTATCTTAGACAGGTCTCGATTAAGATATATGGGTACACCTGTGTTTCCCCAGAGAGAGCAAGCAACAACCTCACAAAATCCGTTTGGAAATCAAGAAGAAACAGAAAATACTGCATCAGGACAGACCAGCCATAGGAGCGTACCTAATCATGCTCATGTACAATTTGCCACACCAGGAGTACAAGCACACTATCAGACCCAACCAGGGATAGGAAACCAATGCAGACCACCAGTAAGACCACAACCCCAGATAGGAAGACAGCCTGGTATACCACCCATACGACCAGCTGTCCCTATTCTTCCTGTGATGCCCAGACCACCTGAACCTGTTAGACGGCTGAGGCCTATTCAAGTGGCTAAGTGTGTACGAAACCCTTATGATGGATCAAGAGAACCATATGATCACATTGCTGAATTCAAACAAGTCCTAAGAGCGGAACAAGTGGACGACTTCTTTGTACAGTATGAGGTGTTTGGACTCACCCTCATAGGAACAGCTCTGACTTGGTTCCAACCCTTAGATCCCAACCAGTTTGGGAACATGGAACAATTTTTTCAGGAATTCATAGGAGAATTCACTAAGAGAGGAATCAAACACAATTCATCTTCGCTAATTCACAGCTTCAAACAAAACCCTAATGAAACAGTGAAGAATGCGGCCAGAAGGTTCAACCAGTACGTGGATAGATGCCCAATAACAGAGAGACCGACGCAACAAAAAATGATTTCATTATTTTTAGATGGGCTCAATAATGGAACCTTAAGGACACTAGTATACGTGAAAAGACTACAAACTTTGAGTGAGTGTCTTCAAGAGTGTATTGATTTGGAAGATAACTTGGCTGAGGACCTCAACAACAAGCCCAGCCACGCTAAATCGGACGACTCAAGGAGTGCTATTTCTTCCAACTCCAGTCACGTGGAGGAATTAGCAGAGCTATTAGCCAAGAAATTAGGAGCACAGGGGCAAAGAGCTTATCAACCCCCAGTTCAAAGATTGCCTATGCTACGGAGATGTAGCTTATGTGGAGGAGATCACCCCACTCACCTGTGTGTCCGAGGAGGGGGTGGTGCACAACCAGCTTATCCATACAACATGCAGCAACAACAAGGGACTTCTTGGTATTGTCACATAGAACAGAAATACACTAATCACACTACTGAGAACTGTCCATTTAATAGGCAAACACGCCCTTTCCAACCACCTCAGTATCGACCGTATGGATATCCACCTAGAGACCCGAACAGAGAGATCCCAAGATACAACCCTTATCCAGCACAGACGGGAGTACCTAGACCAATTGAACAGACACCTTACCCACCACCACAACCAGTGCTAGGACCCCAACCGTCGCAGCCTCAACAAGTAGTACCAGTAAAATATGCGCAACCAGAAGAAAATCTAGAAAGAGCTATAGTACCAGCCACGACAATGACCCAAATAGAATCAACAAACCTTGGATACGAAGCCCTACCAAGTGAGTACTATCCGTATGAAGCCTACATGATGGAATACGAACCGGCTTATGAGACTACATACTATGGGTATGAAGGCTATGATCAGACTTATGGAGCAGAGACTTCCACTCTAATGTATACAGCTCCTAAAGCACCACAACCTATGAGACCACCCAGTAGACCACCAGTACCGAGAGGACCATGCTTTAGATGTGGAGGAGACCATTTCATTAGAGAATGCCCTCGACCATACAACCCTCCACCACCTAGAATCTGGGAAGGATATTGTAGTGATTGCGGAAAGGAACACCTTTTTAGGGATTGCCTTAAGAATCCGGTAAAAAACCAAGGTTCTGCACCAATCAATGTAATAGAGGTCATGGAAGAATCTGGAAGTGATAAGGAATACACAGTGCCGCTAAAAGCCATCACTAGAGCCCAGACAAAACAACAAAAAGAACAGCAACCAGAAGAGGAACAAAAAAACAACACGCAAATAAGCTCTTCAACTCAGATAGTGGAAGATTCCGAGGACCCATGTGAAAATTCCCGCAACATAAAAGCTCAGAAATGGAAAGAACGACGAGAGAAACTCAAGGATAAATGGGCAAAGAACAAGAGTACAAACAGTAAAAAGCAAAATGCAAAATCAAGTAAACACAAAGAACAAGGGAAGTCTAAGGAGACTCCTGAGCTAATCGAACCGAGCTCAGATAGGGAGAAGCCCGGATCAATTCTAGCAGATCCAAAGCCAGACGACTTGGATATGTGGCTAAAAGCGTACCAAGCTAGAATCAAAATGGGACCGAACATAGAGCAACATGAAAAAATCTACCCTAGAGGGGAATTAGAAAAGGAAAGACTAGCTATATGCAGAAAACTCATAGAAGTAGCACAAACAACCCTAGAAAAGACTATCCCAACTCTACCAGAGACAAGGATTGCACAGGAACCTTATGAAGAATACCTCAAACCAAAGGATAAAGAATTAAGGAAAGAAGATTCCCAAGGTGAACAAGAGACGGCACAAGATGGCCCTGTATCAGCCATACCAGACTTAGAAGCTGAATGGCCCAAGGACTTGTGGGATAGAATCAGAGAAGAGCAATGGAAGAAGAATGGTGTCGATCCACCACCATTTGATGAAATAGATGTGGAAGACTGTCAACCCCATCCTAACCTCGAGGAGGCCTACGAGGAGATTTCAAGACTCGATAGAGGTAGAGAGGAGACCATAAGCATTTCAACATTGCCTAACTATATGGGAGAGTATGAAAAAGAGTCAGTGGTAATACGAGCACCCACGGTGCATGGAAAAGGATCAGGAAAAGGAAAGGAGAGTTCGCATAATTTAACAGAGTTAAAGAAAACGAAAGTACAATGCCAACTAACGGTGGAAGATTTGCTTCGACTCAAACCCCAGTTGTGGAAGCAAATGGCAGATCAATTGAAACCACTGCCAAAGAATGGAGGATCAAAAGAAAAGGAACTGGAAAATAAGTCCACAATACAGGTTCCAGTCGATAAAGTAGGAGAATTCAGTGAAGGATATGAAGGGAATACCTGTTTACCTGTCATCTACAACGGGTACATGACCAAAGCCATCTTAGACACAGGAGCTGGAGTAGGAATTGCAACGAAGGAAATTTGGGAAAAGTGGGGAAACCAGCCTTACGACCCACTCGCATGAAACTCCAGTTAGCAGACGGTCATGTGGAGAGACCCCTAGGAATATTGGAAGGAATTAAGTTAACAACGTGTGGAGTGGAGTTTGAACACACACTGGCCATATGTAAGTTCGAAAAAGCAAACAATTATGAAATGATATTAGGACGACCATTCATGCGACAGATGCGAGTAGTACAAGATTGGGGCAGAGATTCATTATATCTCCAACATCAAGGGAACACTACCAAGATAAACTTGCACACATTTGCTTATCGGGATGTCCCTCCATTACAATGGAATCCAGTCCACAAAGATGAAGATGACCTATCCATTCACAGTGCTGGATCAAGTGACCAATCTTGGATGCACGAGGATGCCCAGTTGTGGATGTGCAAAGAAGCAAAGAAGGAGGAGTGTAAAAAACAAATGTGGCCAATAGGGCACCCTAATTATCGATCGATAGAAGACCCCAATTACATGCCTAAAATTTTTTCAGATGAACTCTTCGAACCACATGGCTGGATGGAAATCCTAGCCACATTAGATGTGTGTGTGAATGAGGAAGTATTGACGATGAACGATTGTATAGACGAGGAAGGATATGACGTGAACCTCTACATGGTTGTCCTCCAAGAAGTAGAAGCAGGAGAAATTGTAGAGGAAGAGTGGAAAGAAGAGTATGAAAGCATAGAAATGGAACCAGAGTTTGACTCTGAAGAACAATATTTAGAAACCATGCAAGAAGAATCAAAAGAAAGACCAACAAAAGTCTTAGCAATCGAAACCATCCCAAGAATACACGAGCATAGAGAGGACACGAGTAAAGTGGAACCGGAACCAGACCATTTCGAAGTTCCAGAACATTTTAAAAGATACGAAGTGGAAGAAAGGAAAATAGCAACTCAAATGCGTAAACGAGAGGCCCGGGACGGAGAAGCCTATGATAACAAGGAACAAACCAAGAAAGTTGTTGTAACGATAGAAGACGGAGAAGAGAGGTGCACGTATATTGGGAAAGACGTATCGGACGAGGAAGAAGAGGATCTCATACGACTCATCCGAGAGTATCGAGATGTATTTGCTTGGACGTACAAAGACTTTAAGGGTGTAGAACCCAGCATATGCGCTCATCGAATTCCTATGACAGCAGATGCAAAACCTTCTAAACAACGCCCTTATACGTATAACGAAGTTTACGCAGCAAAAATAAAGGAAGAAATTGACAAATTACTAGCAGCAGGATTCATTTATGAGATTGAACACACGGAATGGGTATCGCCACTAGTAGTAGTGCCCAAGAAAAACGGAAAACTAAGGGTGTGTATCAACTTGAAAAAAGTAAATGCAGCAACTATACGCGATAGTTTCCCTTTACCCATCACAGACCATCTTTTGGAAAGAGTTGCCGGCAAGGAGGTCTATAGCTTCTTGGATGGATTCTCTGGTTACAACCAAGTAGCTATTGCAACTGAGGACCAGCATAAAACCGCATTCGCGACTGAATGGGGAATCTATGCATTTAGAGTAATGCCTTTCGGGCTCACTAATGCGCCAGCCACCTTCCAACGACTGATGTGTCATGTTTTCAAAGAATTTCTGAGAAAAAGTATGGAAGTATACGTAGATGATCTGTGTACATACTCAAATCAACGACCAGACCATATACCGGAACTGAGAAAAATATTCAATAAATGTAGACAGTATAGAGTTTGCTTGAACCCTGAGAAATGTGTCTTCATGGTGCGACAAGGAAAAATCCTAGGACACATCGTTTCAAAGAATGGAATATCCACGGACGAAGAAAAGATTAAAGTTATCTTGGAGCTACCAAGACCCAAGAACGCGAAAGAGGTACAAGCCTTTATGGGACACTGTGGATATTACCGTAGGTTTATTCACATGTATGCCATAATAGCTAAGCCCTTATATGGTCTATTGACTCAGTTCACTTGGACAGACGAGTGTGAGAAGGCCTTCAACGAGCTTAAGAAGCGGCTGAGTACAGCCCCAATTCTAAAATCACCCAACTGGAGCAAGCCTTTTCATATTCATGTTGATGCTTCGAACTATGCCATTGGATGTATCCTAGCTCAACCGGCTGACGAAGGAAAGCTTGACCATCCGATCGCTTATGCGAGTAGACAATTAAACCAAGCAGAAAGAAATTACACGACTACTGAAAGAGAAGGCTTAGGAATGGTTTATGCAGTGAAGAAGTTTAGACACTACCTCTTAGCCAACAAATTCAAGTTCTTCATAGACCATCAGGCTTTGTTGTATTTAGTCAATAAGCCTTGCAACACGGGAAGATTGGTACGATGGTTCTTGTTATTAATGGAGTTCGACTTTGAGGTAATAGTCAAAAAAGGAAACACACATGTAAGAGCAGATCACCTTTCAAGGCTAACGCATGGAGAACCACCTAGCGGAGTACCGGATGATTTACCAGATACGTATTTGTTTAATCTTGAAGTATGTCCAAAGTGGGCGGAACGACTAATTCCTATACTCACCCATGGCCCTCAACACTCAATAAATAAGAATAGCAAAAAAGAGATTCTTCAAACAAGAAATTTACACATTGTTGCTGGAAGCATGTATTATAAGGAACCTAACGGTGTCTTATTAAGATGTGTCGAGGAGGACGAACAGAAGCAACTAATCCAGCAGACACACGTAAACAAGTGGAAAACCCATCAAGGGATGCATGGAACAATTCGAGAATTGAAAAGGTTAGGCGTCTATTGGCCCGACATGCCAAAAGATGTTCACGATTATGTAAGTAATTGTGTGGAATGCCAAGAAACTAGCCCAGAGGATCACGTGTCCTTACCTTTTTCTACCATAGCGCCTAATTGGAGTAAAACATTAGTACAATTCCTCAAAACGAAAGAGCACGAAATAGGAGCTAGTCTAGCAAGAAAGCGATCCCTAGAAGAAATGAGCAAGGATTATGTGATAATGGGAAAACAATTGTTTAGAAGAGGAAAAGACAATCAACTCAGATTGTGCGTACATGAAGGAGAATATCTTCCCATATTAGAAATGGCACACGCAGGAGCTGCGGGAGGACATTTTTCAGCAGACAGAACGGTCAAGATGATTCTCTTTGCAGGCTTGTGGTGGCCAACTCTACATATGGATGCGGAGACATATGTGAGAAGCTGCGAAACATGCCAGAGAGCGAAATATCCCATTCGAAGAGATGGCATGCCTTTAAGACCCATGGTTTGTGCGAGAGCATTTACCAAGTGGGGTATTGATTTCGTAGGACCTATCAATCCACCGGCGAAAGGATCACATGCGGAGTACATCATAGTAGCCACCGACTACTTAACCAAGTGGGTAGAAGCAAAAGCCACTAGAAAGAATGATGCTCAAACTACAGCAAAATTTCTCTTTGAGCACATCTTTACACGCTTTGGACTACCAATCGAGATAGTGAGTGATCGAGGAACGCATTTCCTAAACGAAGTCATTGAATCGCTAATGAATGACTTTTTAGTGATTCATAAAAAATCAGCCCCATACCATCCTCAAGCTAACGGGCAAGCTGAGAGTTCCAACAAGGTACTATGTACTGTATTGACAAAGATTGTCAATAATGGGAGGTCAGATTGGGACAAACAATTGCATCACGCAATTTGGGCCTTCCGAGTGGCATATAAAACGGCCATTGGAACCACACCTTTCAATTTAGTGTATGGGCAGAATGCAATTTTGCCAATTGACTTCTTAGTACCTACATTAAAAGTGGCCCAGCAATATGAGTGGAATGGTCATGAATTGTCTCAGCAATTAGATCAAATTGAAAAGCTGCACGAGACTAGATTGCAAGCTGTAGCAGGCATTTATGCCGCTAAACGGAGACAAAAGGCATATTATGATTCACATATAAAAGACAAGGGACTAAAAGAAGGCGACTTAGTCCTAGTATACACCCTCAAACAACATGCAAAGAAGCTACAAAAACGCGGATATGGACCCCTGATTATAAATCGAATCTCCACTAGTGGTGCAGTCAATCTCGCCACACTAGACGGAGACATTCTTCCCAATTACATCAGTGGATGCAGAGTAAGACGATTCATGGAGCCCTTGACAGATCAAATGCTAGCGCGACTGTTAGGAGCTCAAAATAGGAAAAAGGAAGAAGAACGAATTCGAGAGGAAGCTCGACAAGAAGCACTAGAACGCATTAGAAAACGCAAAGAGTGGATCAGGCAAAGAGATGAACGCTATCTCCAAGGAGAAGAGCCCATCCCTATGGCAAACTATCAGGTCAAAAATGATGATACAACGGGTATGTGTAAAACACAACCTTACCTAAACCTAGGGATTGGCAAGACAGAGTATACATTGAAAGACGCATTGATAGACTCAGGAGCAGGCCTTAGCTGCATGCGAAGGAGAATAGCAGACGAGCTGCAATTAGAATTGAATCCCACAAAAACCCAATTAATAGGAATTGGAGGTCACACCATAGACTGCATTGGAACCACGAATGTATCCCTCCACCTAGGAAATTCCTCCATGGAACAAAGAGTCCTAGTATGTGAGGATGACGATTTGATAGAAGACTTCATTCTAGGACACGACTGGATCATTGAGACAGAAGCGTGTATTCATCTGGCTCAAGGATATATTTCAGCCACGATAGGGCATAAAGAGATTTTTAGCTTGCTTGAAGAGAAACCATGTAACCAAACCATGTCAATACCAAGATCGGAGGAAGTTCAAGAAACGACGGAAGATAGTAGCAACTGTGCTCAACACTCAGAAAGCAAATGCATAGAAGCTGAAACTTTAATCTTTGCGACATCCACTATAGAGTCGAAGTTATCCAATGTAATTGAGGATAAGCCAACCAACGAGGAGACGCTCTCTCCTAAACAGGCTCAAAACATCCAAAGATCGTACTATTGGAAACCAATAAGCAGATACTCGAATCGACAACCACCCAAATATATGTGGGTACGCAAGGATCAAATACAGAGTCAAGAAACGTCCACAAGCGCTCTGAAGAAGGAAACAGGCATCACCAAACCCGCTACAAAGAACTACAAACGAAAAGAACCAGTACAAGTATGGATTGCCAAGCCCTTGCTTGAAGCTCAAAGATCTCGACATCAGATATGGATTCCCAAAAAGGTCATACAAGCAGCTAAACAGAATGTAAGGACAAAAGAGGAAATACCACAACAGACAAGGCAAAAGTCAACAACACATAAGAATCATCAGAGAAGATCGCAAAGCAATGCCAAATTCACTCGAACAATGGATAAAGCAAATGGAACACGAGCAGCTGCACGAATCGAGAAAGCCCAGCGACCTCTCTCAGTGTTCTCAAAATGGATCTGGAAACCAAAGCTACCACGAGGAGCGGACGATCGAAGAGATAAAGCACCCGATTGCACCCATGTAGTGTCTGATGCACCTCAAGTAAGCATGATAGGGCCGCAATACAAGGCCACGCATTCGGCACAGGATATACATTATCAAACTAGTGGTGCACGACCTCCAAGTGAGACTAGATCTTAGCTTTAAACTGATAGGAATGGACATACTATGTACATAAACTATGCTTCGGCTATACTAATGATTGTCTTCTTTCAGAAAAAAATATAAAAAGAGGCGGTAAGAAATCCCACTCTTGCAATAATGGGGAACGGAGTGACGAGCTACCATAATCAAAACAACACACTGTATGGTCTCATGAAAGCTTTTCAAGCTAATGCACTTTTCCTTGTAAGTGCAGATGGCTTCTGAAGACTCTGAAGCGACAATCCAAGAGGAGGTCCACGAATTTCCTCCCCAATGTCTTACGAAAGCAAAAGGCCATTGGTTCAGAGATGAGCAACCAGTGGAGGAATATCTTTTCTTGGCCAACATAAAGATCATGGACACAGAGCATCATTTTCCGATCATGTCCCAGGACTTCAAAGTGTTACATGAACTGCCATCCACGATCGACATCATGAAGAAAGCAGGAATTCATAAATATTTCGAGCTACCTATCTATAAGCCGGATTTCCAACGCTGTACACAAGTCATGAACACTCTACGACCAGCACTACATGACCCATTGGTACCAGAAGCCAATGTGATGGATAAGAATGGAGAATGGGTAGTCATTCAATTTTCCCACGACTTAATCAAAGAAGCATTTGGATGGGAAAAGGATGGTGTCAACACGATCAAGGAAGAGAGTCGTGGAGCAAAAACAAGAACTTTTGTCGACATTAATAGGGTGGATATCGAAGAAGAAGTCAGATTGATTCACCAACACTTCTGCTTCCCGAGTATGAATAGATACACGGCCCCTCAAAAGATCATTGTGCAATTATTGTCTCATGCCATAAAACAGATCGGCAACCAGGTAAATCTTACACCCTATGTGCAAGAAAGATTGTTCAAGGCAAAGAAGAAATGGGAAAATAAAAAATTCCTCAATGGGACCACTGCCCTCACAATTATGATTTACCACGCATTGGGCATGCGCGAGTTCTTACGAGAAATGCCATCTTCAACGGAGTTGGCTCATTTTGTCAAAGCAGCTACTGTACCGAAACAGAAGAAAGGAAGCAAGCGAGTTGAAGAAGCCGAAACAAGTTCGCAACCCCGGATGAGAAGCACAATGCGAGGTACAAAACGACCTCGAGAAGTCCAACAAGCAGAAGAAGAAGTACCAAAAACAAAGAGAGTACATGTACTGCCTACAACCACTACTCAAGGAACCAGAAAGATCACGGAAGAAGAATTAACCCAAGCACTGGAGGAGACTCACAAATATACAGAAGGAGAAATCAATTTGCCAGTGCAGGGTCATCATTATCAACAGTCCGCAAAAGCTCAGGAACCAAAAGGCAAACTCACTAAGGTACACAGATATCGGGAAATTGGGCTAGACAACTCTAGTTCAGGATCCGACGACCAAGAGAAGCAAAATACATCATTACTGGATGTAGATATTCAAAGTGAATCAAAGGATGACGGCCAGTGGGCCGAACTAAATGAAGTAGACTATGGAGAAGCCCAAGCAGACAACAAGGAAAAAGATCAATCGCCACTGGTAGACCAAAGTACCACCAAAAAGCAGGCAGAGGAAGAAGGGCAACACCCTATTCCACCGAAAGATGTCTCCACCACCCACAACAAGAAAGACAAATCTGATGATGAGAAGCCTGAAAGGATATCAGAGGATAAGCCTCAGGAAGAAGGACAAGAAGACGAAGAACCTTTCACCCCACTAAGGGTTGTGGCAGAACCGTCCCCAATGGATGTCACATTTCAAGGGAGTGCCACGAAGGTTCGTAAGGTAATGGAAGATGACGCAGAATTGCAAGTACAACTACAGGTCCGACAACCACATAAGGAAATGATCCACGTCGCAAAGGGACAAGACGTACATACAGGAGAAACCCCAGACATACCAAAGACATGGCTGAATGTTGATATAGCTCAGCTCAAGCCCGTGGTGCAGGATATGATTCGCACTGCACTAGACACTCAACAATTGATGCTTGATGCTGATGAAGATTACGACCAAGCCATGCTCGAAAAGCAGGAGCTTCGAAAAGAAGGTATGAATCTGGCTAAGAAATTATCCAAAGCAGAAGCTCAAGTTTTGAAGAAACACGAGGAGATAAAAACGACAAAAACACAGTGCAAAACATTAGAAACGGAAAATGCCCAACTAAAAGAGCAAGTTTTGGAGCTCTCAAAAAAACTAGACATGGCAGAAAAAGAGAAAACGAGGATCCATGCACGTAGCAAGGTACTCGAATCACAGCTCAAGGTGAGCATGAAAGAAGCAGACCACTTAAGGGACAGGAACAAGGAGCTCATGACAGCTCTCTTCAGTGATCAACCACCGACAGATGCTGACAAATCAAATGAGGACATAAAAGACATGGAAGAAAAGTTGACCAAGATGACAAATCAGCTCAAACAGGAGCAAGAGACCATCGTAGAATGGGAACAAAGATACATGAATGATACTGCAGCTCTATGCAAAAAATGGAAAAAAGCAGAGAAAGATTATTTCCGGCAGTGCAAAGAAGACACAGATCACATGCACATAGTCGCACAGGAATTAATCAAACATCAAGAAAAGCTTACAAAGGCTGAAGAAGAGCTTAAGAATAGAGATGAAATCATCAAACGGCTTCAGGAGCAGATAGAGCTAACAGGAAAGCAGGGGACACCAGTAGTTCCTCCAGAAACCACGGCTACTGTGGAGGAAGAGGTACGTCCTCTCTCTCCCCCCTTGTATCATTCACCAATAAGGGCGGAAAAGGAGGTTCCATTAGAACCTAACACACGAGACATTGCAGAACTGAGCAGACCAGAAAGGGCACTACTAGTGTCCCAGCTCACTGCTGATTTTGAAGATCAAATAATACAAATAATGAAAGAAGCTCGAATAGACAACAAACAGTTAGATCAAATTTTGAAGCCATTCAATGTACCATATGGTCTACTTAAAGAACAGACGCGGATGTATATAAAGACTACCACGAACAAAGATCCGGACCACAACCTTCAATTCTAACATGATACTTTCAGGTATACTCAAGAGGAATTTGAGAAGGCGGATCCGATATGGCGAAGGAAAATTTTGGAGAAGAATCCGACATTGCGGGTACAGTGGGAAGCATCACCATATGCGCTTCAGGTAAATCCATCTTTTTGTCCTGTACCCCGCAGACGCTCTTGGACGCAATTTTGGGAAGGACAGCGTCAAGGCAATATCAATAATCAGTGGCTAAATTATCCGTTACTACCTAGTCCGCCACATAATTACTTACCTACAGAAGAATATATGGTGAAGACAATGGAATTTTGGATTGCAAGGTATGCTACAGTTCCGGACTTAGCTGTCAAGATGACCAACAAAATATTTAGCATGCTCATTACAGTGTTGAAGGTGTTCCAGCACGCTAAATATACATTTTTGAATTTCATCGGCATTACGCAAGGGTTTGAAGCTCTTGTTTTTGATTTATCGACCATTCCGAGCCGACTCACTATTATGGCGTACTATTCTCGCCTTATGTTTTTGCCATCGACATATATGCAGACTTTCGAAGAAGCATTCTTTACCGGCTTCTTTGAAATGGATTCAGAGATTTTTGTGAAAATGACTTCCAATTTAAATGCAAGGCTGGTGGCCTATGAAACAAGTTTCTTTGCTGATCATAGACAGGCGCCAGAAGACGGAGTAAAATCAAAGCAATGGAAGGAATTCATGCTATGTCATGCAAATCTGCTGAACCAACGAGAGCAAACCGCAATTCAAACATACACGCGTCGCCTCAGAAAGCCTGTCGAGGACGACAGAGTTCAGGAGGAGGGACGTGTAGAGGGACAATCAAGCAAAAAGAAAAGAAGAAGAAAATCAAAGTCCAGAACAATTCATTAAGAACGAAAAAAGAATATATCTCTGCAGGAAGCCCCGCAGGGGCGCATTACCCACCTCTGCATAGAGCCCCGCAGGGGCACGCATCAGGCAAAAAGAGAAATTATCCAGGTCATGCACGGTGGAAAAGAAGTAAACAGCCTCAAAGCAATACAACAGGGTCAGATGTGTACAACCAGGACAAATCAGAGGACCAAAAGTTACAAAGGGGTAGAGGCTGAAAAGTTTAAGAGGGTGACTAAGAACAGCACATTCCTAGTCACTGGTGGCGTGCGTGGCAACCCAAGTCAACAGGCAAGACAACTACATCAGGCTCTCGAGTAGTAGAGCTTGAATCAAGAAGGCCATTGAATCTGCATGTCTGTTTAACTGCAGACAATACTGACCAAGGGGAGCGTGCGGGGAAAAGCTGAAGCGCCTCTAAAACATAATGCAAGATCAAGAATCAGGCAACACTACCCACGGGACGCGTTCGCGAAGCAAAGTCTGTCAAGGGACGACAGAGACGAAGAGGGGGAGAGTGTTGCAGAGCTAAAGAGCGCACAAAGCAGAGAAAAGGACGGGCCCCAAAATTTTTCCGATTTGGACACACCACTTTTGTATCATAACCACTCTTGTATATATTTTCCGTTGTAAAGGCACTAGAGGAGTCCTCTAGATGCATCCCCACAGAAGATTAGTGATTTACCCATGTACAATAGTAGGAAGTTAGTCTTTTAGGGAATAAAGTGCCGGTCTCTTATGTGAAAGGACCAAACTTAGGGCACTAGTATATAAGTCAAAAGTGACTCATTGTAAAGGACCTATTGTCATTGTGAAGAAGGAGCACTTCTGAATTTTCGAGTTTGCCTCTTTCTTGTTGATTTTGATCTTCATTTTGCTCTTGAATGTGTGTGTGATGCTTGAAATGCAAGTGTAGGACTGTTGTCTACCCCTTCCCCTTTGTTTTGAGCTGCTGTAGTGCGTGCGTAAGCTAGGAGAAGCTGAGGCGCGGGTGTTTGTGACTCCCGTAATTCACTGTTTCTGCCATAACTTGAAGCAGAGTGGTCAGAATTGAGTGAAACCACCACCGTTGGATTCGTCTCATCGAGAGCTTCGAAACGAGTACCCTATTGCCTATGTTCGGAGTTCTGGGCTGGGAGAAAACCTCAAAATACCAAAACTGCTGAAAAGAGGTTTGCGGCAACACTTTCAGTATTTCAGTAGGTGTGAGTGGTAGTAGTCTTTTCTCATGTGTGAATAGCTGAACCACTTCATTTTCTATCACGTTTGCACACGTCTTCATACACTTGGCAAGTCACTCCTTAGGATTGACATTTAAATGTGTGAAAAGGATCCCACTATATGCACTTGTATGGCAATTGAGGTATAGTCTCATTGGTACAAGTCCTTGAGTCTTCGTGGCTCAAGTACACAGTGTCCCTGGAAAATTCCTAGCAAATTGGGCACACCTCCGAGTAGTAGTGGTGACGGACCAACGTTGGAAGGGAAGCGAGAAATCTGGGCCAATGGAGTACCACCTCAACATTTCCTGGTGCAAGGATTATGGGGCATACCAGAGGTGCAAACAACCCCATTTGCAGAAAGTAAGGTTGGAGAAGTAAGCACTGGTTTCGATGACAGTGTGGAAAATTCCGATAGTAGTTTGTGGAATTTGGGTGGAACCTTGGATAATTTCGGGGCCGGGTTGCTGAATTTTGGTGAAAGTTCCATTCTTGGTTCCGATTTTGAGGGGACTAGTGTGTTGTTGGATGAAAGTTTTGGTGAAAAGTGCACTACAGAAGTCCATTACAATGAAGAGCAATTGGGTGTATGTCAAGAAGTCTTAGGGACTTGTGCCAAAGAGATTAAATTTCATTTGGCACACAAGTGCGTATAATGGGGAATTGACACACGCTTATTTGTCAATCCGACGAAGCAACCTAACCAAGCATATGAGGACATGTGCACTCGTGATGATAAATGAAGTGGTTCAGCTTGCATGCATGAGAAAAGACTCTTCTATCTCTCAAACTCACTTTAACTACTGAAAATGTCTATCGTAATACCACTTACAACAGTTTTCACTAAATCGAGGATATCTCCCAACTCAGAACTACGAATATGGCCAGTAGCAAGTTCATTTCGAAGCTCTCGACGAGACGCATCTATAAATAGTATCTTCACTTGATTCTGACAACTGCTCTTCAAGTTATGACCAAAATAGTGAATGGCAGGAACCACACACACTCACTCCACAACTCATACTATCTCACACCACACTACAATAGCTCAAAAACAGTGGGAAGGGTTAGACAACAGTGTTACACACACATTCCAAGCATTACACACATATATAAGATCAATGAGAAGATCAAAATCTGCAGGAAAGAAACAATTTCAAAATTCAGGAGCTCTCCTTCTTCACAATGGCAAAAAGTCTTTACAAAGAGCCACAAATTGACTTATATACATGTGTCCTAATGATTTGGGATTATGCATCTAGAGGACTCCTCTAGTGCATTTACATGGCTTGAGGGACTTTCCTAAGACTTTGAAGAAGAAAAATATGCCCATTAATTTGAAAATTTTGGGGGTCCTCTTTCGTGCCTCTTTTCTCTGCAACACTTTCCCCCTCTTTGTCTCTGTCGTCCCTTGACAGGGTTTTGCTTCTCGTTTAGAGCTTGTCTAAGACTTCTGAATATACGCACCCAGTGGTCGAAGAAGCGATAAGGACTATCATAGAATTTGTTATTTTATCCGAGGTATGTCCTTTGATTTTGTTTTCCCTTTGGTATTCTGTACATCACAAATCTGGGTTGCTGTTTTAAGTTGGGCTGCCACGCACGCTATCAGTGGAAGGATTATTACCTACCAAATATCTTCTTGCACTTCTTCATGGATACTTCTTGACCCTGGTCCGTCCTTCCCTCCTACGTGCTTTCCCTTATTGTGTTGCACTGAGCCTGTTTGCCTTCTGCCACTGCATGCATCCAGTGGATGAGGAGACACCTAGGACCTTCAGACAATTGGTTATCTTATCCGATGAAGCGTCCTATGTGTTTTGTCCCTCTCCTTGACTTGTTTTGCTTCACCGCCAGCTCTTAGTGGATGAGGAAGTTGTGTGCAACCTCCCATGAAATGTCCTGGTTGTTATCTTTCTTTAATTCCACTCCTCAGGACCTGGGCCTTTGGCGTTGTTGCCTGATGTGTGCCCCTGCAGGGCTTTGGGCAGAGAGTTGTTCTTTGTCTTGATGATCTTCATTCCTCATTGAGCAACTTTATTCTTTGATTTTCTTCTTCTTCTCTTTTTGCTTGATTCCCCTTCCACACGTCCCTCCTCCTGAACTTTGTCGTCCCCGACAAGCTTTTTATGGCGACGTGAGTACGTTTGTATTGCAGCTTGCTCTCGTTGATTAAGCAGATTGGCGTGACATATCATGAACTCTTTCCATTGGCTAGACTTCACTCCATCCTCTGGTGCCTGTCTGTGATCGGCAAAGAAGCTTTTTCATAGGCCACCAGTCTTGCATTAAGATTGGAAGTCATTTTCACAAAAAATTTCTGAATCAATTTTCAAAGAAGCCAGTGAAAAATGCTCCTTCAAATGTCTGCATATACGCAGTTGGCAAGAACATAAGCCATGAATAGAATGCCATAATTGTGAATCGGCTCGGGATAGTTGAAAGATAAAAAACAAGTGCTTCGGATCCCTGTGTAATGCCGATGAAGTTCAAAAAAGTATATTTGGCATGTTGGAAGACTTTGATAACTGTAAGTAGCATGCTGAGAATCTTATTAGTCATTTTGACTACCAAATCCGGTACAATGGCGTAACGAGCAATCCAAAACTCCATGGTTTTCACCATGTATTCTTCTGTTGGTAGATAATTATGCGGTGGACTTGGTAAGAGTGGATGATTGAGCCATTGATTATTTATGCTACCCTGGCATTGCCCTTCCCAAAAATGCGACCAGGAGCATCTGCATGGTATTGGACAAAAAGATGGGTTTACCTAAAGTGCATATGGCGAGGATTCCCATTATACCCGCAGTGTAGGGTTTTTTTCCAGAAGTTTTCTCCTCCATACAGGGTCAGGTCTTTCAAATTAATCTTGAGTATAGTTGAATGTATTATTGTTGAACTAGAGGTTGTTGTCAGGCTCCTTATTTGTCGTGGTCTTTATGTATTAACGTGTTTGCTCTTTAAGGAGTCCATATGGTACATTAAATGGTTTCAATATCTGTTCTAAATTTTTGTTGTCAATATGAGCTTCCTTCATGACCTTTATTATTTGATCTTCAAATTCTCCTGTAAGTTGGGACACCAATAGTGCCCTTTCATTTCGGCTTAGTTCTGCAATATCCCGATGAGTACGTTCAGAGTGGATCTCTGTTTCCTCCCTTATCGGTGAATGATGTAAGGGGGGAGAGAGAGGACATACCTCAATCTCCTCAGTAGCCGCTGTGGATTTTGGAACTACTGGTGTCCCCTCGGTTGCCTTTTGTGCGAGCTCATCTTGTAGTTGCTTTATCATCTCATCTTTTTGCTTAATTTCTTTGTTGTCCTTCAAAATTGTTTCCTTGTTTTTTTGTATTTCTTCTGCTATGACAACGAGTTGATCAGTGTCTTCTTTACATTGCGCCATATATCTATTTTTGACCTTTTTCCATTTTGTCCTTAGAGCTTCAGTATCATCCATATACCTCTTCTCCCATTCTGCAATGATGGCCTGCTCCCGCTTGAGCTAATCTTCATACCTTGCTAACTTTTCCTCCAATGTCTTTGTGTCCTTTTCTGGAACTTCCTGAGCTTCTATAGGTTGATCACAGAGAAGAGCTGTCATCAGCTCCTTGTTTCTATTCCTTAAGTTTTCTACCTCATCCATGTATATTTTAATTTGTGATTCCAATAACTTGCTTCTTGTGTTCATCTGTGTCTTCTCGGCCTCGCTAGCATCATATTTCTTTTGTAACTCTTGTAGTTGCTCTTTCAATTTCTCATTTTATGTTTCTAGGGTTTTACATTGCTGCTTGGCCTCTTGAACTTCATTCTCTTTATTTGTTATGTGCTCGTGTGCTAGACTCAATTGAGCTGAAAGGTTCTTACCTTCATGAAGTTTATGCTTTTGCTGCATTGCTTTGTCATAGTCAGCATCAGATTCAAGCATTAATTGTTGCGTATCCATAGCAGTTTTGATCATATGCTGCACCACTGGCTTGAGCTGAGTGACATCTACCTTTAACCACGTTTTTGGAATGCTTGGAGCTTCCCCAGTTTGTACATCCCTTCCTTGCTCCACATGTATAGTTTTGTTATGTGGTTGTCTGATTTGAAGCTGCACTTCCAGTTCTTTGCTTTCTTCTTCTATATTGATAATTTTCGTGGCACTCACTTGAAATGTGACATCCATATTGGAGGGTTCTGCCACAACCCTTATTGGTGTGAATGGTGCGGACTCTTCCACCGTAGTGTCTTTTGGTTCTTCTTTGGGATTCTTGAATGATCCCTCTCCTGCAAGCTTGGTCTCATGGATTTGAATGTTAGCTGTTTCATTTATTTTGATGACATGTACTCTTTCCTGGGATACTTCTTTGTCTGCGGTGTTTTGATTAGGGTTGATGGTAGTTTGATTTACCTTCATGCCCTCATCTTCCACATTGTAGCTTACTTCATTTAATTCCTCCCATTGTCCATCATCTTTGGATTCACTCCGAATGTCCGTATTCAGGAAGGATGTGTCTGGTTCCTCTTGTGCATCGAAAGACGAGCTTGAATTATCCAACCCTATTTCCCTGTATCGATGTACCTTGGTTAGCTTCTTTTTCACTTCCGTATCTTTGTGGGCTTGCTGGTAATGGTGCCCTTGCACTAGTAGATTGACTTGACCCTCAGTGTATTTATGTGTGTCTTCTAGGGCTCTTCTTAATTCTTCTTTGGTAATTGGTCCGTGCCCTTCAATCCTTGTCTTCGGTAGCACATGGGTCCTTTTTGTGGCTGGGACTTCTACTTCTACTTGCATTACTTCTCTTAGTTGTTTTGTACCTCTCATTTTAGGTTGGGAGCTAGTTTCTTCCTCCTCAATGATTTTGACACCTTTTTTCTTTCTCGGGACTGCAGCAACCTTTGCATATTTGGCCATGGCTTCTGAAGATGGCATTTCTTGCAAGTGCTCTCTAATGCCCAAGGCATGATATATCAATATGGTCAGAGCTACACTGCCGTTCAGGAACTTCTTGTGGTTCCACTGCTTCTTTGCTTCAAATAGCCTCTCTTGAATATAAGGAGTCATATTAATTTGATTCCCAATTTGTTTAATAGCATGAGACAACATCTGTACTATGATTTTTTGAGGGGCAGTGTATCTATGCATGTTAGGGAAACAAAAATGTTGATGAATGAGTCTTACTTCTTCTTCAATATCAGTGCGATTAATGCTAGTAAATGTCCTGGTCTTTGCCCCTCGACTTTCCTCTTTTAATATCATATTGCCATCCTTCTCCCATCCAAAAGCTTCTTTGATTAAATCATGTGTAAATTGGATTATGACCCATTCACCTACTGCATCCATGACTCTTGCCTCTAGCACCAATGGATCGTGCAGCACTGGTTGTAACGTATTCATAACTTGCGTGCATCTTTGAAAGTCGGGTTTGCAGATTGGCAATTCAAAATATTTGTGGATGCTCGCTTTCTTCATGATGTCTATGGTAGATCGAAGCTCATGTACCACTTTAAAATCTTGGGACATAACTGGGAACTGTTGATCCGTGTCCATGATCTTGATGGTCACTAGGAATAGATAATCCCCAGCCGGTTGATGCTCTCTAAACCAGTGTCCCTTTGCTTTAATCACGCTTTGTAGAGGAAATTCCATCACTTCCTCTTGAATGGTTGCTTCAGAATCTTCGGAGGCCATCTACACTTGTAATGAACAGAGCATTAGCTGCTATACAAGTTATGGCATGATTTTGATGGTCATTAGGAATAGATAATCTACAGCTGGTTGATCCTCTCTAAACTAGTGTCCCTTTGCTTTAATCACGCTTTGTAGAGGAAATTCCATCACTTCCTCCTGAATGGTTGCTTCAGAATCTTTGGAGGCCATCTGCACTTGTAATGAATAGAGCATTAGCTATTATACAAGTTATGGCATTAGTGCTATGTGTTATAGTAGTTTCGTTCTTTACGTCGCTCCGTCCCCTTTTAGTGTATGAGTTAGATCCCTTACCGCATATATTTATTTTTCATTTTATCTTGAAAGAAACAAAAATTAGCATAGCCAAAGCATTTATTTATTTACATAGTAGGTCCATTCCTAAGGAAGTCGAAACTAGGACCTGTCCCCAATTGGAGAATGTGCACCACTAATTCTATGTTGTAGCTCATGTGCCGAATGCCTGGCCTCGTAATGTGGCCCTATCGTGCATACTTTAGGTGCATTGGAAGCTTCATGAGTGCAACATAAATCTTCGTGGTTCTGGTGTTTCATTCCTTGCTGTTGCTTGGGTTTCCAGATCCATTTCATAGTAGAGGTATTGAACCTTGTTTTTGTCTCATTGTGCCGTGCTACATGTGTATCTCTTCTCTTTCTAGTTATCGGAGGTGTGGGGTTTCTTCTCTTGAGGTATTTGTGACAATACTTGTTAGTCCTTATGGTACTGTGGTGTTGATACAATGTTTCCTCTTGCTTGTCTACCCGCTAGTCTGACCTTCTTGGGAATCCACATTTGTTGCCATGCTTTTTGAGCTTCAATCAAAGGCCTAGGAAGCCATACTTGCAAGAGTCGTTTTGGTTCGGATTTCGTTGAAGAAGAATTCTTGCCCACTTTTCCTCATTACGAGCTGGTGTTGCGATCTCTGATTCCTTCACTTGATCCTTGTGCACCCATTTGAAGTTGACGTTTCCTGAATGCGAGTAGTTGATGGTGGTTTTTCAAGTTGGTGATCGTTCTTTTGTGTGAGAAACTCTAAGAGTTTTGATATCCTTGGTTTCTTTCTGTTCATTAATCGAGTAGGATGAATCCACTTCTCCCTTGGATATATTAGGGTTTGAAATTTCTTCTCCTTTCAGACCTGCTTCTGAGTGATTGGTGCTAGAATCATTTCCTATGTGCTCTTCTATGAGTTGTTCCGCACATTCGATGACTTCTGGTCTCTGTGAGGGTTTCTCCCCTAATAGACTAAAGATTTCTTTGTGCCCTATCTTGGTTGAAATGTATCATTGCGCTAGGTGGATGCTTACCTCATTCTCAATGATCCATTCTTGTCCTAGTATCAAGTTTTCTATTAAATCTTCATCTCTGCACACTAGAACTCGTTGTTCCATAGTTGAATTTCCTAGGTGGAGGGATACTATGGCTTCTCTAATGCATGTTATAACTTGACCTCCTACACCTATCATATGTGCTTTCGTGAGTGTCATAATCGTTTGAAGATATCAAGTGACCGTAGTTTGTATGCAACTGAGTCCTGCTCCTGAGTCTATCAAGGCATCTATCAGCCGGTACTCCGTTGTTCCAATTCCTAGGTTTAAATAAGGCTGGGACATGTTGACATTAGTCGTGTCAGACTTATGAACCTGGTAATTAGCCATGGGAATATGCTCTTCTCCTTGTGGGTATCATTCATCTCTTTGCTTTAACCACTCCTTTCATTTCTTAATATGCTCCAAGGCTTCTCGTCGTGCCTCCTCTCTAATCCGTTCTTCCTCTTTCTTCCTATTTTGTGCACCTACGAGGCGTGCTAGCATTTCATCCGTCAATGGCTCCATATATCGTTTGACTCGGCATCCACTTATGTAGTTAGGAAGAACATCTCCATCTAGAGTAGCTAGATTAACTGCTCCACTCGTGGAAATCCTATTGATGATTAGAGGTCTATATCCACGTTTTTGTAATTTCTTGGCATGTTGCTTCAAGGTGTAGACCAGGACCAAATCTCCTTCTTTTAGTCCCTTGTCTTTTATGTGTGCATCATAATATGCCTTTTGTCTTCGCTTAGCCGCATAAATACTTGCTACCGCTTGTATTCTAGTCTCATGTAGCTTCTCAATTTGGTCTAGTTGCTTGGATAATTCATGTCCTGTCCATTCATACTGCTGGGCTACTCTCAAAGTGGGTACTAAAAAATCAATTGGCAGGATTGCGTTCTGTCTGTATACTAGATTGAATGGGGTAGTTCCAATGGCAGTCTTGTAAGCGACTCAGAAGGCCCAAATTGCATGATGCAATTGTTTGTCCTAGTTAGACCTTCCATTATTGACAATCTTTGTCAATACTGTGCATTACACCTTATTGGAACTTTCCGCTTGACCATCGGCTTGAGGGTGATATGGGGCTGATTTTTTATGGATCACTAAGAACTCATTCATCAAAGACTCTATTACTTCATTAATGAAGTGCGTTCCTCGGTCACTCACAATCTCAATTGGTAATCCGAAACGAGTGAATATATGCTCAAAAAGAAACTTAGTAGTGGTTTGAGCATCGTTTCCTATAGTGGCCTTTGCTTCTACCCATTTTGTCAAATAATCTGTGGCTAGTATGATGTATTCAGCATGTGACCCTTTGGCTGGTGGATTAATGGGTCCTATGAAATCTATACCCCATTTGGAAAATGCTCTAGCACAGACCATAGGTCTCAATGGCATGTCATCTCTCCGAATCGGGTATTTAACCCTTTGGCATGTCTTACAACTTTGTACATAGATTTCTGCATCCATATGTAGAGTTGGCCACCACAAGCCCGCAAAGAGGATCATTTTTATAGTTCTCTCGACTAAAAAAAGACCTCCTGTAGCACCTGCATGTGCCATCTCTAATATGGGTAAATATTCTCCTTCCTCGACACGTAGCCGTAATTGATTGTCTTTCCCTCTTTTAAACAAGTGTCTTCCCATGAGTACATAATCCTTGCTCATTTCCTCGAGGGATCGCTTCCTTGCCAAGCTAATTCCCTTCTCATGTTCTCTTGTCTTTAGGAATTTCACTAGTGCTTCACTCCATTTGGGTGCTATTGTAGAGAAAGGTAAGGATGTATGATCCTCGGGGGTGGTCTCTTGACATTCTGAGCAGTTACTAACATAATCATGGATAGCTTTAGGCATATCATGCTAGTATACTCCTAATCGTTTCAATTCTCTTAGAGTTCCGTGAATTCCTTTGTGTGTCCTCCATTTGTTCACATTGGCTTGTTCAATCAGCGTCCTTTGTTCGTCTTCCTCAACACATCTCAATAGTACACCATTGGGTTCCTTATAGTACACACTTCCCACAATAATGTGCAAATTCCTTGACTGCAGAATTTCCTTTTTATTCTCTTTATTGATTGAGTGTTGTGGGCCATGAGTGAGTATAGGAATTAGTTTCTCTGCCCACTTTGGACACACTTCCAGATTAAATAGGTAAGTGTCTGGCAGATCGTCGGCTACTCCATGTGTTAATTTAGAGAGGTGATCTGCTCTTATATGGGTATTTCCCTTTTTCACTATTACTTCAAAGTCGAACTCCATCAATAGTAGAAACCATCTCACCAGTCTTCCCGTGTTACAAGGCTTATTGACTAGGTACAATAAAGCTTGGTGGTCTATGAAGAACTTGAACTTGTTGGCTAAGAGGTAATGTCTAAATTTTTTCACTGCATAGGCCATTCCTAATCCATCTCGCTCTGTAGTTGTATAGTTCCTCTCAGCTTGATTCAGTTTTCTACTCGCATAGGCAATTGGGTGATCTAACTTTCCTTCGTCTGCTGGCTAGGCTAAGATACATCCTATTGCATAATTAGAAGCATCCACATGAATATGAAAAGGCTTGTTCCAATTCGGTGTTTTTAGAATTAGAGCCGTGCTAAGTCGCCTTTTTAACTCCTTAAATGCCTTTTCACATTCATTTGTCCAAGTGAATTGAGTCAGTAGTCCATACAACGGTTTGGCAATTATGGCATACATGTGGATAAATCGACGGTAGTATCCACAATGTCCCATAAATGCTTGCACCTCTTTTGCATTCTTCGGTCTAGGAAGTTCTAAAATGACCTTGATTTTATCTTCATCTGTAGATATTCCGTTCCTAGACACTATGTGTCCTAAGATCTTCCCTTGTCTTACCATGAAGACACACTATTTAGGGTTCAAGCAGACTCTATATTGTCGGCACTTATTAAATATCTTCCACAATTTAGGAATGTGGTCTTGTCTTTGATTTGAGTATGTACATAGGTCATCCACATACTCTTCCATACTCTTCTTCAGGAATTCTTTGGAAACATGACACATCAACCTTTGGAAAGTGGCAGGCATATTAGTGAGTCCAAAAGGCATCACTCGAAAAGCATAGACTCCCCATTCAGTCGCGAATGCGGTCTTACGTTGATCCTCAGTAGCAATGGCTACTTGGTTGTATCCTGAGAATCTATCTAAGAATCTATAGACTTGCTTTCCTGCAATTCTTTCCAATAGATGCTTAGTGATGGGTAATGGGTAGCTGTCGCGGATCGTGGCTGCATTCACTTTCTTCAGATTAATGCTTACTCTAAGTTTTCCGTTCTTCTTAGGCACAACCACTAGTGCTGATACCCATTGAGTGTGTTCTATTTCATAAATGAATCCAGCCGCTAATAGCTTGTCTATTTCTTCTTTTATTTTAGCAGCATAGACCTCATTGTATGTATAAGGGCATTGTTTAGATGGTTTTGCCTCTGCCGTCATTGGTATTCTATGAGAGCAAATAGAGGGTTCCACACCCTCGAGATCCTTATATGTCCACGCAAATACATCTCGATATTCTTGGATCAATTGTATTAATTCTTCTTCCTCCTCAGTTGACACATCTTTACCTATGTATGTACATCTTTCTTGTCCATCTTCCAATGTTACTATCATTTTTTTTTGTTTGTTCTTTGTTGTCGTACGCTTCTCCTTCTCTAGCCTCTCTCTTAGGCATTTGAATGGCTATCTTTCTCTCTTCTACTTCGTACCTTTTAAAATGCTTCGGAACCTCAAAAAGGTCAGGATTTGGTTCGATCTTACTCACTCTTTCCTCTTGCTTCGGTACTATGGGGGCTGCTTCTATTGCTAACACTTTGGTCATTCCATACTGGTCTTCGGTTCGAATAGCTTCTAGGTAACATTCTTCAGAGTCAAATTCCGGTTCGATCTCTATGCTCTCGTATTCTTCTTTCCATTCCTTTTCCAATATTTCTCCTGCTTCTACTTCTTGAAGGACCACCATGTACAAATTTACGTCGTAACCTTCTTCGTTCACACATTCATTCATCGTCAAAACTTCTTCATTCACACATACATCCAAGGTTGCTAAGATTTCCATCCATCCATGCGGTTCAAATGTTTCATCAAGAAAGATTTGAGGCATATACATTGGGTCCTCTACAGGTCGGTAGTAAGGATGTCCTATTGGCCACAATTGCCTTTTATTACCCTCTTTCTTGGCTTCTTTACACATCCATAATTGGGTATCCTCATGCATCCATGATTGGTCGCTTGATCCAGTGCTATGAATAGATAGATCATCTTCCTCCTTATGTATAGGATTCCATTGTAGTGGGGGTACATCTCGATATGCAAACGTATGCAAGTTTATTTTGGTGGTGTTTCCTTGATGTTGAAGGTATAAAGAGTCTCGTCCCCAATCTTGCACTACCCTAAGTTGTCTCATAAAGGGTCGTCCTAATATCATCTCGTAATTATTTGCTTTTCAGAATTGACAGATGGCTAAAGTATGTTCAAATTCAACTCCATAGGTTGTTAGCTTGATCTTTTCTAATATCCCTAATGGTTTTTCAACATGACCATCTGCTAATTGGAGCTTCATGCGAGTGGGTCGTAAGGCGGGCTTTCCCCATTTCTCCCAAATCTTCTTGGTGGCAATTCCTACTCTTGCTCCTGTGTCTAGTATAGCTTTGGTCATATAGCCATTGTAAGTGACGGGTAAACATGTGTTACCTTGCCTAAATTCTCCAACCTTATCCACTGGGATTTGTACCTTAGATGGGCTTTCTTTTTATTCTCCGCCCGGTTTCTCCCACTATTCTGACTCAACGTTCCTTTTCTCTCTACGTGTTCCGATTGATCGACTAACTGTAATATTTCTGTTTTCTTACCTAACCATGATTAGGAGCCGCCTTATGTGTCTAAGATTCTGTTAATGCATGCATGTCGCCATTATGTCTGTATATTTCCAACACTGCGTGATGATTATGTTTCTTCCCACAGTTTTCCGCTATTAAGTCTTTGTGTGATTGCGTATTCTGTGTTTCCTCTTGTTTTTGTGCTCTCGTACTCGCCATGGAAGCTTTGGCTAACATTGCTACCTTCCGTGCTGGCCTCCCTCCGGAATTGAGCGAGTTTCTACACATTCGTGGCCTTCTTGCATTCGCTGAACTACACTGGCATTCGGTGGAATGCCATCCCTTCTTTGCGCAGATCATGTCTGCCATTGCTGCTACGCCCGCTACTGAAATCTGCTGGCTGCTAGCTTGCCTTAACCCACGTGTATTCGTCACCCTTAACTCAGTCGTTGAGTGATTCCATCTCCCTCAGGAGGGTCTTGTAGATGGACCTCTCTTGCTGATGTCCATTATGAAAGAGCTATTTCCACGCCACTCTTGCAATGAGTTCACAATACTTTGTTGCCCTGAACCGGAGCGCACTGCACTCCAGTTTCTTGTCTCTACCCTTAACCTCCAAAAATGCACATATGGCATTTCTCTCCCCTTCTGTTCTATGATCGACACCGAAGTGAGAGAAGCAGTTAATTTTGCTTTGTTCTTCTTCCGACGCATTCACTGGGAATGCCAGACAGTTTCTCGGCAATTGGCCAAGAACGAGATACCTCAAACCTGCTTGCCACATCTACTGACCTTCCTCCTCCCGGCGATTCATGCAGCGTAACCTCCTCCATTGAATACCCTTCTCTTCCATGAGGAGTCTGTACAAATGATGGAGGTCGACGACGATGAGGATCTCCTGTAGTTCTTCAAAGGGAAGCACCACAAATTGAGCCCCTCTCACAGTAAAACACCGCCATCCTCAACCGTTCAGTTGCAGGACACTGCTTTGTCTGCCTAGATTTTTTCTGCTCCACCATCCCCTAAAGACCAAGTTAATCCTGACACTGTTATTGAAGAGATTCACCCTGATGATACGATCGTGCAGCCATAGTCTCATCCATAGGAGCCACTGCCCGACATGACCACAAAAAACTGCACAACTCATAGATAATGCACAACTTGAGGAGGAGATTGTGCAACCGGATGTCTCGTCTCTCGTGGTAACAACTCTTGCTTTGCTCTCTTCATCTCAAAACCCACCTCTACCTTTGTCTCCATCAAAGGTGCCTTTGCCGCCTAGTTCCCCTTCCTCCCCATGTCATTCGGCAGCCCATCCTCTTCCTTCCTCCCCTGATTATTCCCCTCCCTCGTCATCCACCACCGTTTTCGCTAACCCCTCTTAGCCAATCTCCACCTCTATATTACCTGATTCATTGGCCCAACTAGCTCAGATTGGTAACTATCTCATTCATCTCTCCACCCATCTTCCCCATCACCTCCAAGCTACCCAACAATCCCTCCGACAATAGTATCAATCCAAGGTGGATATGCTTGAAGCAGACATCGCACCACTTCAAGAAGAGGTGCTCACATCCAAAGCCAAAGCTAGCTCCTTCGAGGAACAGATTCGAAGTCTTCAGGCAGAGTTGAAAGAGAAGGATGCCATCATTGCAGCTCACGATGATGAGATTAGTCGGTTGACTCAGACCGTGATTGACAAAGAGGACGCCATGACAACTTTGGGCAATCTTCTCGAGACCACCCATGCTGATTTTGCTATAGTGGAGCAAAAGGGTCAAGAGATGGTGGATTTAGACTTACAAGCTGAGATAAAATTAAAGAAATTCACCGAGGAGCTCTTCCAGAAAAGTCGCTCCCTGGAAGAAGAAATTGGCCGCAATATTCAATTGAAGAAGGATATCGAAGCCATCCAGAAGGAGCAACAAGATTTTTATAAAACTATGCAGTTCCAGTCTCAAGAGCTCGAGCATAGAGAAAAGCAACTGGGTATCCAGTCGAGCACTTATCGCCCATTGATGCCAAAATTGTGGATATGAAGCTAAGACGAGATGCGGCGCTTGCCAACGAGTTTTATCTTCAAGAAGCCTTTTTGCAAAGTCAGGCTGAAGCCTTACTATCTCAAGTGATTGCTGCCAGCTCTCTGTGGACTGATGCACATCTGGTTTGTAGCTCAATGATGAGTAACACCTCCTTTAATGTCAATCCGTGAAGACATGAGGATGGTATGAAGATCGAGCAAGTGATGGCACAAGTGTGGGAGTGAGAAGTACACAAACATGCACACACATACACACACATGCGCACACACGACAAGAACAAAGAGAGAGACAATGGAATCACTTGTATTGCCAAAAATTTTTCATACAATTTCAAACCTACAACAAGCTAGCTCAAAAATGAGCTCTCTACCTCTATTTATAGTTTTTGACTAGCTTTCATCCTGTTCAGACCTAGTGTCCGGCCTAGTTAAAAATTAGGTCCCTAAGCTATTTTGCAGGCTCAAACAAGCTCTGAAAATTATGAAACTTGGTTGGCAAATACTATTGAAGCTCCTCAAGCTCGAGGACTCCTAGGGTTGCACAAAATGGAGCTACAAAAAGGTGAAACGGTATTTACAATGGTTTTCAGTGATGATAATCACTTTTAAAATAATGTAAGGATTGAAAAAAATTGATGGGTTGCCTCAATGCTAGATCTGCATGTATGATCGTACTTGCTTCTTACCCTATGATGCCAACACTCTCCCCCCCTAGCGTCTGTCGTCTCTGACATACCTTTGTTCCATAGGATGATCAATGTAGTGTTGGACTATTTCAGTGGTTAACTCCTGTTCTCTGATCCTAAGTCCCCTGACAAGATCGCATTGACGAGCATCCCAATTGACCGCGCCCGGAATGTCAGGTTGTGGTGTGGTATAGAGCTCTGAGTGCATTGTCTGTTTGCATGCAAATAGTTGTAGCAGATGGGTTGGGCATGGCGCGAACACCTCCGAGGGAGATTCCCAAAACCCAGTGTGGTAAACATATCATCAAATGTTTGCTTGTAGCAAGCTGGGAGATATCTAATCCTCGCATGCCAAGCGTAAGAAACCCTAATACTAGGGGTTGTACTCATATCATAGAGTAAGTCGTAATTTCCATTTATAAAGCCCGGGATTGGAGGCTGGATGTTACGTACATTGCGAAAAGTCTTAAGTACAATTTGCATCATGTCCAAGATCTTTAGCATCATCTGGGCAGCAACATTTGTCATGGGTTGTAGTCACGGCATCAATGTTTGATAGTAGCCATCATGTAGGGCACGATTGCTGTGCATGTTGGTGGTGCAATGGAGGGGTGATTGAGCCATTGTTTGCAATTAGCATTGTTTTGAACTTTTATGGCAAATGCTTTCCAAGATCTTCTTCGTTGCACTGGCCCATAGCATGGATTATACTTTAAGTGCATGGGGGCATGGTCCCACGTTCGTAGCATTTTTGGATAGGTCTCTAATAACTTTTGCCTCCAGATGGGTTGGAATATGGCACCTTTTCGGGCATCCTCTAGAATGTCCTCTGGTTGGAACTGTGTTGCGAAAGTAGGGTAATTGTTGGTTTTGCGTTTAATCTCAGCGTTGTAGTCTGCCAATAGCACAAAGTAAGGCTTATACTGTAACTTTGAACTGGTTATTAAGCGTCTAGTAGCCAAGTGCTTGAAATATTCGGATTGAGGTATTGTCTCCTCAATAGTTTTCATGGTCAGCATCTGAGTAGATATGCGCTCTTCGTGAGTGTGGCCCATTTCTTCTACTTGTTTCATCCATGGGGGAGGGGGTTCCTCATACGTGTCTTGTCCTTCATCTGTGACTCGACCTCTTGGAAGAGGTTGAGGTTCATAATTATCCTTGAAGGTCTCTTCCACTGGAATAGTGACTGCCTCTTCTTCGGAAGGTTGATCAAGGGGAGATGGTGGTTGTTCGTATTGTAGTAATTTCATCTTTAATTCAGTGACGTTTTGCCTTAAATCAAGTAATTCACTGTCAGTTGATGTTTCTTGCTATGGTGATGTAGCAACGCTAACCATATCTCTAGGCTCTGACGTTGGGGTTGTAGGCACTGGTGGTTTTTGAAGTTCCTTCACTTGGTCTGCAAGGCGGTCATGGGCTTCGAAGAGGTTAGCATAATTTTCCAATACCTATTGGATGTTTTTTGATGGAATAGCCTGGAATTTAGTAGGATCTATAGGAGCTCCTGGAGTGTTTTCGATGGCTGCCTCGAGATTTTCTTGATTTTGCTGTTGTAATCTTCTGTTCTCCTCTTGGGCAGCAGCTAAGTGTCATCGAAGTAACGCCATGTTCCTTTGTAATCGGGCATTGCAGGTTAATTGATAGTTGAGTTGCTCCTCGATCACTTTACCTAACTCTGTATATTTGGCTTCGAGCTCCGCATGAGATTGTTGGAGGCATGTAACCTCATGTTGTAATGCAGTATTACTCAACTCCAAGGCATTGACACGTGCCTGGAGGTGGGACGACAGATTACAAAGCTCTTTATTATTTTCTTCCAATAATCTGTATTCCTGTTTAAGCTGTGTAGAAGCTTCGAACATGGTGTCTAGTGCATGACTGAATGAGGTGGATGCAGAGGTAGAAGGGGAAGATGCAAGGGGTCGGGAAATGGGGAAGGGAAAAGTGGATGTTGTGCTGACAGCGGGTGTATGTGGTGATGTGAGAGTGGTGATGTTGAGACAAAAGGGGTGGTGAGTGGTCCTGTGGAGGGTGAAATGTCCATGGGTTCGGACGTGATTGTGTGTGAAGTGTGAATTGTGAATACTGGAATGGTGGGTGGTGTGTTAGTGGTGGCCGTGAATGTGGAGGAGATGGGTTGGGAAAGGGGATTTCTATTATAATTCTCAAGTTGTTGCATCATATTTACAAGGTTTGCCAAAAATGGAGGCAAGGTGGTTTGTGTTGGTTCTGAGGAGGTTAAGAGGGGCACAGTGGGTTGGGGTTGGGAAAGAGGGAATGTAGTTATGAGGGAAAATGGGTATGTTAGTGTTTGGTTGTTAGAGGCATGTGGCTGTCCTAGAGCTGGTAGTTAAGAAGGGTGACCTATTATGGTTTGATGGGTGGCGGATGACCTATATGAGGTTCGGAAAATGGGCAAGCAATGATAGAGGTAGGGATAGGTAAGGATGGAAAAAGGGTGATGTGCAGTATAGGTTCAGTAAAGGTGACTATTGGTTGTTCGGGGACGCTAGTGGTGAGGGGTTGAGTGGGCTAGATGGGAGGTGATGGTGGAGATGGTATCTGTGTGCTATCATCGTGTGCATCAGTGTTAGTGGGGCTGGTCACGTGCAAGTCTTCCTGAGTTGTGGTAGGGAGGGAGGTAGAAACTTCGATCTAAATCATCTTACCCCTACACGGTCGCATATCCAGCCTTCGTTGATCGTATTAAGGGGGAGTGCAATGTAACATGGTCCACATAGCTTCTATAATCCCATCTGCCAAAAGGTTCAATGATTCAACAAAGTGGGCGTCCATGTTCTCTGCTTGAAGCATTTGGTTCACCATTGCTTGTTTTGCCTCTTCAGATAATGTATGAATTTTTTGGACTTGTTTTATAGTTTTGTACAACCGTCTAAGTTGAGCAGTGTATGCAGGGGCTTCCTCTTCACTCTCCTTTGATTCATGCCCTGGTGCCTCCTCTTGTTCATGTGTGTCTTCAACATGAGTGTGTTGTGCTTCATCCTCCCAATGTACTCTTCGTTCTTCGCGATGTGGGCGTCCTCTTTGGGATAATGATCCGGGACCTTCAGTATCTAAAAAGAACTCACCATTGGACAATTGCATTGTTTGCAAGAAGATCTCAAAGTCAAAGGAGGTGTTTTTGGCCAATTCATTCATGGAAGCGAACTCAGCATCTGTGGGTAATGGGGGGGCTGACGAAGGGGGTAGTGTAATGGCCTCTGACTGTGATCTTTGGAGACGGATAGTGAATGGGGCCACCTGTTCTTCTTCTCTAAGGGAGGTTTCCGTGGTGGACTCGCGAGGAATGGGGACATGGGAAAGAGATCCATGCATGCGTTTAGCTGGTTGAACCCCTGGTTTTCGCCCCTGGAAGAACTGCAGCTATGAGTATTTAAGTGCTCATGCAATCGGCACATCATAAGCGAGGCATCTGTATAGGATTCTTGTAATGGCACAACAACCATTCAAAGTAGGCTCGTTACTCCTCGTTTGTCTGCTTCATATAATTGGTCAAGGATCCACACTGGCATTTTAATTGGTAGACTCCCTGTCTCCACTAGGTATACCCCGTACCAGATCTTTTTATGAGGCTGTGTGAATCGGTCTTGAGCCGGAAATGCAAAGTGTTGAAGGCACATTCACAACGGTATGGCAATGTTTGGGGTGAGGGCACACATCTCTTTCAACTTCTTGAGTTTACTGTTCTTCATAGACTTCGGTATCAAAGGGTCTCGATCGGAGGGTACATGGGTGCCGTACATCTGAAGGGCCTCCCTGATTAAAGTTATGTTCAGCTGAAACTTTTTCATTTCCTCCTGGTTTGATAGAGAGGGCACCAGGAATGTGCCTGACTGATCTCGATCTCCTGTCGCTTTAAGAGTTGCAATCAAGTAGTAACATCTAAGGAAATCTGGTTTAGGCAGGGATGCGCTAAAGTAGTCCTTCAATCCCGCTTTTTGCCAAATATCTTGAAGAGGTGCTACGTTTTGTAGTGCTTCAAAATCTCTTGAGAAGAACTGAAATGTCCACCAGACTCCTCCAAATTCCAATTTGGACTCCCAGATGTGGTCTGCAGCCCCCAAATCTCCTGGCATCTCATTGAACCAATGAGAATGTCCTTTTACTCTTTCTGTTAGGCCACTTGGTGGATCCGTGATGGGAATTGATATCACATTCAGAAACTCTTCAGGCCTAGCTGTCAGTGGAGTCTCCACAGGCATGGTATCCCAATTGATTTGAGAACTAGTGCCTGCCTGTGAGTTCGCTGCTGCTGCCATGAGACTTCTTGTAGCAGTTGATGCTTATCTGCTAGAAGAAGAGAGGCACATTAGTGTTGCATAGGAAACAAGATGTAATGGTGTTCCCTCCACAATAATAACATGACATTCGAGGTGGTTAGTGGTTAGAGGTGAAATGTTTGTGATGGGTGGGAATGTTGGTTAGTGGTTAGTGTCATCCTAGATGCATAGTTTGGATATGCAATGTACTCAGAATGCACCTACATCAGAGTGGATGGATTTACAAAATTGGGTCAGGGGTTTTGATGCAGGGTTTAAGTCTCCAAACTTTGATTGTGGCATCGTAGCCTTTAGTGGTGATGACATGTACAGGTTTGTGGATTGGCTTGTGTTGGATTTGGGACCCTTTGGTTACCCATTTCCAGATATTCCTAGGTTTGACCGAAGGTGGAATGGTGTGGGGTGTAGGTGTCTACCTTGGGATATTTTCCAAGAGTGCTTGTGAGTGTTGATTCATTCTTGTGACTGGAGGTGAAGCTATTTGAGCTTGCAAGCAGGTCTTGGGCATCCATATCTGTTTAGCATTGGGGATGGCCTTCATTAACCACTTAGGGACCCAAATAGAAATGGTATGTCTAGAGTGTTGCCTAGGGGGCTTCTTCGTTGTAATCCTCAATGGTGTTGCTGGTTGGCTTCTTTGAGAATCTATCTCTAGATCTGTGGGTTTTCTATCCTTGCGTATCTAGATCTGCTTCATGCCACGAGGTGCTTCATAATGCACCAGTTGGTGCTCATGCTTCTTGATCATTGCCTGCCTCGGTGTAGTGTTGATTGCTGTCCTCGAATCCTCTTTGGAAAAGAAGGGGACTCCTCCTTGAATCCTGTACCTTCGTCTAGAGTGATAATCTTCTCCACCATAGAACTTGGGACAAGAATAGCATCGTTATTTTCATGTGGGTTCTTGGAGGGACCAGGAGTTGGTGTCTTTTCTAATGGCCTGAGTGCTTGGTTCTCTTATTCAATTGCGAGGTGGTTTTGGCCTACCCAAGCCTGAAGAAGTCCACTTCTTAGGTTGAGGTTGACTGCATGATCATAGATCCAGTCTTGGCCCAAGACAAGAGGTTTAGCAAGATCCTCATCTTCACATACTAGCACTTTTACTACCATTAGGACCTCTTGAACGTAGAGGGGAAATTCCACCTCTCCCATGCAAGGGGTTTTGACACCTCCCAATCCTATGAGATATGCCTCTATAGGATCGACCTTCAATTGCAATTCTTGGCAGTAAGAAAGCCGAACTGCACTAGTGGCTGCTCCTGAGTCAATTAAAGCTCTCGCGGTCTTTTCAATCTCTCCTTGTCCTACTTCTAGGGTCACAAAAGGTCGTCGATCAATTATCCTATGGGACCATTTGCCTGATGCATCACACATGGCCATGTGATAACCTAGAGCTTCTTGAGTGTCAGGCATGGGATGATCTCTACCTTGTCTTCTCAATTTCATTCGTTGGATGCGTTCTAAAGCTTTTGCCTGTGCTTCCTCTCGAATTCGCTTTTCCTCTTCTTTACGTTTCTTTGCAGTATTGAGTCGATTTAGCATCTCTTCTGTTAGGGGTTCTTGATATAATTTGACTCTACATCTGCTTATGTAACTTGCTAGGATGTCACCTTCTAGAGTGGCTAGTTGTACTGCTCCACTTGTGGAGATCCTATTGATAATCATTGGTCCATAGCCTCTCTTCTCTAATTTCCGTAGCTGTTGGTTCAAGGTGTAGACTAGGACTAGGTCTCCTACTTTCAAGCCCTTATCCTTCACATGTGCATCGAAATATGTTTTTTGCCTCTTCTTGGCTTCATAAATTCCTGCTGCAGTTCTCAATCGTGTTTCACCTAAACGTTCAAGATCGAAGATTCTAGAGGAGAGCTCATGGCCTGTCCAGTCATGCTCTTGTGCTACTTTCAATGTAGGTATCAGGAAATCCAATGGTAGCATTGCATTTTGGCCGAACACCATCTGAAAGGGTGTGTCTTGGAGTACCGTTTTATAGGCAACTCTGTATGCCCAAACAACGTGGTGTAGCTGTTTGTCCCAATCAGAGCGTTTATTATTCACTACTTTGGTGAGCACATTGCATAGAATCTTATTTGTGCTTTTGGCTTGCCCATTTGCTTGTGGGTGATAGGGGGCAGACTTCTTGTGTATCACCAAGAACTCTTGAAGAAGATTTTCAATAACTTCATTCAAGAAGTGAGTGCCTCTATCACTTACTAGCTCGATAGGTAGCCCGTACCTAGTGAACACATTCTCAAATAAGAACTTAGCGGTTGTCTGAGCATTGTTCTTTGTCGTAGCTTTTACCTCTACCCACTTGGTTAGATAATCAGTGGCCATAATAATGTATTCAGCATGGGAACCCTTAGCTGGGGGGTTAATAGGACCAACAAAGTCTATTCCCCACTTAGAGAATGCATGCCCACCCATCATAGGTTTCAATGTCATCTCATCTTTTCGTATAGGATACTGAGTTCGCTGACAAACATCACACCTCTTCACATAGGTATGTGCATCCATGTGAAGGGTAGGCCACCAAAGACTTGCAAATAGTATTGCCTTGATCACCCGATCTGGTCCAAAGTGTCCTCCTGCTACACCTTGGTGAGCAACCTCCAAGATCTTCAGATATTCGCTCTTGTGGACACACACTCTAAGATACCCATCTTTTCCCCTTCTGTATAGACTATCTCCAATGAGAGTATAGTCTAAACCTTCTTGTTCTAAGCTCCTTTGTCTATCCAATGTCATATCTTGAGGAAAGGTTCTCGTACTCAAAAAGGCTACTAAGGGTTCACTCCAATTTGGCACTCACTCGATAAAGAGTGGCATGTTCCACTGGTGGTTTAGTGCGACAGATTGGGCATTCTTTGCACATCCTATGGACATCAACTTCCATAGTTGGTGAGTGCACTCCAAGTCTCCTCAATGTCTGTAAGGTTCTTTGTCTCGAGTAGTGTTGCGCTAATGCACCCTCATGTGATAATTGCAACCGCTTTGCGTACTCATCTTCTTCCACACAACAAGCTAATATTCCCGGATCCATATGCTTGTACATACTCCCTGCCATGATATGATACTTCTGGGCTTTTACCACCTCCTTATCTTGAGTGTTTACTACTGGATGTTTAGGCCCATATGTCAGTACTAGCACTAAGTGCTTGGCCCATTCCGATACCATCTCTAAATTAAACAAGTAAGCATCAGGAAGGTCATATGATACTCCTTGTGGGGCCTCTCCGGATGTGCCTCGAGAGATGATCTGCCCTCAGGTGAGTATTGCCCTTCCTTACCACTACCTCAAAGTCATATTCCATTAGTAAGAGGAACCATCTTACTAATCTTCCTGTATTACATGGCTTGTTTACCAAGTACAACAACGCTTGATGATCTGTAAAAAATTTAAACTTATTTGCCAGCAAATAGTGTCTAAACTTTTTAACCGCATATACCATGCCTAATCCTTCTCTCTTAGTAGTGGTATAATTTTTTTCAACTGCATTTAATTGTCTACTATCATAGGAAATTGGAAGATCCATATTACCTTCGCCCATAGGTTGTGCTAGCACACATCCAATAGCATAATTGGATGCATCCACATGGACATGAAATGGCTTGTTCCAATCTGGTGTAGTCAAGATTGGTGCTGAACACAATCATCGTTTAAGCTCATTGAAGGGATTCTCACATTCATCAGTCCACTCAAAATTGGTCAAGAGTTCATACAGAGGCCTTGCAATGATGGCATACATGTGTATAAAACATCGGTAATAGCCACAATGCCCAATGAAAGCTTGCACTTCCTTGACATTGTTTGGCCTAGGTAGTTCTGCAATAGCTCTCACTTTCTCTTCGTCAGTGGAGATGCCGTTCTTTGACACTATGTGTCCTAGAATCTTGCCTTGCTTGACCATGAAAACACACTTTTTTAGGTTCAAGCAGACTTGATATTCTCTACATTTGTCAAAGATTTGCCTGAGTTCAGGTATATGAGTTCGTCTAATGTTGGAATGAGCACAGAGGTCATCAACATAGACTTCCAAATTCTTCCTCAGGAATTCTTTAAACACATGGCACATCAGTCTCTGGAAGGTTGCAGGTGCATTGGTTAGACCAAATGGCATTACACAAAAAGCAAATATGCCCCACTATGTGGCAAAAGCCGTCTTATGCTGATCTTCTGGAGCAATGGCTACTTGATTGTAGCCAAAAAATTGATCCAGGAAGCTGTACACTTCCTTGCCTGCTACCCTTTCTAATAGATGCTCAATGATTGGAAGTGGATAACTATCTCTGATAGTGGCTGCATTAACCTTCTTCAAGTTAATGCATACATGTAGTTTACCATTCTTTTTGGGCCACTACAATGGGGGAAACCCATTCAGTGTGCTCGATTTCATAGATGAATCCAGCTTCAACCAAGCAATCTATCTCTTCTTTGATCTTGGCAGCATAGTTATCGTTGTATGTGTATGGCTTCTATTTAGGGGGTCTTGCATATGAGGTCATGGGAATAGTGTGTGAGCATATGTTAGGATCTACACCTTTTAAGTCCTTGTAGCTCCAAGAGAATATATCTCTGTACTCTCTTAGCAAAGCTATCAACCCTTGCTCTTCTTCTTCCGTCAGGTCATGTCCTATGTATGTGCATCTTTCCTCTCCTTCTTCTATGGCTACAACGATTTTTTTGGTGGTTTCTTTGTTATCATAGGCCTCTCCTACTTGTGCCTCAAGTTTAGGCATTCTTACCATGACTCTTCTATCTTCTATTTCATACTTCTTGAAATTTTCAAGGACCTCAAAAAAAGATTCTTCTTCCTCCGATGTGACTTCTTTCTTCTTTCTTTTCTTTCCTTCACTCTTGGTGGTCACTTGTGTGGTTAATCTCACCTCATTTATACCTTCCTTGTGTCTCTGAGGGTGAGCTTCTACCTCATGGAAATATTTCTCATCTGATGCAAAAGGTGGGTCCAGAGTCACTTGCCTCCTCGAATGCATCAGTGCTAGGTTCACATTCTTCAATAATTGGGTCACACATGATTGGCTCTATTGTGAAGACTGAAATGTCATAGCCATCCTTGTCACAATGGGGTGTCCATTGTTCTTCATTGATGGCTACATCCATTGTTGCTAAGATCTTTGCCCAACCATGAGGTTCAAACTCTTCGTCAGGAAATACTACTGGTGCATAGGTTGGGTCTTGAACTGATCTATGGGTTTCTTTCGCACCTACCTCTCTTGCTTTTTCTCTTTTCCCTTCTTCTATGGCTACTTTGCACATCCATAAGTGGGTGTCTTCATGCATCCATGAGGATCTTGATCCTATGGAATGCACTGACTCCGTGTCATCCTTAGCTCTATGGATTGGATTCCATTGAATAGGCGGTACGTCTCTATGAGAGTAATCCTTGAGATTGACTTTGGTTGTAACACCTAGGTGTTGAAAATACAAGGAATTGGTTCCCCAATCTTGTACCACCTGCAACTGTCGCATGAATGGTCTTCCCAAAATCATTTCGTGGGCTTGATTTTTGCTAAAGTCGCATATAGCAAAAGTATGCTCAAACTCAACACCGCATGTAATGAGAGTTATTCCTTCTAACAATCCTAAGGGTCTCTTAATGTGATCATCGGCTATTTGCAATTTCATTCTCGTCATCCTGAGTGCTGGCTTGCCCCAATGCTTCCAGAGGGAAGTGCTAGCAATTGCAACTCCTGCACCGGAGTCCAAGATTGCCTTGCTTGTGTACCCCTGATGGGTAATGGGAAGATAGGTATTTCCTTCCTCTCCTTCGCTCATGTCTCCTATCTTATCCAATGGTATTTATGGTATTGTTCTATGAGACCCTACCTGGGAATGAGGTTTTGCTACATCTGGCACTTGGTTGGCTATGTGTTTCCACAATTAAGGCTTAACCTTGAGTAGCTCTTCTAAAATGAGGTTCCACTGCACTTTAGTGTTCTTTACTACCTCTGTATTCGTAGGTATGATCAAATCTTCATTTCTTATCATGACCGTGGGCGCTCTCATGCAAGTAGACTTAGTTTCCCAAGGGCCGGTGAAATGGGGTAATTCCTACAAGGAATTAGATTCGAAGTCTAACCTCTCATGAGATTGGGCACTCTCCTACTCTCCATAAATGGATGGAATGTCTTGTGGGAATTGATTGTGCATGTCATCGACAATTTCAATTGCAGGCGGGTCTTCACTTTCTTTAGCCCATTTCTCTTCTTGAATCTCTCGCAGGAATTCTGGTGAATACCGATTTATAGAAGAAGAGGTGTCTAGTTCAGTGGAGTTAGGCACATAAGCTTCCTGGGGAGGAATGCTTATTCTATCACTTGCACTCTCTTTAGACTGTGAGATGGCTCCATTTCCAGACTTTGCAAGTAACCTCTCCAATCTATCTAATAGACCATCAAAATGCAATGATGTTCTAGTGGAGCTAGAGCCATTGAGCAAGCGACTGGCTTCAAACATAGCTTGTGCCAATTCTACCATCTTAGCACAAAGTTTTGTTCTCTCTATCTCTAGATCGGCTCTAGGGTAACATTTGTCATGATCTATCATGTTTGGCCCTTCCTGGATTCTGGCCTGATATGCTTTAAGCATCATGTCTAGATCCTCAGGAGTGGGATCGGCTAGGACTGATCCTACTCTGGGTGGTGGGTGGGTTACATGTGGTGGATTAGAAGGTTGGGGAATAGAAAGTGATGGGTTGGATGGAGATGGAAGGGGTGGTGGTGGGGTAGTGGGAGAGTGAGTTTGAGATGTGAGTTCCATTATCTTTGCTTTTGTTTCTCTCAAGCTTTCCTCAAGTTTGCTCATTTTCTATGACCATTGCCTTTTCATTCTCTCCCGACTATCTCTCCGAGATCTTGTCCTTTTCTTGGTTATACTCTCTGTCTCGCTCACCTTAGAACTCTTTTCCTCCCCTACACCTTGAGTTTGCTGCAAGGCTTGAGCTCTAGTGACCACATGCATTGGGGCTGTGGATGTTACACCTCCTGTAGAATCTACTACTAACCCGATAACATTGATAGGAGCGATTTTTGGCATGTTGATGGGGTTCTTGGGACACTCTCGTAAAAAATGCTCCTTTTTACAATCTGGGCAAAAGCCTTGAATTGTCACCGATTGGGTTTGTGTAGGTGCCGGTAGAGGGCAATCATGAATGAGGTGATCTCTCTGACATCGAAAGCATGGCCCTCTAGGAAATGGAGGTCTTATCTGCCTAGGCCGAGGTCTAGAGTTGGGGTTTGTGTACACGACATCCGTATAATCTGGCTCCCAACTAGACTCACTGGGTTCTTCATAATAGTATGACTCATTATGCTCGGGTGACTGCATGTAGTAAGCCTGTGGGCTATCAATATGTGTAAAGTCAAAACTATGATCACTTTGGTCACTTTTAGATAGCAATGGTGTTAGACTATGGCTCTGTTCAGATTTTCTTCTGTAGATGCATATTTCATTGGAATCACATTGGTAGGAGCACGGGGTTGCTGCGCTAGAACTGGTTGAGGTTTCTACTGCCCTTGATAGGGTGGTTGGTAGGGTTGTTGGGGCCTACCATACTGCTGTGGTGCGGTGGGTATTGGGTCTAGAATCTACCCTATTGTGGATATGGCTGAGGGTAATTTTGCGTGACAGTTTGTTTGTTATATGGGCAGTCTTGTGCGGTGTGGTTGGTGTACCTTCACTCTATGGTGCAGTACAGGTTACTAGGATTCACTTGGGGTTGGGCCATAATGGGACATACACTAGCCATATGGTCTCCTCTGCAGGTATAACATCGTTTCCCTGGAGCAAACCTTGGAATTTGTTTGCTAGAGACACCTAGTTTTTGAGCTACCTTCTCTGCTAGTTCCTCGATAGATGTGGATTGACCGGAAGTGAGGTTGCTAGAGCTATCTGAATCCTTGTAGATTTTTGAGAGCTCCAGCTCCTTTCCTAGATTATCCTCAATGTCTATGCACATGCGTACACATTCTTCTATGGTTTTGGGGTCCTTCAGATACACATATGATCTTAGCTTGGTACTCAACAATCCATCTAAGAACAAAGCCACCTGTTTGGCTGGTGTGGGTAACTCAAGCACCAGGCACCTCTCTAGGTATTGCCTAAACTGTCTTCCTGCCAGTCTGACCGTCTCTTGAGGTGTTTGCTTGAAGCTATGAATCAGGGAGGAAGTATTATGCCGTATGCCACTCTTAGAGAACTCAGTGACGAAATCTTCTAAAATTTGGTCTATGCTCCTAAACTGCCTCTCATGTAGTGGTTGAAACCACGTAAGAGCTGTGTTTCTAAGGGTTAGGCCAAAAGCATTGTACTACGTGAATAGATCCTCAACTTGTTCAGCTCTCAAGACTTGCCTAAATTTTGCCACATGGTCGTAAGGGTCTCCATTGCCATCAAAGTAATTCTTCATGGACTTCATCAACTGGGTTGGCCTCAGGGTCCTAGTGTGTTCTCTCGGCCTTGGCAAAGGGAAATCATCAGCATTTCTTTGGTTTCTTGGGGCTCTAGATCTCTCAGTTTCTTCTCTATCTGTTTTTGTTCTCATTCTCTCTCTTCCTAGTGGGTTAGCAAAGCTAACCTCAGATCTATCTCTACTCCTTTCTCTTTGAGTCCCATGAGCTTGAGATGTTCCAGCTCCGTGGTGACCATATGACACAGTGGATCGAGGTTGGGGAAAAACAAATTCACCCTTCCAAGTTTAGGCATGTCTCCCATGCTCTGATACCACAAAGATCCTCTTTGAAGCATCATCTAAGTAGGTTACTTTGCCTGGGCTGTTGGGATCTTTGAATTTATAGATGGTAAGTGCTCCCACTTCATTAGGCTTCTTAGGCTTATACCTCCAAAAAGCCTCATCCGTTTCTCGACTCACGACTAAGTCTATGCTCCTATTGTCCTGGGGAACCCACTATGGAGTGATTATTCTCGTCAGGACCAACTTGCCTTGAGGGGTTTTTGGCTCTTTTCCTAAGTTTCCTTGCTCTATGTCACCCATGTCAGCCTCTGCGATCACATTGCCAAACTCGTCTGTCCTATCTGGAAGGGTGGTGACCACATAAATCGTTCCTTCTTTATCTAGATATGCTCCATTTTTGAACTTGACTACTGGGTGTTCCAGCCCATGGGGTTGATCTGGGTTTTTAATCTGGACCAAAGATCTTCTCAGGCCATCTTCGTAGATGCAAGCACCTAGACGATTGGTCCTGATATATTCCAATTGAGTCTTGTAAGGTCCTTCTGGCTTCTCTAGGTATGCCACTCCTGAACTACCTATTGGTCTCTCCATGTTATAGGACATTTCAGAATCGCTTGTTTCTGAACTTAGAGTGTATGGATAATCACTCAACTGTTGGGCCCAAGCCCTAGCAGTATGATTGACACTAGCTTCAGAAGACCTGAGGCTTTGTCTATCTCGACCTAAGTGTCTTCTTGACCTTAGGTTCATATGCCTATGTTTTCTACCCTCTAGTCCCAAGTACAATCTCGTTGCAGGTTAGTTCGTATCAATCACTTTGTTCCTTTTAGCTGATTATTGTATTAAACTCTTGTTTAAAATCACGTCGTCAAGAATACTTAAGTGAATTTCACACTTGATGATTGATCGATTCAAAGTTTACTTTTGTCCCTTATGGTTTTTGCACTTAAGACCTACTTAATGCTTGCACTTAGTTGATTAGTTCTCTTGGACTTGATTCGTGCCTAGCGTCGCTCTAATTACTCACCACACTAAAGTCGCACTTAGCCTAAGCTAGTGATTGACAAAGGGGATTGAGAGAATTTCCAACCTCCAAACTCTTGTTGCTCTGGTCTCTACACAAGCCTAGGAAGCGTTCTCCGAAGCTTGGTATTCTTCCTTGCTAGCTTGCGTTGAATGCCTTGATTGCTCACAATGTTCCTGCAAAGGTTCACAAGTTAATGTTGCCCTTCATCACAATGGATTGACATGCACACATCAAAAAGTATAGGGCCCCCTTAGAATAACTCTTTGCACCCCCAGAATCCTATGACCACCTAATCCCTCCTAATGGCCAACTTAAAAATACATGTTCTGAAACTCCACATATGATTCTTACAAAAACCAGTTGACATCCATGTAGGATTCTCAACAAGCTCTCCAATGAGACAAAAATCTCATCAATCAGAGTTCATATGGTGAAGTTATGACCATTTAGGCACTTAGGGAACAGGCTCTCAGGGTTCAGGGAATTCATCTAAGGTTTTCTAGGTATTTTACCCCCTTTTGAGGCTCTAAGGTAGTCCCAATTTAGTATCAAGCCCAATAACCTCAATTACACCCCTTAAAAAATTCATGCGTAAAGTCGGTGTATCATGATAGCTTGGGTTGATGTGTCACGATAGATGGGTGTGTCATGATAGGTCAGTGTGTCGTGATAGGTCGGTGTGTCGCGATACCTCGGTGTGTCGTGATAGTCGGGTGTGTCGTGATAGATCGGGATATGGTGAATTTTACTGATCAATCTAGTGATTCTGGGAGATCTCAGGCTGCGCTGTGTCGTGGTGCACTCAGGATCCTGATAGGGCCTACTTGCCGGTGTGTCACGATAGCTCAAGCTCGAGGGGCTTGCACAGAGAATTTTAGTACCTCCTGAGCTTGCTGGAGATGGTGAGGATGCTGCAACCTACAAGAATCATGCAAAAAACTTACAAACACAACAATGCACATGCGCTCTCTCCCAAACTCTCACCAAGCAAATGAGGAGAATGAAATGGAAGTGGGAATATGAAAGGAAGATGGAGATGATGTGGGATGGAGATAGAGAAAATGGTGAAAAACAAGAAAATTACCTACTACTTATCATTCCAACGCGTCCTCTCTACGTCTTACCATCACACACTCATCCTCAAAGCTCGATCCTCAGCAACGGTGCCAAAATTTGGTGTAGCTCAGTGATGAGTAGCATCTCCTTTAATGTCAATCCAGGTGTATGCCCGTACAAGGATTCTATATCTGCATGTATGCCACCGGAATATTATTTAGTATTATTTAGTCGAATCCTTGTAATTAGAATAGTCGTGCACCGAAAGGGTGTAGCGAAACCATTGTATCGTTTCTTTCTAATACAAAGAATATGCGCGAAAGAGATGACATGGAATCACCAGCCTGTTCGGTTCGGGTGATGATCTGGAGTTGATTCTAGTTTGAAGTTATATTAATTGCAGAATTGTCTGTATGAATCTGTAGTCAAAGTGAAGTAATCAGGTACTATGTTAATGTTAGTATGTTGAAGTAAAGTGTGGCGGTATTGTAAAGAAGTAGTGAACGTGCTGCGTATAAAATTGCGATGATCGTTAAGAGCGTTATGCGCTGAAGTGCACTGGAATCTTCTATAATTGCTGGAGTTAATTAATGAAGTTGATTGTTGGAAGTTAAGCAGTGAATTTGGGAAAATATATATAGGGCCTCTGATTTATCAGACCCTTGACCATCCCAAGAACCCATGAGTAAGAATAACTGTAACTTTAACACATTATTAATTTAACACTGCAAAAGAGGCAAAGACAAAAGAGGTTGGAATGGTTGTTGTAGAGGCCTCTACACCAAAAATAGAGTCTGGTAATCTTGTGTAGAATGAAGAATGGGCGTTTACTATTGTTTGCAATTTTGACCCATCTTCTCTTGAAAAGTGTATGTCTGCAGTAGACTAAGATGTTTGGTACTTTGATAGTGGGGCAACCAAATATATTACCTCACAACACAATTTCTTCACTTCACTTGAGCCTACCCCTACAAGGAATACTGTCACATGCACCAACAACTCCACTTATCCTATCATGGGAGTTGGTAAGATCATTTTGACTACTACTGATGGTAGTTCTTTCACATTGTCAGATGCTCTATTTGTGCCAAGGATCAAGAAAAATCTATTATCAATTTTTGCATTATGCAAGATTGGCTTGGTTGTGAAATTTGTTGATGATAGATGTACAGTTCATGATCTGTCAAATGGTGACATGATACTTATGGCATTTTATGTCATGGGTTGTATAAGCTCATAAACTATGAAAGATTTGTGAATGATTCAGCATGTGCAACACATGATTCTTAGGCTATGTCAGATGAAAAGCTTTGACATGCATGCTTTGATCATCTGAATTATGCTAGTTTGCTATGCCTACAGAAATCCGAAATGGTGTCCTCTTTGGCCAAACTTGAGGCACCCAGAAAACATTTGTGAAGGCTGTATTTTGGGCAAAATGCAGCGTTCCTCCTTTCCAAAAGATGGTTTAGTTTGAGCTACTCAGAAATTGCAGCTTGTTCATAGTGATGTCTATGGTCCTATTCAGACATCCTCTTTTGAAAACTATCTGTTGATATATTTAGGTAGTGATGTGTGTGAACACTCTAGGACCACCGGGACACTTTTTTCCCTCATTAGGAGGTTTTTTCCCTAGCTTGTATATACGCCTATTGCCCTAACGGGCTACTTATCTTTGTACATTCTAGGTAATACATTCGGTATTGTGTGTTGTGCTCCAAGCTTCTTCTTCTTCCTTGTGCTATTTGCATGCTTTCGCAGACGTCTAACTCCAACGATTGGTATCAAAGCAGGTTGCGGCTTCATCTAGGGAATCGTCGACACCTCTCAGGTTGTAGTCTCAAAATCGCATAGAATTTGGTGAGCATACTCAGGGTGTTTTAGAGATCAAAACTACTTCGCTCTGTGGTGCAAAAATCATGATCTTAGCTCGTTTTGGCCTTCGAATGTGCTATCGCAGTGCTTGTGTAGGATATTTCATCTTTTTGTGCCAAACGTATATTACCTATTTCGATTCGCCAGTATAAGCGTCTCAAAGTCAGGTTTAGTAGAATTTGCCTAGGCAGTTCTGTTCAACTTTTTGAGATACAATCAATTTTCTGCATCAAGGTATTTTAATCACCGGCCATGGCTGAAAGTAGTGATGTATTCCGTATGTTAGCTATTGAGGATAAGTTGGATGGTACCAACTACCCGTTATGGGCTTATATGATGCGACATGGATTGGTTGCAAAAGGACTGTGGAACATTGTGCAGAGTATTGAAAAACGTCCTATCACACTTGCAACTCTTACAACTGCAGGTACTGAAGCTGATGCAAAAGGTGTCGACGATGGTGATATTCTAGAGATTCCTATTTGTGTTGTTGTTTCTGTTGCACATATTGTAGAGCGAATTCGTTGGGATGGAAGAGATGCTCAAGCACATGCATTGATAGCTTCGTGTGCTAAACATGCCATTATTCGTCACATTCACTCTTGTAGAATAGTTAAGGATGCTTGGGATACACTTTGTACCAGGCTAGGAATGAGGCTCGTGTTTCTTACCTTCGAAAATAGTTGGAGAGTGAGCACATGAATGAAGGTGATTCTATGGACAATTTTCTGACAAACATCAAGGACTTGAAGGAACAATTGATTTTTGCAAATGCAGTCCTTCCTGATAGTTCACTTGTGCAGACTGTTCTGAATGGTCTTCCCGACTCATATCAGAGTTTTGCTTCTACTCTTCATTTGATGATGAAAGGCAATCCAAATGCCTTAACATTTGAAGAGTTATTTTTTGTTTTGTTGCAGGAAGACCAGTCTAGGAAGAACACATCTATTATGCGTCTTGCAGACCAAGGTTTCCTAGCTAGTCAGAAGGGCAAAGGAAAATGGAGCTCTTCTACTAGTAAGCAAAAATTTGCAAATGTTGCACGTTTGAAGAAGGAAGACAAAGATGAGAAGAAATCAGAAAAGTAGAAATTGTTTTGCAAATATTGTAAAGCAAATGATCATTTCATTAAGAGCTGTCCAAAACTAGCTGCTAAAGAGGCAAAGAAGAAAGAGGCCGAAATGGTATTGTTTGGTTTTGGCTGAAAATCTATTAGCATGTAAAATGGGCACCCTCCATTTTGATCGGGGGGGGATATATGTCTTCTAACTTTAATGCATTTCTGACTGAACAGAAGAATAAGTCACTCATGGAGATGGCGAGGTGTATGGTCAAGAGTCAGGCTTTACCACATAGTTTCTGGCTTGAGGCTATCATGTGTGCAACATATGTACTTAATAGGTGTCCCACTAAGGTGCTGCAGTTTATCACTCCATATGAGGTGTGGCATGGTTGCAAGCCATTTGTTGCTAATCTGCACGTTTTTGGTTGTCTGGCATATGCATTAGAGCCTGAACAACATTGTAGAAAATTGGATGATAAAGAAGTAAAATGTATTTTTGTTGGGTACAATTTTGAAAGTAAAGGCCATTGTCTGTATCATCCACAGACTAAATGGATTGTGGTTAGCCATGATGTTGTTTCTATGGAAGATGCTATTCAGCCATTGCTTTCATGTACTAAGGAGACATGTGTTAGCTCCAAAGACATGTATGATAATTTGATGCCTCTTTTTACAGGTGGATAGTCTAGTGAGGCTAATGAGGCAACTTCTTAGCCTTTGCATGTTTCATGTGATGATGCAAATCATTCCATTTCTGATGCAGATTTACATGATGCATATGAGAGAGCTGATATTGAGCATGCAAAAACTATGCCAAAATGACTGGTGCAAACTTTGCATGAAACCAAATTGGATGCACCTCTGTTATATTGTACTCAATTAGGCTCTCATAGTGACTCTTTTGCATTAGATTGTTATGCTATGGCTGCCTCTAGTCTCTATGATGAGACTGAACCTAGTTTGTTTGATGAAGCACATAATTCTAAACATTGGATGGCTGCAATGCAATTTGAATATGATGCTATCATGAAAAATGGTACAGTTGATAGGTATAAGGCTAGGCTTGTTGTAAAGGGTTATGCGCAAGAAAGAGGCATTGATTTTGATGAAACCTTTGCTTCTACTTGTCGAATGACTACTGTTCATATCATATGTGCACTTGTAGCTCATCATGGTTGGAATGTACATTAGTTGGACATTAAAACAACATTTTTGAATGGTGACTTGCATGAAGAAGTGTATGTTTTTCAACCTCGTGCCTTTGTGCAGGAAGGGCATGAAAACCACGTGTGGAGGTTAAAGAAGGCATTATATGTTTTAAAGGAAGCACCACATGCTTGGTATGAAAAGATACATGCCTATCTCATTTCACATAGTTTTGAGAATAGTCCAACTGAAAGCACCTTACACATTAAGCATGCTAATGATCATTGTGGTGTATGTTGATGACATGCTGCTCATTGGTCCTCATGACATGCATATTGCTGATTTTAAGGCTGATTTGCATGCCTCATTTGAGATGTCTGATATGCGGCATTTGCATCACTATTTGGGCATTTAGTTTATGCAAGTTGATGGTGGAATGGCTTTGTGTCAAATGAAATATATTGACACATTATTGCATCATTTTGGCCTTGAAGATTGTAAGCCTATCACCACTCCTATGGAGACAGGTCTATGATTGAGTCTTCATGATGCTGGAGATGCATTTGATGCTGTTCTCTATTCAACAGGTTGTTGGATGCTTGATTTATTTATGCATTACTCGGCCAGATATTCAGTTTGTTGTCTCATAGATGAGCAGGTGTTGAAGCTCAAGGTCAAGGACAAAGCATGGAAGCACATCAAGAAGTGGGCACACAAGAAAAAGGAGCAAGTAGGGAGCTCCAACAAGTGTATGTCAAATTTTCACAAGAATTCCCTACAAAAATAGTGATTTTCATCACTAAAAACCATTGTAAATACCATTTTCCATTTTTGTAAGTCCATTTTGTCCAAGCCGAGGAGTCCTCGAGCTTGAGGAGTATTAGAAGTATCATGCTACCAATTTTCATAATTTTTAAACGTCGTTTGATCCCTCAAATAAGCCCTGGAACCTAATTTTTAACTAGGCCAGACACTAGGTCTGGACAGGGCCAAAACTAGTCAAAAAACTATAAAAAGAGCTAGAGAGCTCATTTTTGAGGTTAGCTTGTTAGAGAATAGAGCTTTTCTAAGACAACTCATTTGCAATCGAAGATTTCCATTGTTCCTCTCTTTGATCTTACCTTGTGCGTGTGTGTGTGTATGTGTATGCATGTTTGTGTGCTTTCACTCATGCACTTGTTCCTTCACTTGCTTGTGGTCTTCATACCGGTCTTCACGTCTCCACAGATTGACAAGTAAAGGAGGTGGTTCTTATGCTTACAGCCTTAACTATTTTTTTATAAGAATAATGCGTGGATTTTCAGATGGACTAATTTGAAGTTGACCCTCAGGTGGGACTTGGGAACAAGGGGACTCCAAAGGATTTTGAACCATACCAAGGGGAAATTTTGGACTCTTAACCAAAGCTTATGAACCTAAGATCTGGTAGACACCTAGGCAAGGATCTAGTGTCAACCATACAACTAAGTCTTGGGCACAACAACTAAGTGGTTGTCCTTATGTACTAAACTCTGACACAAGTGACTCAGAAATGTCTTTTAGCATGGGGAAATCTGTAGGTGGCTCAGGAACTGCCCATCTACAAACACCAGAAGGTCCATATAAGACACAGTTGGAATAAATCCAGACCAACCCTTTGGACTTGAACACCCAATAGTCAAGTTCGAAGAGGGTTCATACATTGATAAGGAAGAAACCATGTATGTGGTCACCAACCTACCAGATCGGACCAATGAGTTTGGAAATATCATTCCTGAGAATGAGATAGGAGACCTAGAACAAGGAAATGTAGGACAAGGACCCCAAACTCCTAGAGGCAAGTCAGTTTTGACGAGAGTGATCACTCCAGATTGGATCCCTCAAGACAACAAAAGCATAGAACTATTCTTGAATAGAGAAACAAAGGAAGCCTTTTGGAGATTCAAGCCAGATCAACCTAGCCAATTGGGCATAGTCATCATCTACGAGTTCAAGGATCCAGAGATACCAGGCAAAGTTGTCTACCTGGATAACACATCAGAGAAGATGTTCTTGGTAACAGAACGCGATAGACATGCACCACCTGTGGAACAAAATTGGGAGCCTGAATACTCGATGTCATGTACACAAATCCTAACCCTAGGCCCCAACTGAGACAAATGAGACCACAAGCCCCTAGAGGACCATGTTTTAGATGCTAGGGTGACCATTTCATTCGTGAATGTCACCACCCACCTTCTCCAAGTCAAGGACAGGCTATCACAATACAAGCTTTTTGTCCTGAGTGTGGCAAGGACCATCTCCCCAGAGATTGTCCAAGAAACCCCTCTAGTGCGCCCAAGGTTACACCCATGAATGTGGTAGGCTTAGTGGTGGATTCAAGTGCTAGTAGCAGTAATGCGGCTCCTATACAAGCTGTCACTAGAGTGCAAGCATCAAAACAAGATAAACCAATAGAACAATCTGAGTCAAGTGAGTCACGGGAGCCTAGAAAGAGAAAAACAAGAACATGGAAAGATACTAGAGAGAAGGCCAATCACAAGTGGAATAAAAAGTTATCGGAACTAGAAGAAAGCCTGAAAGAAGCGAAAACAAAAATAGATGACATTGCATCTCAAAGTCCCTTGCATGTCGAAACTCCATCAAGTCCACCTCATCCCATCCCACCACCCATGGTAAATAGACCACAACTAGGGTCTGTTCTTGCAGATCCAACCCCAGAAGGCTTGAACATGATGTTCAAGGCCTACCAGGCTCGACTTCAAGAAGGGCCAACAGCTGTAAACCTAGACAAGAGTTACCCTAGAGCGGATTTAGAGATTGAACGGATGAAAATGGTAGAACAAGCTCAAGCTATACTCGAGACTAGTTAAAAGTTCAATCAGACAAACTCTGTCAAACCGGATTTGCATTTCCAGGGCTTACTAGAAAGATTAGAGCAGTTGATAAACAAACCACAAGTTTCTTTACCTCCACAGGCTCAACCAGTTATTGAGAGAAGAAGCTCACCACCAATGGGAGCTTATGTTCCTAATTCGACGGATGCTGGAATACCTCCTTCAATTTAGGAGCACTCTCAAGAGTTCTTGTGGGAAATACAAGAAGAGAAATGGGCCAAGGAGAAGGTTAATCCTCCTCCTATTTTTGAAATTGATGATCTTCATGATCAATTTCCCCAAGACATTCCATCTATCTATGGAGACCAAATAGAGCAACAAGAAGATGAAAGATTAGATTTTGAATCTAATTCTTTACAAGAGTTTCCCCAATTCACAGGCCCATAGGAATCTGAATCTCTTCAGATTAGAGCTCCCATGATACTGGTAAGACATGAAGACTCAGTGGTCCCAAGGAACACTGGTGTCGTGAAGAACACTAAGGTTCAATGTCATCTCACTGTAGAAGAGCTTCTCAAAGCAAAACCTGAGCTATGGAATCATGTGAAGGATCAAGTTCAAGAACTCGATTCCAATATGCAAAAACCAGGCTCTAAATAGAAAGTACCAGAGATACCTCTAGACAAAATAGGGGACATGTGTGAGGGTGAAGAAGGTAATACTTATCTTCCAATCACCTACCAAGGTTACACAACCAAAGCAATCATAGATTTAGGTGCTGGTGTTGCTATTGCAACCACCTCCTTGTGGAAGCAATGGGGCAGACCCACATTAAGACCAACTCGAATGAAGCTTCAAATGGCGGACGGTCATTTTGAACGACCTCTAGGATTGCTAGAAGGGATAACTCTAACCACTTGTGGTGTAGAGTTTGAATGCACTTTGCTATATGTGACTTTGAGAAAAATAATGTCTATGAGATGATCCTAGGAAGATCCTTCCTACGAGAGTTGCAAATAGTACATGATTGGGGAACCAACTCCTTGTACTTACAACACTTAGGGGTCACCACCAATGTCAATTTAAAGGATTACACCTTCAGAGATGTACCACCCCTACAATGGAATCCTATCCACAAAGAGAGAAGATTCTATCTCTGTGCATTCTTGAAGTTCACTTGATCCATCCTGGTTGCATGAAGATACTCATTTGTGGATGTGCAAGGTCGCGGAGGAAGATGAAAAACGTTTAAAGGCACGAGAAGAAGGAACTTCTCCAGGAGATAGACCAATTAAAGACCCAACCTATACACCGATGATCTTTCCAGATGAGGAATTTGAGCCTCATGGTTGGGCAAAAATCTTAGCTACCATGGACATTGCAGTCAATGAAGAACAATGGAAACCTCATTGTGATGAGGAGGGTTATGATATTTTAGTGTTCATGTGTCAGCCCTTGCTAGAAGAATGTGTCCCTAGTGATGTCATAGAAGAAGAAGAGAATGACGATGATATAGAGTCCATTGTGATGGATAGTTGCTTTAACTTAGAGCAGCACTATCTAGAAGATATAGGAGTGTTCACCCAGAAAGAAGAAGAACCTCTCACAAGTATTAAAACGGTAAATTCAAAGGATGGAAGTGAGAGCAGTCAAAAGAAAAAGAAAAGAAAAGCAGTGAAACAAGAAGAGGAGGAATCATTGTTTGAAGTACTAGAAAACTTCAAGAAATATGAAGTTGACGACTGCAAAATTTTGGTACGAATGCCTAAGAGAGAGGCTATCATAGGAGAATCATATGATAATAAAGAAAAGACGAAGAAAATTGTAGTGACCCTTGAAGAGAACGAAGAGAGATGCACATATATAGGAGATGACCTAAGTGCAAGAGAAGAAATGGAGCTTGTAGCTTTATTAAGGGAATATAGGGATGTGTTTGCGTGGCACTATAGAGACTTGAAAGGGGTAGGTCCAAGAATTTGCTCTCATACTATCCCCATGACTGCTGATGCCAAGCCCATCAAACAGAAGCCCTACACATATAATGATACATATGCATCCAAAATAAAAGAAGAAATTGATAGGCTGATTGAAGCTGGATTCATCTATGAGATTGAGCATACTGAATGGGTGTCCCCCATTGTAGTGGTGCCCAAGAAGAACCGGAAGTTGCAAGTGTGTATTAACCTTAAAAAAGTTAATGCCGCTACGATCAGAGATAGTTATCCACTTCCAATCACGGAACACCTATTGGAGCGTGTTGCAGGCAAGGAAGTTTATAGCTTTCTTGATGGATTTTCAGGTTACAACCAAGTAGCCATTGCCCCAAAAGATCAACACAAGACGGCTTTTGCCACAGAGTGGGGAATGTTTGCATTTCAAGTGATGCCATTTGGGCTCACAAATGCATCTACAACATTCCAAAGGCTCATGTGTCATGTCTTCAAAGAGTTCTTGCGAAAGAGCTTAGAAGTATATGTGGATGATTTATGTGCTCATTCCCAAGAAAGAGGATACCACATCCCTGAGCTCAGACAAATCTTCAACAAGTGTAGAGAATATCGAGTGTGTCTGAACCCAGAAAAGTGTGTATTCATGGTACGACAAGGTAAAATTTTAGGTCACATTGTTTCTAAGAATGGAATCTCAACAGATGAAGACAAAGTAAGAGCCATAGCAGAGTTGCCACGGCCAAGGAATGTTAAAGAGGTACAAGCCTTTATGGGCCATTGTGGATATTACCGTAGGTTTATCCACATGTATGCGATCATAGCTAAACCTCTTTATGGTTTGTTGACAAATTTTGAGTGGAATGACGAATGTGAAAATTCCTTCAATGAGTTGAAGAAACATTTGTGCAGAGCACCAATATTGACCACTCCTGATTGGAATAAGCCATTCCATGTCCATGTGGATGCCTCCAATCATGCCATAGGATGTGTGCTAGCACAACCCACAGGTGAAGGAAATCTAGATTTGCCTATAGCATATGCCAGCAGACAGCTCACTACAGCTGAGCGAAATTATACAACAACAGAGAGAGAAGGTTTAGGCATGGTATATGCCGTGAAGAAGTTTAGACACTATCTATTGGCCAATAAGTTCAAGTTTTTCACTGATCATCAAGCTTCGTTATATTTGGTCAATAAACCTTGCAATACATGACATTTAGTAAGATGGTTTCTCTTACTAATGGAATATGACTTTGAAGTTGTTGTTAGAAAAGGTAGAACCCACCTCTACGCAGATCACCTTTCTCGCATTACTTCAAGAGAGTCACCGCAAGGAGTGTCTGATGAACTACCTGATGCTTATCTGTTCAATTTGGAAGTTGTTCCTAAATGGGCAAATAAGTTGGTACCAGTCCTCACCTTCGGACCCGCAAATAAGAATGTGAAAACCTCACAAGTGGAAATTGTAAAATCACAAAAATATCACATATTGGCAGGAAGCATGTACAAACAAGATACGGAGGGTGTACTCGCTTGTTGTGTCGAGGATGACAAACATACTAGCTAGTTGCAACAAGCCCATGAAGAATTGCTAGGAAATCACTATTCTAAACAATGAACATTGCAGAATCTAAAATTTTTAGGAGTGTATTGGCTTAGCATGGACAAAGAAATACATGAGTGGATTAAGAATTGTCCAATGTGCAGAGAGAGACCCCCAGTGGAGCATGCCACCCTTTATCAAGTGTCATTAATTCCTGATTGGAGTGCTCCATTGGTAGAGTTTATGAGATTGGGAATGTTACCCAAAGAGGCTAGTCTAGCAAGAAGACGAAGCATGGAGCAAGAGGCTCAAGACTATGCTTTAGTAGGAGACAACTTATATCAAAGAGGCAAGGATGGTTACCTGAGATTGTGCGTTCATGAATCTAACTATTTGAAAGTCTTAGAAACTACACACAGTGGTGTTGCAGCTGGACATTTTGGTCTTGACCGAGTAATCAAGACCATTCTATTCTCAGAACTTTGGTGGCCCACTCTTCATATGGATGCACATACCTATGTGAAGAAATGTGACACATGCCAACGTGCACAATATCCGGTTAGAAAGGACAAGATGCCTTTGAGGCCAATGATGGGAGGTCGTGCATTTTCGAAGTGGGGTATAGACTTTGTTGGTCCTATTAACCCCCTAGCTAGAAACTCCCATGCAGAGTACATTATCGTAGCCATAGACTACCTGACCAAGTGGGTAGAAGTGAAAGCCACCACAAAGAATGATGCTCAGACTACGGCTAAGTTCTTATTCGAGAACGTGTTCATAAGATATGGACTACCAATAGAGCTAGTGAGTGATAGAGGCACACACTTCTTGAATGAAGTCATTGAAAATCTTCTCCAAGAATTCTTGGTGATACATAAGAAGTCTGCCCCCTATCACCCACAAGCTAATGGACAAGCCGAGAGCACTAATAAAATCCTATGTAACGTATTGACAAAACTCGTAAATAATAAACGGTCTGATTGGGACAAACAGCTCCACCATGCTGTTTGGGCTTACCGAGTTGCCTATAAAATGGTACTCAATGCCACCCCATTTCAGATGGTCATTGGATAGAATGTGGTGCTACCATTAGATTTTCTAATCCCTGCTTTAAAAGTAGTACAAGAGCATGAGTGGAATGGACATGAATTGTCATCCAAGATCTTTGATTTAGAACGCTTAGGTGAGACGAGGCTACGAGCGGCTGCAGGCATCTATGCTGCAAAGAAAAGACAAAAGGCTTATTTTGATGCACACATCAAAGATAAAGGATTGAAAGAGGGAGATCTAGTGCTGGTCTATACGCTAAAGCAACATGCCCGTAAGTTAGAAAAAAGAGGATATGGACCCATGATCATTAATAGAACTTCCACTAGCAGTGCAGTTCAATTGGCTACTTTAGAAGGTGACATCCTACCAAACTACATTAGTGGATGTAGAGTCAAGCTGTATCAAGAACCTCTTACTGAGGATATGCTAATTAGACTCAATACTGCTAAGAAGCGAAAAGAAGAAGAGTTAAGGGTGAGAGAAGAAGCACAGGCAGAGGCTAGAGAGCATATTAGGCGAAATAAGTTAAGGCGACTAGGCCTAGATGTCGACTCAAAAGCCCCAAAATATCACATGGATATGTGCCAAAAATCAGGCATAATTACTTCTCAAGTCATTGACCGACGTCCCTTTGTGACCATAGAGATAGGACAAGGAAAGGGTGCAAGGACTGTGAAAGCATTGATTGACTCAGGTGCAGCAAGTAGTGCAGTTAGACTGTCCTACTGCCAAGACTTGCAGTTGAACATCAATCCCATAGAAGCTTATCTCATAGGATTGGGAGGTGTGGAAACCCCTTGTTTGGGCGAGGTGGAACTTCCCATCTACCTTCAAGATGTTCCAATGAAAGTCAAAGCGCTAGTGTGTCAAGATGAGAATCTTACAGAACCACTTGTCCTGGGTCAAGATTGGATCTATGACCATGCAGTTAACTTAAACCTAAGAAGTCAAATTCTTCAAGTTTGGGTATAGGAACAATGCATTACATTAGAATTAGAGAACTGCATGCTCACAAATCCAGATGTCCCACATTCTCTTAGTTCTTCTAAGATTAATCATATAGAAGAAGATGTTGTATGTGTCAAAAGCTCTATGATGCAGAAGGAGTCAATCGTGGAAGAACAGGTTCGAAGGTAGGTGGATCTTTCTTCTTCTCCAAAGACTCAAGTAGCCACAATAGTTCCACCGCAAAGGCAAACACAACCGTTCACGACAACTGCTCCATCAAATAGAAAGACACCATTCGACAATAAAGCAGTTCTGGGCATACAGCAAATATGGGTACGAAAACCAGAGCAGCGACCAGCCTTGGTGCCTAAGAAATTAATTGCAGCTCAACAAGGGCGATTACACATGTGGGTTCCCAAAGGGCTCTTACATGCACAAAGGTTTATGCTCTCCACCATGAACAAGGTCTCAACCAAGAAGCCAAGGAGAGAAAAGGGAAAGAACCGAGCACAGAGACCACACGAGGATAAACTCACCTCTTCGACAATAGCTAGAAGACCAACAGCAATGGTATGGGTATGGAAGCCAAAAGCACTGGTAGGCCCCACAGAACCAAAGAGCCAACCATGAAGGATCAAACCCTCAAGAAACCACCCAAACATGAAGCAACCAAAGGAGATCACTACACAGTCGAAGATCGTTCTCAAATGGATCACTATAAGGAGGAATGATCAGTTGTCATCTCGAGATACAATGGATACCTCCAACAAAGATGGCATCAACATCTGCAAGTGACATCAAGCCTCGACGAGCGACAACCATGTGCTCCTTGCACAACCCTGTCTTTTGCACCATTCAAGTCATGCATTTCCAAAGTATGCATTAATATAGGGCCACATTACATGGCCGTGCATAGACACAATTGAGAGTCCCATGCACAAGAGCACATTGATATATGTCATCTATTTTTTTGATACTAACCTTTGTCTTCTTGTTTTGTGACATTGCTCCTCTCTCTCAAAAAAAAAAAAGAGAGAGAGAGAGAAAGAACTTATTCCCAGGTTTGGCTCATGGAACATGAATGAGTCATGCTTAGTTGAAGGTGGAACCGTTGATTACTGGGTGTTGAAGAATCACTCACAAATTTGACATACAAACAGAAATAAAGATAAAGAAAGATAAAGAGAAGTAGAATCAAAGTATTCAGAAAATCAAAGCTTTAGTGAAGGGACAAATTCACGACCGTAATGTACAATGTAGAAACTTCCAGAATTAAAGTTTGTTAGAGTTTGTTACAACGGATCAAAACTGTATATAAAGAGAAACGAAAAAAAAAATAGAGAGAGCGCGAGCATGAGCGAGCAAGAAAGTGCGTGAGTAGAGCACATCGTATGAATAGAGCGCATATAGAAATCAAGAATAGGTTTAGAAGACGCCAGAGATCGCGTATGTAAAGATGAATAACAGAAACCTGAAATGTCAGGTATTCATCTGAGAGAGATGGTAAGAAGAAACTACTCAGTGTAGGAGAGTTTCCATAGCTTGAGAAAGAAGAGGCCAAGCTAGTTTTTTGTACTCATCTTCTCTAATAGAAAACACATGTTTATGTGGAAGCCTGCGTGCATTCTTCGTATGTGAAGAAATTTGAATATTTTCTTGTTACTATATAAGGTTAGTTAACAATTGCAGTTCTCTCAGTAAACGAATGTTTCGGTCAATTACAGTTCGTTCAGTAAACATATTTTTCGGTCCGTTACAATTTTCTCAGTAAACGTGTTTTCCGGTAGAACAATGAAGTATATCTCGTAGAATAAATTAAAGTTTTGTATGAGAGATAGCTTATCTTGTAGCTAGACATCTCTACTATCAGTTTATCAAAGATTTCGGTGAAATGGATATGTATATAGTACAAAGTCTGACTGGAAACAGGCATTCTGAACTGGTGAAGTTTTTCCTTAAACTTCAGAAAGAGTTCATTCAGTGAAGGAAGTTCACACATCACTTCCTTACTTCTTGTATATTCACTTGAAGTGATTACAAATTCAAAACGCAGTCTTATATGTTGAGTGACAGTAACTTTGCTAAGCTACTGCTGATCATAGAGGTGTTCTAACTTCACTCTAGCTTAGCCACCCTATGGTGACATGGTGAATTCCGCAGGCTTGACAAGGTTCGGGCCTTTGTCGCATCGCTAACAAGTGGTATCAGAGCCGGTTAACCATAACAAGTGGTTTCAGAGCAAAAAGATTCTGAAGAGGAGGAAGATTCTCAAAGAGCAAACGGAAGTAAAGACACAAGAGAATTCAAAAAATTCTCATAAAGGAAGGTGAAAGCTAACAAACGGTATCAAGAAGTATTCCGAAGTCAATCTCAAGGGTAAAGGTTTGCAAAAGGTAAAACCTTTTAACGTTTCACTCACCGGAAGTAACAGAAACAAGAAGATTATGGCAGATCATGTTTCAATTGACAAATTGGACAGAGATAATTATCGCGCGTGGGTAATGCGCATGGAAGCCTTACTTATGAGTAAGGACTTAATGATGTATGTGACCGGAGAAGAAAAGAAGCCGAGTTTCGAAGATGATAGTCAACCGGAAAAAGAAGAATTAGAAGCCTTGAAGTTGTGGCAGAAAAAAGATGCAACGACAAGAGCTTACATTTATAATACCGTCTCAGACCATCTACTACCGCACATTAGAGGTCTGGAGAAAACAGAGGACATATGGAGTGCATTGGAAGATCATTTCCAAAATACTACGAAAGCTAGGAAGGCTAGCTTATGGTCCGAATTCACAACATTCAAAAAGAAGTCGAATCAAAGCATTAGTGACTATGTTACTAAAATAAAGGATCTAGCAGATAGTCTTGGAGCCATAAATGAAGATGTTGAAGATCACAGATTGATAGCGCAAGTGCTCACAAGTTTGAGAGGAGATGAAAGGTGGAAACCTTTCGTACTCTCAACTGAACTTTCTTTAAATCATTTTGTACCAGATTTAAATCAGTTGCTTGGTTTGATGCTCACATATGAGCAAGACATGAAAGGAGATGGAGATAAAGGACAAAGTTCTGCAATGTACATGAAGAACAAGAAGAAAGGAGATAAAGGCAAGTCAAAGGATGAAGAAGAGTCGAGTTCTCAGGCTTATTATGCAAGAGGTAAAGGCACCGACAGAGGAGGAGCAAGAGGCTTTGGAAGAGGAAGAGGTAGTCTGAATATCAACAAGAAGGCTTGCTGGATTTGTGGATTAAGTAATCATATGGCTCATGATTGTTGGCACAATCAACAAGGATCAAATCAAAATCAGAACAGTAATAGCAGAGGTAGAAGCAAAAGATATCAGAGTAATTTTCAAAGAGGTAGACAGAATCAAAGAGGAGGCTATGGTAGAGGTGGAGCAAGAAGTTGGGGACAGAATCAATCCTACAACACCACCTACAACAACTACGCAAATGACACACAGAATGAAAGTCATACATCATTGATCATGAACTCAATCGGCACATCAGATAATGAAGATCTAAAGGTATTTTACATTGATTCTGGATGTTCTAATCATTTGTCAGGAAATATAGAACTGATGTTAGAACTGGAAAAAGGTAGTTCCAGTCATACTGTTCAAATAGGTGACAACACGAGACACAATGTACATTCAATTGGAAAAGTGAAATGTAAGAGTGGAGCCGATTTGCTAACCAATGTTTTGTATGTTCCGACAATACCAAAGAATTTTATTAGTGTGGGACAGATAGTTGAGAAAGGTTTTCATGTCAGATTTACAAATGAAGGAGTATTTGTAGAAGATCCCGAGAATGGATATCATCAGATTGTCTCTGGTAAGAAAGAAGGTAGACTCTTTACTTTAAGAGTACAAGGGAACATTGGTCAAGTGTTGCTCACACATGGTGAAAAGGTGATTACAGAACTCGATCTCTGGCATAAGAGATTAGGTCATTTTAATGAAAAAGGAATTAAAGCTATGATTTCAAATCAGTCAGTACTAGGATTACCGAATGTACAGAACCAACATTGATTCATAAGTGCGAAGCATGTCAGATGGGAAAAGCCCACAGGTTACCTTTCTAGAAGAAAAGATTCAAACATGATGGAGTACTTGAACTCATTCATACAGATGTATGGGGTCCAACAAAAGAAGGATCAATCAGCGGATCGAGGTATTATGTTTTATTCATTGATGATGCTACAAGATGGATAACATTATATGTTTTGAAGGAAAGATCAGAAGTATTTGAAACCTTCAAGCATTTTCATGCATATGCTGAAAGACTCATAGGTCGAAAGCTTAAGAGACTGAGGTCTGATGGAGGGGGAGAATACTTCTCCCGAGAGTTCAATGATTATCTTTGGAATGCAGGTATCAAGAGAGAAATAACCTGCAGGTATACACCACAACAAAATGGTGTAGCAGAAAGAAGGAACCGAACTCTAGTTGAGTTTGCATGAGCTATGCTAAAAGAAAAAGATTGTCCAAATTATCTTTGGGATGAAGCTGTAAATACAGCTACATACTTGGTAAACAGATTACCGTGTACAGCTTTAGATGGAATGACTCCTTATGAAGCTTGGTGGGGAAAGAAACCAACACTTGATCATTGTAAAGTGTTTGGATCAGTAGCTTATGCTTATGTACCATCACAACTCAGACATAAGCTTGAACCAAAAGCAGAAAAAATGTGTTCGTCGGATATGATGAAAAGCAGATGGGTTACAGGTTATGGAGTCCTCTAACAAAACAGTTTACTGTTTCCAGAGATGTTACATTTGATAAACAGAAAAGTTGGTATGCAGATCAAAGTCATACAACTGAAGAATTTGAAGAAGAAGTAAGAAGAAAAGAGAAAGGGAAATCAATTGTGCAGGTGAATAGAGATGAAGACTATATGCAAGCAAGTACGTCCAGAAATGGATTAACAAGAAGGAATGAAGAAATTCCTATATTTGATGAAGAAGTGTATTCAGACACTTATGAAGAATGTGAACCGAGAAGGTCAAGTAGAACTAGAAGACAACCAGAAAGGTATTCTTATGATACTTCGTACATAACTCAGAAAAATTATGCATATATGGTCAAAGATGATGAAGAACCTCAGAACTATGATGAAGCTAAGGGCAAGAAGCAATGGGAAGAAGCGATGGAATAAGAGTTCAGCGCTCTGGAAGAGATGTAGCATAACGAGACCGGATCTCAGTTATGCAGTGGGAGTTCTCTCACAGTTTACGCATTGTCCGAAAGATCAACATTGGGTTGCAGGACAAAGATTTCTTAGATATATCAAAAGAACTATAAAGGAAGGATTATATTATCCCTTTACGTCAGATATAAAGTTGAGAGCATTCAGTGACTCAGACTGGGCAAGAAGTCAAGATGACAAAAGATCAACACATGGGTATATGATATACCTAGGAGATAAGCGAGTGAGCTTGTGTTCAAAGAAACAACACACATTGGCTTTATCGTCAACAGAAGCCGAATATAAAGGACTTGTAGAAGCAGCCAAAGAAGTGATATGGATGCAGAACTTGCTCAAAAGCATGGGTATTGATCAAGGTATACCTATCATACATGGAGATAATATGAGCTCATTGTATCTTGCAGCAAATCTAGTATTTCATGGAAGAACAAAGCACATAGAAATTCAGTGTCATTTCCTGAGGGAAAAAGTGATGGAGAAGGAGATAGAAATAGTGTACACTCCGACAAAAGATCAGATTGCAGATATTTTGACAAAGAGCTTGGATGGAACAAAGACAAGCAGATTCAAAGAAATGGCATGTATAAAAGAAAGAAAAATATATGAAAGACAAGAAGAGTCAAATTAGTGATTGAGGGGGAGCTGTTGAAGAATCACTCACGAATTTGACATACAAACACACATAAAGATAAAGAAAGATAAAGAGAAGCTGTTGGCAGCAGTCAGGGAACCGAAGGAGCCACAAGACAAAGAGGGTCGGAACAAAGAGATAGCACAAGCAGACACAGTAGCCAAAGAAGATCTGGCAAGTAGGCCATCTAAATTTTTCAGACATCAAGGAGTAGAGCACACAAGAAGAAAGAGCAAGTAGGGAGCTCAAAGATGTGTACGACAAATCAACAGAGAAAATCCCTACACAAATAGTGATTTTAATCACTAAAAACCATTGTAAATACCATTTTGTATTTTTGTAGCTCCATTTTGTGCAAGCCAAGGAGTCCTTGAGCTTGAGGAGCCTTAGAAGTGCCTACATATCAATTATCGTATTTTTTAGACTCCGTTTAAGCCCTCAAATTGGCCCTGGAACCTAATTTTTAACTAGGCCGGACACTAGGTCTGGACAGGGCCAAAACCTAGTAAAAAACTATAAATAGAGCTAGAGAGCTCATTTTTGAGATTAGATTGTAATTGAAATGAACTTGTAAGAGCTTTTTGAAAGTAATCTAAGAACTCCATTGCTTCTCACTCTTTGTCTTGCCGTGTGTGCGCGTGTGTGTGTATGTGTGTGCATGTTTGTGTGCTTCTCACTCACGCACTTGTGCCTCCACTTGCTCGAGGTCTTCATACCATCCTCTCGTCTTCCCGGATTGACATTAAAGGAGGTGCTACTCATCACTAAGCTACACCAAATTTTGGCGCCGTTGCCGGGGACCGAGCTTTGAGGACGAGCGTGTGATGGTAAGACATAGAGTTGAAGCGTTGGAGTTATAGGTATTTTCTTCACTTTTATCTATTTCCTTTTGTTTCCTTCATCACCATCATCATCATCACCATCTCCCACCTCCATCTCCATCATCGCAAAAATTTCAGTTTTTTGACTATATTTCCTTCCTCCTTCCATTTCCCTCATTCCACTTGTGAGAGAGAGCGAGAGAGCGATATTGTGTGTGTAGTTTTTGCATGTTTCTTGAGCTGACTTGCAGGTACATGCTGCATCATCTTCTCCAGCACTCCGCGCAGGTACGGAAATCTTGGCAACTGTCTCTGTGTCGCCGACCTCTGTCAATCGCGACCGACAGAAAAAATGCTCCATTTGCCAAACAAAGTACAAAACCATGATCTACAGGCCTAGAGCTCCCCAAAACTGTGTTTACATTTTTGAAATTCATCAGATTTCTGTCAATCGCGATCGCTCTGTCAATCGCGATCGACGAACCACGACGGACAGACCTGTCAATCGCGATCGACTAGTCAATCGCGATCGACTAGTCAATCGCGACTGACAGCCCACGACGGCTCTGTCAATCGCGACCGACAGAGTCAACGGCCGATTGACCACGACTGACAGATCATACGCGTGACACGTGTCAATCGCGATCGAGTCATCAATCGCGATCGACCCATCAATCGTGACTGACAGCCCACGACGGCTCTGTCAATCGCGACCGACATAGTCAACGATTGTTTGACCGCGACGGACAGACCCTCGCGACTGACCTGTCAATCGCGATCCACCCATCAATCGCGACTGACAGAGTCAACGACCCTTTGACCACGACTGATTGACTTTTCGAGCCACGTGTCAATCGCGATTGACCCATCAATCGCGACTGACAGCCACGACGGACCTGTCAATCGCGATCGACACATCAATCGCGACTGACAGAACTTGCGAACGCGATAGAAGGGAAAATTTGGCCAATTTTTAAGGGCAAAAAAAAAAAAAAAAAAAAATAGTGGTCTAATTTTTTGGGGAACTTTTAAGGGTTTAGCATTACATTGTGAGGCCGCAACCCAAGTAATTCAAGAATTCCTGTCTGCCTGAGTAAACTGTTTTGAACCCTGTTTTAGCACCTAAACCCTGATCGGACATAACTTCCTCATACAAAATCCAATTGCTGTGATTCTTGTTTTGTTGGAAAGCTCGTGGGAAGTACAACCAAAACTTCCACTGGTTATGTGAAAATTAAGATAAGGATTATTAGATAGGGTTTTTTGAAGTTAACCATACCCGAGGTAGGGAAACTGAGGGATCCTTGGGATTTTTTTTTATAAAGGTAAGAGATAATTTGGTCGGTGAGTTACATGCATGAAAGTGGTCTAGTCTGTCATTTGAATTTAACTCTGGAACTAATCTTGGGACTGATGCAGGTCTATTGAGAAGCAATTGAGAGCGCCCAAGCAAGGGCTTTGTGCAAGCTTGAGAATCAACTTCTCGAGCACTAAAGAACAAGGATCAGCAAGAAAGGTCGGAATATTCTCAACTCCCCTTTGTCAATTCCTAGCTTAGGCTAAGAACGACTAGAGGTAGGAGTAAGTCAGGGCGACGATAGGCAATTATCAAGTTGAAGAATACCTAAACTTTCAAGTTCAAGCTAAGAACATAATCTTTGTACTGTCGAGAACTTTAAAGGAAAAGAACTTAACGTGGAACGATCAACTTTAAGTGCGGAACTACACTCAAATATACCTTACGACATGATATCAGACAAGAATGTTAACACGGTAATCAACTAAAAAGAATCAAGTAACTGATACAAAAGAACTCCGCAACGAGGTTGTACTTGGGCAAATTTGGGTTATTCAATTAGGCTTATGAACCTTAGATCAGGGTGACATCTAGGGAGAGATAGACAAAGCCTTAGGTCTTCAGAGGCCAGTGTCAACCACACTGCTAGGTCTTGGGCCCAGCAGTTGAGCCAACACTCATACTACCCTAGTTCTGAGACTAATGAATCAGAGATGTCTCAAGGCATGGACAGACCTACAGGAAGTTCAGGAGTGCCATACTTGCACAGGGTAGAAGGCCCTTACAAAACGCAGTTGGAATACCTTAGGACCAACCGATTGGGTGCTAGCATCTATGAGGACGGCCTAGGAAGATTTGTGGTACAGATTAAGAATCCTGATCAATCCATTGGACTAGAGCACCCAGCTGTCAAGTTCGAAAACGGAGCGTACTTAGACTGATGAATTTGGGAATGAGATCCCAGGAACAGACTTAGGTGACCTAGAGCAGGGAAGCATGGGTGAAGAACCAAGGACCCCCCGAGGCAAATCTGTTCTCACTAGGATTATCACACCAGAGTGGATTCCCCAAGATAATAAGAGCATAGATCTGCTTCTGAACCGAGAAACTGACGAAGCCTTTTGGAGGTATAAATCTGATCGGCCAATCGATATAGGAACAATCATGATCTATGAGTTTAAGGATCCTGATAGCCCAGGCAGAGTGATCTACTTAGATCTCGCTTCAGAGAGGATCTTTGTGGTGACAGAAAATGATAGGCACGCTTATACTTGGAAGGGTGAATTTATTTTCCCCCAACCAAGATCTAATGGGTCCTATGGTCACCATGGAGCGGGAACATCCCACGCTCATGGAACTCAAAGAGACCGAAGTAGGGATAGGCCAAAAGTAAGCTTTGCCAACCCAGGGGGCAGAGAAAGAACGAGGACTGAAACAAATAGAGTGGAGCCTGAGGTATTTAGAGCTCACAGGAATCAAGGAAATGCGGATGAGTTCCCTCTACCACGACCTAGAGAGCACACAAGGACTTTGAGACCGACTCAGCTAGTTAAGTCCATGAAGAACTACTTCGATGGCATTGGAGATCCATACGATCATGTGGCAGAGTTTAGGCAAGTTTTGAGAGCTGAACAAGTGGAGGATTTATTCATGCAATATAATGCCTTTGGTCTAACCCTTAGGAACACAGCGCTTACTTGGTTCCAACCATTGAATGAGAGACAATTCAGGAGCATAGACCAACTCCTAGAGGCTTTCATTATTGAATTCTCTAAGAGTGGCATAAGACATAATACCTCCTCATTGATTCACAGTTTCAAGCAGACCCGGCAAGAAACCGTGAGACTTGCAGGAAGAAGATTCAGGCAATATCTTGAAAGATGTCCTGTTTCGGAGCTCCCCACACCAGCTAAGCAAGTGGCTTTATTCTTGGATGGATTGCTAAGTACGAAATTGAGATCCTATGTGTACTTGAAAGACCCTAGGACCATAGAAGAGTGTGTACGCATGTGCATCGACATTGAGGATAACCTAGGGGAGGAGTTAGAGCTATCCAAAATATACAAAGATTCTGAGAGTGCCTCTAGCCTCTCTTGCACGCAATCCACATCAATTGAGGAACTTGCAGAGAAAGTAGCTCAGAAACTAGGCATCACTAGTAAACAAATCCCAAGGTTTGCCCCTGTGAAAAGATGCTATACTTGTGGAGGCGACCATATGGCGAATGTCTGTCCCATTACGGCTCAACCCCAAGTAAATCCGAGTAGCCAATACTGTACCATAGAACGGAGATACACAAATCACATAGCACAAGACTGTGCTTACAATAAGCAAGCAGTTAGGCAAACCTACCCTCAGTCATACCCTCAACAAGGCAGATATCATAGTCAATACCCACCACAACAGTATACTAGGCCCCAACAAAATTACCAACAGCAATATCAGGCCCAACTGAGACCCCTGCCAGTGCTAGCACAACAACCACCTGCTCCTACTAATGTGATTCCGGTAAAGTATGCAGCTGCAGAAGAAAATTTGAATAGAGCATAAGAAGTCCTTCATTAATTCTTCTACAAAAGTGAAGTCTATTTGGGTACCCAAGAAGTCAGTGAAGGCCAGCCCACAATCACGACAAATCTGGGTGCCTAAGGTTTGCTTGCGGCCTCAAATAGCTACACCACGGCTGCAACCGGTACAACATGTTTCACTCATTCGAACATTTGAGGCCCAGTCTTACACCTCACGAACGGACACATATTCTTCCATGAGCACTAGTAGAATCACTTGTAAATGGGTCCCTAAAACGCCTCATCTTCAAGCAGATACCCCTATCAAACTCTTCAGAGTCTCCACAAAATCAAGATCAAAGCCCATCCACTGCCTTTGGCAACCTAAAACTTGTAATAAACCCCCGGACCCCAGTTGTAAATCCATGCCCACCTACTAACTACGTCACTCTCACACTACATCATTCCACTTAGTTCTTAGGTCCAACCAATTCCTAAATACACACACAAGCACCGAGCACTTATTAACCTACTAATCTCTCCCGGACCTCATGATAATGTTGTAATGGGGACAAAAACGGTTCTAACTTGTCCTTTACAATGTTAACACATGTTTCTATATTCTTGACAGAACCAGCTAGCAAGCAATAACGATGGCAGAAGCTGGAGGCACCAGTTCCCAGGCAGGGTCCAGCGCACAAATTGTGGACATTGAAACTATTCTTCTGAAACCGCCACTCACCGAAAGGCCTCAAGAACTTCAAGTGGTACATGTCCTTCCTATCCAGGACCCTCCTTAGGGGCACACTTCTCAAGTGGGGAAACATGCTCATTGGTTCAGTGATGTAGCAGGGCCATTGGGTGACGGCACCTACTTCTGGGAAGCAGAAATTGAATTTAATGGCAAATGGAGACGCTACCACTTTTTCACTCGGGAATTCGAGAACTATCAGAATGCAGAGGTAATGCGATCAGTTTGGACCAAGGCAGGCCTGGATAGATATTTCAGAGCACACTTGCCTAAACCTGATTTTCTACGCTGCTCCTATTTCATAAGTACCATAACTCCTAGTAGGGTCAAGGGAGGCGATAGTACTTTTGTACTACCATCATTGTTGCCAGGACACGAACTCAAGAGATTCAAACTGACCCTCAACCTGGTACGGGAGGCATTGAACATGCAAGGTATGCACATTCCCACCGAGAAAGAAACAATGGTTCCGGGTAGGATGAAGCATAAGGATCTCAATAAATTGAAGGACATGGTGGCAATGACGCCTACCATTGCTCTCCACTTACGAACTGTTATGCAATATTTTGCTTTTCCTGCACAAGAACGATTCACTATGCCCCCTAAGAAAATATGGTTAAGCTTATACTTGGCAGAAACAGAGAACCTCACCCTCAACATACCGCACTGGGTCATCGATCAGATACACCTAGCCCATCAGCGCTGGAATAAGAAGCAGAAAAATGTACTTCATGGCTGTTGTGCCCTAACAAGAATAATTTACAGGTGCCTAGCATATGACGTGCCCATTCAAAGAGCACTAGTGTGGTCCAGGGCCCACGAATTCCAAAGGCGACTATCAACAGCGGGTCCTCCATCGAAGAAGATGAGAGGGGGCGTCCAATTACCATGTGCTCAACCAAGGGGAGCCACTACCACACCTGAGGTGACTCCTCCTCAAACTAGGTGTGTTCGGCCATTCACCATTCGTCTTCCCAGACCAAGTACAGAAGGACCCAACTTGGTGTTTCCCCCCATTCCATCAGACTTGGAATTTCCACAGGGATTTACTCTCAATGACCTCATGGATGAAGAAGTTGCCAGGCTGATCTACGAATCTAATCTTGAAACAGAAGCAGACCAGGCCCAGGAACCACACCCCACCACAACAACACCAGCCCCGACACAACCACTCGTCGTAGAAGTCGAAGGAGATGAACAAGAGGCAGGAGGAGAAGAAGAAGAAGAAGCCGACGAAGAACAATATCAAGAATATGATGAACTCTCAGAGCTAGCAAGTGCCCCAGCATATTCGGCACAAATAAAAAGATTGTACCAAACCATGAAGCGAGTTCAGGAACAACACAAAATGTCACTTGAATCAGGCAAGGTGCTCATGAGCCAACTATTGGCTGAGGAAGGTGTGGACGATATGTTTATCGAATCCATGAACCTGCACGCAGAGGCAGTCGGCTTGGATGAGGCCATACATGAGGCCATGACATACATTAATCGATTTGAGAAACGTGTGCCTGCCCGCCCTAGGCGATCTGGAAAACAAATACACATCAATGTATCAGAACCAGAAGGCAACACGCAAACAGAAGAACATCAGGAGGAACCACTCTCCCCACCCACCTCACCTCTCGCTACACAATTCACCTCACCAACCAGCACGACCACGCCCTTTTCTACCACTACCACAGTTGTCATGGGAATTCCTCTCTCTCCCGGTATCCAATTTGGAGGAGTTTCCATGCCCACCTTCACGACACTCTTCACAAATATCACTTCCACCCCACCCACTGTCCCCATCTTTACAGTCACACACACATTTGACACAAGGGAAACATCACCCGCCATAGTACCACCCCCACCCCCCACACAACCTCAATCTCCCATACCCCCTCCACCTACTTCACCACTTGACTCCACCGCATTCACAACTCCCTTCCCCTTCCCCATTCCCCCTGCATCTTCATCTTTAACTGCATCTCTTAATGTAAATAGTATATTCCTGTCATTACATCAATGCGTATATCAACTTCAGCGGGAGTATAGGGAACTAGAAGGCTTCCATCATCAGCTGACAACAAACCATCAGCAACTACAAACACGACTAGTAGGCTAGAAGAAGAAAATGCGGAACTCAACCAACGCCACACCACTCTCGAGCAAGCCCATCAAACACTCCTGGAGACACCCCAACCATCAGCATAACCCGGTGTCAAACAACCCGGTGTCAAACAACTTGAAGCCTTGCTGGAGGTGTACCAAACATATAACCTGAGAGTCCGGCGTAATTTAACTCTACTTCGCAAGCATATGGCTACAACACTTGAAGAAAATAAACGGTTGGAGAAACAAAATGAAGAAAACCTGGAAGCAGCCATGGAAGGGTCCCCCCATGAGATCGATCCAGAACAGTTCAAAGCGGCTCCCACAGAAACAATGAAAACCATCTTGGAAAGTTATGCGGATTTATTAGACGCACATGATGATTGTTGGAGAAACACTCACTAATTAGACATATATTTGAAGGTCAAATCTTAGGAAGAAAACCCCATGCCTATGTGAAGGGACAAATTCACAAATGTATCATATTTGTAAAGTTAGTTCACTTTAGTTCTAGAAGTTTTTTAAAATCACGAGAATACGAAAATCTATATAAGTTAGTTTGTATCAACTGACGCGGAGAGAGAGAGAGAGAGCAAGAGAGAAGAAGTAGAAGAAGGAGTTCATTTTATACGACTGAGAATAGTCGGGCTTCTCTGAGTGAGAAAGCATCTGTAAAACTTCTGAGTTTTCATAGCTGTGAGAAAGAACTGAGTAAAGTTCTGTGTATGAGTCTCTCTCCATCATCTCCATGTTTGCCTACTGTGTGATGAATTCAAAAGTTCAAGTTTTCTGAGCAATTCGATGCCTGGCATCGAATCTTGGCTGATAAGTCATTTTTTCATTCTTTGTGTGTTAACTATTGTTGAATCTTCTAAAAATATGAAGTTTGTGGAGCAACTCGATGCCTGGCATCGAGTTCCAACATAAAATGGATGCCCGGCATCGACTTCTATCATATAAGTCATCTTCTTCATGTGTGTGTAAAATAGAGTGTTTCTGGTGCAGAAAAATAGCCAAAAAAAGCCCAAAGTCGATGCCTGGCATCGACTTGGACTGAAATTCGATGCTAGACATCGAATTTTTTATTTTTGGACATCAGGAATACTAAAACAGGCAAGATTTCCAGTTTTGGAAGGTCATACAGGGTCATCTTGTGAGGGCCATAACTTGAGTTCTAGAGGTCCGTTTGATGCATATGATAGCTTGTTGGAAAGCTCTACTCTTCTAGTTTCAGCCTATAAAGTTTCATGGAGAAAGCATACTTGAGCTAGGAGAAATTAGCAAAATACTGAAGGTATGTCATTTCGGTGACTAGGAATTTCTGTAGAAGCAAAGTTCTCACTTTAAGCTATCATTTCTCAAAGTTTGGAGTGGCAATGAGTTAATGGTGACCATAGAGGTGTTCTAGTGTCACATTAATTCATTTCTTGTGGTGTTTTATACATCAACAAGTGGTATCAGAGCAGAAAGATTCTCGAGAGCAGAAGACGACAAAGGTACGAGAAGTTTTGTAAAGTTTTCCATTAAAGTTTGAAAGGTGAAGCATTTGAAGACACAAAGCATCAAAAGATTACTTTCGAAGTATCCTCATACACAAAGAACTTCAAAAGGTATTATCCTTTATCCTTTAAGCTGACAGGTTGCAGCAGAAGGAAAGAACTATGGAAGATCATATCTCCATTGACAAACTGGACAGAGATAATTACCCCGCATGGGTAATGAGAATGGAAGCCTTACTTATGAGTAAGGATCTCATGGTATATGTAACAGGTGAAGAAGAGAAGCCAGTATTTGAAGATGAAAGCCGACCAAAGAAAGAAGAACTTGATGCTTTAAAGCATTGGCAGAAGAAGGATGCAAGTGCAAAAGCCTACATCTACAATACAATCTCAGATCATTTGCTACCACACATCAGAGGATTGGAATCATCAGAAGATATATGGAATGCATTGGAATATCATTTCCAAAGCACTAATAAAGCACGGAAAGCAAGCCTATGGTCAGAGTTTACAACATTCAAGAAGAAGCCAAGTCAAACCATTAGTGATTATGTCACTAAGGTGAAGGATCTAGCAGATAGTCTTGGATCCATAGATGAAGATGTTGAAGATCACAGATTGATTGCTCAACTACTTGCAGGCTTGAGAGGGGATGAAAGGTGGAAACCTTTTGTCTTATCAACAGAACTTTCATTAAATCATTATGTTCCAGATTTGAACCAGTTGCTTGGTTTGATGCTCACATATGAGCAAGACTTGAAGGGAGATGGAGATAAAGGTCAAAGTTCTGCAATGTACATGAAGAATAAGAAGAAAGGAGATAAAGGTAAAGCAAAGGATGAAGAGGAGTCTAATTCTCAAGCTTATTATGCAAGAGGTAAAGGCACTGGCAGAGGAAGAGCAAGAGGTTTTGGAAGAGGAAGAGGTAATCAAAGTAACAACAAAAAGGCTTGCTGGATCTGTGGATTGAGTAATCATTTGGCTCATGACTGTTGGCACAACCAACAAGGATCAAACCAGAATCAAAACAACAATAGCAGAGGTCGAGGTGGAAGATATCAAAGTAATTTTCAAAGAGGTAGACAAAGTCAAAGAGGAGGCTATGGTAGAGGTGGAGGAAGAAGTTGGGGACAGAATCAATCCTACAACACCACCTACTACAACTATGCAAATGACACACAGAATGAAAGTCATACATCATTGATGATGAATTCAATCAGCACATCAGACAAAGAAGATCTAAAGGTATTTTACATTGACTCTGGATGTTCTAATCATTTGTCAGGAAACATAGAATTGATGTCAGATTTGGAAAAAGGCATTTCTAGTCACACAGTTCAAACTGGTGATAATACAAGACATAGTGTACATTCAATTGGAAAAGTGAAATGCAAGAGTGGAGCAGATTTGCTAACCAATGTTTTGTATGTTCCTACAATACCTAAAAACTTGATTAGTGTGGGACAGATAGTTGAAAAAGGTTTTCAAGTCAGGTTTACAAATGAAGGAGTATTTGTGGAAGATCCAGAGAATGGATATAATCAGATTGTCTCTGGTAAGAAAGAAGGTAGACTCTTTACTTTAAGAGTACAAGGGAACATTGGTCAAGCTTTGCTCACACATGGTGAAGCAGTGATTACAGAGCTTGATCTCTGGCATAAGAGATTAGGTCATTTCAATGAAAGAGGAATTAAAGCTATGGTTGCTAATCAGTCTGTACTAGGATTACCAAATGTGCAAAGTCAACATATGGTTTATAAATGTGAAGCATGTCAAATGGGTAAAGCACACAGGTTACCATTTCAAAAGAAAGGATTCAAACATGATGGACTACTTGAGCTTATTCATACAGATGTATGGGGACCAACAAAAGAAGGATCTATCAGTGGCTCAAGGTACTATGTTCTTTTCATTGATGATGCTACAAGATGGATAACATTATATGTTTTGAAGGAAAGATCAGAAGTGTTTGGAGCTTTCAAGCATTTTCATGCATATGCAGAGAGAGTCAGAGGTCAAAAGCTTAAGAGACTGAGGTCTGATGGAGGGGGAGAATACTTCTCCCAAGAGTTCAATGATTATCTTTGGAATGCAGGTATTAAGAGAGAAATAACTTGCAGGTATACACCACAACAAAATGGTGTAGCAGAAAGAAGGAACAGGACTTTGGTTGAGTTTGCTAGAGCTATGCTAAAGGAGAAGAACTGTCCAAATTATCTTTGGGCTGAGGCTGTAAATACAGCTACATATCTTGTGAATAGATTACCATGTGCAGCTCTGAATGGAATGACTCCATATGAAGCTTGGTGGGGTAAGAAACCAACACTAGATCATTGTAGAGTGTTTGGATCAATTGCATATGCTTATGTGCCATCACAACTTAGGCATAAACTTGAACCAAAGGCAGAAAAATATGTGTTCATTGGTTATGATGAAAAGCAGATGGGTTACAGGTTGTGGAATCCTCTAACCAAACAATTTCTTGTTTCTAGAGATGTTACATTTGATGAACAGAAAAGTTGGTATGCAGATCAAAGTAATACAGCTGAGGAATTTGAAGAAGAGGTAAGAAGATGTGAGAAAGGAAAATCAATTGTGCAGGTGAATAGAGATGAAGACTATATGCAAGCAAGTACATCCAGAAGTGGATTAACAAGAAGGAATGAAGAAGCTCCTATATTTGATGAAGAAGTGTATCCAGACACTTATGAAGAATGTGAACCAAGAAGGTCAAGCAGGACTAGAAGACAACCAGAAAGGTATTCTTATGATACATCTTACATAACTCAGAAGAACTATGCATATATGGTCAAAGATGATGAAGAACCCCAGAACTATGATGAAGCTAAAGGTAAGAAGCAATGGGAAGAAGCAATGAAGGAAGAGTTCAATGCACTGGAGGAGAACAAGACATGGGAACTTGTTCCTAAACCAAATGGTAAGAAAGTTATTGGAAATAAATGGGTTTATAAAGTGAAGAAGCTTGCAGATGGAAGTATAGCCAGATACAAAGCTAGATTGGTGGTGAAAGGCTATGCCCAGACCTATGGCATAGATTATGATGAGACATTCAGTCCCGTAGCTAAGATGTCAACTATAAGGACAATCATTGCTATTGCAGCTTCAAAAGGATGGACTCTAAGTCAATTGGATATAAAAAATGCATTCTTGAATGGATACATATCAGATGAGGTATACATGGAACAACCTCAAGGGTTTATAGATTCCAGGTATCCAAATTTTGTTTGCAGGTTGAGAAGAGCATTGTATGGATTGAAGCAAGCTCCAAGAGCTTGGAACTATAGACTGGTGAAGTATCTCAATGATCTTGGATATCAAAGTTCAAAAGCAGACCCAAGTCTACTTATCAGAAGAACAGAGGAAGGTACAATCTACATTTGTATTTATGTAGATGACATTATAATCACAGGTACTTCAGATGAAGGAATCAAGGAGGTAAAGAGATTGCTTGAAAAAGAATTCAAGATCAGTGACCTAGGAAAGTTATCATACTTTCTTGGAATGGAAGTTACTTATACAGATCATGGCATATATGTGTCACAAGAAAGGTATCTTCTGAACTTGTTGAAGAAGTTTGATATGGAAAATTGCAGAGAAGCTTCAACTCCACTTGAAGTTAATCACAAGCTCAGTAAATATGATGGTGCAGACTACAAAGATATGAGCAAGTATCAATCTCTTGTGGGTAGTTTGATTTATGCTACACTAACAAGACCTGATCTTAGTTATGCAGTGGGAGTTTTGTCACAATTCATGCATTGTCCAAAGGACCCACATTGGATTGCAGGTCAAAGAGTTCTCAGATATATCAAAGGAACTATAAAGGAAGGATTATATTATCCTTTTACATCAGATTTGAAGTTGAGAGCCTATAGTGACTCAGACTGGGCAGGTAACCAAGATGACAGAAGATCAACTCATGGTTACATGATATACATTGGTGATAAGCTTGTAAGTTGGTGTTCCAAGAAACAACATACAGTAGCATTATCATCAACTGAAGCCAAAGAGCTTGGATGGTGTGAAGACCAGCAGATTCAAAAGCATGGTAGGAGTAAAAGAAAAGAAGATGATATGAAGAAACAGGGAATGTCAATTAGTGATTGAGGGGGAGCTGTTGGAGAAACACTCACTAATTAGACATATATTTGAAGGTCAAATCTTAGGAAGAAAACCCCATGCCTATGTGAAGGGACAAATTCACAAATGTATCATATTTGTAAAGTTAGTTCACTTTAGTTCTAGAAGTTTTTTAAAATCACGAGAATACGAAAATCTATATAAGTTAGTTTGTATCAACTGACGCGGAGAGAGAGAGAGAGAGCAAGAGAGAAGAAGTAGAAGAAGGAGTTCATTTTATACGACTGAGAATAGTCGGGCTTCTCTGAGTGAGAAAGCATCTGTAAAACTTCTGAGTTTTCATAGCTGTGAGAAAGAACTGAGTAAAGTTCTGTGTATGAGTCTCTCTCCATCATCTCCATGTTTGCCTACTGTGTGATGAATTCAAAAGTTCAAGTTTTCTGAGCAATTTGATGCCTGGCATCGAATCTTGGCTGATAAGTCATTTTTTCATTCTTTGTGTGTTAACTATTGTTGAATCTTCTAAAAATATGAAGTTTGTGGAGCAACTCGATGCCTGGCATCGAGTTCCAACATAAAATGGATGCCCGGCATCGACTTCTATCATATAAGTCATCTTCTTCATGTGTGTGTAAAATAGAGTGTTTCTGGTGCAGAAAAATAGCCAAAAAAAGCCCAAAGTCGATGCCTGGCATCGACTTGGACTGAAATTCGATGCTAGGCATCGAATTTTTTATTTTTGGACATCAAGAATACTAAAACAGGCAAGATTTCCAGTTTTGGAAGGTCATACAGGGTCATCTTGTGAGGGCCATAACTTGAGTTCTAGAGCTCCGTTTGATGCATATGATAGCTTGTTGGAAAGCTCTACTTTTCTAGTTTCAGCCTATAAAGTTTCATGGAGAAAACATACTTGAGCTAGGAGAAATTAGCAAAATACTGAAGGTATGTCATTTCGGTGACTAGGAATTTCTGTAGAAGCAAAGTTCTCACTTTAAGCTATCATTTCTCAAAGTTTGGAGTGGCAATGAGTTAATGGTGACCATAGAGGTGTTCTAGTGTCACATTAATTCATTTCTTGTGGTGTTTTATACATCAACAATGATTTGGAAAGGGAACGAGATGAGCTACGTAGCCAACTCAGGGAAAAGGAGGCTCCAACCAAGGTAATAGAAACGGCCTCGACTTCAGAGGAAGTAAAGGCATTGACAGAGCAGGTGGCTAAACTCCAGAAAAAGTTATTAGAATATGAAAGGCAACCCTCCCCAGTTGTAGAACCTGAACCGGAGGATTTAGTACCCATTGAGGTGGATGAAACCTATGAGGAACCATACGTTCCTATGCCGATGCCAGGTGGTGCACAGACCTCAGAAGGAATGGACACATTGGAAGTTGAAGTACCTGAATGGCTCCAAACAATAGAGAAGACAGCAACAACCCATGAAGATAGAGTGGCCATTCAAATCCAATCTATGGCAAAGTTAGAAGACACCATCATCAAGTCTGAATACTTTCAACGCATGTCTCATCATAGATGGATCGGCACCAATGATGATCAATATGTGCCATATTGTGTGCTTCTTGCGGATTACAATGCAGAGATTAAACGCAGTTGTGGCAAACCTCCAACTTTTGCCACACAATTTGGGCCAGAGGATATCCTAGAAAGTGCGAAGAAAGGCTCCATTCATCAACCAACCTGGAGAATCCGTCTTCTTCAAAACCTACCCGGAAATGGTTCGTACCTGGACTAACATGCCCCTTTTTATTAAATACAATCCTTGTTATGTTCCAGTATTCCGCCGGCGCACTTGGCCAGAGTTTACAATTGCTGTCAAGAACGTCAAGGGTTGTGCAAAGTGGTTAAATTATGTTTATCTAGCACCGCCACAAGGCCCTCCCACTGTAAATTACATGATTTCTACCATCAGACACTGGAGCACTCGATTACGGAATACCCCTGATGTGATGGCACAAATGTGTATGAAAATCTTTGAACTAATGCTAATCACCTTCAGGACGTTCAAGAATATTAAAGACCCCCACTTCTCAGGTGTCGGATTTCTTACAGGAAACCAAGATCTGGTATACGACATGAGCACAACCCCATCCATAGAGGTAATATATGCTTGGCATGCCAGAATAAAGTACCTCCCAACTTGTTTTAAACAGACATTCGAGGAGATGTTCATAACGGGATTCTTGGAATATCACTTAGAAATATTTGTACCCAGGCCCTCACATCTCCTCCACTTATTCGCTGTGGAGAGAACCATGCATTCAAAACAACTGCGGGTGCCACATCCGGACGTACCAGGACCAGTGAATTGGGATGCATTATTAACAGATCTAGCACGGGGGCTCAGATTAGAAGAACATCACCTCGCTTCCGACGTTGTCCAATATTACGTTCAACGAGCATCGAGACAAGGGTCTGTCAGGGGCGACAGACGCGAGAGTGGGGGGGGTGTTGGCAGCAGTCAGGGAACCGAAGGAGCCACAAGACAAAGAGGGTCGGAACAAAGAGATAGCACAAGCAGACACAGTAGCCAAAGAAGATCTGGCAAGTAGGCCATCTAAATTTTTCAGACATCAAGGAGTGGAGCACACAAGAAGAAAGAGCAAGTAGGGAGCTCAAAGATGTGTACGACAAATCAACAGAGAAAATCCCTACACAAATAGTGATTTTAATCACTAAAAACCATTGTAAATACCATTTCGTATTTTTGTAGCTCCATTTTGTGCAAGCCAAGGAGTCCTTGAGCTTGAGGAGCCTTAGAAGTGCCTACATATCAATTATCGTATTTTTTAGACTCCGTTTAAGCCCTCAAATTGGCCCTGGAACCTAATTTTTAACTAGGCCAAACACTAGGTCTGGACAGGGCCAAAACCTAGTAAAAAACTATAAATAGAGCTAGAGAGCTCATTTTTGAGATTAGATTGTAATTGAAATGAACTTGTAAGAGCTTTTTGAAAGTAATCTAAGAACTCCATTGCTTCTCACTCTTTGTCTTGCCGTGTGTGCGCGTGTGTGTGTATGTGTGTGCATGTTTGTGTGCTTCTCACTCACGCACTTGTGCCTCCACTTGCTCGAGGTCTTCATACCATCCTCTCGTCTTCCCGGATTGACATTAAAGGAGGTGCTACTCATCACTAAGCTACAAAAGCAGAATCAAAGTATTCAGAAAATCAAAGCCTTAGTGAAGGGACAATTCACGACCGTAATGTACAACGTAGAAACTTCTAGAATTAAAGTTTGTTAGAGTTTGTTACATCGGATCAAAACTGTATATAAAGAGAAACGGGAAAAAAAAATAGAGACAGCGCGAGCATGAGCGAGCAAGAAAGTGCGTGAGTAGAGCGCATTGTATGAATAGAGTGCATATAAAAATCAAGAATAGGTTTAGAAGACGCCAGAGATCGCGTATGTAAAGATGAATAACAGAAACCTGAAATGTCAGGTATTCATCTGAGAGAGATGGTAAGAAGAAACTACTCAGTGTAGGAGAGTTTCCATAGCTTGAGCAAGAAGAGGCCAAGCTAGTTTTTTGTACTCATCTTCTCTAATAGAAAACACATGTTTATGTGGAAGCCTGCGCGCATTCTTCGTATGTGAAGAAATTTGAATATTTTCTCGTTACGATATAAAGTTAGTTAACAGTTGCAGTTCTCTCAGTAAACGAATGTTTCGGTCAATTATAGTTCCTTCAGTAAACGTATTTTTTGGTCAGTTACAGTTTTCTCAGTAAACGTGTCTTCCGGTAGAACAACGAAGTATATCTCGCAAAATAAATTAAAGTTTTGTAGGAGAGATAGCTTATCTTGTAGCTAGACATCCCTACTATCAGTTTATCAAAGATTTCGGTGAAATGGATATGTACATATAGTACAAAGTCAGACTGGAAACATGCATTCTAAACTGGTGAAGTTTTTCCTTAAACTTCAGAAAGAGTTCATTCAGTGAAGGAAGTTCACGCATCACTTCCTTACTTCTTGTATATTCACTTGAAGTTTTTACAAATTCAAAACGCAGTCTTATATGTTGAGTGACAGTAACTTTGCTAAGCTACTGCTGATTATAGAGGTGTTCTAACTTCACTCTAGCTTAGCCACCCTACGATGACATGGCGAATTTCGCAGGCTTGACAAGGTTCGGGCCTTTGTCGCGTCGCTAACATTGGGCATTTATCAGTTTGGATGGAAGTGTGTCTCGGCTAGCAGATGATATTATTGTTGCCTTATCTGGTAGATGTCAAGCACTTGGCATGAACATGGCATCCACAACTATTGTTTTCCCTTCCCATGGTAGGGGGAAGAGCTTGAAGGTCCGCAACTTGAGTGATGCTTAACTACTATATGTATGAGAGCATCCAAGGAGATATTTGCACAGGGTAGTTTGGTACCCTGAAAATCCTTGTCTATATCCTGGGTGAGAAGACTCCTGCTTATGGTGAGCAAAAGAGAATATGTGAAACTAAGCTTGGTGTAGTTACCCAATGTTGTTTGTCAAGGAATATAAAGAAATTCAATTCTCAGTATTTGACAAACGCTGCTTTGAAAAGAGGAGACAAGACCAAGCACTCAAAAAATTTCATCAGTGGACCATCAACACAGACATTCATCAAGAATGTTCCATCTAAATGCCGGGTGTACAACACGAAGAGATAAACATCGATCGAACCTTCACCATGGTAAGTATCTTTACTTTGGCAACACCATAACCATGATAGATTAGGAAACCTCTTTGTCAGCATACCCTTGAGCACTTAGCTCAAGATCCCCAATTTTTGCACCATACTTCTTCCAATGCATTTTCCAAGTAAGCATGCATAGGGCTACATTACAAGGCCGTGCACAAGGCACATATTTTCCTCAACCCATGCACGACCACACTTACCTATCATTCATTATGGGTTATGCGTAGTTGGCATGACTGCTCTGAACATCATCTTTGGAGGAGCTAGAGGACGTCATGGGAACAACATCCATACCTCGGACGCAAATTGAAGCCAGAAGTTGCTCCAACTCAATCTTGACAACCTCTTTTGAGCAACTCGCAGTTTTGAAAGCTCACAACGACACATTCTTGCTAGAATCCAAGGAACAAGCTCATACAAAGGATGGACACTACCTCTCAAAGCACTACATGGAACAACCCTTACAATAAGGGTCTGTCAAGGACGACAGACTCGAGAGGGCGGGAGTGTTGAAGCTCAAGGTCAAGGAAAAAGCATGGAAGTGCATCAAGAAGTAGACACACAAGAAAGGGAGCAAGTAGGGAGCTCCAAGAAGTGTATGTCAAAATTTCACAAGAATTCCCTACAAAAATAGTGATTTTCATCACTAAAAACCATTGTAAATAACATTTTCCATTTTTGTAACTCCATTTTGTTCAAGCTGAGGAGTCCTCGAGCTTGAGGAGTATTAGAAGTATCATCCTACCAATTTTCATAATTTTTAGACTTCGTTTGAGCCCTCAAATAAGCCTTGGAACCTAATTTTTTAACTAGGTCAGACACTAGGTCTGGACAGGGCCAAAACTAGTCAAAAAACTATAAAAAGAGCTAGAGAGCTCATTTTTGAGGTTAGCTTGTTAGAGAATAGAGCTTTTGTAAGAGAACTCATTTGCAATTGAAGCTTTCCATTGTTCCTCTCTTTGATCTTACCTTGTGCGCGTGTGTGTATGTGTGTGCATGTTTGTGTGCTTTCACTCACGCACTTGTGCCTTCACTTGCTGTGGTCTTCATACCGGTCCTCATGTCTCCGCGGATTGACAAGTAAAGGAGGTGGTGCTTACGCTTACGGCCTCAACTATTTTTTATAAGAATAATGCGTGGATTTTCAGATAGACTAATTTGAAGTTGACACTCAGGTGGGACTTGGGAACCAAGGGGACTCCAAAGGATTTTGAACCATACCAAGGCGAAATTTTGGACTCTTAACCAAAGCTTAGATCTTATCAGTTTAGTGTCAACCATACAACTAAGTCTTGGGCACAACAACTAAGTGGTTGTCCTTACGTACTAAACTCTGACACAAGTGACTCAGAAATGTCTTTTTGCATGGGGAAATCTGTAGGTGGCTTAGGAACTGCCCATCTACAAACACCAGAAGGTCCCTATAAGACAGAGTTGCAATATATTCGGACCATACAATTAGGTGCTCGCATCTATGAGGACGGCCTAAGGCGATCAGTGGTCCAACTCAAAAATCCAGATCAACCCTTTGGACTTGAACACCCAGTAGTCAAGTTCGAAGAGGCTTCATACATTGATAAGGAAGAAACCATGTATGTGGTCACCAACCTACCAGATCGGACCAATGAGTTTGGAAATATCATTCTTGAGAATGAGATAGGAGACCTAGAACAAGGAAATGTAGGACAAGGACCCCAAACTCCTAGAGGCAAGTCAGTTTTGACGAGAGTGATCGCTCCAGATTGGATCCCTCAAGACAACAAAAGCATAGAACTATTCTTGAATAGAGAAACAGAGGAAGCGTTTTGGAGATTCAAGCCAAATCAACCTAGCCAATTGGGCATAGTCATCATCTACGAGTTCAAGGATCCAGAGATACCAAGCAAATTTGTCTACCTGGATAACACATCAGAGAAGATGTTCTTGGTAACAGAACACGATAGACATGCATATACTTGGAAGAGTGAATTGATTTTCTCTGCACCAAGATTCAATGTTTCCCAAGGGCTCCAAGGAGTAGGATCATCCCAAGCTCATGAAGCCCAGAGAGAAAGAAATAGAGAGAGACCTGAGGTAAGTTTTGCACACACTGTGGGCAGAAATAGATCAGGATTTGAAAATGAAAGACCTGAAAGAGAGAGACATCAAGCACATAGGCAACAAAGAGATGAACATGATTTTCCATTGCCTAGACCCCGAGAGCACCCAAGAACCCTTAGACCCACTCAAATGATCAAGGCAATGAAGAATTATTTTGACGGGACAGGAGATCCTTATGATCATGTGGCCGAGTTCAAACAAGTGTTAAGAGCTGAATAGGTTGAGGATTTGTTCACCCAGTACGAGGCATTTGGTTTGACTCTTAAGGGCACTGCCTTAGCTTGGTTTCAACCACTGAGTAGTCACAACTATCGCGATATAGGTGAACTGCTAGACGAATTCATTGTAGAATTTTCCAAGAGTGGTATCAGGCATAACACATCATCTTTGATCCACAGCTTCAAGCAGACACCCCAAGAAACAATGCGACTAGCAAGAAGAAGGTTCAGACAGTACCTAGAAAGATGCCCTGCTCTGGAGTTACCTAATTTTTAACTAGGCCGGGTAGTAGGTCTGGACAGGGCCAAAACTCGTCAAAAAACTATAAAAAGAGCTAGAGAGCTCATTTTTGAGGTTAGCTTGTTAGAGAATAGAGCTTTTGTAAGAGAACTCATTTGCAATCATAGCTTTCCATTGTTCCTCTCTTTGATCTTACCTTGTCCGCGCGTGTGTGTGTATGTGTGTGCATGTTTGTGTGCTTTCACTCATGCACTTGTGCCTTCACTTGCTCGTGGTCTTCATACCAGTCCTCACGTCTCCACAGATTGACAAGTAAAGGAGGTGGCGCTTACACTTGAGCTACAGTAGGTTTATGCATTGCCCAGATTTCAAGCATTGGGAGGTGGTTAAGCACATTTTTCTCTACTTGAGTGGTACCCAAGTACTTTGATTGTTTTATCCCAAGGGGGGATCACTACCCCCAGATTTTCATGCTTTTTCTGACACTGATTGGGCTGGTTGCTATGACACTCGTGTGTCCACCAATGGTTTTTTCTTCATGCTTGCTAGCTCATGTATATCTTGGTTGAGCAAGAAGTAGCCTACAGTGGTCACTTCTAGTTGTGAGGTTGAGTATAGGGCAACTTTCACAATGAATGTTGAGTGTGTGTGGCTCAGATGCCTTATGGCTGATTTGGGTTTTGGTTAGTCTTCTGCCACCACCGTCTTCACTGATAGTCAGAGTGCATTGGCAGTTGCGAGGAATCTTGTGTTTCATGCTTGCACTAAGCACATTGAGGTGCATCATTATGTCAAGGAGAGGTTCTCTACTGGGGAGATCAACTTGGCATATGTGCCCACACAAGAGAACGTTGTAGACCTTTTTATGAAGGATCTGCGTAGGGAGAAGTTTGAAGCTTCCCGCAAAGCTTTGGGCTTACTTCCTTTTGTGGATTGATTCCACATAGCTTGGCACTTCCTTATACATGAGTGCGAGCTCCTTTTTCACTACATCACTGTCAAGGGGAATTTGTTGATATATTAAGGTGGTGATGTGTGTGAACACTCTAGGATAGTGGGGGCACTTTTTTCCCGCTTTAGGAGGTTTTATTCCCCTGGCTTGTATATACGCTTATTGCCCTAACAAGCTACTTATCTTTGTACATTCTAGTGGTAATACATTCAATATTGTGTGTTGTGCTCCAAGCTTCTTCTCCTTCCTTTTGTTGTTCACGTGCTTTTGTAGACGTCTAACTCCAATACTATCTTTACTTTGTGACTTTCATTGATGATTTTTCCAGGCATGCATGGGTATATCCATTGAAAGAAAATTCCAAAGTGTTCATGTGCTTCAAACATTTTTTTGGTTTCGGCTAAAAATCTGTCAGCATGTAAAATGGGCACCCTCTGTTATGATCGAGGGGGGGGGGTATATGTCCTTTTGACTTTAATGCATTTTTGACTGAATGTGGGATAAAACATCAATGTACAATGTCGTATACACCTCAATAGAATTGAGTTGCTGAACGAAAGAATAGGTCACTCATGGAGATGGTGAGGTGTATGGTCAAGAGTCAGGCTTTACCACATAGTTTTTGGCTTGAGGCTGTCATGTGTGCATCATTTATACTTAACATGTGTCCCATTAAAGCATTGCACTCTATCACTCCATATGAGGCTTGGCATGGTTGTAAGAAATCTGTTGCTCACCTTTGTGTTTTTGGTTGTCTTGCATATGCATTAGTGCTTGAACAACATCACAAGAAATTGGATGATAAAGCAGTAAAATGTATTTTTGTTAGGTACAATTTTGAAAGAAAAGGCTATCGTCTATATTGTCCACATACTAAATGCATTTTGGTTAGCCGTGATGTTGTTTTTGTGGAAGATGCTATTTAGCCATTACTCTCATGTACTAAGGAGGCATCTGTTAGCTCCAAAGGCATGTATGATACTTTGCTGCCTCCTTTTATAGGTGGACAGTCTAGTGCTAGTCCTAATGAGGCAACTTCTTAGCCCTTGCAGGTTTCATGTGATGATGCAGATCATTCCATTTTTGGTGGAGATTTACATGATGCACTTGTTGATGAGAGAGCTGATATTGAGGAGGAAAAAACTATGCAAAAACTATGAGAGACAACAAATTAGATGTACCTCTATCATACCATACTTGTTCAGGCTCTCATAGTGCCTCTTTTGCATCAGAATGCTATGCTATGGCTACCTCTAGTCTCTATGATGAGCATGAGCCTATTTCATTTGATGAAGCACAAAATTCTAAAAATTGGATGGCACTTATGCAATCTAAATATGATGCTATAATGAAGAATGATACATCGTCTTTATGTGACTTGCCTCCTAGAAAGAAGGCCATTGGCACTAAGTGGGTATACAAGCTGAAGCGTAAGCCTCATGGAATAGTTGAAAGGTATAAGGCTAAGCTTGTTGCAAAGGGTTATGCACAAGAAAGAGACATTGATTTTGATGAGACCTTTGCACCTATATGTCGAATGACTACTGTTCATAGCATCTGTGTACTTGTGTTGGCACACAAAGCAACAGAGGAATCATGCACAATACGGCAACAAGGCCAGATCATTTTTCCCCATGGGTTATGTACAACTCAAGTGATTTTAATCACTACACAAACATTGTAAATCCCGTTTTTGGTAGAATAGACTCCATTTTGTGCAAGCCGAGGAGTCCTCGAGCTTGAGGAGTATTAGAAGTACCATCGTACCAAAATTCATAATTTTTAGACTTCATTTGAGCCCCCAAATAAGCCCTGGAACCTAATTTTTAACTAGGCCGGACACTAGGTCTGGACAGGGCCAAAGCTAGTCAAAAACTATAAAAAGAGCTAGAGAGCTCATTTTTGAGGTTAGATTGTAATTGAAACGAACTTGTAAGAGCTCATGAAAGTAATCTAAAGAACTCCATTGATTCTCTCTCTCTATCTTGCCTTGTGTGCGCGTGTGTGTGTATGTGTGTGCATGCTTGTGTGCTTCTCACTCACGCACTTGTGCCGCCACTTGCTCGAGGTCTTCATACCATCCTCACGTCTTCCCGGATTGACATTAAAGGAGGTGCTACTCATCATTGAGCTACACCAAATTTTGGCGCCGTTGCCGGGGATCGAGCTTTGAGGACGAGCGTGTGATGGTAAGACGTAGAGTTGACGCGTTGGAGCTGTAGGTATTTTCTTCACTCTCATCGATTTTCTTTTACTTTCTTCACCATCTTCATCACCATCATCATCATCACCATCTCCCACCTCCATCTTCATCATCGCGAAAATTTCAGTTTTTTGACTATATCCCCACCTCCACCTCATTTCCCTCATTTCACTTGTGAGAGAGAGCGAGAGAGCGAATTTGCATGCGCTGTTTTTGCATGTTTTTTGAGCTATTTTGCAGGTTTTTTGCTGTACCATCATCCCCAGCAGTGTGCGCAGGTACGACAGGCTCTGCACAGGTCCCGGGACGACAATCTCTGTCTATCGCGACAGACAGAAAATCTTAACATTTTGTGAATGCATGATTAGCACTGCAACCTACACCTTGAGGGCACTCTAGATCACTAGAAGTTTTTCAAAAATTTGCGTTTTTTCCGTCTATCGCGACAGATACCGTCTATCGCGACAGACACCGTCTATCGCGACAGACAGAGACCCACGACAGACACTGTCTATCGCGACAGACACCGTCTATCGCGACAGACAGAAATCCGCGACAGATACCGTCTATCGCGACAGACAGAAATCCACGACAGATACCGTCTATCGCGACAGACACCGTCTATCGCGACAGACAGAAATCCGCGACAGATACCGTCTATCGCGACAGACACCGTCTATCGCGACAGACAGAAATCCACGATAGACACTGTCTATCGCGACAGACACCGTCTATCGCGACAGACAGAAATCCGCGACAGATACCGTCTATCGCGACAGACACCGTCTATCGCGACAGACAGAAATCCACGATAGATTGTGTCTATCGCGACAGACACCGTCTATCGCGACAGACACCGTCTATCGCGACAGACAGCCCCTACGATAGATTGTGTCTATCGCGACAGACACCGTCTATCGCGATAGACAGGCATTTTCGGCAAAAAATTAAGGATTGAATTTTTGGAAATTTAGGCTAAATTTTGGGCATATTTGCACTTTCATGTACTCATCTACTTACGAAGGCCTTAGAAAATGCATTAAAACCCCCGAAAGGTTCTGTTTGTCTAGTTAACCCCCTAAACCCTGAACGGTCATAACTTTTTCATACGAAATCCATTTTCTGAGCTCTAGGGCTTGTCGGAAAGCTCGTGACATATACTACACGCCCTCAACTGTTTTTTATAAGAATAACGCGTTGATTTTCAGATAGGATATTTGGAAGTTGACACACTGAGGGGTAGGAACACCAAGGGAGCTCTAGAGTAAATTTCTAACAATGCAAAAGGGGGAACAAGGGTCATTAAAAAAGTGTCTGAAATAAATTGTCTGTCAATTGAAAGGTCTACTTGGAGCTAATCTTGGGATTTATGCAGGCCTATTGAGAAGCAACTGAGAGTATCCAAGCAACGGTGTGGCGCACGCTTGAGAATCAACTTCTCGAGCACTAAAGAGCAAGGTTCGGCAAGAAAGGTCGGAATATTCTCAACTCCTCTTCGTCAATTCCTAGCTTAGGATAAGAACGATTAGAAGTAGGAGTAAGTCAGGGCGACGATAGGCCACTATCAAGTTGAAGACTACCTAAAAACTCAAGTTCAAGCTAAAAACTTAATCTCTGTACTGTCGACAACATAAAGGAAAGAACCTAACGTGGAACGATCAACCTGGAAGTACGAAGAACATTCAAGTATTCCTGACGACGTAATAACAGATAAGACTTTAAACATGAGGAATAACTAAAAAGAATCAAGTGACTGGTACCAATTGATCGGCAACGAGGTTGTACTCTGGAAAAAATTTTGGCGCTAATCAGTTAGGCATATGAACCTTAGATCAGGACGACACCTAGTAAGAGAGAGACAAAGCCTTAGGTCTTCGGAGGCTAGTGTCAACCACACTGCAAGGTCTTGGGCCCAGCAGTTGAGTCGCCACTCTCATTACCCTAGCTCTGATACCAGTGAGTCAGAGATGTCTCAAGGTATGGACAGACCTACGGGAAGTTCAGGAGTGCCTTACTTATACAGGGTGGAAGGTCCTTACAAAACGCAGCTGGAATACCTTAGGACCAACCGATTAGGTGCGAGCATCTATGAGGACGGCTTAGGAAGATCAGTGGTCCAGATTAAAAACCCTGACCAATCCATAGGACTAGAGCACCCAGCGGTCAAGTTTGAAAACGGTGCATACCTGGACAAGGAAGGAACCATATACGTAGTCACCAGTCATCCAGATAGGACAGATGAATTTGGAAATGTAATTTCAGAAACGGACTTAGGTGACTTGGAACAAGGAAACATGGGAGTGGAACCTAGAACCCCTCGAGGTAAATCAGTTCTCACTAGGATTATCACGCCTGAGTGGGTCCCCCAAGATAACAAGTGCATAGATTTGCTTCTCAATGGAGAAACGGACGAAGCCTTTTGGAGGTATAAACCGGATCACCCAATTGATATAGGAACAATCATGATCTATGAGTTTAAGGATCCAGATAGCCCAGGTAGAGTGACCTACTTAGACCACACTTCGGAGAGGATCTTTGTGGTGACAGAAAATGATAGGCATGCTTACACTTGGAAGGGCGAATTCATTTTCCCCCAACCAAGATCAAATGTATCCTATGGTCAACCTGGAGCTGGAACATCCCAGGCTCATGGTATGCAAAGAGACAGAAGTAAAGATAGACTAGAAGTAAGTTTTGCCAATCCAGTGGGCAGAGAAAGAACGAGAACGGAGACGAATAGGGTAGAACCTGAGATGCTTAGAGCCCACAGGAACCAAAGAAATGTAGATGGATTCCCTCTGCCGAGGCCTAGAGAGCACACAAGAACTTTGAGACCCACCCAGCTAGTTAAGTCCATGAAGAATTACTTTGACGGCACAGGAGATCCCTATGATCATGTGGCGGAGTTCAAGCAAGTCTTGAGAGCTGAACAAGTTGAGGATCTATTCACGCAGTACAATGCCTTCGGTCTAACCCTAAGGAATACGGCACTTACATGGTTTCAGCCATTGGATGAGCGCCAGTTCAGGAGCATAGACCAACTCCTAGAAGCATTTATTATTGAGTTCTCCAAGAGTGGCATAAGACACAACACCTCCTCACTGATTCACAGCTTCAAGCAAACCCCTCAAGAGACTGTGAGACTTGCCGAAAGAAGATTTAGGCAATACCTTGAAAGATGTCCTGTTTCGGAGCTGCCCACATCTGCCAAACAAGTAGCCTTATTCCTTGATGGATTGCTGAGTACGAAATTGAGATCCTATGTGTATCTGAAGGACCCTAGGACTATAGAAGAGTGTGTACGCATGTGCATTGACATTGAAGATAACCTAGGGGAAGAACTAGAGCTTTCCAAAATCTACAAAGATTCAGATAGTGCATCTAGTCACTCTTCCACGCAATCCACATCAATTGAGGAACTCGCAGAGAAAGTGGCCCAGAAATTAGGTGTAACTAGCAAACAAATCCCAAGGTTTGCCCCTGTGAAAAGGTGCTATACATGCGGTGGCGACCATATGGCGAACGTCTGTCCCATTATGGCTCAACCCCAAGTAAACCCTAGTAGCCAGTACTGCACCATAGAACGGAGATACACCAACCGCACCGCACAAGATTGCCCATACAACAAGCAGGCGGTTAGGCAACCCTACCCTCAGCCCTACCAACAAGGCAGATACCAGAACCAGTACCCTCCACAACCATATGGCAGGCCACAACAAAATTTCCAACATCAATATCAAAACCAACAAAGGCCTCAGCCTGTGCTAGCACAACAACCCCCAGCCCCAGCTAATGTGATTCCGGTAAAGTATACTGCTGCAGAAGAGAACCTGAATAGAGCTATAGTCCCTGTAACATCCTTGATCTCTGAAAATGACCCAAGTGATCATAGCTTTGATTCTACCCATGTGGATAGCCCCCAGGCTTACTACATGCAGTCTCCAGAACATGGTGAGTCCTACTATAGTGAAGAGCCGAATGAACCTAGTTGGGAGTCAGATTACACGAACGTCATGTATGCAAACCCCAATTCTAGGCCTCAACCTAGGCAGGTACGACCACCAATTCCTAGAGGACCATGCTACCGATGTCAGGGGGATCACTTCATTCGTGATTGTCCCTTGCCTCCCCCCACACAACCTCAGTCCGTAACTATCCAAGGCTTTTGCCAAGACTGCGGAAAAGAGCATCTCTTACGAGATTGCCCAAAGAACCCCAATAGCATGCCAAAAATCACCCCTATCAACGTTGTTGGGTTAGTGGTAGACTCCTCAGGAAGTGTCACTTCCACTGCACCAGTACAGGTAGTCACTAGGGCTCAGGCATTGCAGCAAAACCAAGGGGTAGGCCAGGAAAAGAGCCCAGATGCTAGCGATACTGAGAGCCAAAATAAAAAGAGAACAAGAGCTTGGAGAGATAGCCGCGAACGCATGAAAAGGCAGTGGGCAAAGAAGATGAGTGAACTTGAGGAAAGTCTACGAGAAACCAAGGCTAAAATCATAGAGATCACATCTCAACCGCACTCTCACACATTCCTACCGCTACCATCCCCATCACCCTCCATCCCTTCACCCTCTAAGACAGCCCACGCAACCCACCCACCACCCCAAACAGGATCGGTATTAGCTGATCCCACTCCCGAAGACATAGACATGATGCTTAAAGCATATCAGGCCAGAATCCAAGAAGGGCCAAACGTCACGGATCATGACAAGTGCTATCCTAGAGCTGACCTAGAGATAGAAAGAACCAAACTATGCGCGAAAATGGTCGCATTGGCTCAGACTATGTTTGAAGCCAGTCGCCTTTTCAATTACTCAGGCTCAGCCAAAACGCAATTACACTTGGATGGATTCCTAGAGAAGTTAGAGAGGATAATTGCAAGATCTGACAAGGAAGAAAAAAATCAAGACCAAGAAAAAGCAAGCAAAAACATGAATCATTCCCAATCGGAAGTTTATGTGGCCAATTCCACTAAACCAGACAGTTTTCCCTCCTTAGAAAGAATAGAGCGGCTAATTGCACAGTCAGAAAAGGAACCTACCCCTCAAAGGAAGGAAAGGGCAAGAGAACGGATAAGCCAGCCTCTTCAGGAAGCCCATGTGCCTCCTCAAGAAGCTTATCTTCCCCCCCAAAAGGCAGATGAGCCTCCCTCGAAAGCTCAAGTACCTCCACAGGTTGCCAACATTCCTTCTCAGGGAATGTGTGAGCCTGTTCGGAAAAGTAATAGAATAAGTAATCCTCCCCAAGAAGCTTGTGCTCCAGCCATTTGTGAGAACGAGGAGAGAGTCAACAATAGAATCAGCCCTCCTTCACAGGTTGCTTATGCGCCCAATTCTACGGAGCCAGACACTTCTTCTTCCATGAATCGGTTTGCACCAGACTTCCTACGAGAGATTCAAGAAGACAAATGGGATAACGAAAGCGAGGTCGCTCCTCCTTTTGAACTTGTGGACGATGCACACGACCAATTCCCACAAGACATCCCATCTATTTACGGGGAGCATGAGAGTGTTCAGTCTCACGAGAGATTAGACTTTGAGTCTAATTCCATACAAGAGCTACCCCACTTCACAGGCCCATGGGAAGCAAAGTCCACATGTATGAGAGCACCCACAGTCTTGGTAAGGAACGACGACTCAGTCATACCTAGGAACACAGAGGTAGTGAAGAACACTAACGTGTAGTGTAATCTCAAGTTAGAAGAGCTACTCAAGGTTAGACCTGAATTATGGAAACATGTAGCCAAACAAGTACCAGAGATAGCAAAATCTTGTTCCCAGGTAGGATCCCATGGGACAGTGCCAGAAATTCCCTTGGATAAGATAGGGGATATGTGTGAAGGTGAAGAAGGGAACACCTATCTTCCCATCACCTACCAGGACTACACCACGAAGGCAATTTTGGACTCAGGTGCAGGAGTTGCAATTGCCACTACCTCCTTATGGAAGCGTTGGGGCAAGCCAGCACTCAGGCCAACGAGAATGAAATTGCAAATGGCCGATGGTCACATAGAGAGACCCCTAGGATTGCTAGAAGGAATAACTCTCACCACTTGTGGTGTCGAGTTTGAACATACCTTTGCCATATGTGACTTCAGCAAAAATCATGCCTATGAGATGATTTTGGGAAGACCATTTATGCGACAGTTGCAAGTGGTGCAGGATTGGGGGACCAATTCTTTGTACCTGCAACACTTAGGTGTCACGACCAAAGTCAATCTCAAGGATTATTCTCATAGAGATGTCCCTCCTATCCAATGGAATCCCATCCATAGAGCCAAAGATGACACAGAATCGGTGCATTCCATAGGGTCTGGATCCTCATGGATGCATGAAGACACTCACTTATGGATGTGCAAGGTAGCGGTAGAAGAAGAGAAGAGGGAGAAAGCCAGAGAGGCAGGTGCGAAAGAAACTCATAGACCCATTTCAGACCCAGCCTATGCACCTGTAGTTTTTCCAGACGAGGAATTCGAACCCCATGGCTGGGCAGAAATTTTAGCAACCATGGACGTAGCCATCAACGAAGAACAATGGACACCTCACTGTGATGAGGATGGCTATGACATTTCAGTCTTCTCCATAGAGCCAATCATGGGAGAGGCAGTTCTAGAAGAATGCGAACCTAGCCCTGATGCATTTGAGGATGCAAGTGACTCCGATCTAGAGTCAATCATTATGGACCCACCATTTGCATCAGATGAAGAATACTTCCATGAAGTAGAATTTCAACCCCAGAGGCATGGAGAGGTTACAAATGATGTAAGATTAGCAACGCATATGACCCCTAAGGAAGAAGGAAAGAAACGAAAGAAGAGAGAAGCCTTACCAGAAGAGGAAGAATCTTTGTTTGAGGTCCCAGAAAATTTTAAGAAGTATGAGATAGATGACAGGAGAGTCATGATAAGAATGCCTAAACGAGAGGCACAATCAGGAGAGGCCTATGATAACAAAGAAACCACCAAGAAAATAGTAGTGGCCCTAGAAGAAGGAGAGGAGAGATGTACGTACATAGGTCATGACCTAACAGCGGAAGAAGAGCACGAATTGGTTGCCTTGCTAAGAGAATACAGAGATGTATTCGCTTGGAGTTACAAGGATTTGAAAGGCGTAGACCCCGAGATATGCTCACACACCATTCCCATGACCTCAGATGCTAAACCCTCTAAGCAAAAGCCTTATACATATAACGATAATTATGCTGCTAAGATCAAGGAAGAGATAGATAGACTGGTTGAAGCTGGATTTATCTACGAAATTGAGCACACCGAATGGGTATCCCCCATCGTGGTGGTGCCCAAGAAGAATGGCAAGCTGCGTGTGTGCATTAACTTGAAAAAGGTTAATGCCGCCACGATTCGAGATAACTATCCGCTTCCCATCACAGAACATCTCTTAGAAAGAGTGGCAGGCAAGGAAGTGTACAGCTTCCTTGATGGATTTTCTGGCTACAATCAAGTAACCATAGCTCCAGAGGATCAGCACAAGACAGCCTTTGCCACAGAATGGGGCATTTTTGCTTTTAGAGTAATGCCATTTGGGCTTACCAATGCACCAGCTACCTTCCAGAGGCTGATGTGCCATGTGTTTAAGGAGTTCCTGAGGAAGAGTTTAGAAGTCTATGTTGATGATCTCTGTGCTCATTCCAATGTTAGACAAACCCATATTCCTGAACTCAAACAAATCTTTGACAAATGTAGAGAATATCAAGTCTGCCTGAACCCAGAAAAGTGCGTTTTTATGGTCAGGCAAGGCAAGATTCTAGGACACATAGTGTCAAAGAATGGCATATCTACAGACGAAGAAAAAGTGAGAGCCATAGCAGAGCTACCGAGGCCAAAGAATGTCAAGGAAGTACAAGCTTTCATGGGGCATTGTGGGTATTACCGACGTTTCATCCACATGTATGCTGTCATAGCAAAGCCCATGTACGGACTCTTGACAAACTTTGAGTGGACGGATGAATGTGAGAATTCCTTCCAAGAACTTAAACGAAGATTATGTTCAGCACCAATCTTGACCACGCCAGATTGGAATAAGACATTCCATGTTCACGTGGATGCATCCAATTATGCTATTGGATGTGTGCTTGCACAACCTACTGGTGAAGGTAGTATGGATCTTCCAATTGCCTATGCCAGTAGACAGTTGAATGCGGCTGAACAGAATTACACCACTACGGAGCGCGAAGGATTAGGCATGGTATATGCAGTCAAGAAATTTAGACACTATTTGCTTGCAAATAAGTTTAAATTTTTTACTGATCATCAGGCATTGTTGTACCTAGTAAACAAGCCATGCAATACGGGAAGATTAGTAAGATGGTTTCTCTTGCTAATGGAATATGATTTTGAGGTTGTGGTAAGGAAAGGTAGGACTCACTTACGAGCAGACCATCTCTCTAGACTCACATCGGGAGAAGCCCCACAAGGAGTATCAGATGACCTTCCTGATGCTTACTTGTTTAATTTGGAAGTTGTACCGCAGTGGGCTAAGCCATTGGTACCAGTATTGACATACGGGCCTAACCATCCTGTGGTAAACACACGGAACAGAGAGGTTGTAAAAGCCCAAAAATACCACATCATGGCAGGAAGCATGTACAAGCACACAGATCAAGGGATCTTGGCTTGTTGCGTAGAAGAGGATGAGTACGCTAAATGGTTGCAATTAGCACATGTAGGTGCGTTAGAGCAACACCATTCAAAGCAACGAACTTTACAGACTCTAAAGAGATTCGGAGTGCATTGGCCAACTATGGACGCGGATGTCCAAAAGTTGTGCAAGGATTGCCCAATCTGTTGCACTAAACCACCGGTGGAACATGCCACTCTCTATCAAGTATCCATTGCGCCAGATTGGAGCGAACCACTAGTATCATTCCTGAGGACAAACACATTCCCTCCAGACATGACTCTGGCTAGGAAAAGGAGTTTAGAACAAGAAGCTTTGGATTACTCACTCATTGGTGATAATCTATATAAGCGTGGTAAAGATGGTTACCTGAGACTATGTGTCCACGAAAGTGAATATCTGAAGATCTTGGAAACTGCTCACCAAGGTGTAGCAGGAGGACACTTTGGACCAGATCGGGTGATCAAGGCGATATTATTTGCGGGCTTCTGGTGGCCTACCCTTCACATGGATGCACATACCTATGTGAAACGGTGTGATGTATGTCAGAGGACTCAGTATCCTATACGCAAAGATGAGATGCCACTGAAACCTATGATGGGTGGACGTGCATTCTCTAAGTGGGGAATAGACTTCGTAGGTCCTATTAATCCCCCAGCGAAAGGTTCTCATGCGGAATACATCATTGTTGCAACAGATTATCTCACCAAGTGGGTAGAGGTAAAGGCTACAACCAAGAACGATGCTCAAACAACTGCCAAATTCTTGTTTGAGAATGTATTCACGAGATATGGACTACCTATAGAGCTTGTAAGTGATAGAGGCACTCATTTCTTGAACGAAGTGATTGAGAATCTACTCCAAGAATTCTTGGTAATACACAAGAAGTCTGCCCCTTATCACCCTCAAGCTAATGGACAAGCTGAGAGCACTAATAAGATTTTATGCAATGTACTGACGAAATTAGTGAACACTAAACGCTCTGATTGGGACAAACAGCTACACCATGCTGTTTGGGCATACCGAGTGGCCTACAAAACGGTACTCCAAGCCACTCCCTTTCAGATGGTATTTGGCCAAAATGCTGTGCTACCCTTGGACTTCCTGATCCCTACATTGAGAGTAGCACAAGAGCACGAATGGACAGGTCATGAGCTCTCCTCTAGGATCTTTGACCTTGAACGATTAGGAGAAACAAGACTGAGAGCCGCTGCAGGGATATATGCAGCCAAGAAGAGACAGAAGGCATACTTTGATGCCCACGTGAAGGATAAAGGCTTGAAAGCAGGAGATCTAGTCTTAGTCTATACACTAAAACAACACGCAAGGAAGCTAGAAAAGAGAGGATACGGACCTATGATCATCAATAGGATCTCCACGAGCGGAGCAGTACAATTGGCCACATTAGAAGGTGATGTTCTCCCAAATTATATTAGCGGTTGCAGAGTCAAGTTATATCAAGAACCCCTCACGGAGGAAATGCTCAGTCGACTCAACACTGCTAAGAAACGCAAAGAGGAAGAAAAGCGAGTGCGAGAAGAAGCTCAAGCTGAAGCTTTAGAACGCATCAGAAGGATGAAATTACGAAGGCAAGGCAGAGATCAGCCTGGAGCGAATGACTATGCAGACCAAGGATTTCCCATAGCCATGTGTGAAGTTGCAGGAACAAGCTCGCATAGGATAATTGATAGACGTCCTTTCGTAACCTTAGATATAGGACAAGGAAAGAGTGCAAGGACCGTAAGAGCCTTGATTGACTCAGGAGCAGCCACTAGTGCTGTTAAATTGTCTTACTGCCAAGAATTACAATTGACTGTCAATCCTGTGGAAGCATATCTTATAGGATTGGGAGGAGTGGAAACCCCTTGCATGGGCGAGGCGGAACTTCCCCTTTACATTCATGATGAGGCAATGACAGTTAAAGTACTGGTGTGTCAAGATGAAGATCTCACTGAACCTCTAGTCTTGGGTCAAGATTGGATCTATGACCAAGCAATTAACTTAAACCTAAGAAGTGGACTTCTCCAGGTTTGGGTCAATCATAGTCGAGTTACAGTAGAATTAGACAATGGAGCACTCAAGGAACTAGGAAAGGCACAGACTCCTGGTCCTTCCAGGGGTACACATGAAGATGACCATGCTGTTCTTGTTCAAAACCCTGTGTTGCAGAGGAATGACATTTGAAAAAAGGAGTCAGGGATGCAACGGAACTCCCTTCTTTTCCAAAGGCCAGAAGGAGGCAGCAACCAAAGGCGGATCACAAGCAGAAGAAGCAGAGTACTACCTATGTCCGAGATCAAAAATACCTGCGCAGCAGAATGTCCCAGAAATTAATCCAGGTGTGGGTGCGGAAAGGCGAACGACCGGGTGCACCACCGTCAACTACGCGGGCAAAGCCTCTTATTAGTAACCAACAACACGACGCTAATAAGAAGTCTTTCAGAAATTCTTCTGCTAAAGCAAAATCTATTTGGGTGCCCAAGAAGTCGATGAAGGCAAGCCCACAATCTAGACAAATTTGGGTGCCTAAGACTTGCTTGAGGGCACAAGTAGTTACGCCAAGGCCACAACCTATGCAGCATAACCCTTCTACGAGTACAACCAGAATTCCCTCGTGCTCAACACTTAGGAACACACCAAGACCCATGAGCATGCATAAAATCACTTATAAGTGGGTCCCTAAAAGGCCCCATTCCCAAACGGCGACACCGACACAGCTCTCTAGAGTCCCTACAAAACCGAAAGCAAAGCCCATCCACTGCATTTGGCAGTCTAAGACCTGTAATAAACCACCCGACCCCGATTTGTAAATTCACCCCACTTACTAACGGCATTAGTCTCCTAGGAATACACAAACGTTAACTGCACTCACTGTCTTCGTGCACTTACTAACCCCTAACTCACCATCTACCTCATGTTAATGTTGTAACGGGGACAACAACGGATTTATTTTGTCCATTACGATGTTAACACATGATTCTATATTCTCACAGAATCAGAAAGCAAGAAGAAAAATGGCAGAAGCGACAGGTTCGGGCTCACAAGTGGGAATACTTACTGCGGGAATTGATGTGGATAGTATACCCGTGGATGTGCCCCCGACGGAACGACCAGTGGAGATGCTACACCTTCAGCAACTCCCGGTGCCAGATCCACCTACAGGCATCACGGAAAGAGTTCATGCCAATTCTCATTGGTTCAATGGCATGCCCGGTCCATTAGGTGAGGCGAAGTATATCTGGGAGTCTAAATGCGAGTATGACAGATCATGGGTACGATTCCAATTTTTCTCCAAGGAGTTCGAGACTTTACAGAACACCGAAGATCTACAGACCATATGGCAACGAGCAGGATTGGCGGAATATTTTGAAGCCCCACTACCTAAACCCGATCTCCTCCGATGTTACTATTTGGTCTCCACATTACAAGCTAATGAAGATAAGGACCAACCCGGATCATTTGTTCTCCCCTCATTGCTGGGCAACAACGAGTTGAAGAGGTTTGAACTTACTGTGGAGCTGGTAAGCGACGCTTTAAATATGCATGGCACGCATGTGCCCTCAGAAAAGGATGCTCTTGTTCCCACCAACATGAAGGATAGGAAAGTAGTGAAGCTGAAAGACATGGCAGCACTCACCCCAAATGTGTCCATCCCTCTCCGAATGTGCATGCAACATTTCGCCTTCCCCGGTCAAGACCGATTCACGCAACCACACAAGAAGATCTGGTTTGCTCTCTACTTGGCGGAAGCAGGTGCGTTACCTATTAAGCTACCAGTGTGGATTATAGATCAGTTGTATGAAGCAAACAAACGGGCTTCTAGGAAATTAGTGGTGAACGGATGCTGTGCACTCACACGCATCATTTACCGATGCTTGGCATATGATGTCCCCATTGAGCGTGCCTTAACTTGGGCACAATTACAAATGTTTAAAAGGCTCAAGACATCCACACATCAGTCCAAGCGCATGAGGGGCGCGATCCCGTGTGTCCAGACAAGGGAAGTCCTGACTACTCCTGAGGCATCACCACTAAGAGAGGGCACTGTACCTCCCTTTACCATTAGGATACCCAGGTCGGAATCTGACACTACGACACAACCTACCCCATCGGCTCCTCCTGTTACACCTGAATTCGAATTTGCTGCCACTGGAGAGGCTGAAGGACTGGACCCCCAGGATTTCGAAGCATTCCTACAAAGCACACAATTCTCTGATGTGGAGTTTTATTCAGAGGCAGAGGAGCAGGGCACATCCTCACGAAGAAGAAGAAAGTCTACAGACGGTAGACATGTCCATTGGAGTGACGCTCAGCAAAGTCAACAACACAGACACCCGGAAGAAGAAGAAGTGTATGAAGAAGAGACCACTGAAGCCCCAGCATATACAGCAGAACTCCGAAGGCTGTATCAGATTATGGAAAGAGTGCGATCGCAGCAGTTACTCACTGAACAGAGCAGCAGAGTACTTATGACTCAGTTGTTGGAAGAAGCGGGAATTGACTCAGAGTACAGGGAAGGTCTCTTATTGATGGCAGAAACATATGGAGTTGTAGAAGCTGTGCGCACTGCCATTTAGAGGCCTTCAGTTCAATATGACCCACGAAGGTTCCAGACACGACCTCGCTCAGGTAAAAATATCCAAATCCCCGTTACAGTTGCAGAAGAGCCAACTACTACACCAACCTCCCAAACAGCTAGTCAACAGCACCCCGCCACCCATGAGGAGTCCACCGAACCATTACCACCTACTCCCCCACCATCACCTCCTAGAACAGAGACAGTGGAAATCCCATCGACCACTCAACCCACTGACCCAACCTTCATCTTTCGTACTCCCATCTCTAGTGCCACCCTATTCTCTACCACTGATAATCCAATCTTCGAAGCAAACCCCAACACTACACAATCCGCTGAACCCCTCCTAGAGCCTGCCCTAGGGCAACCATCCCCAACGCCTTCAGCCACGGGCCACCCTGACCCCAGATCCACATTCATGGGCTTCCCTGCTACCACGCAACCCTTTCAGCCCTCCTCAAATTTACGACCCCAACCCCCGATATCCCTCTCTCCATTTCTACAATCCCTCCAGGACATCTTTGCGAGGGCTTTTCAACCAGGCCCTCAACCATTCCCTGTCTTTTCAGCTCCCCACCCCACTTCACATCTATTCACCACTTCCACACACACACCACCTACCATACCAGTGTATATGGCAGGCCCCACACCAACACCCACTCCTGAAGGGATGGACATTTCACCACCCACGGCACCTCCACCCACGGTTTCACCTCCTCCCATTCCCCCTCCACCAATTTCACCCACACACACAACTTTCGTAGACACATCATTCACTGTCTCCCTTCCCCAATTCCCTTCCCATGCATCTTCCACGGTAAACACCCCCCACTCATCTATAGGTAATGCATTGGACACCATGTTGGCTTGTATATCAAATTTAAGAACAGATTACATTCAGCTCCAGCAACAAAACGCACGCCTGCAAGAGCACTCAGCGACACTACAGCTCCGCCTTGCGGTACTAGAAGAGGAGAACACTCGCCTCCACACACAGTTCCACACCCTCCAAGAAGCCCACAATATATTGGAGGTACAGCTACAGAACGTAGATCAGGAAGCAGTGCAGGTGGTAGAAGGTCACCTACGGACACAGCTGGAACGCAACTCAAAACTTCAGAGAAATATGGCGCTACTTAAACGCCATCTTGCGGCTGCTCAGGAAGAGAACAGACGTCTGCAAATACAAAACCAAGAGAACCTGGAGGCAGCTATTGAGAGCACACCGGGGGCACCCATCAGCCCATCCAAGTTTCAAGCAGTGACCCCCGATAATATCAAGATTATATTGGAAGATTATGCCACGCTGCTCGAAGCACATGATAAGCTATCGGAGGAGCTAGGACAACTGAAGCAGGAACACCAACAAGGACCAACAGCTGCCCCTCCAACCACCCCCTCTGCGGCTTCGCTTCTCAACGCAGAGGCCATAAAAGATCTCCAGGAACAGGTAACTGAATTGCAAACACGCCTACTACAATATGAGAGACCATCGTCCCCTCCGGAGGCTCCCACGGACGAAGAAGTTGTGCAAATTCCTGTGGAACAAACGTTTGATGAAGAATATGATCCGCAACCATTCCCAGGAGGCCAACAAACAGAAGAAGCGTAGGACACGTTCGAGGCACCACGGCCGCCATGGTTACGACAAGTGGAGGAAATAGGGACCTCGCATGAAGAGCGCATCGTAGTGCAAAATCAGGCCATGAGGGTCATAGAGGAGACTGTGTTACAATCAGCTTACTTCAAGAACTTGTCATCGAGATGCCTGATTCTCTCATCGGAACTCTAGTACAGGCCATATTATATTATCTTGGCTGATTATAATGCAGAAATACAAAGAGTCACGGGTCAGATTCCTACTTTTGCGACCCAATTTCAACCCGAAGACCTTCCTCCAGAGGTGCGAAAAGGCAAGATTCGTCAACCAACATGGCGGCAGAAACTTTTAGAGACCTACCCAGAAATGCTACGCACATGGAACAACGCGCCGCTGCACCTCCTGTACAACCCATGCTACGGTCCAGTCCCCCGCCGCAGGTCGTGGAAGGCATTTAATATCAAGGTACAGAACAATGCGCAATGCAAGGAATGGCTGAACTACCCGTACATCGCGCCACCACAAGGACCACCATCGGTAGCATATATGATGGGGACCATTCGCCACTGGATGCCGCGCTTGAAGCCCATGCAAGATGTAGCAGCGCAAATGATGCTTAAAATCTTAGATATGATGCAAGTAGTGCTGAAGACCTTTAGAAATGCAGCCGCACCACAGGTACGTCTTCCGGGGTTTAGCAATGGAAATTACGACCTGGTGTATGACATGAGCACCACCCCCAGTATCCGTGTGGCTTACGCTTGGCATGCGCGCATCAAATACCTCCCCGCCTGCTACAAACAGACCTTCGAAGAAATGTTCAGATCAGGTTTCTGGGAGTATCACTCGGAGATTTTCGCACCAAAGCCGACACATCTGCTTCAACTGTTTGCTTGTGAACAAGCAATGTATTCAGAGTACTACACCACCCCGCAACCCGAGACCCCCGGTGCAATAAATTGGGAGGCATTGGAAGCCGATCTAGCCAGAGGCTTAAGGATAGGAGAACATGAACTGGCCACCAATGTCATCCAATATTACATCGACCACCCGCGAGAACAAAGGTCTGTCAGGGGCGACAGACGCTAGGAAGGGGGGAGTGTTGGCACACAAAGCAACAGAGGAATCATGCACAATACGGCAACAAGGCCAGATCATTTTTCCCCATGGGTTATGTACAACTCAAGTGATTTTAATCACTACACAAACATTGTAAATCCCGTTTTTGGTAGAATAGACTCCATTTTGTGCAAGCCGAGGAGTCCTCGAGCTTGAGGAGTATTAGAAGTACCATCGTACCAAAATTCATAATTTTTAGACTTCATTTGAGCCCCCAAATAAGCCCTGGAACCTAATTTTTAACTAGGCCGGACACTAGGTCTGGACAGGGCCAAAGCTAGTCAAAAACTATAAAAAGAGCTAGAGAGCTCATTTTTGAGGTTAGATTGTAATTGAAACGAACTTGTAAGAGCTCATGAAAGTAATCTAAAGAACTCCATTGATTCTCTCTCTCTGTCTTGCCTTGTGTGCGCGTGTGTGTGTATGTGTGTGCATGCTTGTGTGCTTCTCACTCACGCACTTGTGCCGCCACTTGCTCGAGGTCTTCATACCATCCTCACGTCTTCCCGGATTGACATTAAAGGAGGTGCTACTCATCATTGAGCTACAACTTGCTTCTCATCAAGATTGGAATGTACATCGGTTGGATATTAAAACACCATATCTGAATGGTGACTTGCATGAAGAAGTGTATGTTTTTCAGCCCCGTGGCTTTGTGCAGGAAGGGTATGAAAACTAGGTGTGCAGGTTAAAGAAGGCATTATATGGTTTAAAGCAAGTAGCACGTGCTTGGTATGAAAAGATACATGCCTATTTGATTGCACACGGTTTTGAGAATAGTCCAACTAAGAGCACATTATATGTTAAGTATGCTTATGATGTGCTACTGATCATTGTTGTGTGTGTTGATGACATGCTACTCAATGGTCCTCATGATAAACATATTGCTGATTTTAAGGCTGATTTGCATGCCTCATTTGAGATGTCTGATTTGGGGCATTTGCATCATTATTCAGACATTCAATTTATGCAAATTCATGGTGCATTGGCTTTGTGTCAAACGAAATATATTGACACATTATTGCAACATTTTGGCCTTGAATACTGTAAGCCTATTGCCACTCCTATGGAATATTCAGTTTGCTATCTCACAGATGAGCAAGTTTATGCATTGCCCAAGTGCCAAGCATTGGCAAGAAGTTAAGCACATATTCACTACTTCAGTGGTACCCAACTACTTGGATTGTTTTATCCCAAGGGGGGATCACTACCACCAGATTCGCATGCTTTTTCTAACAGCGGTTGGGCTGGTTGCTATGCCACTCATGTGCTCACTAGTGGCTTTTGCTTCTTGCTTGGTAGCTCATGCATATCTTGGTTGACCAAGAGGCATCCTACTGTGGCCACTTCCCATTGTGAGGCTGAGTATAGGGCAATGCTCATAGCGACCGTTGAGTGTGTGGGTCAGATGTCTTATGGCGGATTTGGGTGTTTGTCAGTCTTCTGCCACCACCATCTTTAGTGACAGTGAGAGCACATTCGCAGATGCGAGGAACCTGTGTTCCATGTAAGCACTAAGCACATTGAGGTGCATTATCATTATGTCAGGGAGAGGTTCTTTGATGGAGAGATTAGCTTGGCATATGCGCCCATGTAGGAGAACATTGCAGACCTTTTCATGAAGACTTTACCGAGGGAGAAGTTTGAAGATTTCCACAAAGCTTTGGGCTTTCTTCCTTTTGTGGAGTGATTCCACATAGATTGGCACTTCCTTATACATAAGTGATAGCTCCTTGTTCACCGCATCACTCCCAAGGGGGATTCGTTGATATATTTAGGTAGTGATATGTGTGAACACTCTAGGACCACCGGGGCACTTTTTTCCCCCTTTAGGAGTTTTTTGGCCCCAGCTTGTATATATGCCTATTGCCCTAATGGGTTAATCATCTTTGTACATTCTTGTGGTAATACGTTCAATATTGTGTGTTGTGCTCTAAGCTTCTTCTTCTTCCTTGTGTTGTTTGCATGCTTCCGTAGACATCTAACTCCAACATCCTTTTCTACCAATTCTCGTGCTTGTGCTTCCTGGAGGACTATCATGTACAAACTTACGTCATATCCTTCTTCATCGATGCATTCATTCATTGTTAACACCTCTTCATTCACACATACATCTAGTGTTGCTAATATTTCCATCCATGTGCTCAAATGCCTCATCTAGAAATATTTGATGCATGTAGGTTGCATCTTCTATATGTCTGTAGTTTTTATGTCCCAACAGACATACTTGTTGGCTCTCTTCTTCATGATTAGCTTCTTTACACATCCACAACTGGGCATCCTCATTCATCCATGACTGATCACTAGTGCCTGCACTATGGATGGACACATCATCTTTGTTCTTATGGACATGATTCCACTACCATGGTGGTACATCCCTATATGCAAAAATATGCAAATTGATTCACGTTGTGGCACCTTGATGTTGGAGGTATAACGCATCTCTACCCAAATCTTGCACTACCCTGAATTGTCTCATAAAAGGTGGTCCTAATATCATCTTGTAGTTACTTGCTTTTCTGAACCGACAAAGTGTTAGAGTGTGTTCAGACTCCACTCTGCAAGTAGTCAGAATGACCTTTTCTAGGATTCCTAAAGGTCTCTCGACATGACCATTGGCCAATTGTAACTTCATTCGGGTGGGTCGTAGAGATGGTCTTCCCCATTTTTCCCATATTTCTTTCATGGTTATCCCTACTCCTGATCTTGTGTCCAAATTGCTTTGGTCATGTATCCTCGAGATGTGATAGGGAGGCATGCATTTCCCTCATCTCCCTTGCTAAACTCTCCTACTTTACCAATTGGGATTTTTATTGTGGGTATCACCTCTCCACTTCATCTTTTCCTGTAGATGGGTTAGGTTCTTCCAAGTTCAACTGTTCAGCTAGTTTCTTCCATAACTGAGGTTTGACTTGAAGCAACTCTTCCAATATTAATGAGCATTGGACTTTAGTTTTCTTCAACTCTGATAGCGTGCTTGAGGCTTCATCTCTTAATTTCTTTCCACTTTCCCTCATCGTGGGTGCATGGAAAAGTTTAGACTTTTGTTCATATTCTCTTGTATAATTAGGAAGCATTTTCAGACTCATTCCTTCTTCTCTTTCATGATCTAGATTTGATACTCCTCATATATTGCTCTTGGTTCTAGGAATGGTTTATTTCTAGAGGCATCTAACTCTTCAAAAGGTGGTACTTTGTTTTCAATCTCTTCCATCGATCATCCCAAATTTTGGCCCAAAGATCATGGGGCCATTTAGCCTCGACTTCAAGTACTAAAGAGAGTTGTTCCTCATTTTCGTAACTCAAGTTTTCTTTCCATTCTCCTTTTTGCATTTCTTTCTGTTGTTGTGGATTAAAAGATTCCACACATCCCTGGAATTTCGCTTTAGATATTATGGATTCTGAGAGGGTTAGTACAGGTTTTTCTAGCATGGTTTGGGCAATCTCGATTAATTTTTTGCATATTTCCAGTCTTTCCTTCTCAAGATTTCATGGTGGTAACTTCTTTCATGTAGTTCTATACTAGGACCTGCCTCCATCCTAGACTGATATACTTTTAACTACATGTTTAGATCTTCAGGCATGGGATTTGCTAGAATTTTTCCTACTTGTTCTCCCATTTATTTCCTCATCACTATGATAGCTTTCTTTGTTGTCGACTTGTTTCTTTTAAGCTCGGTGTCTTTCATCTTCTGAAATTTCTCTTCCCCTCCTTTTCTAATCCATTTGCAGGCAGTTAAGCATTGGCAGGTAGTTAAGCACATATTTCACCACTTAAGTGGTACCCAACTACTTGGATTGTTTTATCCCAAGGGAGGATCACTACCACCACATTTGCATGCTTTTTCTGACAGCGGTTGGGCTGGTTGCTATGCCACTCATGTGTTCACTTATGGCTTTTGCTTCTTGCTTGGTAGCTCATGCATATCTTGGTTGAGCAAGAAGCATCCTACTGTGGCCACTTCCCATTGTGAGGCTGAGTATAGGGCAACGTTCATAGCTATTGTTGAGTGTGTGGGTCAGATGCCTTATTACGGATTTGGGCGTTTGTCAGTCTTCTGCCACCACCACCTTTAGTGACAGTGAGAGAACATTCCCAGATGTGAGGAACCTTGTGTTCCATGCTCGCACTAAGCACATTTAGGTGCATTATCATTATGTCAGGGAGAGGTTCTTTGATGGAGAGATTAGCTTGGCATATGCACCCATGTAGGAGAACATTGCAAACCTTTTCACGAAGGCTTTGCCGAGGGAGAAGTTTGAAGATTTCCACAAAGCTTTGGGCTTTCTTCCTTTTGTGGAGTGATTCCACATAGATTGGCACTTCCTTATACATAAGTGATAGCTCCTTGTTCACCGCATCACTCCCAAGGGGGATTTGTTGATATATTTAGGTAGTGATGTGTGTGAACACTCTAGGACCACTGGGGCAATCTTTTCCCTCTTTAGGCATTTTTTTCCCCATCTTGTATATATGCCTATTGCCCTAACGGGTTAATCATCTTTGTACATTCTTGTGGTAATACGTTCAATATTGTGTGTTGTGCTCTATGCTTCTTCTTCTTCCTTGTGTTGTTTGCGTGCTTGCGTAGACGTCTAAGTCCAACATCCTTTTATACCAATTCTCGTGCTTCTGCTTCTTGGAGGACTATCATGTACAAACTTACGTCATATCCTTCTTCATCGATGCATTCATTCATTGTTAACACCTCTTCATTCACACATACATCTAGTGTTGCTAATATTTCCATCCATGTGCTGAAATGCCTCATCTAGAAATATTTGATGCATGTAGGTTGCATCTTCTATATGTTTGTAGTTTTTATGTCTCACCAGCCATACTTGTTGGCTCTCTTCTTCTTGCTTAGCTTCTTTACACATCCACGACTGGGCATCTTCATTCATCCATGACTGATCACTAGTGCCTGCACTATGGATGGACACATCATCTTTGTCCTTATGGACATGATTCCACTACAAGGGTGGTATGCAAGTATAGGTTTCTCTAGCATGGTTTGGGCAATCTCGATTAATTTTTTGCATATTTCCAGTCTTTCCTTCTCAAGATTTCCTCGTGGGTAACTTCTTTCATGCAGTTCTATACTAGGACCTGCCTCCACCCTAGACTGATATGCTTTTAACTACATGTTTAGATCTTCAGGCATGGGATTTGCTAGAATTGATCCTACTTGTTCTCCCATTTATTTCCTCATCACTATGATAGCTTTCTTTGTTGTCGATTGGTTTCTTTTAAGCTCAGTGTCTTTCATCTTCTGAAATTTCTCTTCCCCTCCTTTTCTAATCCATTTGCAGGAAGTTAAGCATTGGTAGGCAATTAAGCAAATATTTCACTACTTCAGTGGTACCCAACTACTTGGATTGTTTTATCCCAAGGGGGGATCACTACCACCAGATTTGCATGTTTTTTCTAACAACGGTTGGGCTGGTTGCTATGCCACTCATGTGTTCACTAGTGGCTTTTGCTTCTTGCTTGGTAGCTCATGCATATCTTGGTTGAAAAAGAAGCATCCTACTGTGGCCACTTCCCATTGTGAGGCTGAGTATAGGGCAACGTAGCGACTGTTGAGTGTGTGGGTCAGATGCCTTATGGCGGATTTGGGTGTTTGTCAGTCTTCTTCCACCACCATCTTTAGTGATAGTCAGAGCACATTTGCAGATGCGAGGAACCCTATGTTCCATGCATCCACTAAGCACATTGAGGTGCATTATCATTATGTCAGGGAGAGGTTCTTTGATGGAGAGATTAGCTTGGCATATGCACCCATGTAGGAGAACATTGCAGACCTTTTCACGAAGGCTTTGCCGAGGGAGAAGTTTGAAGATTTCCACAAAGCTTTGGGCTTTCTTCCTCTTGTGGAGTGATTCCACATAGATTGGCACTTCCTTATACATAAGTGATAGCTCCTTGTTCACTGCATCACTCCCAGGGGGGATTTGTTGATATATTTAGGTAGTGATGTGTGTGAACACTCTAGGACCACCGGGGCACTTTTTTCCCTCTTTAGGAGTTTTTTTCCCCAGCTTGTATATATGCCTATTGCCCTAACGGGTTAATCATCTTTGTACAATCTTGTGGTATAACGTTGTGTTGTTTGCGTGCTTGCGTAGACATCTAACTCCAACATCCTTTTGTACCAATTCTCGTGCTTCTGCTTCCTGGAGGACCATCATGTACAAACTTACGTCATATCCTTCTTCATCGATGCATTCATTCATTGTTAACACCTTTTCATTCACACATGCATCTAGTGTTCTTCCTTGTGTTGTTTGCGTGCTTGCGTAGACATCTAACTCCAACATCCTTTTGTACCAATTCTCGTGCTTCTGCTTCCTGGAGGACCATCATGTACAAACTTACATCATATCCTTCTTCATCGATGCATTCATTCATTGTTAACACCTTTTCATTCACACATGCATCTAGTGTTGCTAATATTTCCATCCATGTGTTGAAATTCCTCATCTAGAAATATTTGATGCATGTAGGTTGCATCTTCTATAGGTCTGTAGTTTTTATGTCCCACCAACCATACTTGTTGGCTCTCTTCTTCCTGCTTAGCGTCTTTACACATCCACAATTGGGCATCTCCATTCATCCATGACTGATCACTAGTGCCTACACTATGGATGGACACATCATCTTTGTCCTTATGGACATGATTCCACTACAAGGGTGGTAAATCCCTATATGCAAAAATATGCAAATTGATTCACGTTGTGGCACCTTGATGTTGGAGGTATAATGCATCTCTACCCAAATCTTGCACTACCTTGAATTGTCTCATAAAATGTGGTCCTAATATCATCTTGTAGTTACTTGCTTTTTTGAACCGACAAAGTGTTAGAGTGTGTTCAAACTCCACTCTGCAAGTAGCCAGAATGACCTTTTCTAGGATTCCTAAAGGTCTCTCGACATGACTGTTAAACACGCGTTTGCCATCAGAGACGCGTTTAAGCTCTTTTCGGGTTCTTGGGAGTGGAAGGGGCCTGAATAAACAGAGGCCCTATATTGGATTTTCCCAATTAACCACTCACACCACAGTACCTTAATGTTCTTTTAATATGAATTACTACCAATACTCCGATGGGCTCTTTCATAGACTTCCGACTCATACATGAATTAATACTTTCTCAGTACTCGGCGCACAAGGTAAACACTACCGTAGTACAGACTTACAGTAATTAACTTAACGGAACAAAGATTCAATACTTAACTTACTGTAAACATTATTGCAATCCAGTCTTTATCGTACAGGTGCAAATAATCAAACAAAGACAGAAAGACACAGTATTACTCAGAATTCTCAAAACACACACAACGGAACTACACAGATGTATCGCCCAGACAGACAGTCTGGCGATCCCTCTGGTTATTACCGAAGCATCTTTTCATTGATTTATAAATGAATACAACTTTACGCCACGACCTTTTGATTTGTGCAGAATATGAAAAGGAAAAGATTTACAGATGCCAATCCGGCGGCTTACACTGGCACGCACGGTGGACTTGAACCCACAGGTATACAAAATCTTATGACTCATCTATTATACCCTGTAGATACATTGTTCTAGCTAATTTAAACGTTCGAGAAATTTTCTTTTTTAACGAATCCAGCATTTGTTTCAGTATCTCTGGTTCTACTAACTGGGCATCAGTTCTAACTGAACTAGTGGCAATTACCTAGCTCATCAAAATTTCTGCCTGTGTTTGTAGAAAAGCTTCCTGCAGATAAAAGTCATTTGATAGAGCTGCATCACGGTTTACTTTCATATCGGCAATCTGTTGATCTATCTGTGATAAGCGTTCTGCTTGAGCTCCAAGTTTCCTTTCTCTTCTCTCCAATTCTTGATTCTGAAATTGAATGGTCCGGTAGTAAGCATCTCTTTCTCTTCGAATTGCTGGAATCTCTTTCTGGAGCTGAGCGACCAACATCATCTACATTTTAAGAGCAGAATTTGATTCAGTCAGGGTTGCATTTGCGAACTCTAGCTCTGTATTGGTTTGCTTCAGTAAAGTTGACATTTCCTGTCCTTTCTGCACGGCTTCAGCCAATTGTTCTCTAGTTTCCTTTAATAAATCTCCTAGTGCTATGCAGACATCCTCTTTATCCGTAACTAACTGCCGTAATTGAAGAATTTCTGCATCAGCAACGCATAATAACTCATCTTTGGCTGTTACTTCAGCCAATGCAACATCTCTTTGTTTAATTACTGTTTCCTGTTCAACAAGGCGAGCCTGTAGCTGTTGAATCTGTATGTGGAGAGCATGATTCTCTGCTTTTACTGCATCTACCTCTTCCTATAACGGAATGATATCCGCTAATCAACTTTATGTTGTAATTCATGTTTGAGATTATCAGTAATCTTCGTCATTTGTTGTGGTAGTTGTTGTGATAGGTGGATCAACATATGACCCATTGATGCGAGCTCATTAAACACAGGTAGTGAAGGAAATAGAAGAGAAGGACGTGGTTGAGATGAAGAAGTGGTGAGGAGTTGATGGGAATTGGGTGGAGAATAGTTCGGTGAAGAGGATGATGAATCGGGTGCGTTAGGTACAATCGGTGGAATGGGAACAATAGGTTTAAGTGGAGGCACGGGTGGAGGAGTGGGTTGCAGATTATTGGTTGCTTCGGTAAGTTGTTGCGTAGTCACTTCAGGTTGAGCAACTACAAATTCTACTACTGTAATCAACTCTGCCAAAACTTCTGCAATAATAACTTTTGTATCTTCTTGCACCTCTTGTTTGGATTGTTGCTGAGATTCTTCCTTATAAGATTTTTCTTCAGAATCAGTAGTAACACTCTGATCCTGTTGCTGGTTTGGAGATGAAGCTGATGACTCATGGTGCATGGAGGTGGTTGTATCGTGGAAAGTCTCTTCTTCATTGTTGTCTGCTTTATTTCCAACGGTAGAACCTTGTACTTGACTATCAGAAGAGCTTATCCGGATTCGTTTTCGACGGAGGAGCTGGAAGAGTTCTTCGTCATCTTCTTCGTCGTCTTCAAGAATTTGAGCAGATTCCTCATGATATAAGACTGGACCTCGTGGAGGCGGTTGCGCTTCTTGGATGGTCGGAAATAAAAAAGTGAGAATGTGTGGAAGACGTGATCGTGGAAGTTCTCCTTTGTTAACCTGCTTTATGACCGAAACGCATTCACGGTGAATGCGCCAGAAATAATAGGAAGCAAAATTGATAGGCTCTCGAGCAGCCATATCAATCACCGAGTAGAATGGGCGAGATATCCCATAAGTTCGTTTCTGCAAATTTAAGATGGCTACTAAAAATTGTAATGCTGTTCTTTCAGGCTCAGGGCGACAGAGTATAGCATACTCATTTGAAGAGTACCTAGGGAACAATTGGATCATAGTAGCAATTGGAAGATTAGGGCCGTTCTCTCATCCTTCCGGAGAGAGTCGGAACGCTACAACAAATGATTCTAAAGTGATTACTACCCTAGATGGTAAAGAAGTAATTGGCCAACTCTGCTCCATAGCAGGTGTGGCAGCGATGGCGGCAATAATTTGGGCGTAAAATGGGTGACATTCCACTGAATGCCAAGGCAATTCAGCGAAATTGGACAACCCACGAACACGCAAGAACTCACCCACATCCGGAGGGAGTCCGTCACGGAACGCAGCAAAGTTGGCTAACGCTTCCATGATGAGTACACAAGAGCACAAGAACACAATTGCACAGGAAACACAAAAATCACAATGCACAGAGAAGACGGATACAATAGCGATTATCAGTGAAAAGAGGAAGATTAAGTAGATACTTGGTAGCTGAAGGCGATCGAAATTGTTAATCATCGCGCGATGTTGAGATGATAACCTTCATAACTACGGTGTGCATGCATGAGCAGAATCAATAACAAAAGGCGGCGATTATTCATGGTTATGTATCCAAATGAGGAGTTTATGATTATGTAGCAAAACGAGGAGTTTATGGTTTTTAAGCAACTAACACACAAAACTAAAAAGGAAAAGAAAAGAAAAGAGAAAAAAAAAGAAAAAATACGCGAGCAACCGCAGAACACTTCAGTGCAAATCAAGTGCTTGATGATACGACCGCAACTTTGAACCATTTATCACTTTAGGAAGAGGAAATCCGATCAAAGTAGTCAACCGAAAAGTAGCTGGGCCCACTTGTTTAGTAATCTGGTAAGGACCAAACCATCGTAACTTGAATTTTCCAGCAAAACGATTTGATTTTGCATTATAAAACAACACAAGTTGTCCTACCGTAAAAACTAGAGTTTTAAGATACCGATCATGTGTACGAGCTTGCCGCAACTGCACTTCTTAAAGAGTCAGAAAACTTTCCCAACGATGCTCATCTAATTCTCTGAGTGTGTCCAACCGAAATGGTAAAGACTCTTCAGGTAATAATTTCTGAGAGATCGCCACACGTAAGCTTGGTACTACAAGTTCCATTGGTGCAATTGCCTCCATTCCATATGCAAGTTTGAAAGGAGTCAGTCTGATTGCTACTTTGTAGGTAGTTTGGTATGCCATAATACTGCAGGTAGTAACTGATCCCATCTTTTTGGTGATTCCACAATCAATTTTCGAAGCATAGTCAACAACGTTTTGTTTGTACTTTCAGCTAAGCCATTAGCACGAGGATGGGGAACTAAATTTATGCAGAATCTGAAAAGTGTGTGTGAGCACTCGCATTAAATTGTTGACAAAGTGCGTTCCTTGATCTGTTACAAGTTCCAAAAGGTAATCCATATGGTGGGAATACATCCTTCATTAGACATTTTGCCACCAAAACAGCTGTGGCAGACCGTAAAGCCCAAGCTTCTGCCCATCTGGTAGCATAATCTGTGCATGTCAGAATGTATCGGTTATTGCTAAGGATTGTTGGAGATGTGATTGGTCCAATAAAGTCAAGACCCCATTTCTGAAAAGGTTCCAAAGGTAAGACAGGCTGCAGAGGAAAGAAATGGCATTGTAAAGGCTGTCCAGATCGCTGACAATTGTCACACTGCTACACAAACTGCGATATATCTTTGTACATAGTAGGCCATCACAGCCCACTTTGCAGAATTTTTCGGTGCGTTAAATCTGCTGCAAAATGTCCACCGGAGGGTATTGAGTGTGCCAGAGCGATAATCGAGTTAACTTCATGTGGAGGAATACAACGAAGTAAAACCCCAGTGTGATCCATATAATACAACTGTCCGGCAATCAACCAGAATCTGCGATTGTAAACTGCAATTTTTCGACACATTGCAGGAGAAGTTTGAGGGGGAAGACATCCATCAGTAAGAAAGGTTAATAACTGATCATAGTAAGTAGTTGTTATAGGAGGTTCTGCAGATTCATCATTAGTTGTTTCAGTAACATAAATGGCTGGTGTGGTGTCATCAACACCGACCGGAGCTTCACCGGAATCTAATCGAGAGGGAAAATCTGCTAATGCATGTGTAGTGTCGGGTCGATGAATTACTTCATAATCAAACTCTTGTAACAATAAAACCCAATGCGCCAAACGACCACCTAAATGCTGCTGTCTAACCAGATACACCAGCGCAACATGATCTATATGAAAGATGAATTTTTGGCCTAGCAAATAATGCCGGAATTTCTTTACAGAATACACCAAACCAAGACATTCCCTTTCAGTTACTGAATAATTCTTTTCAGCAGGAGCAAGCCGTCGACTGGCATAATAAACAGGCCAAAACCACTTATCAGTTTGTTGCATTAAAACACTTCCAATGTCTATGTCTGATGCGTCTACAAAAACATGAAATGGACGTTCCCAATCAGGAGGTTGTAGAATTGGAACTTGCGTTAATAATCCTTTTAGACGATCAAATGCAGTTTGACATTCTGGAGTCTAATCAAACTATCGAGGAGTGCTAGTTATCAGACGATTTAGGGGTATTGCCAAATGGGCAAGCCATCGTAAATGTCGACCATGCCACCTGACTTGACCCATGAAGTGCATCACTTCTTTTGGCGTAGTAGGCACAGGTGCTTCTAACACGGCTGCAACTTTATCTGGATCAACTTGTATGCCCTGTGCAGATACAATATGGCCAAGGAGCTTACCACAAGAAACCGCAAAGACAGATTTGGTGGGGTTCAGGCAGAGTCGGTATTCACGACATTTCTCAAAGCAACACCGTAAATGATACAGGTGTGCTACCATCTTACCGTATAAAGAGAAATCATCTAGATATACTTGCATAAAAGAAGTGAGATAGGGTGAGAAGATTTCCTGCATACACCGCTGAAATGTACTAGGAGCATTTCTTAACCCAAACCACATGACTGTACAAGAAAAACACCACAATTTATAATAAACACTGTTTTCGGTATATCTTGCTCAGCCATTCGGACCTGGTTATAACCACTATAACCATCAAGAAATGAATACATTTCATGCCCAGCCACTCTATCCAGCATTGTATCAAGAAATGGAAGAGAAAATGGATCAAGTATGGTGGCTGCATTCAATTTTTGGTAATCGACACATATTCGGAGCTGCTTGTTTTTCTTTGGTACGATTAGAATCGGGGAGATCCATTCAGCGTGCTCAATGGGTACAATGAATCCTACCTTTAATAGGCGATCAAGTTCTGCTTTGACCTGTGTTGCATAGTTAGGGTTCATACGATAGCTAGGTTGTTTAATCGGCTTTGCTTCTGGTTTGAGCACTACCCTATGTTGATAGATGCGAGGATCCAGACCTTTCATATCACGATAATCCCATGCAAAAACATCAGAGAATTCACGAAGAAGCTGGATCAAATCTGCTTGAAATGCTTCAGACAATCCTTCCTTTATCTTGACAGGTCATGGATTTACTTCATCTCCCAAATTATAGGTGATTAACTGATCTTCGGGAACATAGAATTGACGAGGTTTGCTTGAATCATCAGCTGACTGTAAAAGTTATCGTAGAGCGGCATCATCCATAGCAACAGTATCTTCTTTCTCCACTTCTTCGGTCACAGGCACCACTGTACAGGCTGCCAGATTCCAGTTGTCTACAACAGATTGCAGATCTACAGTACCTAAGGAAATCAGATCTTCATTGTTCTTCAGAAATGCTTCTTCTTCATCGTCAGACAAGCCATCCAACATGTGGACTGGCTCTGCTACATATGGCCTGGCATGAAGTTCACAAGGCTGGATGACATCCAATTTGACAATATATTTATGATGATTATCTTTAAATGTTAGTTCTTGTGCTGACCAATCCTGTATAAACTTAGCCTGTTTTAACCAGGGTCGTCCGAAAAGGAGATTATAGTCAAGACTAGACTCTGGTAGTTCTAAGACTACAAAAGTCATCTTAAACGTTGTACCCTGCAAAGTTATCAGGACATTCCGTACAAGTCCTACCGGATGAACTCGGGATTGATCTGCCATTCTAACGAAAAATTGAACAGGTTCGATTTGTGTCCATCCTAACTTCTTACACAACGTTGCAGTAGCGATGTTTACACCAGACCCACCATCAATTAGTACTTGAGTAATCTTGTGGTTTTTGTATCATAGCGTAATTAAGAGGACCGAATGATCCATCGTAGAATCAGCTTCCGATTGTACCATTGCCGTCGCTGGAATGCAGGAAGACCAAGGACTGAGCTATTGCTGGATTTGCTGCCGAACTCCCGGTACTAGTGCAAGTAACTGTCCAAGAGGGAGAGTAATGGATGCCTTAGATAAAATTTCCCATGCCTGATCTGCTTGAATTGTACTTTTCACCGATTCTGAAGTTGATGTGCCTATTACAGGGGTAGAATCTTGTTCCTGCGATCCTTCCTTTGGCAGCAGAACTTGGGTCACTGGAATTGGATCTGGAAACACTGTAGGCTCTTTGGTGGTCCATTGAGTAGCTTTGTCATACATTCTCTACTGCTCATGGATACCAGGTTCAAACACTTCTGCTACTAGTTGTAATTGCTTACCAGATCTTGTTTGAATCACTGCTGCTTGAGTTTCTACTAGTGAAATATATACCATATTGGTCATAGGGTTCTGACGCTCTTTCTTCCTCTGATCATATTCAGCTGCATCTTTACAGAATCTGCGTATGTGGCCTAACTCACTGCAAAAATGACAGCGAGGGGGTGGCAAAGAATTATTTTCCTGTGATGTTCCTGTCTGCCAACGATTTGTATTGTAATTTGTATTCCGCTATCCTCGATAATTTCTGTATCCTTGCTGCTGATTATTTCTTATCTGAGGTGGTACATAATGAGTGGCCAGCTGCCCTGGTTCTTGTATGATAGCATTTACAGTTGCTGATCCCTACACTTTGGCGTTATATGCACAGTTTTCGGTGGAATGTCCGGTTGTATTGCAGATAGCGCAATACATTTGATTAAGTGCACATGTGATACTGGTATGCACTAGATTCTTGCATTTGGTGCAGTACATTTGTCTAGCCGGATCCTTTGCAATATTTTTACTGACTTTTAACCACTCCAGGTCTTCAGTAAAGCCTCCAACCTTATGCTCAAGCTGCAAAGCCATTGCAATAACCGCATCTAGTGTCATAGCTCCCACAGAACGGATTATCATAATCTGTCTTAGTTGTGGAGTTAACCCATTAATAAACCACTGAGTGATGACATAATTCGGTAAATTAGCATGTGCTGGAGGTAGTTGTCTCAAATGAGGTATGAATAGGGTGGCATATTCCTGCACTGTTTGGTTCAACTTCTGTCTATTGTTCTGTAAGTAATCGAAAATTTCGGCAGGGTTCTTCTTCAACCGGAATCTCTGTAGAAACGCATCCCTTACCGCTTCATAGGTGTCGAAATGGTTGATATCATACTTTGTATGCCACCTCGCTGCTTCATTAACTAATTTTGATTGGAATAATATGGCCTTGTATGCCGGATCAGGTGGATGGTTTAGTACTGCATAACTTATTTCAAAGGTGCGTACATGAGCATCACGATCATCACCTGGAAATCCACCGAATTTGGTGTAAGTTACTCCTGTTGGAACTGGTCGAGGTGGAAGTAGCTATTGCTGTTGTTGTTGTTGTCCACTCATGGTGCTAGTGACAGTACTGTTACTATTTCTTGAGTTCTGAGGATGTGGTTCCGGTTCTTCAGAGTCTGTATGATCAGACTGATCTCCTTCCGGTTCGAAAATAGCACTCAACCTCTTACGAATTTCTAATTCGAATAGCCTATCCTCTTCTACGGTATCATATGTAGGCAAGCTTACCCCGAACAGTGGTGTCCAGAATGAAGATTCACCGGAAAGTATAACATTGTCACCGGAAAATTATAAATTTTCTGTAACCGGGACCAAACTGCCACCGGAATTAGTGGAACTTTCCCCAATCTAGGGTATTCTTTCACCTTCAATGACCTCTCTGGATAACACACTTCTATCCATAGAGAGCTTTGAATCGTGACCAGACGGTGTCTGGTCAACTACACACTGCGTCCTTGTAGACTCCGAAGTTACTGTATCTTCTACAGACTGTGCCAAAATTACATCGGAATCAGCCGGAATTGCAGTATGTTCTATCAGAATGCTACCGGAATCACTGCTAATGTGCTTCGTTTCTTCTACTACTGTGCTTAACCGATCTGTGCTTCTGCTTCCTGGGGGTGTCCTTAACAAATTTGATACCACCCAAGGCTGTCGATCTCTCCTATACTTCGGATACGACTCGCCGGACCTAGTAATCGGCATATATCACTTTTGCAACACTTACGTACTATTTCATCTTGCTGTCGATTCACAATCTATGGTCACCTTCTGACAATCACTTTGCAACACTCTGTTGCCACTTTCCCACAGACGGCGCCAGTGTTAAACGTGCGTTTGCCGTCAGAGACACGTTTAAGCTCTTTTCGGGTTCTTGGGAGTAGAAGGGGTCTGAATAAACACAGGCCCTATACTGGATTTTCCCAATTAACCACTCACACCACAATACCTTAATGTCTAAATCTCTGTTAATATGAATTACTACCAATACTCCGATGGGTTCTTTCACAGACTTTCGACTCATACATGAATTAATACTTTCTCAGTACTCGGCGCACAAGGTAAACACTATTGTAGTACATACTTACAGTAATTAACTTAACGGAACAGTGATTCAATACTTAACTTACTGTAAACATTATCGCAATCCAGTCTTTACCGTACAGGTGCAAATAATCAAACAAAGACAGAAAGACACAATATTACTCAGAATTCTCAAAACACACACAACGGAACTACACAGATGTATCGCCCAGACAGACAGTCTGGCGATCCCTCTAGTTGTTACCGAAGCGTCTTTTCATTGATTTATAAATGAATACAACTTTACGCCACGACCTTTCGATTCGTGCAAAATATGAAAAGGAAAAGATTTACAGATGCCAATCCGGCGGCTTACATGACCATTGGCCAATTGTAACTTCATTCGGGTGGGTCGTAGAGATGGTCTTCCCTATTTTTCCCATATTTCTTTCATGGTTATCCCTACTCCTGATCCTGTGTCCAAATTGCTTTGGTCATGTATCCTCGAGATGTGATAGGGAGGCATGCATTTCCCTCATCTCCCTTGCTATACTCTCCTACTTTACCAATTGGGATTTTTATTGTGGGTGTCACCTCTCCACTTCATCTATTCCTATAGATGGGTTAGGTTCTTCCAGTTCAACTGTTGAGCTAGTTTCTTCCATAACTGAGGTTTGACTTGAAGCAACTCTTCCAATATTAATGAGCATTGGACTTTAGTTTTCTTCAACTCTGATAGCGTGCTTGAGGCTTCATCTCTTAATTTCTTTCCTCTTTCCCTCATCGTGGGTGCATGGAAAAGTTTAGACTTTTGTTCATATTCTCTTGTATAATTAGAAGCATTTTCAGACTCACTCCTTCTTCTCTTTCATGGTCTAGATTTGATAACTCCTCATATATCGCTCTTGGTTCTAGGAATGGTTTATTTCTAGAGGCATCTAACTCTTCAAAAGGTGGTACTTTGTTTTCAATCTCTTCCATCGATCATCCCAAATTTTGGCCCAAAGATCATGGGGCCATTTAACCTCGACTTCAAGTACTAAAGAGAGTTGTTCCTCATTTTCGTCAGTCAAGTTTTCTTTCCATTCTCCTTTTTGCATTTCTTTTTGTTGTTGTGGATTAAAATATTCCACACATCCCTGGAATTTTGCTTTAGATATTATGGATCCTGAGAGGGTTAGTACAGGTTTTTCTAGCATGGTTTGGGCAATCTCTATTAATTTTTTGCATATTTCAAGTCTTTCCTTCTCAAGATTTCCTCGTGGGTAACTTCTTTCATGTAGTTCTATAATAGGACCTGCCTCCACCCTGGACTGATATGCTTTTAACTACATGTTTAGATCTTCAGGCATGGGATTTGCTAGATTTGATCCTACTTGCTCTCCCATTTATTTGCTCATCACTATGATAGCTTTCTTTGTTGTCGACTGGTTTCTTTTAAGCTCGGTGTCTTTCATCTTCTGAAATTTCTCTTCCCCTCCTTTTCTAATCCATTTGCTCTTGATTTTCTCCTGCCTTTCCCTACATCTTTGAGTCTTCTTAAATTTTGGATTATTATCCACTTATTCAGAAATCTTCTATAATTAAGTTCCTAGATTCTGGCTCTTCTTCCATGTGGGAGTTACTTGTTGCTACGCTTTCCAAGATTTCCCTCGTCTTGGCTTGGGTTATGGCTTTCAATGGCACTATATACTCTTTATCACTTCCTAAGGACTCAACTAGTTCAATCACATTGATTTGTGTTGTGGCCGAGACCTTATTTCGGTTCTTTGGGCAATCTCTAAACAAATGTTCTTTGCCACAATCACTACAATAGCCTTCCCAAGTTGTAAGGCAAAGTACATTCCCTAATGAAGTGATCTCCACTGCATCTATAATATGGTCCTCTTGGTGCAGGTGGTCTTGTTGATGGTCTATTTGGAATTGGGGCCCTAGGAGCGATGTACATGAGATTAACATATTCTGGTCTGTATGAGCTCTCATATTCCTCATATCCGTAATAATGTGTCTCATAAGCTTGGTCGTATCCCACAAGACTGGTGTCATAAGAATAATAATCCCCTTTGCTTTGGTTGAATCCTTGGCCTAAATTTTATGAGCTTGTCAATGGTGTAGCTAGTATAATTGCTCTCTCTATATTTTCTTCCCTTTGTGCATACTTTACTGGCACTAGATTCTAAGGGTGTGGGGGTTGTTGCCCTAACACCTATTGAGGTGGGTTGTATCTCATGAACTCATATGGTCTTTATGCTATACGTGGTCCTTGGTATGGGTTGTATCTTAGAACCTCTCAACCCTGATCTCTGGTTGGATATCCATATGATTGATATTCTGGTGGTGCAGAGGGCCTAGGTTTTCTATTAAGGGGGAAATTTTTAGTGATGTGGTTTGTGTACTTCTGTTCAATGTGACAATACAAGTTAGGTCCTTAGGCTGGCTACTGATTACACTAGTAAGGTTTTGGGGGTACCAATCCTCCCCTTACAAAAGTATGAGATGGATGATCTCCACCACAATGCATGCATCTTCATAACATGGGTACTCTCCATGAAGGATCTTGGTAGTTTCTCTCTCCTTGAACACCTAGCTTCTTGGCCACTAAATCTGCAAGTTCTTCTACATTGCTAGTGTTAGAGGTAGCGTTGCTAGTCGTATCCTCTGACTTTGAGGAGTTTTTAGATCCTCTGCTAGGTTGTCCTCCAAATCCATACACTCTTGTAGATAGTCACTCAATGTTTGGAGAAGTTTCACATAAAACAAAGGCCTTGATGTCCCATTGGTTAGACCATCTAGAAATAGAGATATCATTCTCTGTTGAGAGGGTCTATGAGTCACATGACATTTGTCTACATACTGATTAAATTTCCTTGCAACAATTCTTATAGTCTCATTAGGGGTCTACTTAAAACTATGGATCAATGAAGAGGAATTATGTTTAGTACCTCTCTTTGTGAATTCACCAATAAAATTTTGGAAAAATTGTTTAATATTTGCAAAACGGTTGGGGTCCAGTGGTTCAAACTAGTTCAAGGTGAGCTATGAAGTGATCTCTCAAATCACATATGATCCCTTGCTATTGCTCTCCAAAGTCGGGCATACCACACAAGTCTTTTGATCCACCTTTATAGTTGAGTTTGGAGCCAATCTTGAATTCAAATTCAAATGTTCACCTAAAAGTAAATCCTAAACTATGAGATATATTCTCTCATCAATAATCTACCAAATGAATCGAGATTTGATGCTTCCTAACTCCACATGGAAGTAAAGTACTTTTACAAAGGTAAAGTGTAATTGATTTACAAGGGATTGATCATATATGACTCCATGAGATATATGCTAATCATCCAAGTATGTGGGCTTGGATTCTCGTGCACGGAAAATTGACACACATGCTTTAATTTGTCAATCCATTGTTGATATATTTCGGTAGTGATGTGTGTGAACACACTAGTTTTTTTCCCTTTTTAGGATTTTTTTCCCTTGCCTTGTATATACGCCTATTGCCCTAACGGGTTACTTATCTTTGTACATTCTAGTGGTATCACATTTAGTATTGTGTGTTGTGCCCCAAGCTTCTTCTTCTTCCTTGTGATGTTCACGTGCTTCTGTAGACGTCTAACTCCAATAATTGGTATTAAAGCAGGTCGCTGCTTCATCTAGGGTGTCGTCGACACCCCTCCAATCACAAGCTTAGAATCACACAAATTTGGTGAGCATACTCAGGGTGATTAGGAGATCTAAGCTCGTTTCAGCCTCCAAACGCATTATCATAGTGCTTGTGCAGGCTAGTTCATCTTTTTGTGCCAAAGATATATACAAGTTTTCGTTTGCCAATATAAGTATCTCAAAGTCTGCTATAGGTTTATCAAAACTCATCAGGGTACTTCTGTTCAACTTTTTAAATACAATCATTTTTTTTGCTATGACAATTGGAAGAACATCGCTACAATAGTTTTCTATTCATGCAAGAAGTCCAACTTTGACAATGGTGCAAGCATGATTTCTAGTTACGAACACTTTCTTTTGGATGGGAGATTTGGTTTTATTTTTTAATTCAAAAATGAAGAGAAAAGGTAGAAAATTCAAACTTTGTTGGAATTATCCATTTTGAATACATGTAGAAATTGGTCAAGCTACTTTTCAATTCACAACCTTGAGTGCAAAAATCTTTTGGACTTCGATGAATGGGTCCAAGCTTTGGTCATACTGCATGTAGCTTCATAGCATTTACAATATTATAGTGTACACACACACATACACACACACACACACACACACACACACACACACACACATATATATATATATATATATATATATAGTTCTCTTAATAAGTAGAATGTAGTAAATAAAGATTTGCTCACAATTTTGCAAGAGTAGTGGAGTATCAATGTTGCTAGTGTTGGGTCTCTGTAGAAGTGCGAGAGACACACAAGAAGCACACACAAGGAGCACAAATGTAGCAATACACACTGAGAAGATGGATGGCTAGAATAGCTCTCTCTATTGACGATGATCATAATTGAAGTAAGAGTTGAATAATATCCCTAAGTACAAAGCACCACCACATATGAGTGAATCATGTATGTGGTAACATGGGGAAAAAACCTCTAGCCAACACTAAAGTGAAAAGTGCCCATGTATAGGGAAAAAGTTCACATCAAAGCTAGTCAAGGAACACATCAATGTAACAAAATGACTTGGAGCAAATGATGTGAACACATACAAGGAGTGATAGATCAACCACCACAAGGTAATAAGCCTAAAGCTTCACAAAAAGCTTCAAATTTTTCCTGTGGAAGAGCTTTTGTGAATATTTCTACCACATTATCTTGTGTAGCACATATACCAAATCAATATCTGTTGCATGAAGGCGCTCTCTCACATAGTGATAATGCACCTTAATATGTTTGGTTCGTGCATGAAGCACAAGGTTTTGTGCAATAGCCAATGCACTCTGACTATTAGCGAGAATATACATAGCAACATCAATCTCCATGCAAAGATCCATCAATAGGCATCTCAACCATATACACTCCATTATAGCTATGAAAATCGCCATGTATTTAGCTTCACAAGTCAATGTTGCCACTGTATGTTTCTTCTTACTCAACCAAGATATGCATGAGTCTCCAAGGAAAAAGCAATTACCACTAGTGGACACGCGAGTATCATAACAACTAGCCTTATCACTATCTATAAAAGCAATGCAAGCATGGCTGAATATCTCTTCCATAAAAGAGACCTAAGCTCAAAGTTCCTTTGAGATATCTAAGCACACATTTCACCACTTGCTAATGCTTAGTGCCAGTGCTATGCATGAATCGACTCAACTGGGAAATTGCATACTGTATATCTAGCCTTGTGTTGCATGCATATATAAGACACCCACAATTTGGTGATAAAGAGCAAGGTCAAATGCATCATTGGAATTCTCAACTAAGCACCTAGATCCTATCTCAATTGGTGTAGAAACTCACTCACAATCCTCAAAGTAAAAATGCTAAAGTAGTTTTTCAAAATACTTTGCTTGATTCATAACAATTCCCTCCTCAATGGATACAAACTCGATGCCAAGATAGTAGCTCAAAAGACCAAGACAAGTGACATCAAAAGTATGCTGCAAATCAGCCATAAGAATGTCAAGTTTTGCATCACATTACCTAGTCAAAAGTATTTCATCGACATAAAGAAGAAGCACTATAAGATCATCCCCATCTTTGTGTACATAGAGTGTGTTTTTAATTAGACTACATGTGAAGCCAAGACCAATAAGTGCTTATGGGTTTATCATATCATGCATGTGGAGCTTGCTTGAGACCATACAAGGATTTATGCAACTGACAAACCATATGCTCTTTCCCTTTCATGGCAAATCTAGGAGGTTGCTTCACATAGACCTCTTCTTGCAAATCACCATTCAAGAAAGGTGTTTAATGTCCAAATGATGTACTTTGCAACCTCGATGGGCATCTAATGCAACCATGGTATGAATGGTAGTCATGCATGAAGTGTGTGCAAAATTTTCCTCATATTCAATGCCATATTGTTGCACATATCCTTTGGCAACCAATCTATCCTTGTACCAATGGCATTTTTTTCTTTTGGCAAGTCACATAACTCCTAAGTACCATTCCTACGTATGGAATCCATTTTTGATTGCATAGCACTCATCCATTGTGGATCCTCACATGAATCTTCAAAAGTAAGTGGCTCTTCATTACATGTTGTTGCAATAAGAGAATAATCCATAAAATTACTCTAGATATTGATCTTGTTCTATCAAGTAAAGGTGCACTCAATTTGTTGTCCTACAAAGTTTGTTTTAGCCACTTTCGCATAGTTTGTGCACTCTTGATAGACATGCGTTCATTATGTAATACATAATCAACATGTATATCATGTGTGGAGATGAATTTGATGGTCGTTTTCAGCCATATTTTGATGCAAATGTTCAGCCATATGTGGTTGGAAATTTCCAGTAGTTTCGATAATTTTTTGTTGGAAATTTTTAGCCATGTTTGGTTGGAAATTCTCTACATTTTCAGCTCTACTTGGCTACACTTTTTTAGCCCTTTGAGCCTCAATTGGTTAATCTACATGGCCATAGTCAAGTGCACCACTTTGGAACAAGGGCATGAGTGTATCGAACACATCTTGTGAGCTAAGGCTTGGCTGTTTTTGGCATTCAAGTAAAGGGAAAACTGAATTTTCAGCAAATACAACATCTCGAATCACAATAATTGTGTTCATCAATGGATGGTACAAACGATATCCCTTACTTTCAACACTATAACCAACAAATATACATTTCTTTACCTTGTCATCAAATTTGTGATGTTGTGGTGATGGCACAAGAGCATATGCCAAACAACCAAACATGCACACATGACTAACATTCCAAGCCTCATAAAGAGTGATCAAAATGCTTTTGTAGGGCAGGGATTCAACACATAGTTTCCACACATGACCGCTTCCATCCGAAACTTTTTAGGAAGCCACTTTCCTTTAACCATATAGCATGCCATTTCAAGAAGTGTTCTATTTTTACGCTTGAAAACAACATTTTGTTGAGGTGTGTATGGCATTGTACATTGGTGTGAAATACCTCTTTCATGAAGAAAAGAATTAAACTCATGTGACATGTATTCACCACCATGATCTATGTGTAAATTCAAAAGCGTCTTTGAAGAAAAAATTTCAGCCATTGCTAAAAATGCTTTGAAGCAGGAAAATAACTCATTCTTTGCTTTCATAGGATACACCCATGTATGGAAAGCAGCATCATCAATGAAGGTAACAAAATATACATGCTTACCAAAAGATGGAATCTAGATGGGACCACATACATCACTATGAACAAGCTGCAATTTTCTTATCATGTGTGTATGAATATCTTTTGGAAAAGAAGCACAATGCATTTCTCCAAGAATGCAACCTTCACATGCATGATTTTCAATGGACTCGAGTTTTGGAAAACCAATAACCATGTGCTTCTTTTGTAAGTAAAGCAAACTATTGAAGTTCAAGTGACCAAAACGAGCATGCCAAAGCTCCATTTCAGCCATGAAAGAAGTATGAGCAACAAAGGCATTCGAGGAAGCCCTCATGTATGTATCCATGCAATACAAACCATTACATAATGTATCGGACATCACGATAATATCACCATTGCTGAAATCATGAAGCATACACTTATCATCAACAAAGTGTACATGAAGTTCAACTTTTGTAATCAACGGAATGGAAATTAAGTTCTTCTTGATATCGGGTACATACAACACATTTTTCAAGAGAAACACACCTCCATTTGCAACCATACGCTCAATTTCTCCTACTCCAATGATAGGATAAGAGGCATTGTTTGCACACACCACATGTCCTCCTTTGGATGCATCTTCCAAAGATGCAAAAAATCTTTCGCATGAAGTTATGTGATTTGAAGCACCACTATCAAAGAACCAATCCGAATCAGCCTCACTCACAACCATACATTTAGAATGCAAAGATGCATCTTAATGACATGTAACAACACTTGCCCAAAAATCTTGAGCCATGTTGGCTTAATCATTATTTCCGTCTGCTGAATTTTCAACAATAGACATGCTAGATTTCTTCTTCTTTTTATTGCGGTAAGCAAGACTCTACACTCATCAATAGTATGAACAACCTTTCAGCAATGTTTGCATCTCTTCTTCTTTTGCAAATCAGCATCATTAGAGGAATAAGTGGAAGAGGAATGTTGAGGCTTTGGTTTTGATGAACCCAAAGTTGAACCATACTTGCTTTTCCCTTTTTGTGAGATAGCAAGTGCTTGTGTTCCTCAATCAAACCACTCCTATTCACTCTAGATCGCTCTTCTTGCTAAAGAAGATACACACCTCATCAAATGCATACATATTGGGATTCCCTTTTGCAACCAAATAGAGTGTAGTGGCAAAGCTTTCAAAAGGTTATGGTAATCCTTTCAACAATGTAGAGATGAGTGATGCATCTGGAATAATCTCATCTTTGTTCACCATTTTCTCTTTCAAGTCCTTGATGCGTGTCACATACACATCCACAGATTCATTTTCAACCATAAATACATCCTGTAGTTGGTTCCTCAAGTATGCAACACATGCTTCATTACGCACGACATACAAAGAAGCATGTGTCTTTCTTGATGTAGAACATGATGGAATGTGTGGAACTATATGATGCTTCATAGAAAGTGCAATCAATGCATGAGATTGAGCATGTTTTCCATCCCATCTAAACTGCTCTTGTGTAGGTGGAGAAGGATTAACCACTGTACTTGAAGAAGAAGCTCCATCTGTGACAGTAGACTATGGAGTAGAAGAACCTATGGATCTTCGATCTACATCTACAACTATGTTCCAAATTTGTTTTGCAACAAGAACATGCTTCATCATGTATGAACACATTGGATAGTTGGTCCCATCAAGCTTATCTTCAGCTTGAAACATGCTAAACAAGTCATTGCTACCCTCCATTTCACTAAAGAACAAGAATGTGACATAATCTTTACTTCAACAAAAGCTAAAATGAATGCTGAAATTTTAGCTCACAAACCATCACTCTTATGGTGATTTTGATTTCATGAATGGCTTCAAAATGGGGGTAAAACCTAGTGCAACTGGTGGAAATGTTTCCTAGTTGCTGAAATTCATCGTTTTATGCTTCAAAGTTGATTCACACTGTTAACGTGCACATGTGCCATGATGCAAAAAATTGAACCTTGACAAGGAGCTGAACCTACTCTGATACCATTGTTGGATGTGTGTAGAAGTGCAAGAGACACACAAGAAGCACACACAAGGAACACAAACGCAACAAGATGCACTAAGAAGACGTATGGTTGAAATAGCTCTCTTTAGTAATGATGATCAGAATTGAAGTAAGAGCTGAATAATATCCCTAAGTACAAAGTACCACCACATATGAGTGAATCATGTATGTGCTAACATGGGGAAAAAACCTCTAGCTAGCACTAGAGTAAAAAGTGCCCATGTATAGAGAAAAGCTTCACATCAAAGCTACTCAAGGAACACATAATTGTAACAACCAACTCGAGAATTCATTGGATAGATTTGGAACCATTGGACACTCATGCAACATTCAAGTCCATATCTGCAGAATCAAGCACATGTGCAATTTCATGCACATGCAGAATAAACAACAACTTTGCTACTTCCCTACTTAATTAGATTGTTGAATTGACTCACATTTTTACCTGCTACTTTTTACTCTATAGAATTATCCTGTAGCGTGCACTTTCAACACATTCCTGCAACCATGATGGGAACTGTGTGGCCAAACAAGTTGCAAATAATTGACTTGAGCTCACTAGTAATCCTTGATCACCTGATGCAATGCCATGTTGACTAGTTTCAATAGAGAAAGTTACTACACTATGCCCAAATTCCTTGGACTACTATCTCGAATCATCCAATGATGAATTCTTTCATCCACCAATGTCGAGATGAGCTGGAAGCTATTGGAGATTAGTTTGCATTCTTGGAGGATGTCTGCATCGTTATTGACCCAACTTACATTTCAACATAGCTAAAGGTAAGTAATTAGCACTGATAGAGCTTGGCTCCATAGAAGAAATGGAGCATCTATTCAACAAAGCTTGTTTTGGGGAGTAAAAATACTCCCGACTCCCCAATTTGAATCCATGGAAATTTGGTTTGAGGCTAGCAACCTTGGCCATCTTCATCCAAACCAAACATTATGGGGTCTTACAAACCCTATGTTTGCTAATGGTTGACACGATAATAGCCAATGGCCAAGTGAATTGGTCAGAAATCATTTTTTGATGGATGAAGAAGGAGGTATGATGACTTTTGCTCCCCAATGAAGAAAGTCCAATAGCTCGATACCAAAATAGGAGTTTTATTATCACTTTTGATTTTGGAAGCACTTCTACCTGAGCTGCCGCAATTTAATATGATTAATGAAGCAACCTTCTTGCAAGTGGGAAAATGGTAAAGCAAAAGGCCAATCCCAAATGATAATGATCCATTAAATGCAGAAAAAAAAAGCTCGAGTCAACATAGTATAGGAGGATCTCCGTTAACCTCAAGAACAATGATTACAGAGAAGGTAGCAACAAATAGATGTGAACATTTGAGAACAACAAGAAGAAAAGGTAAGTGTGGCTGTTAAAGCAGAACATCTACGAATGGCCATAGAAGTAGAAGTTGTAGAGAAGACAAGAGGAGCAACAACAACAACAACAACCATCACAATCGCAAAATCAAACATTTTCGGGATCTCAACCATCAACATCACATAGAATTGAGATTGATTGATTTTCAGAGACAGGGTACTCTTCCCACAATTTCCAATTCCCAACATTAAATCGGAGATGCCCAAATCCTTGGAAGACACAATCTAGCAGAGTCCAATTACCAATGATTCACTGTTCATCAATCATCTATCCATGGTTTCTAAAAGATTTCTAGATCCATTCTAGCACCATTGTGGATGCAGCAATGTTATTAATTGTTTGTTCTTTACAAATGGAGAAAGAGGAACAAGCTCGCAACACTGTTGAGACACAAATGGAACAGATGTATGTAGAGTTATTGTTATTAAAATAACAAAATGTGGAATTGCATGATGCATTAGAAGGTAGAGATAATATCCCAAGGAAGAGGTTCAAGTGTTAATGACCGTATGTCAATAATTTAGAGTTCCGCATCAAACATATTACTGAAGATCATCAACTTGCTACAAAATAGCTTTAGGAAATTGAAGTTGAACTCATGGGAGTCAAAACAGATAAGGACCACTTGCAAAATCAAGTTGCTACTCTACTCACTGAGAAGAATTTCTTCTCTAATCAAGTTGTACCATTAACAGAGAAATTACAAGTAGTCTTGGCCAAGATTGAAGGTATCAAAGAGTTGGAAAGTCAATAACAAGAAGCAATGCAAAATATTTTAGAATGGGAACAGATGTTATAGGATAAAGAAGTTCAAATTACTAAGCTGACACAATTGTTGGATGAGCTACACAAATCCATTGAAAATAAAGAGATTGAAATCACACAAAGGCATGTAGACTTCCAGCAATTGGAGACATAGACTGAAGAAGGGAAAATTGGGACTCAATATTTTTTGGAAAAGATATCTAAGGAATTTACTAAAGCAAAAGTAGAAGCTTTGGCCTAGAAAGCTCAATTACAAGATAATCCGAATGAAGAAATTTTTTTTGGAATTGAATTGAGTCTCGAGTCACAAGTCTTAGGTAACTTTTTAATAAATTTCTATATGATTTATGTAGAACACAAAATGCACCTTCGGATATGGATGATTTATAGTTTAGTGGGTTCAAGTCCACTGTGCATGCCAGTGTCAGGCCCTTGCTAATATGGCTACCCAGAGTCTGTAAAAAATTCGATTTCTATCATTCTATAAATTTATGTCTATAGAACTTCCTAGGAGCTTAACCATGGTCTAGGGTCTGTAACTGAGAAAGAGAGAGGTTAAATCAAGAGAAGCTTGTATTCTAAAAATAGAAGAGAGAGTCTATTCTGACAGAAGAGAGAGTTCAGCGTGATTACTTTTGTGCCCGATTGTATCTTGCATGTGTCAATTCCGGTAATTCCCATTCCCCGATCCACTATATTGTGAAAGTAAATATTAGAAGCTCGTATTCTAAAAACAAAAGAGAGATTTTAGCCTGATAGAAGAGAGAGTTCCACACAATTACCTTTGTGCCCAATTGTATCTTGTATGTGTCATCATCTTAATACAAAAATTTTGTTCTCGAGTACATTCTCTACAATACGGTGCTAGTGTTCTATTCATTTCTTCTCTATTTCATTATTCATGTTATCTTGGAAGTACTCAGGGAATAGAAACGTAGTGGAATAAATTCTGGTAATCCCCATTCCCCGAATCCACTATACTATTGTGAAAGTAAATAGTAGTAAAAAGACCCATTAATCCCCTAGCAAGAGGATCTCATGCCACGTATATCATCTTAGCCACCGACTACTTAACTAAGTGGGTGGAAGCCAAGGACACTAGGAAAAATGATGCCCAACCATTGCAAAGTTCTTATTTGAAAACATTTCCACTAGATTTGGACTACCAATCGAAATTATAAGTGATAGAGGTATGCACTTAATCTATGAAGCCATTGAATCACTCATGAATGAATTTCTAGTGATTCATAAAAAGTCAACACCCTATATTCCACAAGCTAATGGACAAGCTAAGAGTTCAAAAAAGTGTTAAGCATGGTTCTTACCAAAATAGTTAACAACAAAAGATCTCATTTGTATAAACAATTGCATCATGTCATTTGGGCATTCTATGTAGCTTATAAAACAACTATTGGAACTATACCTTTCAATCTAGTTTATGGAAAAAATGCAATTCTACCGATTGATTTACTAATTCCTACTCTATGAGTAGCACAAAAATATGAATAGATAGGACATGAGTTGTCCAACCAATTGGATCAAATTGAGAAATTGCATGAAACTAGATTACAAGTAGTATAGGCATTTATGCTTCTAAGCAGAGATAAAAGGCTTACTATGATGCTCACATCAAAGATAAATGTCTAAGAGTTGAAGATTTAGTGCTCATTTACACTTTGAAACAACATGCAAAAAAACTACAACAAAGAGGTTATGGTCCTTTGATCATAAATCGAATTTTTCCGATGGAGTTATCAATTTAGCTACATTAGATGGAGATATACTACCAAATTACATAAGCAATTGCAGAGTCAAAAAATACATGAAACCTTTAACTGAGCAAACCAAACACAATCGACAAACCATAGATGAAGAAAGTCGTTCAAGCAAGGGGGAGCATGGCAAGTTCATCAAAAGACAGTTCAAGTATGACTACCTGAACGACTCATTAAAAGCAAGCATGGATCCCAAACAAGACATTGGAGAAAGCAAAGGAAGAAAATCAAGCATTAGCCAAAGTAACAAGTAGCCTAATACAGACTACTACAAAATCCCAAGAAAATTGAAGAATACTGTTAAAATTGTATTTTAACTGTTTATCAAATCTGGGTTCTTGGGATGGTTAGGGGTCTGTAAAACAGAGGCCCTGTTTGTATCTTCCCAAATTTATTGATTCAATGTATACTACTGCACCAACTTAATTATCCAAATTAAATTATCTTTCAAATACGTATGTGTTCTACACCTTACAACATTCTTCACCGCAATACATATAAATGTGCAACTTTGTCACTTTACCACAATAGCTCTTTAACTTAACACTTCAATAGAGACTGAATTAATTACTGAATTCAATTAACAGAATTACAGAATACTCAAGATATGGTCAATGCGATACGCTCCACTTCAGGCGCTTTGCCTAGACTAATAGTCCGACGTCGTCCACCTTCTGTTCACGCACGCTTCTCGTCATTAATCAAAAGAGTTACAACAGTTGCGCTACGCCCTTTCGGTATGCGTGCGACTTTTCATTTACATTACAGAATATGTTAATTCCATTCCGGCAGCTCACACTAGCACGCATGGTGGACTCGAACCCAAAATGAGAAATACAAAAGTTAAGACTCATCTATAATGCCTTGTATACACATGGAACGGGCTAACTTAAAGGTGCGAGCTATTTTCTGCTTCAAAGAATCTAACATATCTTTCAAAATTTGGGGCTCCACTAAATGGGCATCAGTTCTGACCGAACTGGCAGTAACCACCTGACTGATGAGTGACTCAGTCTGAGTCTACAGGAAGGCTTCTTGTAAGTAAAAGTCGTTGGCAAGAGCAGCATCTCTACGCAACTTCATTTCTGCAATTTTGGCATCTATCCTTGATAAACGTTCAACCTGGACGCCTAACTGCTTTTCTCTTCGCTCAAGTTCTTGAGACTGAAACTGCATCGTTTTGTAAAAATCCTGTCTTTCTTTCTGAATGGCTTCAATATCCTTCTTTAATTGTATATTGTGGCCAATTTTTGTTTCCAAAGAACGACTTTTCTAGAATAGTTCTTCCGACACTATCTTTAATTCAATGGTGACTTGCATAGCTAGGTCTGCCATTTCTTGCCCTTTTTGTTCCACCAGAGCTAGATCTGCACGTGTACTCTCGAGAAGATTGCCCAAAGCTGTCTTGGCATCTTCTTTGTCAATCACCGTCTGCTTCAATCTACTAATCTCATCATCATGGTTGGCAATGATTGCATCTTTGTCTTTCAATTCCGCTTGCAGACAACGAATTTGCTCCTCGTATGAACTGGCTTCAGCTTTAGTGGTAAGCACTTCTTCTTGAAGTGGCACGATATCAGCTTCTAGTATATCCACTTTGGCTTGATACTGCTACCGAAGGGAGTGGTGGGCCACTTGAAGGTGATGGGGAAGATGGGTGGAGAGATGGATGAGGTAGTAATTGATCTGAGCGAGTTGGGCCAATGAATCAGGGATAATTGAAGTGGAGATGGGCTGAGAAGGGTTAGCGGAAACAGTAGTAGACGATGAGGGAGGGGAATAATCCGGTGAGGAGGGAAGAGGATGGGTTGCTGACTGTCCTGGGGAGGAAGGAAGGCTAGGCGGCAAGGGCACCTTGGATGGAGACAGAGGGAGAGGTTGATTTTGTGATGAAGAGAGGAGAGCGAGGGTGGTTACCACAAGAGGTGAATCATCCGGTTGTGTGGTTTTCTCCTCAGGTTGGGGATTATTGATGGGTTGCATGGTTTCCATGGTCGTATTAAGTGCGATCTCCTACGGATGGGACTCGGGCGGCACGACCGTATCAACAGGTTGAACTTCGTCAGCAACAGTATCTGGAATAGCTTGATTGGATGGGGATTGTGGGGCAGATAAAATCGGAGTCGACGAAGCCGTATCTTGCACTTGCATGGTGGAGGACGATAAGGCCTTAATATGCGGGGGGCTCAATTTACGGCGTTTCCTTGGAAAGAACTGCAACAGGTCTGCATCGTCATCAATCTCCATCATTTGCATAGACTCCTCATGTAATAGAATCGTGAGCACTAGAGGAGGTTGTGCGGCTTGAATTGTCAAAAGGAGGAAAGCTAGGAGGTGCGACAAGCGAGTGCGGGGTATCTCGTGCTTGGCCAATTTCTTAGTAACCTGGCATTCCCGATGAATGTGCCAAAAAAAGAAAGAAGCAAAATTAATCGCTTCTCTCGCTGCGATGTCAATCATTGAGTAAAAGGGGTGAGAAATGCCATAGGTGCAATTTTGGAGATTTAGGGCAGCGACAAGGAATTGGAGTGCGGCACGTTCTGGTTCAGGACGACATAAAATGGCAAACTCATTGGACGAGTGGTGGGGAAAGAGTTCTTTCATGGTCGACATGGGTAAAATAGGTCCATCCACCAAACCCTCCTGAGGGAGATGGAAGCCCTCAGCGATGGTATTAAGGGTTACTACAACACGGGGGTTAAGGCAAGCTAATGGCCAGAGAGGTTCATTAGCAGGCGTAGCGGCAATAGTAGAGATAATCTGCACAAAGAAGGGATGGCACTCCACTGAATGCCAAGGCAATTCAGCGAAGGCCAGGAGGCCACAAACATGCAGATACTCACTCACTTCCGGAGCGAGGCCAGACCGGAAGGTGACAATGTTTGCCAGAGCTTCCATGGCGCAAACAAAACACACAAAAGCATAGGTAACACAGAGTTTGCAAGCACACAAGGATGCAATAGTGAAAAATAGCATGAAGAACATGATTAAGTAGAAAGGCTAAAGGAATCAGGTGGAAAGAAACATAATCATCACGGAGTGGTGGAAATATACAGACATGTTAGTCGGCCGCCGAGTGAGACAAATGTAATGACTGCCGGATGTAACGGAGTTCCTTGAATCACGCGCGAAAAGTTGGGACGTGCATCCTGTAAATTTATATAAAGCAATGAAAGAAGAATGGTCGCAAGAGACGTCTTTTTTCTGGAATTGCCGGATTGTTCGCCTAATTTTATGTCAGAGTACTGTTGACACTATTGTGGAGTCTGAGTAGTGTGAATGTTGAGTTCTGTATTGGATGCTCACATTGAAGTTCACATAACGAGTGATTGAATGACGGATTGTGTGTCTAAGTACTGTTATCGTGTTGTATTGCTGTGTATTCCTCAGTTATTGAAGTACCCTGAGTCAGTTTGAGTAGTTATCTGGCTATGTGAATCGAATAGGTAATATGTTGCCCTGTCGGAGTATGTTCTGTGTGTTTCTATCAGACTCATTGCATTCGGTGAAATAACAGTGACCCTGAACATGAGTACGAACTAGTATCTTCGGTAACGTGGACTTTTGAGATAATTGGCAAGTGTGGTGATGAATGAATCTGTCAGCTATAGTCTTCACTTTGGTTGATTTACGGTAGAATAGCGAATCTGTAGAATGGACTACTCCTCTGTTCCAATAGCAGAATAGTCTGAAGAAGTTCGATACGCAGGCGTAAAGAAACCCAATATTGTCTAGTTACCGCAAGTAACTAAGCTAAGACGTGCATTAGTGTTTTGATGTTGTGATTAAGAATTGAGAAAAGAGTACAGGGCCTCTGTCTAACAGACCCCTACCACTCCCAAGAACCCACTTGGTCTGATAACGCCTTTCGGTAATAGAAAGTTTAATACAATTTACGGTGAATCACTATTTTACGTTTAATATTTGTTCGGTAACGATTTCGGTTAGTCATAAACACGTCGTACATTTAATATATTTAACACTTTTTACGCTTCTTCAACACTTGGCGCCGTCTGTGGGAAGGTGGCATCAAAATTGCCAGTCATCTGTCAGAATTAGATTATCGTTCGATTGACAGTAGCAACAGAACCAGATTGTTGCAGACTGTCTCGTTAGTAATACTACGCGATTAGTACAAAAGATGATACATGCCGGTTACTCGATCCGGTGAAACGTATCCCAAGAACCATCAGTCTGAAGTCCTAAAGCCAACTTCGGGAGGTAGAAGTACAACTAGGACTGACCCAGTTGTCAAGAAAGTTAAGAACGTTAAAACTGATTCCGGTCATATTCCGGTAGAATCTGGTACGCCTCTGGTACATTCCGGTACTATTTCGGCACAGTCTGTCGAAAATATAGTAACTCCAGAACCTACCAAGACGCAGTTGGAATCTAGTTTAACACTCTTGGAAAAAGATTTGAATTCATTTACGATTAGAAACGCTTTAGTCAAAGAAATCGGCGAAGGCGAAAAAACGCCGAATTTGGGCATAATTTCGGTTCATTCCGATGAAATTTTGGTAAGAGAATCACAGTTCTTCGGTGATGATTCAGCATTTTCTGTTGAATCTTCAGCCCATCTGCCGTGCTTGGAAGCGAGTTCCCATACACTGGACATCAAGGAGGAAGGAAGGCTATTCAAAACAGAGATTCGAAGCATATTAGACAAGATAATCGCACCGGAAAGTGCGTCATCCGACGATACAGATTCCGGTAGTTCAGAAGGAAAGTATAACACGCTCACGATGAATGGACAACAACAGTTATGTCCACCCAGGCCACCTCCAACGGGAGTGACGTACACTAAGTTTGGTGGATTTCTAGGAGATGATTCGGATGCTCACGTACGCACCTTCGAGATAAGCTACGCAGTTCTCAATCATCCACCGGATCAGGCCTACAAAGCCATTGTCTTCCAATCTACACTTGTTAATGAAGCAGTTAGATGGCTTATAGAATATGATATTAATCATTTCGGCACCTACGAAGCAGTACGAGATGCTTTTCTGCAGCGATTCAGGCTAAAAAAGAATCCAACCGAAATTTTTGATTATCTGCAGAATAACAGACAGAAACCAAATCAAACTGTACAGGAGTATGCTACTCTCTTCAGAACACACTTAAGACAGCTACCACCAGCACATGCTAACTTACCAGATGACGTTATCACTCAGTGGTTCATCAATGGCTTGGTTCCACAACTTAAGCAGATCATGATCATAAGATCTGTCGGAGCCATATCCCTCGATGCAGTCATTGCAATGACTCTACAACTGGAACACAAAGTCAGTGGATTTACAGAAGATTTAGAATGGTTAAAAGCAAACAAGAATGTTGCAGAAGATATGACTAGACAGGTATACTGCAACATATGCAAAAATTCAGGACATACCAGTGCCAATTGCGCACTTAATCAAACATTCTGCGCTATCTGCAACATTGCCGGACACACCACCGAAAACTGTGCATACAACGCTAGAGTACAAGGAACAATGACTGTCAATGCAATTATCCAGGAACAAGGACAGCCAGCATATCACTATGTGCCTCCACAAATGAGAAACAACCAGCAACAAGGATATCGAAATTACCGAGGACAGAGGAATAACAATTATAATCCAAACCGTTGGCAAAACGGACCACCACCGGAAAATCCCAATTTACCACCACCACGCTGCCATTTTTGTGGTGAATTTGGACATATTAGGAGATTTTGCAAGGATGCAGCTGAGTATGATCAAAGGAAGAAGGAACGTCAAAATCCAATGGCCAACATGGTAAAAATCACACCGGTAGAGACACAAGCTGCTGCAGTCCAGACTCGTTCCGATAAACAATTGCAATCGGCAGCAGAAATATTTGAACCAGGGGTACGTGAACAACACAGAATGTATAACAAGGCTAGTAAATGGACCACAGCAGAACCACCAGTCTTTCCAGAGCCTATTCCGGTAGCCCAGCCCTCGTTAACAAAGGAAGGAACACAACAAAGGGAGTTAGCAGCAGAAACATCATCAGCAGCAGATACATTGCCCACCGTAGACACCTCCGCATCAGCAGAGGCATCAACTTCAACATCAGTAGAGCCTGTCAATCAATCTCAACAGGCTTGGGAAATCTTATCTAAGGCATCTATCACTCTGCCTCTGGGCCAACTACTGGCATTAGTACCTGGAATTCGACAACAGTTCCAACAACAGTTCAGTCCAGTACCTTCTTGTATTCCGGCAACAGCAGTAGTTCAACCGGAACCTGATTCTACGGTTGATCATTCAGTTCCCTTGATTACAGTATGGTATAAGAATCATAAGATTATGCAGGTATTAATTGATGGAGGCTCTGGTGTTAACATTGCGACTGCGGCATTATGCACAAGATTAGGATGGACCGAAATCGAACCAGTTCAATTTTTTATCAGAATGGCAGATCAATCAAGAGTCCATCCTGTAGGACTTGTGCAAAATGTACCCATCACTTTGCAAGGTACAACCTTTAAAATGACCTTTGTTATACTAGATTTGCCGGAATCCACTTTGGATTACAACCTTCTTTTTGGCCGACCTTGGCTGAAACATGCGAAGGTAATACAGGATTGGTCTGCACAAGAGCTTACGTTTAAAGATGCCAATCGTAGATATGTGGTAAAATTAGATGCTATACAACCTTGCGAGCTACACGCTAGACCGTATTTTGCTGAACCAGTCCATATGCTAGATGGATTGTCAGATGATGAAGAAGAAGAGTTTCTGAAGAGTAACGCTGACTTAATTTCCTTAGGGACTATTGATCTACAGCCTGTTGTAGATAATTGGAATGCTTCAGTCTGTACAGTAATACCCGTCACAGAAGAGGCTAAGAAGGAAGACACTGTTTCGACACATGACGATGAATTGCAGCAACTTCTTAAACCAACAGACAACACAGAGAAACATCAACAGTTCTATGTTCCCGAAGATCAACTGATTACTTAGAATTTAGGAGATAAAGATCATCTGCGTCCTGTGAAGATAAAGCAAAACTTACCGGAAACATTTCAAGCAGATTTAATCCAGCTACTCCAATAATTCATTGATGTCTTTGCATGGGACTACAAAGACATGAAAGGATTGGATCCCCGTATCTACCAGCACAGGGTCATGCTGAAGCCAGAAGCAAGACCGATAAAGCAAACCAGCTACCGGATGAATCCCCACTATGCATCCCAGGTAAAGACAGAACTTGATAGGTTATTGAAAGTTGGATTCATCGTGCCAGTAGAGCATGCTGAATGGATCTCTCCGATTGTGATTGTGCCAAAGAAAAACAAGCAATTGAGAATCTGTGTAGATTACCGGAAATTAAATGCAGCAACCGTACCGGATCCCTTTCCAATTCCTTTTTTAGATACCATGCTTGATAGAGTAGCAGGTCACGAGATGTATTCATTTCTAGATGGATACAGTGGCTACAACCAAGTAAGAATGGCCGAAGAAGATATACCGAAAACTGCATTTATTACCAATTGGGGTGTCTTTGCTTGTACGGTAATGTGGTTTGGATTAAGAAACGCACCAAGCACATTTCAAAGATGTATGCAGGAGATATTTTCTCCTTATCTCACTTCATTTATGCAAGTATATCTCGACGATTTTTCAATTTTCGGTAAGATGATAGCACATCTGTTTCATTTACGGTGCTGCTTTCCGAAATGCAGAGAATATAGACTCTGTTTGAATCCAAACAAATCGGTGTTTGCGGTCTCATGTGGCAAGTTACTTGGCCACATTGTATCTGCACAAGGTATCCAAGTAGATCCAGATAAGATTTCGGCAGTATTAGAAGCTCCGGTGCCAGCTTCTCCAAAAGAAGTTATGTGCTTTATGGTCCAAGTACGGTGGCATGGAAGGCACTTACGGTGGCTTGCTCATTTGGCTATACCACTAAACAAGCTAATCAGCAAAACACCTCGACAATTTGAATGGACCAAGGAATGCCAGATAGCCTTTGATCGTTTAAAGCATTTATTAACACAAGTTCTTATCTTACAACCGCCGGACTGTGATCACCCATTTCATATATTTGTTGATGCTTCAGATATAGCAATAGGAAGTGTATTGATGCAACAAATTGATAAATGGTTCAGACCAGTGTATTATGCAAGTCGAAGATTAGCACCTGCTGAGAAAAATTACTCTGTAACAGAAAGAGAATGTCTAGGGCTAGTTTATTCGGTCAAGAAATTCAGACATTACTTGTTAGGCCGTAAATTCACATTCCATGTAGATCACGCTGCACTTGTCTATCTAGTTCAGCAGCAGCATCTAGGTGGTCGATTAGCGCAATGGGTCTTACTCTTGTAGGAATTTGATTACGAAGTCATTCACCGGCCAGGCAGTTCACATGCCTTAGCAGATTTTTTATCCCGCTTAGATTCCGGTGAAGCTCCGGTGGGCATAGATGACACGACACCCGCGATTTATGTATCAGAACCAATTAATGAAGAATCTGCAAACCCACCTATCCCATTTTCATATTATGATCAGATCTTGACCTTTCTCACTAATGGTTGCCTTCCATCTCAGACTTCTACGGCAGTACGCAAAAAAATTGCAGTCTTTAGCCGTCGATTTCGGTTAATTGCTGGAGAATTATATTATGTAGATCACACTGGAATCCTACTTCGATGTATTCCACCGCATGAAGTTAACTCGGTTATCACTTTGGCTCACTCGATTCCTTCCGGTGGCCACTTTGCTGCAGATCTAACTCACCGGAAAATTCTGCAGAATGGTCTCTGGTGGCCAACGATGTACAGAGATATATTACAGTTTGTCAAACAATGTGATACTTGTCAAAGATCGGGTCAGCCTTTGCAACGTCATTTTTTTCCTCTGCAACCCATCTTACCAATGGAACCTTTCTAGAAATGGGGTCTAGATTTTATCGGTCCAATTACACCACCAGCAGTCTTCAGTAACAACCGTTACATACTGACCTGTACAGACTATGCAACCAGATGGGCTGAAGCCTAGGCTTTATGGTCTCCTACAGCCGTTACGGTAGCAAAGTGTCTGCTAACCGATGTCTTTCCACGTTTTGTCTTACCACTGGAAATTGTCTCAGATCAAGGCACTCATTTTGTAAACAATCTAATGAAGGCACTTACACATTCGTTCCAGGTCACACATAAATTTAGTTCTCCTTATTATCCTCATGCTAATGGATTGGCCGAAAGTACAAACAAATCTTTGCTGAATATCCTTCGAAAATTGATCATGGAATCACCGGAAAGATGGGATCAACTGCTACCTGCAGTGTTATGGGCATACCGGACTACCTACAAGGTAACAACAGGATTGACACCTTTCAAATTAGCTTATGGCTTAGAAGCTATAGCACCAATGGAGATAGTCATACCAAGTTTACGCGTAGCAATCACTCAGAAACTTCTACTGGAAGACTCACTGTCAATTCGGTTGGACACACTCAGAGAGTTAGATGAGCACCGATGGCTCAGTTTCTTAACTATGCACGAAGTTCAACTAAGACAGGCAAGGACGCATGATAGAAACCTGAAAACTCCAGTGTTTTCGGTAGGACAGCTTGTACTTTTTTATAATGCAAAGTCAAATAGATCCGCCTGCAAATTCAAATTACGGTGGTTCGGCCCTTACAAAATCTCAGAGCAAATCGGTCCAGCAACTTTTCGGTTGATTACATTGACCGGAAATCCACTTCCAAAAGCAATCAACGGCTCGAAGCTGCGGCCGTATCGAAGCGCTACTAGTCCGCATTAAATCATTTGGCGGTGGACCGCCTTTTTTAGCTTTTGTTTTTTACTTTTCATTCTGTTCTTTCTCTTATTTTTAAAATAGCCGTGTTTTGTCATAAGCCGCCCTCCTTACCAGTTACTCAAGTATGCATGCCAAATTAAAAGCAATATCATTCCAGCACCGCACAATGATAACCATCACTTCCTACCCCCCCCCACCGTAATGTTTGTACTTAAGCTCTTCGGTTGCGCCAAAAAATGCTATTGCGTTCTTGTGATTGTGCTCGTGTCTTCTGTGTATTGTGTATTCGTGTGTTGTGATCTGTGTATTCGTGTTCACGTGCGAAATGGAAGCATTGGCGAATTTCGTAGCTTTCCATGATGGTATCCCTACCGAGGTAGGAGATTACCTGCGTATCTGCGGGTCGGCCAACTTTGCTGAGCTGCCATGGCACTCAGTGGAAGCCCATCCCTTCTTCGCACAAATTATCCTAGCCATCGCCCAATCTCCCATCACCGAACGACAATGGCTCTTCCCCTCCCTACCATCTAGAACCGTAATAACCTTCCAGGCCTTCGCTGAAGCCTTCCGTCTCATTCCACAAGGCTGCGAGAAAGGCCCAAGTATCCCCGTAGCCTGCATGACCGAACTTTTCCCCCGCCATTCATCGAACGAATACGCCATTCTCTGAAGCCCCGAACCTAAAAAAACCGCATTGCAGTTCTTAGTTGCGATCCTTAACCTCCAAAAACACACATACGGTATCTCCCGCCCATTCTATTCCGCCATCAAACTTGCAGCACGAGAACCTGTTAATTTCGCCTCATTTTTCTTTCACCGAATCCATAAGGAGTGCGTCGCCATAGTGAAACAAGTCAACAAAGGAACCACCCCTCGATCCAGACTTCCCCACATCCTTTCTTTCCTCTTCCCAACCATACTCGCCGCTCAACCACCAGCACGAGGACCAGTCTTAAGGCACGAAGAATCAGTTCAACTACTAGAAGATGAGGAAGAAGAAGATGAAGAAGAGCTCAATCAGTTGTTCTGCACGAAACGTATTAGAATTAGCTCCTCAGAAAGTGAAGCACAAGGCTCAGCTGGCAAAGTTAACGATGACGATAAAGACGAAGAGAAGAACGAAGAAGAAACCTTCCATGATACAGCAACTTCAATGCACAATGAATCATCGATTGAGCAACAAGAACAACAAGATCAAGCAGAGACGGAAATAATTTCGACCGAAAAAGAATCAGAGCAACAGGAAAATGAGCAGCAATCTAATCAAGATGCACTAGACAAGCTACTGAAGGCAGTGGAATCCACAGAAGCACAAAATGCAGAAATAGAACAAACAAACAAGGTAACAACTACCGACTCTGCCCTCCCCAAAACCCTGCCTGCTAACCCCATCTCTCAATCGGAACCACCCCGCAGCCCCATCAAGCCCAGTCACCCCACCGGAACTTCTGAAGCCTCTACATCCTCCCTCAATTATTCACCACCTAATTCACAACAACTGCTCACCGAAACCTTGTTGCAACCTCGCCCTCCTCTGCCACCCCACCCCATTCCAGTTTTTTTGGAATTAGAAGCCATGGGTCACCTTTTAATTAATCTATCCCAACAACTGCCGCAACACCTGAAGCAAGCCACAGACAGTGCACGAGAAGAATTCCAAAGGAAATTGGAAATAATGGAGGCGGATATCACCCCTCTTCAGGAAGCATTACAAGCAGCAAGAGCAGAAAATCATGCACTCCATGAGCAGATCAAGCAACTACAGGATACACTCCAAGCACAAGAAGAAAGCTCAAGCCAGCGAGATAAGGCATTAGCTGAAAAAGACGAATTACTGACAGCTGCCGACACCGAAATAATAAAGTTAAATCAAACAATCAAAGATACAGACGATACAAGAATAGCACTAGGAAACCTACTGGAAGAAACAAGTCCAGTTGCAGGACACAATACAGAAATACCAAGAGCAGCAGAGAGAAGCAAAGCAGGCAGTAGAAGAGCTACAAAGAACAAAATAATCCTTAGATGACGTCAACAATATGCTGAAACATCAACTGAACAGAGAATCTAAATATCAAAAGGACTTAGCAAATGCGCGCAGAGAACAAGATGCTTACTACCAAACCATAGAGTTCCAGAACCAACAGTTCGGAAGACTGGATAATCAGGTACGCAATCAGAAAGACCGAATCACGGAGATGCAGAAACAAGTAACGGACATGAAGACAGCAAGAGATGCGGCATTATCAAACGATTTCTATTTACAAGAGGCCTTTTTGCAAACACAGGCCGAAATTTTACTCACTGAAGCCATTGCCCTCAGTTCCGTTAGAGTAGATGCACAGATTTTAGAACCCGACACCCTTAAGCAATTATTAGAAACCCTTAAGAAAAAAAATAGCCCGGACATTTAGATTAGCCCGGAATATGTATTTAGAAGGTATCATAGATGAACAATAGTTTTGTAATAAAAATCACTTGCGGGTTCGAGTCCACCATGCGTGCCAGTGTTAGTCGGCCGCCGAGTGAGACAAATGTAATGACTGCCGGATGTAACGGAGTTCCTTGAATCACGCGCGAAAAGTTGGGACGCGCATCCTGTAAATTTATATAAAGCAATGAAAGAAGAATGGTCGCAAGAGATGTCTTTTTTCTGGAATTGCCGGATTGTTTGCCTAATTTTCTGTCAGAGTACTGTTGACACTATTGTGGAGTCTGAGTAATGTGAATGTTGAGTTCTGTATCGGATGCTCACATTGAAGTTCACATAACGAGTGATTGAATGACGGATTGTGTGTCTAAGTACTGTTATCGTGTTGTATTGCTGCATATTCCTCAGTTATTGAAGTACCCTGAGTCAGTTTGAGTAGTTATCTGGCTATGTGAATCGAATAGGTAATCTGTTGCCCTGTCGGAGTATGTTGTGTGTGTTTCTATCAGAGTCATTGCATTCGGTGAAATAACTGTGACCTTGAACATGAGTACGAACTAGTATCTTCGGTAACGTGGACTTTTGAGATCATTGGCAAGTGTGGTGACGAATGAATCTGTCAGCTATAGTCTTCACTTTGGTTGATTTACGGTAGAATAGCGAATCTGTAGAATGGACTACTGCTCTGTTCCAATAGCAGAATAGTCTGAAGAAGTTCGATACGCAGGCGTAAAGAAACCCAATATTGTCTAGTTACCGCAAGTAACTAAGCTAAGATGTGCATTAGTGTTTTGATGTTGTGATTAAGAATTGGGAAAAGAGTACAGGGCCTCTGTCTAACAGACCCCTACCACTCCCAAGAACCCACTTGGTCTGATAACGCCTTTCGGTAATAGAAAGTTTAATACAGTTTACGGTGAATCACTATTTTATGTTTAATATTTGTTCGGTAACGATTTCGGTTAGTCATAAACACGTCATACGTTTAATATATTTAACACTTTTTACGCTTCTTCAACAGACATAATGGCGACATGCATGCATTAACATAATCAGAGACACAGAGGGCGGCTACTAATCATGGTTAGGTAAGAAAATGGAAATATTACGATCAATCGGTCAACCAAAATCACGCAGAAAGGAAAGGAACATCGAGGCAGAACAATGGAGAAAAAAATGAGTGAAAAGAAAAAATACCAATCAAGCATCATGAGGACGAAGGCGGTGGATAATAGGGATGAAGCTTCGATCCATTGATTTCCTTAGGAAAAAGGGTACCAGTTAAGGTGGATAACCAAAAAGTTGTTGGTCCCACTTGGTTGGCAATGCGGTAGGGACTGAACCAGCACAATTTAAACTTTCATGCGGATCGATTAGATTTAGCATTATAAAAGAGCACTAATTGGTTGATAAAGAATTGGGTCTAGAGAATTCAAGCTCGTGCTCATCTGAAGATCATGAAGATCAATTGACATTAAGCACTCATCTTAACACTGACATCAATGATGATGGTCATTGGGATGAGTTAGACCAAATGATGGATCAACAAGAGGTAGCTAGTGAGCCATAAGAAGAGAATGGAGAAGCTTTGAATGAAGAGGTATTATGGACACCGAGCCTTGATAAAGATTTTACATTTCAAATCAATGATACAACAAAACTACAATTTCATGAAGTAAGTTTGGAAGGAGTCAAAACTTTGATCCACCCCAATGAAGAAGAGCAACCGGAAACAGAAACACAGACCAAAGTTTCTATCATTCCATTAAGAGTTATTCTAGAGCCATAACCAATGGATGTGCATCATGGAAGCAGTAGCTCAAAAGTAATCCCAAAAAAGGAGGTTGAACCGCATATTCAATTACAGATCCAAGTAATGAAACACTTCATACAATCAAAGGCAAAGATGTGCTAACCGATGAACCTCCAAACATCTCTAAAACATGTCTAAACATGGATGTGGAACAAATAAAGCCAATGATCATCCATATGATTCAAAGTGCCATGGACACTCAACAACAACTAGAGGAGGCTGACAAAGAATATGAGAAAGTGCATATGGAAAAGAATGAAGTTAAAGCACTTAGTGAAAATCTATCCGGTTAGATGCTAAAGGCCCAAGTAGAACTTGAAAAGGTGAAATAACAACTAACATGGGCAATCAACCAAATTGACACATTAAAAGGTGAGAATGCTCCTCAGACAACTCAAGTCCTTGAAATCCACCAAGACTATGAGATAGTCAAGATGGAAGACACTAACCTTCAACGAAATATGCACAAAGTGAAGACAAAAAGGTATGCCTAGTGAATTGAAGCAAAATCCTAAAGAAAAAAATCAAGGGTTACATGGTGGATGCTAACTTGTTAAGGAACCGAAATAAAGAATTAATGACTTCATTGTTATTGAATCAACCAATAGAGGCATCGAGCTCACTATAGGGAGAAATCCAAAGCCTAAGGAAGAAATTAGAAATTTATGATGATCAATTAAGAATAAAACAAACACTTCGAGTGCAATGGGAGTCAAATTATGCACAAGACACAACTGAACTCAAGAACGATTGGAACAAAGAATTTAATCAATACACTAAGCAATCCAAGCATGATGCCAACCAACTCAAAGAAATATGTGAAAGCAAACTCAAAGTAGAAGTAGAGATCAAGGACATACAAAGATAGAGTAAACACAAAGATCAAATCATCACAAACTTACAGACTCAATGAATGAAAGTTTAGAGTGATAATGAAACTCAATAGATGAACATGGGGACACCACTAGTGCAGGAAACCAATCTGGCTATTGAGGAGAATGAGGTATGTCCTCTTTCTCCCCCAAGTCCAAAGAGAAAGAGCATTACTAGTGTCTCGATTGACACAAAATTTTGAAGAAGCAGTGCTATGAGTGATGAAGGAAGCTAAGATAAAAAGCAAAGATCTTGATGGAATCATGAATCCATTTAATGTACGATATTATGAAAGAACAAGCATGAAGATACATTAAGAAAACTATCGAGTAGGATCCGGATCAAGATTTGAACTTCAAGACAACTACTTTCAACTATATGCAAGAAGAATTTAACACGGCTAATCCTATATAGAGGAAGAGATTTTTGGAAAAAAATCCAACTTTGCAGGTGCATTGGCAAGAGGTACCATATTTATTATAGGTCAACCCATCTTTTTGCCTTGTGCCAAGACCTAACCCATGGCCTCACTGTTGGGAAAATCAGAAGAGCAATAAATAAATAAGCAATGACTCAATTTTCCCCTACTATCGAGCCCACTAAATAACTACCTACCTACAAAAAATTATATAATCTAAACTATCAATTTTTGGTTATCTAGATATGCACACGTACTAGAATTAACTATCAAGCTTATGAATAAGATCCTCTGCACGATCCTAACAATATTAAAAGTCTCCAAGCATGTTGGGTATATATTTTTTGAACTTCATCGATATCAACCAAGGCAGTGATGCCTTGATTTTTTATATTTCTATCATGCTAAGCCATTTAACTATCATGGCATATTACTCACACCTCTTGTTTTTGTCAAGCCCTTACTTAAAAGCATTCGAGGAAGCATTTTTTACAGGATTTCTTGAAGTGGATTCAGAAATACTTTTGAAGAACTCATCTAATTTAAATGCTAGACTTGTAGCTTATGAGCTTAACTTTTTTGTAGATCATCTTCAAGCTCCCCATGACAGAATCAAATCTGCTCAATGGAAAGAATTCATGATCAGAGAAGCCAATCTCATAAATGCAATTGAACAAAAAGTCTACCATACTTACACACATCACCACCAAAATCTTGTCAAGGATGATAGAGTTCAGGAGGGTGGATGTGTGAAGGAAGAGACCAGTAAAAGAAAAAGAAGAAGAAAATAAAAAATGAAAGTAATTCAATAAACAATACTCTCTTCCCAAATCCTTGTCGGCGAGTGCATTGAGCTCAAGTAAGACACAAAAGAAAGAAAAGACATGAGCCCTAGATAGTTGAAAGACTACACTTCCCAACCTATGTTACGACATCTTCAGCCATAGGTTGTGTGTGTGGCCAACAAGGATAATACAACAACCCTAGTGTATGAATATAAGGAATACCAAGGGTGAAACGAAAGCATCAGAATGAGGCTTGGATAAGGTGAAAAATAACCTTTGAGTCTTGAAGGCTTCTTGAACGATGGTGGTGTGTAATCAAAAGAAGTATATACAAGGGAATTACGACATCAAGTCGGAGAGGAACAAGATGGAAAGAGGGGAATGAGGACAGTAAGCCTCAATTACCATATGTATCCTAGGTTTATCCACTTGTTGCATGTCAAGAAAACCCACAAAAGCCTTTCAAGTGATGATAGAGACTAACAGGGGGAGATTGTTGCAGAGGATTGAAGAGGACTAAAGATAAGAGAAAAAAAAGTAGAAGAAAGAAGAGAAGAGAAGCATGCCCCCAAAATTTTCAAGAAATGTCTCATTTTCTTTTCCCTAAAATCCATTGTAGAAGTGTGGGAAGCATTGTAAATGATATAGAGGAGTCTTCTAGATGCATGATCCCTGAAGACTATAACATTAACTTTGTACAATAGTATGAACTTAGTGATTTATAGAGAAAGTTTCAGTCCCTCATGTGAAAGGACCAAAATTAGGGCACATGTATATAAGTCACTTGTGACTCTTTTGTAAAGACTTTTTGCCAAATGAAAAGCTAACTTGCAAAAATTTCGAATTTGGTTCCTCTTGCCAATGTACCTTCTTCTTTGTGAGATTGTGTATGTGTTTGAGGCATGGAATGTGTTTCTAGAGGTGTTTTCTATCCCTTCCCCATCTCTTTTCACCGTTAAGGTGTGTGTGCGAAGCATAGGAAGTAAAGAAGTGAGAGTTGGTGCTTCCCACCACTCTATTTTTTTTGTCATAACTCAAAGTATAGAGATCTTATGGAGCTAAGAATATGACCATTGGATGCGCCTCATCGAGAGCTTGAAAATAAATGCGCCACTGTTGTAGAGCAAAAAAGAGCACAAGGCAGAGAAAAAGAAGGGCCCCAAAATTTTTCCGATTTGGACAACATATTTTTGTATCATAACCATTCTTGTATATATTTTCCGTTGTAAATGCACTAGAGGAGTCCTCTAGATGCATCCCCACAGAAGAGTAGAGATTTACCCATGTAAAATAGTAGGAAATTAGCCCTTTAGTGAATAAAGTGCCGGTCTCTTGTGTGAAAGGACCATTTTTAGGGCACAGTTATATAAGTCAAATGTGACTCTTTGTAAAGAACTTTTTGCCATTGTGAGAATAGAGAGCACAGAAATTCGAATTTGTGTCTTCTTCACTCTGTATCTTCTTCTCTGTGAGCTTGTATGTATGTGTATTGCTTGGAAAGAGTGTTAGGTAGTGTTGTCAGTCCATGAAAGTGTTTATTTGCTGTAGGTAATGTGTGTGCGAAGTGTAGGAAGTGCTGAAGTGTAAGAAGGTAATTCCCGCGACTCAGTATTTTGCTCATAACTTAAAGTAGGAGTGTCAAAATTGAGTGAAAGCACTGCCATTGGATGCGTCTTCTTGAGAGCTTCGAAACGCATATGCCATTCGCTATCTTTGGAGTTCGGAGCTGAGAGAAAAGTCCAAAATACTGACGGTTGCTGCACCAAGTATCGTTTCGCCATGACCGACAGTTGAAGCTTGATTGGATTAGTCTTTGCCTTGTTTGCACTCTTTGAGTAGTTCATTTGCATTGATCATCACATGATTGTGTGTCTTCATACACTCGGCTAGGTTTGTATACTCATCGGATTGATATTTAAAAGCGTGAATCCCCACTATATGCACTTGAGAGGGGATTGAGATATAGTCTCTTTCTCCGCAAGTCCCTAAGGTGGTACTTAGGTCAACACACTTTTTGGCGCCGTTGCCGGGGAGTGACGAATCAAACCGAGGCATTCGTGTGATGGTAAGTAGCTTTTTTGCATTGAAGTAAGAGGAGGAGTGGTGATTTTCTCTTCTTTGGTAAGTCATTTTCAACTGCACTTGCTACTTCTCATTCTTGGAGTGTGTGTAGTGACTTGTTAGTTTAGGGAAGTTTGTAGAAGGAGTAGAGTAGGAGTAGTTAGAGAGTAGACCAAGCCACTAGAGTAGAGTTTTCTTTTTGAAAGCAAGAAAATCCCAAGTATAAAAGCCAAAAAGAGTCATTTGCAAATCACTTGTGTTTTTGAACAAGTATCGTGGGCAGAGACAATCGAGTATCGTTTCATAGCTATAGAGAGCTAGGCAGAGCAAAAGAGGGTGCTAGAAGAGTGGGAAAGAACATCAGAGGTGAGCCCTTCTATTGCTAGTTCTTTTTCATCACTCAAAAATCAATTTTAGTATGAAACGATCTGCGTCAGGTATCGTTTAGGACCAACAGGGTAAAAAAGGTGTGTTTTGATTGATACAGAGAGAGGGGAGAGGGTAGGAGAGCTAGTACAACAAGTTTATTGAAGCAAAATTTAAAAAATCTCTTTCAAAATTTGTCCAAGGGTCAAGTATCGTTTTGCTCCCGCGATCGAGTATCGCGATACTTAGCAAGTATCGTTTTGCTCCTGTGGTCGAGTCGCGATATTTCCCTCCTATCGGTATCGTTTCACTCAGAGGTCGTTTCGCTGAGAGATCGGTATCGTTTCGATCAGAGATCGGTATCGTTTGGCCCAGAGATCGTTTTGATCAAAGATCGCGATATTCACCAGCGATCGTGTATCGTTTGGTTCATAGGTCGTGTATCGTTTGCACGAGAGATCGGTATTGTTTCGGTCAAAGATCGGTATTGTTTCACTCAAGCGATCGGTATCGTTTATCAGAGATCGCGATATTTATCAGAGATCGGGTATTGCCTAAGTCAGAGATCGTGTATCGCCTGTGTCCAAGTATCGTGTATCGTTTCAGACCAAAGATCGGGTATCGTTTCGCCCAGAGATCGTCCTGGCCAGAGATCGTTTTAGCCCAGAGATCGTGTATCGTGGAATTTAGGAGTTGAGTATCGTGATCTAGAAAAAATTCATTTTCAGACGATTCCCAGTCAAAACTTTTCTGGAATTTTGGTCCATAGTGAGGAATCCTAGAAGCGAGAGGAGTGCAAGGGCTGATTAGAGTTTTTAAGTGGATGAACCTGAGATCCGGAAGAATCTTAGGAAGCCGAAGAAGTGTAATCTCTTCTGTAGGTAGTGTAGCTGAAGCAAGTAGCCGTTCACATTACTCGGAGACCTCCAGTGAGTCAGAGGAAGAAATTCCCATGGCTTTAGAGGACATGCAGAACACAGTACCCATGATGGGCATGATGTCAATCATTGAGGGAGAGTACAGGACCTCCTTGGAGTATGTGAACACCAATCAAAATGAGATCCCTATTTATTTGGATGGTCTAAACAGATCAGTGGCAAGGTTGAAGAAGGCTTCAGAGGCTTACATAGTGCCTAGGCCAGCAGTCAAGTATGTAGGAGGATTTTACATGGACAAAAGAGATATCCAGTATGTTGTCACAGAGCACCCGGAAAACTTTAATGAACATGGTGAAGAAAATATTGCTTCCACCTTAAACGGAGGTGGAAATGAAGAGCAAGTAACTACACCTAGAGGAAGATCTACTATTGCAAGGATATGGAGAGGAGACCTGATTCCCCAAGATGACACCTTAATGGATGTATACTTGATCAATGGGATGGAGCATCTGCTTAGAGCTCATTCCTCAATATGGGAAGCTGCTCCCAATCCTGTCACCATCTATGAGTTACAAGATCCTGATTTCCCCACCATTGTTACATATTTGGATAGGAACCAGAGAAGATATTGGCCTGTAACAGATTTGGAGAGAGCTGAGTTGAAATATCAGAATATTCCAGTGTTTCCCCCTAGGGACCAAGCCACTACTTCAGGGAACCCACTTGGAACATCTCATAATGATTCATATCAACAGTCAGGCCAAACACAACAAACACAACAAACCCAAATTCCGGTCAGACCACATGTACAATTTGCAATGTCTGCAAATAATCCTAAGTACCGACCTCATCCAACTGTGGACCCAAGACATGGAATTCCTGCTCCAGTTAGACCACCTGTAGCAAGAGGACCGGGCATACCCATAGGAAGACCAATTTTCCCAGTAATGCCTAGACCGCCCGAAGCAGGAAGAAGATTAAGGCCAATTCAAGTTGCCAAATGCATGAGAAACCACTACGATGGCTCTAGTGAACCTTACAATCACATAGCTGAATTTAAACAAGTAATCAGAGCCGAACAAGTAGAAGAATTCTTAATCCAATATGAGTCCTTTGGTCTTACATTGTCAGACACGGCATTAGCATGGTTTCAGCCATTGGACCCTAATGGTTTTCAAAACATGGAACAAGTATATCAAGGAATGATTGAGGAATTCACTAAGTCGGGAATTAAAAACAACTCATCATCATTGATCCATAGCTTTAAGCAAGCCCCTACCGAATCAGTAAGATTGGCCGCAAGAAGATTCAAACAGTATGTGGACAGATGCCCAGTAGAAGAGAGACCTACCCAAAATAAAATGGTATCATTATTTTTGGAAGGATTGTTGAACGGATCTTTGAGATCTTTAGTATATGTAAAGAGAGTTCAAACTTTGCAAGAGTGCATGAAGGAATGTATAGAGCTAGAAGACAACCTAGCAGAAGATTTGAAAATACCTCAAGGTAGCTTGAAAAGCGAAGATTCTGCCACTAGCACATCAATTCCTAAAAACAATGTAGAGGAGATAGCCGATTTGCTAGCAAAGAAGCTGAACGTTCAAGGACAGAGGAACTACCCCAGTAACCCTATGAGAGTGCCCATGCTCAGAAGATGTATGCAGTGCGGAGGTGATCATCCTTCTCACTTGTGTACTAGGGGAGTAGTCCCACCACCTGCTTATGGCTATAATAGACCACCTGTCCCAGGACCTCTACAACATTGCAGTATAGAACAAAAGTATACAAATCACAGCACAGAGAATTGCCCTTACAAGAGGCAAGCGCGACCAGCACAGCCATACATGAGACCTTATGGATACCCACAGAGAGAGCAAGGAGGTGAAGCATGGAGATACCCTACCTATCAACAACAGGCACCAGTGCCGTGACCATATGCGTATCAAGGATACACCCAACCACAACCGGTACTAGGACAACAACCACCCCGTCCTCAGAATGTTGTCCCAGTCAAGAGAGCTCAACCTGAAGAAAATCTAGAGAGAGCAATAGTCCCAGCCACACCTTTGGTTAGTAATGAATCATATGACTCATCATATGACCATAGTCAAGGAGCATATCCCTCTTATGAGAGCTCACTGATAGAATATGGACAAACATACGACCCATACGCTTATGACATAGAAACACAAGATAGCTCGTATGGATATGAGCAGGATTATGTGCCAATGATGTACACAGCTCCTAGAGCAACCGTACCACCCCGACCCCTGAATAGACCGCCTGTACCCAGAGGACCCGCCTGTACCCAGAGGACCATGTTACAGATGTGGAGGTGATCATTATATCGGAGAATGCACATTGCCAAACCCACCACCACCACAACGAGTCTGGGAAGGCTACTGTAGTGATTGTGGTAAGGAACACCTCTTCAGAGATTGCCCCAAGAATCCCAACAAAGTTGCACCCAATGTGCAAATCAATGTGATAGAAGTAATCGAGTCATCAGGGAGCGATAAGGAATACACTATACCATTGAAAGCACGAGAGCCAAAGCTAGAGAGACCCCAGAAAAAGCTGAAAAACACAATCAGAGTGACATAGAGACGAATACACCCACACCACAGAGAGTTGAAGACTCGGAAGAGCCTGAGAAAAGTGTGGTAAGTAAAAGAACCCAACGATGGAAGAACCGTAGAGATAGGATAAAAGAAAAGAAATTACTGTAGAAAAAGGAAAATGAGAAGAACGAACAGAATCCAAAAGAGGAACAGAAAAAGGAAGAAGAAATTAAAAGTGAAAAGCATAAGAAAGAAGAGGTTGGATCAGTCTTAGCAGATCCCATGCCTGAAGAATTAGCCATGTGGATTCAGGCATACAAGGCACGAATAAGAGCAGGACCTACTATAGAACAACATGAAAGAGAATATCCTAGAGGTGACCTAGAGAAAGAGAGGTTGGAGATTTGCAAAAAATTGATAGAAGTTGCCCAACGGACTTTAGAAAAACCTGCTCTTCCATTACCTAATTCACGAATTCTTGAAAAAGAATTCCAAGAATGCGTCATCTCTAATGATACCAAAGAACCTGAAGTAAGTAAGACACTGAATGATAATTATTGTGAGTATAAAAGGGAAGGATCCATTGTTCCCGAAGTAGAAGGGGAATGGCCTAAAGATTTGTGGGCAAGAGTCCAAGAGGACAGATGGAAGAAAGTGGAAGGGATTGAACCACCCTTTGAAGAATTAGAAGCAGAAAATGAAATAGAGGGTTCAATACATGAATTAAATTCAGAAGAAATCTTACCAGCGGATCCAAGTGACAAAGGAGATGAAGGAATAAAGGTTTTGCCCAATTACACAAGGGAGTATGAACATGAGTCAGAATTATATTGTATCCCTTCAATAAGGAAAAAAGAACCGAACCCATCAGTCCAAACGTCGGATATCATACAACACCTTAAAAAAGTGAAAATCCCTTGTAGCCTAACTTTAGAAGAACTGTTGAAGGCTAAACCACATCTAAAAGGAAAATTAATCAGCCAGTTGGAGAACAAGGCGGAAGAAAAGGAGATATCAGATGAAGTAAACATAGTGAAGATCCCAATGGACAAGGTAGGAGATTTTAGTGAGGGAGACGAAGGAAACACTTGCCTTCCAATTACTTATAGGGGATATACCACCAAAGCCATCTTAGATTCAGGAGCTGGCGTAGGCATTGCCACTAGAGAAATCTGGGAGAAATGGGGAAAACCAGCTTTAAGACCAACGCGTATGAAAATACAAATGGCTGACGGACACACTGAAAGACCCTTGGGATTATTGGAACGAGTAGTTTTCACCACATGCGGAGTTGAATTTGAACACACCTTAGCAATTTGTCAATTTGAAAGGGCGAGCAACTATGAAATGATACTCGGAAGACCTTTCATGAGACAACTAAAGGTTGTGCAAGATTGGGGAAAGGATGCGGTATACCTACAACATGAAGGAACCACCACGAAAATAAATCTCCACACATATACATATCAAGATGTTCCCCCCTTACAATGGAACCAAATTCATAAGGAAGAAGACGACCAATCAATTCACAGCATAGGTTCTAGTGACCAGACTTGGATGAACGAGGACACACATCTATGGATATGTCAAACTGCCAAAAAAGAAGAGGATAGGAGAAAGGGATGGCAGCAAAGGCAAGGCGTAGCTAGGTCTGTACAAGATCCAGCTTACATGCCGCAAGTCTTTTTGGATGAAGAGTTTGAACCTCATGGTTGGATGGAGATTTTAGCGACCCTCGATGTATGTGTGAACGAAGAAGTAATAACTATGAATGAATGTATCGATGAGGAAGGATACGATGTTAGTCTTTATGTAGTAGTCCTTCAGGAGGCTGAAGAAGGAGAAATGATAGAGAAAGAATGGAAGGAGGACTATGAGAGCATTGAGATGGAACCAGAACCGATGGAACCTGAGGAGAAAAATCAAGAAATAAGCGTCACCGCTAACGAAAACAATCAAGAACCTACACAGGAAGAAGAGCTGGAAGTAGATAAAGAGCCAGAAGGTGAAGAAAATAGGCCAGAAGATCAGTTTGAAGTGCCAGCTCACTTCCAAAGATATGAAGTAGAAGAGAGAAAAATTGCTATTCAAATGCCTAAAAGAGAGGCACAACCAGGAATAGCTTATGACAATAAAGAGCAAACCAAGAAGATAGTAGTAACCTTAGAGGAAGGAGAAGAACGATGTACTTTCATTAGACAAGATGTCTCCATGGAGGAAGAACAAGAGTTAATACGCCTCATAAGGGAATATCGGGATGTCTTTGCCTGGACCTATAAGGATTTGAAGGGAGTAGATCCATCTATCTGTGCCCATAGAATCCCAATGACACCGGAAGCCAAACTGTCTAAACAAAGACCATATACATACAATGATGTGTATTCAGCAAAGATAAAGGAAGAGATAGATAAGTTGTTAGATGCTGGATTCATATATGAGATTGAACACACGGAATGGGTATCACCTTTGGTGGTAGTACCAAAAAAGAATGGAAAGTTAAGGGTATGCATCAATCTGAAGAAAGTAAATGCCGTGACCATAAGGGATAGTTACCCATTACCAATTACGGATCATCTATTGGAAAGAGTGGCAGGGAAGGAAGTTTATAGTTTTTTGGATGGCTTTTCAGGGTATAATCAGGTAGCCATTGCTCCTGAGGATCAGCACAAAATCGCTTTCGCAACTGAATGGGGAGTATATGCCTTTAGAGTCATGCCATTTGGTCTAACTAATGCCCCAGCTACCTTTCAAAGATTGATGTGCCATGTATTCAAAGAATTTCTAAGAAAAAGTATGGAGGTATACGTGGATGATCTATGTACTTATTCAGCTATACGATCAGAGCACATCCCTGAACTAGAAAAGATCTTTGCCAAATGCCGACAATATCGAGTATGTCTCAATCCAGAAAAATGTGTCTTCATGGTTAGACAAGGAAAAATCTTAGGACATATTGTCTCTAAAAATGGAATTTCAACTGATGAAGACAAAATCAAAGTAATTCTGGATTTACCAAGACCTAAGACTGCAAAAGAAGTTCAAGCATTTATGGGACACTGTGGTTATTATCGAAGATTCATACACATGTACGCCATAATTGCGAGACCTCTTTATGCATTATTGACACAATTTAACTGGACGGAAGAATGTGAAAAAGCCTTCAACGAGTTAAAGAATCGATTGAGTTCAGCACCAATCCTTCAAATACCTAAGTGGAATAAGCCATTTCACATTCATGTGGATGCTTCCAAGTTTGCCATTGGTTGCATCTTAGCTCAACCTGCCGATACAGGAAAACTAGACCACCTGATAACCTATGCCAGTAGACAACTCAATCAAGCAGAACACAATTATACCACCACGGAAAGAGAAGGCCTAGGGATGGTGTACGCAGTGAAAAAATTCAGACATTACCTGTTGGCAAACAAATTCAAATTCTTCATTGATCATCAAGCTCTACTGTACCTAGCCAATAAACCTTGCAATACAGGAAGACTAGTACGATGGTTTTTATTGCTGATGGAATTTGATTTTGAGGTAGTAGTCAAGAAAGGAAATACTCATATAAGAGCAGATCATTTATCTAGAATGACCCATGGAGAACCACCCATTGGAGTACCAGATGATTTACCAGATACCTACCTTTTTAACCTGGAAGTATGTCCTCAATGGGCAGAAAAGTTGATCCCTATACTTATACATGGACCTAAAGAGGGGATCACACCAAACCAAACTCAGGACCTTTGGAAGACTAAAAACCTTCGTATCATTGCTAGAAGTTTGTATCACCAAGATTCAAGTGGACTGCTAATGAGATGTGTAGAAGAAGAAGAACAAGAAATGTGGCTTCAAAAAGCACACGTAAATCAATGGAAAACCCACTTAGATGCCAACGGAACATGGCAAACACTCAAGAGATTGGGCATATATTGGCCAACCATGCAAAGAGATGCACATAACTATGTGTTAGCTCAAGAAATGGTTGGTTTGTATGCACTAATATGTTTGTATTTGGCAGGGGAATTTATTTGATTACAGGTACCTGAAGAATTGATCAAATAATTGACGAGAGGAATACAACATGGGAGTGCTAAGACATACAACACGGATTTCCTCAAACTTTTGCCGTGGGGAGCTTCTACCATTTTTGAGTAGACAAAGGCTACACTTGCGGTTCTTGAATGATTGATCCACTCATTTGATAAAGATGTTTTGATCGCTCCTCGGTTTTTCACCAGAGCAATCGCAAGCATGGGAGCTAACAAATTCAATTAGATATCTACGAATTTAATTTGGTTGATGTAATAGGCCAAAAGTTGTTTCACTCCGTTTCCTTTGCAGCTCTGACAAAAGAGTCTCTAGTAGCAATAGAGGAGGATCATCCAAAAAGGGGGAAAATGGGCGACAGTTTTTTTGTTTTTTCTGTTTCCTTGTTTGTCCTCGAGCTCTCTGTTTTTTTCGTGCGCAGGCATTGAAGGGGGGTTCTGCCATAAAAAGGGGGTTTTTGAGCTCAAGGCTGGCGCTTCGGAGACACTGGGGGTAGCTACTTCTTGAGGTAGTATATGACAGGCCGCATCGATTCCCATGAGAGGAGATCTGGGAACCTTTGGGCTACTTTGTAGGAGCTTCTGCGAGTACATGGATCTCTAAACATCTCGCAACTTGCATGGAGTGGGAGGTGCTTTGGAGTAGTTTTGGGCCGGACCTAGCGGGGGCTTGTTTTGGGAGCAGGATGGTGGTTCTAGGTTGATGCCATTGCATGCCGCTCTTCTACCATCAATTTTGTTCATTAACTTCCATGAATAATTGCATCTATTGTAGCAGTAATGTTCAACTGTGTGAAACAAGATGATATTCAGGACTTTTCCCCATATGATGATGGTGAAGGATACAACATTTATTTGGACAAGGGTGTGCACAGGTAGCTACAAAGCATGATATCTGTTGAAGATAGGGATCGAGGTCGAGCTGCTATTGGCATGAACTCCCTTTGATGCCTCTCTTGAGAAGATAAGGCTGCGCTTCAATCTTAATACTGATCCTTGGCGTTTGTCACTCAAGACCCCTGAATTGTAAGAAGACGTTAAGGGTATGCAAGAACACAGGGATTAAAAAGAAGGGGGAGGCTCGTGTTTTCGGAGGCAGCCAGTTGCAAAAGTGGAGGAGCAGAGTTCGGTTGCTGGAGCTGAGGAAGGATAGAGGTGCATCTACTGGGGCCTTTTATTTTGACTCTGTCCAGTTCTTATTGCCCCCGATGGTTTGAGGAATCGATTAGCAGAGAGAAATGTGCGGGTGTTGGAGTGCCCACAGAGAACCTACTGGCCCTGTCCTTCTATGCGTTGAAAATGCATTGGGTAAGAGAGGACTCCGGGGATCCTGAGGGAGCTTCTATGTGAGGAAGAGCAGCATTCGGGGGAAGGAGAAGGCGACGAGAGAAGTCCAGGACCATCCATAGTTGGAAGCAAGTCAGACCTATACTATCTGGTGAATTTCAAGGGATGGCTCACTGGCGGGAACATCCAACTGCTTGAACATCACTCTGGACCATCTGCTGCGCAGGCAATGAGAAGCTAGCGAGATTCACTTCTGAAAACAGTAAGATCATTTGGGTTGCATTCTGTTGTCGTGTGTACTGTAAGGATCGCGAAAAAATTTCCACGATAGGATTTAACTTCAAAACACAGTTGCGGAACGATTGTTGACAGAGTCCTTCATAGATCGGCCCAATCCCATCCTTCTTCCATTGTAATGCAGTGAATGAATCGATATATGTTTTAGGATACTTGTTCGAAACTCTCCGCAATGTCTTTACCCAAATTTCGATTTCAGGCATGAGAATTTGCATTATGACCATTGCAAATTAGTACAGAGTTCTGGCATGTAGGCGTTCTGAAAGTTTTCTGTGGGTATGTGTGAGTAGCCTTCCTTGTTTGAATTCTTGGTGGTAAAGTTTTCTTGAAATACTCTATTGAAGCATCATTAGCCTCAACTGCATATTGTGGTTGCAGACTGTAAGCGATCTATCATGCACTTGGTAAATACATGGGGTGTCAATCCTCACGACGAGTCATAGCACTGGGTAAAGATGGTGTATTTCCAATATTGGATATGCATTAGGGGGCATGTTCTGAGCTGTGGCGTGTCACCATCCTCATGTGATTACTGTCTTCTTCCATGAGCAGTGGATGCTAGGGATCCCACCAATATTTCCACCCAGTCCCTCGGTTTTTTCGTTGATAAGGGATACCGAACATAACAAGTAATGTCCCGGAAATCTTTTATAATTGCATAATATACGGAATGCCTTGTTCAGGTCATGTTAAGTTGAGGATAATGTTGAGCACATAATATACCCCCAATGAAGGACAAGAAATTGAACTCTAGCTAAGCGTTATATTCTACTGAATGCAACATGGGCATCATGCTATAGCGGGGTAGAGGGAGGCGTCGAACATGCGAGCAAACATGAGAGGACTCGTCATCTCGTTTCTAATGGCTTCATACTGACCTCCTATATTCTGTATGATGCACCGATGGCGATGTTATAGATGGCTGATAGGGTAGGCTTTTCCATGTGGAATATCGGATTGTTTAAATACATAGAACCAGATGGTTGAAAGCCAAGGAATTCAACACAGGTAACCATGCCTGTGGTATGTTCCCTATTATATTAAGGGCCATGTGAGCGTAAACCAATATTGAAACTGACATTTCATTTGGGTTGGGCCTTACCTAATGGGGAGTGAAAACCCACCAGGTAATTCTTGTCATATTTGTATAATGCACAAGTTGATTGAGTGAGGTGTTGTCAGTTGTGGGTCGCTTATGTAACTCTTTTTGTCGTCTTTTGAATTCTCATCACCTAGTCAGCCTGATAACCTATATTGCAAATGAAGATCCAGGAGGCATGCTTATCAATGAATGACGGTGTGTACTCTATGTTGGAAGACCGCTAATCCCATCTCATAGATAGCTCTGAATGCGCAACACATGACACTCACTCTTAGGATCAAGAGGGGGGACAATCAATGGATCTCTGAGAGTGTGAGTGTATGTGGGTGCAATTGCATGGTATGATAAGTTCGACTTAGTGTGTTTGTGCAAACAAGTGACAAGGTGTGTGTGTAGGGGTAAATAGGAGAGTGAAGAAAGTGGGTGAGAATGCGTGTGTAAGGGTGATGGGAAGCGAGTGAAAAAGGAAGTGAGAGTGAGAAAAAGTAAAGGAAAAGGAGGGCGAGAACGAAAGGAGGACGCGAGGAAGCAAGAAGAGAAATCTCGAAAATTAATTCACAAGTTTGGGTCCCTACTCACGTGCATATAAGTGTTTCCTTCCCCCCTCTTCCACGAGTACATTCGAGGGGAATTAGTGGACTTGGAGTAAGAAAAAGTGACCGAGTGCCAGTAAATTAGGCAACCCATAGGCGTATGTAAGACACTTTCCCTTGGGTAAAGAGACTTAAACACTATGTATCAGCCTATCAAACCTGTCAAGAACAAATCCCAGATGAGAACTCTACTTTATGCTATTCTACAGTAGCACCAAGATGGAGCATGCCTCTGGTAAAGTTCTTAAAGACTCAAGAATATCCAGAAGGAGCCACTTTAGCAAGGAAACGTGCGCTTGTAGAACAAAGCAAGGATTATGCCATTATAGGAAAACAACTTTTCAAACGAGGAAAAGATAATCAATTACGATTGTGCATACATGAAAAGGAATATCTTTCTGTTTTAGAGATGGCACATACAGGAGCTGTAGGAGGGCACTTCTCTGCAGATAAGACAGCAAAAATGATCCTCTTTGTGGGAATGTGGTGGCCAACTCTACATCAAGATGCCATGACATATGTCCAACGATGTGATACCTGTCAACGAACGAAATATCCAATTAGAAGAGATGAGATGCCATTAAGACCCATGATAAGTGCCAGAGCTTTCACCAAATGGGGAATAGACTTTATAGGACCGATTAGCCCACCAGCGAAAGGATCCCATGCTGAATATATAATTGTAGCCACAGACTACCTGACCAAATGGGTAGAAGCCAAAGCAACCAAGAAAAATGACGCAAGAACTACGGCCAAGTTTCTTTTTGAGAACATTTTCACCAGATTCGGATTACCAATAGAAATTGTGAGTGATAGAGGTACGCACTTTGTGAATGAAGTTATAGAAGCCTTATTGAATGAATTCTTAGTAATTCATAAGAAATCAGCTCCTTATCACCCACAAGCCAATGGACAAGCCGAAAGTTCGAATAAAATCTTGTGTACAGTTCTCACAAAAATTGTCAACAATGGAAGATCTGATTGGGATAAGCAATTACACCACTCTCAGAGTTGCAACCACTTATGAGTGGACGGGACATGAACTATCAGCTCAATTGGATCAAATAGAAAAACTTCACAAAACTAGGTTACAAGCAGTAGCAGGCATTTATGCTGCTAAGAGGCGACAGAAAACATACTTTGATGCTCACATTAAGGACAAAAATCTGAAGGAAGGTGACTTAGTCTTGGTATATACCTTGAAACAACACGCTAAGAAGTTGCAGAAGAGAGGATATGGCCCATTAATCATTAATCGCATATCTACAAGTGGAGCCATCAGTTTAGCAACCTTAGATGGAGATGTATTACCAAACTATATCAGCGGATGTCGAGTGAAAAAATATCTAGAACCGTTGACTGAAGAAACAATGTCACGATTAATCAAGGGCAAGAATAGACGCATAGAAGAGGAAAGGATACGAGAAGAAGCGAGACAGGAAGCACTAGAAAGAATAAAGAAACGAAAAGAGTGGATGAGAGAGCGAGATGAGAGATATCGACTAGGAGAAGAACTCATCCCAATGGCTAATTTTAGAGCCAATCAAAGCGCAGGTTCACAAAGAACACAACCATATTTGAATTTGGGAGCAGGTAGAACATAGTACCATTTAGTGGATGCTCTCATTGACACAGGAGCTGTTGTAAGCTGTATCAAGATTTCTTTGACCCAAAAACTCAAGGAGGAAGTACGTCCATCGATAGCACAGTTGATAGGAATAGGAGGAACAATCACTCAATGCGTAGGTGAGATAACCTTACCTCTGCATCTTGGCAATAACACTATGGAACAGAAGTTGATAGTGTGTCGTGATCAGGATTTACTCGAAGACGTGGTGTTAGGTCAAGACTGGATTTACGAATATGAGGTGACCATTCAATTGGCTTTAGGATACATATCAGCTAGGATAGGACATCGTGAGGTATTCAGTCTGCTAGAAGAACGACCAAGCAAAGCTGCGAGTGTAGAGCAACAAGTTCATTTCAATGAACAAAATCGTGAGTGTATGTCCACTAGCACTATAGAAAACCCTTCGTCAAGTACTTCTTGTGAGGAGACATTGAATTCTGCTTGCATTCCATCTTCTATTTTAGCAAGTCACAAAAGTGTCAATCAATTTGAGGCCAACCTCAGTGAAACACCATGCACAAAAGAGTCTAGTCCTATGAATAATCCAAAATTTGTACCTATTAAAATATACCCTATTCCATACTCTAACCAAGCGTGGATAAAGAAAGATCAAGTGAAGGAGTATCTTCCACGACAGAAGCACAACCGACATCAGAACAACCAATCAAATAGGAAAACAATTCAGTCGGAGCAACGAAGTCATCGACGAACTGCTACAATATGGATTCCAAAGAAAGTAGTAGCCGCTCAACCGGATCGTTCGCAAATATGGATTCCTAAGTCATGCGCTCCAAAGAAGCTAAGCCGAAATGATGATCCTCAGCACAAGAAGAACCAATATGGTCCACAGGCAAAACAACCACAAAAAAGGAGCTACTGGAGAAAGAAGGAGTCTGCGATTGCAACCCAAGCCAATCCGAGATTTACAAATCAGATAGAGCAGACATACAACAAGAAAAGAGCCACATTCATCGGAAATGGGCAACATACAACAAGGCCCAACAAAATGAAGCAGATTTGGATACCGAAAGAAAAAACAAACGGCATGCATCAACCAACTACTTCCAATTGCACACATATGGAGCCTTCGAGACCCAAAGTATGCATGATAGGGCCACATTACAAGGCCAAGCATTCGGCACAACTTTCTTCTATTTCAGGATAGTAGAGCACATTTTCCTCTTGGGAAATAGGAGAGCACTTGTACATATATTCTGAAAACCACTCAAAAATTAATAATCACTTCGGCTATGACCTAATTTTTTGTTTTTCTTTTCAGTTGAGAACATCAAAAAATCTATAAAAATTATTTGGGAAAAATCCAGATGGCATCTCCTGATTCAGAAGCTACGCAACAGGAAGAGGTGCAACTTCTTCCATTGGAATCAATAACAAAAGTCAGAGGCCATTGGTTTCGTGATGACCAACCAGTGTCAGAAATCATTTTTATGGCAACTATCAAGATCATGGATAGGGATCACTATTTTCCAATCATGTCACAGGACTTCAAAACAATAATACAAGGATTACCGCATATCGAAGATGTATGGACACAAGCAAGGATAGATGCATTTCTTAGAATACCTATTTATCTACCTCATTTTCAGAGATGCACTCAGGTAATGAACACACTGCAGCCTGCAGCTACAAAGATATCAGTTCCGGAAGCACGCGTATTGGATAAAGTCGGAACTTGGAAGACAATTCAATTCACACATGAGTTGATCAACAAAGCTTTCGGATGGAACCAAGAAGGAATTACTAATGTCAAGGAGGAATGCCATGACGCCAAGAAAAGATCCTTTGTGGATATTAACCGAGTAGACATCGAAGATGCTGTACGTTTGGTACACCAACATTTTTGTTTCCCGAGCATGAATAGATATACTGCTCCGCAAAAGATTGTGGTACAATTATTATCACATGCAATGAGGCAAGTAGGTAACAAAGTGAACCTAACTCCGTATATACAAGAGAGATTATTTGAAGCCCAGAAAAGATGGGGTCAGAAGAAGCTCTTGAATGGAAGTTCGACTTTGACTTTACTTATATACGAAGCTCTTGACATGAAAAATTGCTTACGTGAGATGCCCACATCAGAAGGGTTAGCTCAATATGCAAAGTCTGCTACAGTCCCAAAGAAAAAGAAAGTAGGTATGGTTGTGGAAGAGGCAGGAACCAGCTCACAAAAACCCATGAGGGGTACGAAGCGTCTACGGGAAGAGGAAGCTCAAGCTACACCTCAATCTAAGCGGACACATGTCCTTCCGACGCTTACGAAAACTCAAATGCCTATTACTAAAAGAGATCTATCTGCGGCCCTCGAAGAGACACACCAGTATATGCGAGGCCAAGTCAACTTAAATGTCCAAGGTCATCATTATAGACAGGCAAGTCAAGAGAAACAACAAAGGAGTACAGAGAAGAAACCAAAACAACCAGGAAGATACAAGGAACTAGGCATAGATGATTCTAGTTCCAACACAGAATCCAGTGCTGAAAAAGACACTCTGGACACTGATATCAGAACAGAAACTCAAGAAGAAGAATGGAATGAAATCAATCAGGTCGAAGTGACACCGGACAACCACGAAGAAAAGGGAAAGAGAGTGGAAGATTTTGATATACCCGAGCATGTCATTCAATTGAATGATACTACAAAGATAAGCATCAAGGAAGCTCCAACCGGTGTCACATATGCCCAACCATCTATCAAAGAGGAAGTACAAACTCCAGGGAACGTGGATTCGGAGGAGCTACAAACTAAAGAACCAATTGTGATTAAGGTACCTGATGATACACCTCAAGGAAACAAAGAAGACATGGTGGCTGAGCCAAGGATCCAACTTCAAATTAGGCAGCCCCATGACACTACATTACATGTGGCTCAGGGCAAAGATGTCACAACCGGCGAAGAACCAAGCATTCCAAAAACATGGTTGAATATGGATGTCACTCAGCTGAAGCCGGTAGTCAAGCAAATGATGCAGACAGCGATGGATACCCAACAACAGATGATGGACATAGATGCAGATTATGATAGGGCCATGCAAGAAAAAATTCAATTCCAGATAATGAGCGAACAACTGTCATCACAACTCATCCAGGCACAAAAAGAGATAAAGGTCAAAAGCAATGAGTTGCTCGAAACAAAAACGCAATATGAATCATTAATGGCTCAGCATCACCAACTCCAAGCACAGCTCATTGATTTACAAAAACTACATGATGCAAGCGAGGCTGACAAAGAAAGAATGAGAGCTAGAAGCACTCTACTAGAGACACAGCTCAAGGTATACCTGGAAGAAAATGACACATTGCGAAGCAGAAATAAAGAATTAATGAAATCATTATTATATGATCAACCGATTGAGCAACAAGAATCCTCAGAAACCAAAGAAAAAGAATTAAGAGATCAGATCGCACAATATGCAGATTTGCTGAGACAAGAGCGCGTAGGGAGAGAAGAATCAGAACGGACGCACAGTCAAGAAATCAATGAATTAAAAAAGCAGTTAAATATAGCACATGGAAAACTTGCAACAAGCTACAGTGAAAACATGGATAATGTGGCTGAAATTGGAAATGAGTTACTTGCAGCAAAAGAAGCACTCAGGGTAGCCATGCAAGAAGTAAAAGAGAAAGATGAATGCATAGCACAATTAAAGACTCAAATAAAAGAGAAAGCACCGATCGGGACACCAGTAGAGCCAATAAAGAAAAATCCTACTGACGAGGTAGAGGTACATCCTCTATCCCCCCCGATCTATCATTCTCCCATACATGAGCAGATGGCGGATATACATGATGATCATCCGATGCCATACACTGCAGAAATAAGTCAGAAGGAACGGGCACTAGTGGTGTCCCGATTGACGGAGAATTTTGAAAATGAAGTCATTAAGGTGATGAAAGAGGCCAAGATCAAAGGTAAAGACCTGGACAAGATAATGAAGCCTTTCAATATTCCGTACGGACTATTGAAAGAGAAAACAAGACGATATATAAAGAAGATTACAAAGAAGAGTCCAGATGAGCAACTCAATTTTAAACAAGACACATTCACATACAGCCAAGAAGAGTTCGAAGCTGCACAACCAATCTGGAGAAGAAAGTTTTTGGAGAAACATCCCACACTACGGGTGCATTGGCAAGCAGCACCATATTTATTACAGGTAAACCCTTCATTTTGTCCTATACCACGAAGAAGGGATGCCAGAGAATTTTTGGACTTGCAAAGAAATGGTGTAATAAATAATCAATGGCTGAATTATCCGCTACTACCAAGCCCACCACATAATTACTTACCAACGGAGGATTATATGGTCAAAACCATCGAATTTTGGCTGCAGAATTATACGACAGTGCCTGACTTAACTGTCAAAATGACCAATAAGATACTTAGTATGATACTTACGGTACTCAAGGTCTTCAAGCATGCGGCCTACACCTTTTTGAATTTCATCGGAAGTAATCAAGGCACAGAAATCCTCATTTTTGATCTATCGGTTATGCCAAGTCGACCAACAATAATGGCTTATTATTCCAGATTGATGTTCTTGCCAAGTGTATATATGCAAACTTTTGAAGAAGCTTTCTTTACCGGATTTTTTGAGATTGATTCCGAAATCTTTTTGAAGATGTCAAATTTAAATGCCAGATTAGTAGCATACGAGCTTAGCTTCTTCGCAGATCATAGACAGCCACCCAATGATGGTGTGAAGGCAGAACAATGGAAACAGCTAATGATACGTGAAGCCAATCTGCTAAATGACACAGAGCAAACAGTATATAGAACATATGCCCGTCGCTTATCAAAGCCTGTCGGGGACGATAGAGTCCAGGAGACGGGCAGTGTTGAGGGAGAATCAAGTAAAAGAAAGAAAAGAAGAAGACAATGAAAGAAGCAGCTTCACTAAAAGGAAATATCTGAAGATATATCTCTGCACAGAGCCCCGCAGGGGCACACACACCAAGGAAAAACACGTAGCCGAAGAGACGAGTCAGGGACAACAAGTATTCCATATGAGGGTGCTTCAACCTCTTGAGTAACAGAGGATTCTGATCAAGGCTTACGAGCTACATCCTCATATGAGCACTAATGGCGTGCGTGGCAAACCGAATTAACAGGCTTTGAATAATACAGTAAGGCCCGACGTGTGCAACCAGGACAAATCAGAGCGCCTCTAAAACATAATGTAAGATCAAGAATCAGGCAAAACTGACCAAGGGTTGTGTGCGGACAACAAACTGAAGACAAGAAGCAAAGCCTATCAAGGGACGACAAAGACGAAGAGGGGGAGAGTGTTGTAGAGCAAAAAAGAGCACAAGGCAGAGAAAAAGAAGGGCCCCAAAATTTTTCCGATTTGGACAACATATTTTTGTATCATAACCATTCTTGTATATATTTTCCGTTGTAAATGCACTAGAGGAGTCCTCTAGATGCATCCCCACAGAAGAGTAGAGATTTACCCATGTAAAATAGTAGGAAATTAGCCCTTTAGTGAATAAAGTGCCGGTCTCTTGTGTGAAAGGACCATTTTTAGGGCACAAGTATATAAGTCAAATGTGACCCTTTGTAAAAAACTTTTTGCCATTGTGAGAATAGAGAGCACAGAAATTCGAATTTGTGTCTTCCTCACTCTGTATCTTCTTCTCTGTGAGCTTGTATGTATGTGTATTGCTTGGAAAGAGTGTTAGGAAGTGTTGTCAGTCCATGAAAGTGTTTATTTGCTGTAGGTAATGTGTGTGCGAAGTGTAGGAAGTGCTGAAGTGTAGGAAGGTAATTCCCGCGACTCAGTATTTTGCTCATAACTTAAAGTAGGAGTGTCAGAATTGAGTGAAAGCAACACTGCCATTGGATGCGTCTTCTCGAGAGCTTCGAAACGCATATGCCATTCGCTATCTTTGGAGTTCGGAGCTGAGAGAAAAGTCCAAAATACTGATGGTTGCTGCACCAAATATCGTTTCGCCATGACTGACAGTTGAAGCTTGATTGGATTAGTCTTTGCCTTGTTTGCACTCTTTGAGTAGTTCATTTGCATTGATCATCACATGATTGCGTGTCTTCATACACTCGGCTAGGTTTGTATACTCATCGGATTGATATTTAAAAGCGTGAATCCCCACTATATGCACTTGAGAGGGGATTGAGGTATAGTCTCTTTCTCCGCAAGTCCCTAAGGTGGTACTTAGGTCAACACAGCCACTGTCTATATTCAAGTATTGGAGTTGAGAGATATCACTTAATTTTTGTTTATTGTTCCACAAAGTATCATGATACACACTATCGTGTAAGAGATGTCCTGTGAGGTGGATGTTCCCTTTTTGCATGCATTACTTGATCCTTTCATACATTAACTATCATGTAAGCACATGTCTTCATATAATATATGCATTTGCTTGATGATTGAGATTTCGTCTCTTTCATCGCAAATCCCTAAGACATTGTGAGCTTAGGTACATAGAAACAAAAGTAACTATTGTCAAAGATTTGGAAGGAAATCTAAAATATATCATAGAAACTAGAGAATCCTCAATGTCTCTCCAGAAACATGTTGATAAATTCTGGTAGAATGTGTATGAACACACTTAGGATTGTTGCGACACTTTTTTCCCTCTTTAGGAGTTTTTCTTTTTAATTTGATATATGCCTATAACCCTAACAGATTACTTATCTTTGTACATTCACTTGGTAGTTCATTCAATTTTGTGTTGTGCTCCAAACTTCTTCTTCTTCCTTGTCTTGTTTGCATGCTTCTGCAGACCTCAAACTCCAATAATTGGTAATAGAGTAGGTCACTGCTTCATCTAGGGCATTAGGATAGGTTGGATGGTACTAATTACCCAATGTGGGCATATATGATACATCATGTAATGTTAGAAAAAGGATTGTGGAATATTATGAAGGCATGTTGAAAAACATCCTACTACACTTGCAAATACAGTTATTGAAGGTGATGTAGATGGTGTTGAAGATGATGATCTTCAAGTTCTTGTTTGCATTACGATTCCCGTTGCAACTACTGTAAAGCAATTTCATGGGATGCTAAATATGCTCACGTGTATACATTGATAGCTTTGTCTATCAAAGGTGCTATTCTCCCTCACATTTGCTCTTGCAAAACAGCAAAGGATGCTTGGGATACACTTACCATTTTATACAAGGCAAGAAATGAGGCTCCTGTTGCTTACCTCTAAAAATAGTTGGAGAGTGAGCATATGAAGGAAGGAGATTCTATGGACATGTTTTTTTTTAAGATCAAAGATTTGAAAGAGAAGTTGATTTCAACTTATGAAGTCTTGCTAAATAGTTTACTTGTGCAGATTGTTCTTAACAGTCTTCTAGATTCATATCAGAGTTATGCTCCTACTCTTAGATTGATGATGAAAGGCAATCCAAATGTCTTAACATTTGCGGAGTTACACTTTGTTTTGTTGTGAATTGGGTACCCTTTGTTTTTATGGGGGGGATACATGTCTTCTAATTTTAATGCATTTCTAGTAGTTCCATATACACCTCAACAAAAATGGAGTTTCTAAAAGAAAGAATAGATCTCTCATGGAGATGGAAAGGTGCATGGTCAAAAGTCAAGCTTTACCACATAGCTTCTAGCTTGAGGTTGTTATGTGTGTAGCATATGTACTTAACAAGTGTCCCACCAAAGCACTGCAATCTATCACTCTATATGAGGTTTGACATGGTTCCAAGCCATCCATTGCTCATTTGTGTGCCCTTGGTTATGTGGCATGTGCATTAGTGCATGACCAACACAAGAAATTGGATGATACAAGGAGTGAAATGTATTTTTGTTGGGTATAGCTTTGAAAGCAAAGGTTATTGTTTGTATCATACACATACTAAATGCATTTTGGTTAGCAATGATGTTGTTCATGGGGAAGATGCAATTCAATCATTACTTTCATGTACCAAGGAGACTTTAGTTAGCTCTAGTGTGTATGACACTTTTCACAACTGTAAAATCAAGTGCTTGTCCAAATGAGGCATTTTATTAGCCTTTGCAAGTTCCACATCATGATGCACATCCTTCCATCCCTGATTGATATTTTCATGATGCACTTGTTGATGAGAGGGCTGATATAGAGGAGGAAAATACTATGCCTAAATGGTTGGTGCAGACTTTGAGAAATAGCAAATTAGTTTACCTTTGTCATATCATACTCATTCACACTCTCATACTGCTTCCTTTGCATCAAATTCCTATGTAATGGCTCTCTAGTCTTTGTGAGGAGAATGAGCATGTATCTTTTGATGAAGCACAAAAATTCGAAACATTGGATGGTTATTATGAAATCAAAATATGATGCTATAATGAAAAATGGTACCTAGTCTTTATGTGATCTGCCTCCAAGCAAAAAGGCCATTGGAACTAAATGGGTATACAAGCTAAAACATAAGTATGATGGAACATTTGATAGCTATAAGGCTAGGCTTGTTGCAAAAGGTAATGCTCAAGGGAGAGGCATTGATTTTGATGAGACCTTTGCACCCACTTGCTGAATGACCATTATTCATAACATATGTGCACTTGCAGCTTATCATGGTTGGAATGTAAATCAGTTGGACATTAAAACTATATTTTTTGAATGGTGACTTACATGAAGAAGTGTATGTATTTTGTCCCCATATTTTTGTGCAAAAAGGGCATGAAAACGAAGTGTGCAGATTGAAAAAGGAATTATATGGTTTAAAGAAAGCAACATGTGCTTGGTATGGAAAGATACATTCCTACTTGGTTGCACATGGTTTTGAGAGTAGTCCAACTGATATCACCAAGGGTGCAAAGGATGAACTTCTTATCATTGTTGTATGTTGATGACATGTGGCTCATTGGTCCTGATGAGAAACACATTGCTCAATTTGAGGTTGCTTTGCTTACCTCTTTTGAGATATTAGATTTGGGGAATTTGCATCATTATTTGGGCATTCTATCTATGCAAGTTGATGGGGGAATAGCTTTGTTTCAAACAAAATATATTGACACATTATTACAATGTTTTGGCCTTGAAGAATGCAAACCTATTGCCACTCCTATGGAAACATGTTTACGGTTGAGTCTTAATGATGCTAGAGATGCATTTGATGTTGTTCTCTATCAGCAAGTTGGTGAGTGCTTGATTTACTTATGCATAAATCGACATGATGTTCAGTTTGTTGTCTCTCAAATGAGTAGGTTCATGCATTGCCTAGGTGTCAAGCATTGGTAGAAAGCTAAATGCATCTTTCACTACTTGTGTGCTACTCGGCTACTTGGATTGTTTTATCCAAAGGGGGGATTATTACTCCCATATTTTTATGCTTTTTCTAAGTCGAATTCATCTAGTTGCTATGACACTCATGTGTCCACTAGTGGCTTTTGCTTCATTCTTAGTAGCTCATGCATCTCTTGATTGATCAAGAAGCATCCTACTATGGCCATTTCTAGTTGTGAGGATAAGTATAGGGTTCATAGTGATTGTTGAGTGAGTGTGGCTTAGACACCTCTTGGCTGATTTTGGTATTGGTCAGTCTTCTTCCACCACCATCTTCATTGAGAGCCAGAGCACATTGATAGTTGCAAGGAACCCTATGTTCCATGCTTGCACAAAGCACATTAAGGTGCACTATCATTATGTTAGGGAGAGGCTCTCTACTGGAGAGATCAGTTTGGCATATGTGCCCACACAAGACAACATTGTAGACTTTTGCACAAAGGCTATGCCTAGGGAGAAGGTTGAAGCTTTTTGCATAGTTTTGGGCTTAGTTCCTTTTATGAATTGTTCTCTTTCTACGTAGCTTGGCGCTTTGTTATACATGAGTGTCAGCTCCTTGTTCACGACATCACTCCTAGGGTGGATTTGTTGATATATTTTGGTAGTGATGTGTATGAAGTCCCTTATGACTACTATGACACTTTTTTCCATGTTTAGAAGTTTTTTTTTCACTAGCTTGAATATATTCCTATAACCCTAATCGATAACTTATCTTTGTACATTCACTTGGTAATTCATTCAATGTTGTGTTTTGATCCAAGCTTCTTCTTCTTCCTTGTGTTGTTTGCATCCTTTTGTAGACCTCAAAATCCAATAGAACACATTTGCATCACTTCAACCTCATCGAATGCGATTGTGAAGAATTCTAATGTGTAAAAAGATGTGGCCAAAGATTTTTAGACTCTGTGACCTGATTCAAAGAACACAATTTCGTTTAGAGATTTTTGGACTTTCGACTTTAGATCCGTAAGAAGCCATCCAGAGGACACCCATCCTTGGCATTTAGAGACACTTGTGGTCATTTTTTAGTTATATTGGAGAAGGATCAAAATCTATCATTTGGACTTTGAGTGAATCGCAAACTAGACAATCATTTAGTTTTGACTCAAACAATATCAAAGATGCCATTGTTAGTCATCGGATGCCAAACTCTTAATACTTGTAAATATTAACCTAGTGAAACGCCTTGCCAAAGAGACAAAACGATGTAATTGTTCAAATTAATGAAATACCACTCTATCTCAAGGTACACACACAGACGAGAAGAGAAAGGTATCAGATATGATGGACTGTTAGTTTGCAGCATCGTAGTAGAGTGTTTTGTTATTTCATTGATTCATTGTTATCAGGGTGTCTGATTGTTGATATAGTGTGGTGAATCATTATCTGTTTATCTCTAAGTGATGATGGATGCATGATTCGGTGGATCATTAAGTTTGCACTTTGTATCTATAAAGTTTGGTGTACAATATAAATTTGCCACCATATTTGATAATTTGTTAATTAATTCGGTGCTAAGTATTTTGGAGAAACACAAGGATCCACTATTTACTGGATTCTGCCACCCAAGAACCCTCTAGACATGTCTTGTTCCTTCACCAGATTGGACCAAAGGTTAACATTGGTGATCCTACTGGGGAGTAGTTTTTATCATCTACATGCTGATAACATGTTTTGGTGAGACCTACCCAAAGTATAGAAGTGACAAGCATGTTGTTCAAGTGAATAGTGCATTGTGTACCCCATAGTGTAAAGCCAAAGAAGGTGTGACATTTGAAGAAAAGAGTGCCACAAGTAGCCATTCGACATCGTAGTATTTTCTTGTTTTTGATCTGCAGGAAATATCGGAGAATTCTTTGGTGATGTTTGATGATATTTCGGTGTCTGGTAGCAACTCAATGTTCCATGCAAGTCTGATGCTCGAGGATACTTTGGCCGCCTCCAAGGCAATGATTGTGAGCAAAAAGACGCAAACATCTCAATTTGTGCAAACCAAATTTCCATAAAAAATTGTAGTGGACATCACAAAAATTGCACAAATGTTGATATATTTAGGTAGTGATGTGTGTGAACACACTAGGACTGTTGGGGCATGTTTTTCCCTCTTTGAGAGTTTTTTTTCCCCTAGCTTGTATATCTACTATATCCCTAACGGGTTACTTATCTTTGTACATTCTAGTGGTAATACATTCAGTATTGTCTGTTGTGCTCCAAGCTTCTCCTTCTTCCTTGTGTTGTTCACATGCTTCCGCAAATGTCTAACTCCAACAATTGGTATCAGAGCAGGTCATTGTTTCATCTAGGGCATTTTTGACACCCCTTCGATCACAAACTTTGGTCAATATCTAAGCTGGTTTTGGCCTCCAAATGCACTGTCGTAGCGCTTGTACAGACTATTTCATCTTTTTGTGCCAAAGATATATACAGGTTTTGGTTCGCCACTATAAGCATCTCGAAGTCTACTACAGGTTTAGTAGAACTCATCAGGGTAGTTCTATTCAACTTTTTCAAATATAGTCATTTTTTTGCATCATGTATTTTAGTCAGTGGCCATGGCTCAGAGCAGTGATGTATTTCGTATGTTGGCTATTGAGGATAAGGTGGATGGTACAAATTACCCATTGCGGGCTTATATGATACATCATGTATTGGCTGCAAAAGGAATGTGGAATATTGTGCAGGGTGTTGAAAATCATCCTATTACACCTCTAGATATAGGTATTGAAGCTGATGTTGATGGCATCGAAGATGATGATTTGCTATAGATTCTTGTTCGTGCTACGATTCCTGTTGCACCTACTGTAGAGAAAATTCATTGGGATGGCATAGATGCTCAGACACATGCATTGATATCCTTGTCTATCAAACGTGCCATTATTCCTCACATTCACTCTTGCAAAACAGCTAATGCTTGGGATACCCTTACCACATTGTACTAGGCTAGGAATGAGCCTCGCGTTGATTACCTCCAAAAACACTTGGAGAGTGAGCAAATGAAACGAAGGTGATTCTATGGATAGTTTTCTGACAAAGATCAATGATTTGAAGGAATAATTAATTTCTACTGATGAAGTTCTTCCTGACAGTTCACTTATGCAAACTATTCTGAATGGTCTTCCCAACTCATATCAGAGTTTTGCTTCTGCTCTTCATTTGATGATGAAAGGCAATCCAAATGCCTTAACATTTGAAGAGTTAGTTTCTGTTATGTTCTAGGAAGATCATTCTAGGCAGAACATGTCTATTATGCATGTTGCAGATCAAGCTTTCCTGGATAGTCATAAGGGCAGAGGTAAATGGAGCTCATCTACTAGTAAGCAGAAATCTACAAATGCTGCACATTTGAAGAAGGAAGACAAAGATGAGAAGAAATCAGAAAAGCAGAAATTGTTTTGCAAATATTGTAAATCAAATGATCATGTAATTAAGAGCTATCCAAAACTGGCTGCTAAAGAGGCAAAGAAAAAAGAGGCCAGAATGGCTAGTCTTATGCAAAATGAAGAATGGGCATTTAGTACTGTTTGGAGTCTTAACCCATCTTCTCATGAGTAGTGTATGTCTGTAGTAGACTCAGATGTTTCGTATTTTGATATTGGGGCAACCAAACATATTACCTCTCAGTACAAATTCTTCACTTCGCTTGAGCCCCCCCTACAGGGAATACTATCACATGCGCCAACATCTCCTCTTATCCTGTCATGGCAGTTGGTAAGATCATTCTGACTATTGCTGACGGCAGTTCTTTTACATTGTCGGATGCTTTATTTGTGCCAGGGATCAAGAAAAATCTGTTATCAATTTCTGCATTAGCCAAGATTGGATTGGTTGTGAAATTTCTTGATGACATATGTATAGTTCATGATCTGTCCAATGGCAATGTGATTATTGCTTCTGGCATTTTTTTCATGGGCTATATAAGCTCATGGACTATTAAAAATTTGTGAATGATTGAGCATGTGTAGTATGTTGATATATTTAGGTAGTGATGTGTGTGAACACTCTAGGACCGTCGGGGCACTTTTTTCCCTCTTTAGGAGGTTTTTTTCCCTCGGCTTGTATATACGCCTATTGCCCTAATGGGCTACTTATCTTTGTACATTCTCTAGTAATACATTCAGTATTGTGTGCTTGTGCTCCAAGCTTCTTCTTCTTCCTTGTGCTGTTCGCGTGCTTCCGCAGACGTCTATCTCCAACAATTGGTATCAGAGCAGGTCGTCGCTTCTTATAGGGCGCCGTCGACACTCCTCCGTTTGCAGTCTCAGATTCACACGAAATTTGGTGAGCATACTCAGGGTGTTTTCGAGATCAAAACGGCTTCGTTTTGTGGTGCTGAAATCGCGATCTGAGCTCGTTTCAGCCTCCGAACGCACTATCGCAGCGCTTGTGCAGGCTATTTCGTCCTTTTGTGCCAAAGGTATATACCAGTTTCTGTTCGCCAGTTTAAGCGTCTCAAAGTTTGCTACAGGTCTAGCAAAACTCGTCTGGGCAGTTCCGTTCAACTTTTTGAGATACAGTCAATTTTCTGCATCAAGGTATTTTAGTCACCGGCCATGGCTGAAAGCAGTGATGTATTCCGTATGTTGGCTGTTGAGGATAAATTGGATGGTACCAACTACCCATTATGGGCTTATATGATGCAACATGTACTGGTTGCAAAAGGACTGTGGAACATTGTGCAAGGTGTTGAACGACGTCCTGTTACACCTACGACTACAGGTACTATAAATACAAGTGTTGGAGCTGATGAAGATGGTGTCGAAGATGATATTCCACAGATTCCTGTTCGTGCTGCTGTTTCTGTTGCACCATGCCCAGGCACATGCATTGATAGCTTTGTCTGTCAAACGTGCCATTATTCCTCACATTCGCTCTTGCAGAACAGCAAAGGATGCTTGGGATACACTTACCACTTTGTACCAGGCTAGGAATGAGGCTCGTGTTGCTTACCTCCGAAAACAGTTGGAGAGTGAGCACATGAATGAAGGTGATTCTATGGACAATTTTCTTACAAAGATCAAAGACCTGAAGGAACAATTGATTTCTGCTGATGAGGTTATACCAGATAGCTCACTTGTGCAGACCGTTCTGAATGGTCTTCCTGATTCATATCAGAGTTTTTCCTCTACTCTTCGGTTGATGATGAAAGGCAATCCGAATGCCTTGTCATTTGAGGAATTAGTCTCTGTTCTGTTGCAGGAAGATCAGTCCAGGCAGAACAGGTCCATTATGTGTGTTGCAGATCAAGCTTTCCAGGCTAGTCAGAAGGGCAAAGGAAAATGGAGCTCTTCTACTACTAAGCAAAAATCTGCAAATGCTGCACAATCGAAGAACCAGGATAAAGATGAGAAGAAATCAGAAAAGCAGAAATTGTTATGCAAGTACTGTAAAGGAAATGATCATATTATAAAGAACTGTCCAAAACTGGTTGCTAAAGAGGCAAAGAAGAAAGAGGCTGGAATGGTTGTTGCAGAGGCCTCTACACCAAAAACAGAGTCTGCAAATCTTGTGCAGGAAGAAGAATGGGCGTTTACTACTGTCTGCAGTTTTGACCCATCTTCTCATGATCAGTGCATGTCTGCAGTAGACTCAGATGTTTGGTACTTTGACAGTGGGGCAACCAAACATATTACCTCGCAGTGCAGTTTCTTCTCTTCACTCGAGCCTACCCCTACAGGGAATACTGTCACATGCGCCAATAACTCCTCTTATCTTGTTATGGGAGTTGGTAAGATCATTCTGACTACTGCTGATGGTAGTTCTTTCACTTTGTCAGATGCTTTATTTATGCCAGGGATCAAAAAGAACCTGTTATCAGTTTCTGCATTACCCAAGATTGGCTTGGTTGTGAAATTCGTTGATGACAGGTGTACAATCCATGATCTCTCAAATGGTGATGTGATTATTGCTTCTGGCATCTTATGTCGTGGGTTGTATAAGCTCATAGACTATGAAAGATCTGTGAATGATTCGGCATGTGCAGTTCATGATTCTCAGGCTATGTCAGCTGCAAAGCTTTGGCATGCACGCTTTGGTCATCTGAATTTTGCTAGTTTGCTACGCCTACAAAAATCTGAAATGGTGTCCTCTTTGCCCAAACTTGAGGCTCCTGGAAAACATGTTTGTGAAGGTTGTATTTTGGGCAAAATGCAGCGTTCTTCCTTTCCAAAAGATGGTTCAGTTCGGGCTACGCAGAAATTGCAGCTTGTACATAGTGATGTCTGTGGTCCTATGCAGACACCCTCTTTTGGAAATTACCTTTACTTCGTGACTTTCATTGATGATTTTTCCAGGCATGCATGGGTATATCCACTCAAAGCAAAGTCCGAAGTGTTCATGTGCTTCAAACAGTTTTTGGTTTTGGCTGAAAATCTGTCAGCATGTAAAATGGGCACCCTCCGTTCTGATCGAGGGGGGGAATATATGTCTTTATATTTTAATGCATTTCTGGCTGAACGTGGGATAAAACACCAATGTACAGTGTCCTATACACCTCAACAGAATGGAGTTGCTGAACGAAAGAACAGGTCACTCATGGAGATGGCGAGGTGCATGGTCAAAAGTCAGGCTTTACCACATAGTTTCTGGCTTGAGGCTGTCATGTGTGCAGCATATGTACTGAACAGGTGTCCCACTAAAGCGTTGCAGTCTATCACTCCATATGAGGCTTGGCATGACCGCAAGCCATCTGTTGCTCATCTGCGTGTTTTTGGTTGTTTGGCATATGCATTAGTGCCTGAACAACATCGTAGAAGATTGGATGATAAGGCAGTAAAATGTATTTTTGTTGGGTACAGTTCTGAAAGTAAAGGCTATCGTCTGTATCATCCACAGGCTAAACGCATTCTGGTTAGCCATGATGTTGTCTTTGTGGAAGATGCTATTCAGCCATTGCTTTCATGTACTAAGGAGACATTTGTTAGCTCCAAAGACATGTATGATACTTTGATGCCTCTTTTTACAGGTGGACAGTCTAGTGCTGGTCCTAATGAGGCAACTTCTCAGCCTTTGCAGGTTTCATATGATGATGCAGATCATTCCATTTCTGATGCAGATTTACATGATGCACTTGTTGATGAGAGAGCTGATATTGAGCAGGAAAAAACTATGCCAAAATGGCTGGTGCAGACTTTGCGTGACAGCAAATTAGATGCACCTTTGTCATACCGTACTCGTTCAGGCTCTCATAGTGCCTCCTTTGCATCAGATTGCTATGCTATGGCTGCATCTAGTCTCTGTGATGAGAACGAGCCTGTTTCTTTTGATGAAGCACAGAATTCAGAAAATTGGATGGCTGCTATGCAATCTGGCTATAATGAAGAATGGTACATGGTCTTTATGTGACTTGCCTCCTGGCAAGAAGGCCATTGGCACTAAGTGGGTATACAAGCTGAAGCGTAAACCTGATGGTACAGTTGACAGGTATAAGGCTAGGCTTGTTGCAAAGGGTTATGCGTAGGAAAGAGACATTGATTTTGATGAGACCTTTGCACCTACATGCCGTATGACTACTGTTCGGAGCATTTGTGCACTTGCCGCCCATCATGGTTGGAATGTACATCAGTTGGACATTAAAACAATGGTGACTTGCATGAAGAAGTGTATGTTTTTTAGCCCGGTGGCTTTGTGCAGAAAGGGCATGAAAACCAGGTGTGCAGGTTAAAGAAGGCGTTATATGGTTTAAAGCAAGCACCACGTGCTTGGTATGAGAAGATACATGCCTATCTGAATGCACATGGTTTTGAGAACAGTCCAACTGAAAGCACCTTATATGTTAAGTGTGCTAATGATGTGCTTCTGATCATTGTTGTCTATGTAGATGACATGCTGCTCACTGGTCCTATTGAGAAGCATATTGCTGATTTCAAGTCTGATTTGCATGCCTCATTTGAGATGTCTGATTTGGGGCATTTGCATCACTATTTGGGCATTCAGTTTATGCAAGTTGATGGTGGAATGGTTTTGTGTCAAACGAAATATACTGACACATTATTGCAACGTTTTGGCCTTGAAGACTGTAAGTCTATTGCCACTCCTATGGAGACAGGTTTACGATTGAGTCTTCATGATGCTGGAGATGCATTTGATGCTGTTCTCTATCAGCAGGCTGTTGGATGCTTGATTTACTTATGCATTACGCGGCCAGATATTCAGTTTGCTGTCTCACAAATGAGCAGGTTTATGCATTGCCCAGGAGTCACGCATTGGAAGGCGGTTAAGCACATCTTTCGCTACTTGAGTGGTACTCGGCTACTTGGGTTGTTTTATCCCAAGGGGGGATCACTACCGCCAGATTTGCATGCTTTTTCTGACTCAGATTGGGCTGGTTGCTATGACACTCGTGTGTCCACCAGTGGCTTTTGCTTCATGCTTGGTAGCTCACGTATATCTTGGTTGAGCAAGAAGCAGCCTACTGTGGCCACTTCCAGTTGTGAGGCTGAGTATAGGGCAGCTTTCACAGCGACTGTTGAGTGTGTGTGGCTCAGACGCCTTATGGCTGATTTGGGTGTTGGCCAGTCTTCTGCCACCACCATCTTCACTGACAGTTAGAGCGCATTGGCAGTTGCGAGGAACCCTGTGTTCCATGCTCGCACTAAGCACATTGAGGTGCATTATCACTATGTCAGGGAGAGGTTCTCTGCTGGGGAGATCAGCTTGGCATATGTGCCCACGCAGGAGAACATTGCAGACCTTTTCACGAAGGCTCTGCCTAGGGATAAGTTTGAAGCTTTTCACAAAGCTTTGGGCTTACTTCCTTTTGTGGAGTGATTTCCACATAGCTTGGCACTTCCTTATACATGAGTGCCAGCTCCTTGTTCACCGCATCACTCCCAGGGGGGATTTGTTGATATATTTAGGTAGTGATGTGTGTGAACACTCTAGGACCACCGGGGCACTTTTTTCCCTCTTTAGGAGGTTTTTTTCCCCCCCCCCTTGTATATACGCCTATTGCCCTAATGGGCTACTTATCTTTGTACATTCTCTAGTAATACATTCAGTATTGTGTGTTTGTGCTCCAAGCTTCTTCTTCTTCCTTGTGCTGTTCGCGTGCTTCCGCAGACGTCTATCTCCAACATAGTACATGATTCTCAGGCTATGTTAGATGCAAAGCTTTGGCATGCATGCTTTGGTCATCTGAACTTTGCTAGTTTGCTATGCCTATAGAAACCTGAAATGGTGTCATCTTTGCCCAAACTTGAGGCACCCAGTACACATGTCTGTGAAGGCTATACTTTGGGAAAAATGTAGCATTGCTCCTTTCCAAAAGATGGTTCAGTTCGAGCTACTCAGAAATTGTAGCTTGTTCACAGTGATGTCTGTGGTCCTATGCAGACACCCTCTTTTGGAAACTATCTTTACTTCGTGACTTTCATCGATGATTTTTCTAGGCATGCATGGGTATATCCATTGAAGGCAAAGTCCAAAGTTTTTATGTGCTTCAAACAGTTTTTCGTTTTGGCTAAAAATCTGTCAACATGTAAAATGGGCGCTCTTTGTTTTGGAATATATGTCTTCTAAATTTAATGCATTTCTGGTTGAATGTGGGATAAAACATCAGTGTACAATGCCGTATACACCTCAACAAAATGGATTTTTTGAACGGAAGAATAGGTCACTCATGGAGATGGTGAGGTTTACGGTCAAGAGTCAAGATTTACCACATAGTTTCTGGCTTAAGGTTGTTATATGTGCAACATATGTACTTAACAGGTGTCCCACTAAAGCACTACAGTCTATCACTCCATATGAGGCTTGGCATGGTCACGAGCCATATGTTTCTCATTTGCATGTTTTTGGTTGTCTAGCATATGCATTAGTGTGTGAAAAACATCACAGGAAATTGGATGATAAAGAAGTAAAATGTATTTTTGAGTTGGGTATAGTTCTGAAAGCAAAGGCTATCATCTGTATCATCCACAGATTAAATGCATTTTGGTTAGCCATGATGTTGTTTTTGTGGAAGATGCTATTCAGCCTTTACTTTCATGTATGAAGGAGACATCTGTTAGCTCCAAAGAAATGTATGATACTTTGCTGCCTCTTTTTACAGGTGGACATTCTAGTGCTAGTCCTAATGAGGCAACTTCTTAGCCTTTACAGGTTTCATGTGATTATGGAGATCATTCCAATTTTTATGTAGATTTGCATGATGCACTTGTTCATGAGAGAGAATTAGATGCACCTCTATCATACCGTACTCGTTCAGGCTCTCATAGTGCCTCTTTTGCATCAGATTGTTATGCTATGGTTGCATCTAGTCTCTTGATGAGAATGAGCCTGTTTCATTTGATGAAGCATAAAATTTTGAAAATTGGATGGCTGCTATGCAATTAGAATATGATGCTATCATGAAAAATGATGCTTGGTCTTTATGTGGCTTGCCTCCTGCCAAGAAGGCCATTGGCACTAAGTGGGTATACAAGCTGAAGCATAAGCCTGATGGAACAGTTGATAGGTATAAGACTAGGCTTGTTGCAAAGGGTTATGTGCAAGAAAGAGGCATTGATTTCTATGAGACCTTTGCTCCTACTTGTCGAATGACTACTGTTCGTAGCATCACTCCACTTGCAGCTCATCATGGTTGGAATGTACATCATTTGGACATTAAAACAACATTTCTGAATGGTGACTTGCATGAAGAAGTGTATGTTTTTTAGCCCCATGGCTTTGTACAGAAAAGGCATGAAAACGAGGTGTGCATGTTAAAGAAGACATTATATGGTTTAAAGCAAGCACCACGTGCTTGATATGAAAAGATACATGCTTATCTGATTGCACATGGTTTTGAGAACGCTCCAACTCAAAGCACCTTATATGTTAAGCATGCTAATGATGTGCTTATGATCATTGTTGTGTATGTTGATGACATGCTGCTCACTGGTCCTATTGAGAAGCATATTGCTGATTTTAAGGCTGACTACATGCCTCATTTGAGATGTCTCATTTCGGGCATTTGCATCAGTATTTGGGCCTTTTAATTATGCAAGTTGATGGTGGAATGTCTTTGTGTTAAACAAAATATATAGACACATTATTGCAGCATTTTGGCCTTGAAGACTATAAGCCTATTGTTGCTCCTATGGAGACAGATTTACGATTGAGTCTTCATGATGCTGGGGTTGCATTTGATGTTGTTCTCTATCAGCAAGTTATTGGATGCCTGATTTACTTATGCATTACTCGGCCAGATATTCAGTTTGTTGTCTCACAGATGAGCAAGCTTATGCATTGCCTAGGTGTCAATCATTGGCACGCTATTAAGGGCATCTTTTGCTACTTGAGTGGTACCGGGCTACTTGGATTGTTTTATTCGAAGGGGGGATCACTAACGCGAGATTTGCATGCTTTTTCTAACAGTGACTGGGCTGGTTGCTATGACACTCGTGTGTCCACTAGTGGCTTTTACTTCATGCTTGGTAGTTCATGTATATCTTGGTTGAGCAAGAAGCAGCCTACTGTGGCCACTTCCAGTTGTGAGGGTGAGTATAGGGCAGCTTTCATAGCAACTATTGAGTGTGTGTGGCTGAGACGCCTTATGGCTAATTTGGGTGTTGGTCAGTCTTCTGCCACCGCCATCTTCACTGATAGTCAAAGTGCATTGGAAGTTGTGAGGAACCTTGTGTTCCATGCTCGCACTAAGCACATTGAGGTGCATTATCATTATGTCAGGGCGAGGTTCTCTGCTCGAGAGATCAGCTTGGCATATGTGCCCATGCAGGAGAAGATTGCAGACCTTTTCATGAAGGCTCTGCCTAGGGAGAAGTTTGAAGCTTTTGGCAAAGCTTTGGGCTTACTTCCTTTTGTGGATTGATTCCACATAGCTTAGCACTTCCTTATACATGAGTGCTAGCTCCTTGTTCACCACATCACTCCCAAGGGGGATTTGTTGATATATTTAGGTAGTGATGTGTGTGAACACACTAGGACAGCGGGGGCAATTTTTTCCCTCTTTAGGAGGCTTTTTCCCATGACTTGTATATACACCTATAGCCCTAACTGGTTACTTATCTTTGTACATTCTAGTGGTAATACATTTAGTATTGTGTGTTGTGCTCCAAGCTTCTCTTCTTCCTTGTGTTGTTCGTGTGCTTCCGGAGACGTCTAACTACAACAAGAAGAACCAATGTTGAAGCTGGCGAGTATCAGAGAAGGTGAAAGAATGTTGATTGAATGGTGCATCACGAAAACATTTCCAAGATTTTGGAGTAGTATGAAAGTATCGCACCCAGAAGAATTAGAACGCATTCAACAACTAGGTTTGCAATTTTTGCAAGGTTTATAATTAGTTACAGATCAAGCCTCACCTACCACTTTCGATTTTGAACAGTAGTGGATGCACTCGAGTATTTCAATCCTAAAGCCATGGTAGACTTACAAGGTGGACAACAGGGTAGACAACAAGGTGGACAAAGAAGAAAGTTTCTAGCTAGGGTAACCTATGCTAAATTCAACAGAATCTGAGGTGATGTCCCTAATGGTCATGTTTGCACATTTGAAATCAATTACAATGTATTAAAAAATCCAAACAATGATGAATACAAAGCAGTAGTCTTTCAATCAACTCTAGTTAATGAAGCAACACAGTGGCTAATAGAATTTGACTTAAATCACTTTTGACACTATGATGATGTTCGAGATGCTTTCCTAGAATGATTCGGTTAAAGAAAAATGCATTACAAATTTTTGATTTCTTGTAGAATAACAGACAAAAAACAAAATAGGGAGCACAAGAGTATGCCATAATTTTTTGTACTCATCTTCGACAATTGCCTCACGCAAATGCTAACCTACCAAACAATGTCATCACCTAGTGGTTTATCAATGGTCTTAACCCACAATACATCAAGTTATGATAATTTGGTGCATTAGTGGTATGACACTGGATGTTGTTATTGAAATGGCTCTTCAATTGGAACATAAAGTTGGTGGATTTGTAGAAGATCTAGAATGGGTGAAGACTGACAAGAGTTAATCTAAAGACGTTTTGAAACAAGTCTTTTGCATAAAGTGTAAAAATCCAAGACATGTGGCAATAAATTATGCATTGAATCAGGTTTGTTGTGCAATCTGTGAAAATGGAAGTCACTCTACAGAAATGTGTCCTTACAATGCCAAGAGGGAGAATCAGTTAGTAGTAAATGTAGTAATACAGGAGTTCATTGAATTTGCAACAAATTATGTTTCATCTTAATTACAATCCATCATGCTGCAACTAGGGTTCTGTCAATGCCAATAATAGAACATTCCAACCATGTTGCCATTTTTATGGTGAAGTGGGCCACATTCACAAACATTTTAAGGATGCCCAAGAATATGACAAACACAAGAAGGACCGACAAAACTCAACGAAAACATGGCCATTATTACACCTATCAAAGCGCAAGCTGCTACTATCCAAACATGATCAAGAAAAGTCCTGCAACCATCCGTCAAAGTGTTTGAACCAAGTTTTGAGCAGCAACAGATGTTATCCAAGGCAGCAAAATGGTCCCAATCTACTCAGATAATAGAACCCCCCCTATAAATTGTGTTGAAATCTTTAGTAGCGGAACCACCCAAACCATCCAAAACATCACTAGAAGAGTCCTCAATAAAGCATGGGACGTTTTGTCTAACACACGGATCACCTTGCCACTAGGATAATTGTTGACTCTTGTACCCAACATCCAGAAACAGTTTTAGCAATAGGTTGATCTCGATCAGATCTCCGCACCAGCTACAACTACTATACACTTGGAACTAGACACCAGAGTCGATCATGTGGTTCCCTTGATTACAATTTAGTATAAAAATCATAAAATTACCCAAGTTCTCATAGATGGTGGCTCTGGCATAAATATTTCCACTATGGCTTTGTGCAAGAAGCTTGGCTGGAATCAAATTGAACTAGTAAATTTCTTTATTTGTATGGCTGACCAGTCTAGGGTCCATCTGGTGGGGTTAGTCCATAGCATTCCCATTACACTCCAGGGTGGAGTCTTTTACATGACTTCTCTTATTCTAGATCTTCTTGAGTCTAGCCTAGATTATAAGTTACTTTTTGGCTGTCCTTGGCTAAAGAAGGTCAAAGTTTTGCAAGAATGGTCATCACATGAACATATCTTAAAATGTAACCATCGTAAATACAATGCTCCCCTTGATGATATTAAATCTTGTGAGATACATGTTAGGCCTTATGTGGCTAAACCAATCCATATGCTAGATGGCCTTTTGGATGATTAGGAAATGGCATTCCTTTCAACCAATTAGGGTACACTCTCTTTAGGAATAGTGGACTTACAATACGTACTGGACCACTGGTCTCCAGCATCCTGTACTATTCAACCTATCTTGATTGAGTTTGAAACTTGCCCGGACGATATCTTGGACCTAGTGAACTTACAAAAGAATCTTCATCATGGGATGGATAATACCTTTGGGCAGCAAACTTATGTCTAGAAGACCAACTAATTACATGTAACCTAGGTGATGACTTAAATCCAGGACCTATAAAGACTAGGGTGGGACTGGATGAATCTTTTAAATGGGATCTCCTCACGTTATGAACTGAGTTTGTTGATGTGTTTGCATGGTATTATAAGGACATGAAAGTTCTAGACCCTAGAATATACCAACATCGTGTGGTGCTGAAACTAGATGCTTATTTGGGCAAGCAACAAAGCTATAGAATGAGCCCCCATTATGCCAAAAAAGTAAAGGATGAATTGGATCGCTTATTAAGGGTTGGGTTTATAGTTCTGGTTGAACATGTAGAATGGATCTCCCCGATCAATATCATACCTAAGAAAAATAAGCAACTTTGAATTTTTGTCGACTATCGAAAACTCAATGCCGCCACAATCCTTCCCCTTTCCTTTGCCCTTTCTGGACAGTATGCTCGACGAAGTTGCAAGTCATGAGATGTATTCCTTTTTAGATGGGTACAGGCTATAACCAAATATGTATGGCTGAAGAACACATACCTAAAACAACTTTTATTACAAAATAGGGGGTCTACGTGTGCACAATTATGTGGTTTGGGCTTCAGAATGCCCCTAGTACTTTCTAGTGATGTATGCAGGAGATCTTCTCTCTTTATCTCACTAGTTTCATGAGGGTATATCTTGATGATTTTCAATCTTAGGTGCTACAAGGGCACATCTACAACACCTTTCCAATTGCTTTCTAAAGTGTAGAGATTATAGGCTGTGTCCTGATCCAACAAATCCATTTTTGTTGTAACTTGTGGCAATTTACTAGGCCACATTATTTCTCACCGAGGGATTCAAGTTGACCAAGATAAGGTGCAGGTCATTCTGTAAACCCCACCACCAAAGTCACCCAAGGAAGTTTTGAGATTTCTCTTCCCAGTCTGTTGGCATGGCTACCATCTCCGTTGGTTAGCCATTTAATGATTGCCCTCAACTGGCTAATGCTTGTTGCCCCCCATGATTTTCACTAGACTACCGAGCATTAGACAAGTTTTCTAAAACTTAAGCGGCTCCTTATGCAGGCTTCTATCCTGCAAAATCCCAATTGGGATTTGACTTTTTCACATATTTGTGGATGCCTCGGATATTTCCATTGGAGCATCTTGATGCAACTCCAAGGAAAAGGGTACCATCCAGTCTACTATACTAGCCATTGTTAAGCCCCTGCCAAATGCAATTATTCTATCAATGAACGTGAATTTTTGGGTCTTATCTATTCTATTAAGGAAGTTTGACATTACCTCTTAGGCCACAAATTTACATTTCATGTGGATCACTCGCGTTAACCTATTTGGCTGAGCAACAAAATTTAGGTGGAAGACTCACTCGTTGGGTTCTCCTCATTCAAGAGTTTGATTATGATGTGATTCATCACCCCGAGTCATCCCATTTGATTTCTGGTTTCCTTTCTCCATTAGATTTCGATGAAGCCCTAGTGGGAGTGGATAATTCGTCCCTGCCATTTATGGGGCCGAACCTAGTTCTTCATTGGTTCTTTGGAGTCTAGCTGACTCATACTATGATACTCTCATGATCTTTTTAATATTTGGTTGCCCACCTGACTCCCTATCTATAGCTTCTCGACAGAAGGTGAACCTATGCACCCGACATTTTTGTGTCTTGTGGGACAATTGTACCATGTTGATCCATCAAGAGCTTGGCTTGGTTGTTTCCCTATCCATGAGGTGCCTTCGGTATTGGCATTGGCCCATTCTGTGCCTACTACTGGCCATTTTCCGATTGATTTGACACATAAGAAGATTCTGCATAGTGGACTGTGGTGGACGACGATACAACACGATGTGCATGCTTATGTCCGGTAGTGTGATCCTTGCCAATGCATCAGCCAACCGTTTCCATAGCACTGTTTTCCTTTGCAACCCATCCTCCCTCTAGAACCCTTCCAAAAATGGGGATTGGATTTCGTCGGTCTAATTAGACTGCCAGCTACACTTATTGCCAATCGATACATTCTGACTTGCATTGATTATGCCACTCGTTCAGTTGAGGTCTAGGCAATCCGATCAACCACTGCTACAGTGGTTGCAAAGTGTTTAACCCGTTATCTATTTCCGTAGTTTAGCCTCCCTCTGGAAATTATGTTGGATTGCCAATGAGTCAATTCAAGCTCTTACCCACTCCTTCAACATTATCCATAAGTTCAGTACCACATACTATCTATGATCAAATGGCCTTGCTGAAAGTACGAACAAAATGTTGCTCACCCTATTCAAGTAGTTAATTACTCATTGTCCTGATCAATGGGACTAGCTTGTACTTGGGGTACTCTGGGCATACAAAACTACATATAAAGTTTCTATGGGTTATACTCCTTTTAAATTAGCATATGGTATTGAAGCAATTGCTCCTATGGAGGTGGTCATCCCCAACCTGCATGTAGCCATTAGACACAAATTGTTACCCTCTGATTCCTTGTATGTCCTCGTTGTTGTTTTGTATGCTCTTGATGAACAAAGGTTTAAAAGCTTCCTACTCATGCAAGAAGTGCAACTACAACAAGCATGGACTCATGATCGCTTCTTACAGACTCTAGTCTTTGAAGTAGCCGAACTAGTATTGTTTTACAACTCGAAGTCAGACTGGACTGCAAGAAAGTTTAAAATCCATTGGTTTGGTCCTTACCAAATTTCCACACGATTGGATCTGGAAAATTTTTGGTTGCAAACACTTGCAAGAGCACCGGTTAAAAATTCAATCAATGGGTCAAAACTTTGCCGTTTTGGTCACCCTCCATGTAAGCAATCATTTTTGTGCCCCCCATGTTTGCAAACAACAATACTGCTTTCATTTCATTATCCATATCCATTTTCTAAGCTTGCAACTCGGAGAATATAGCATAAAACTCATTCAGATGAGCAGCAACACTATTTGTGTCCTTCATATGAAGGTCATATAAATTTCTCATCATATACACTTTATTTGATGTTGTCTCTTTTTTATATGTATTGCATAACTTCTTCCAAAGATCCTCAGCACTTTCATAGTCTAATACTGTAAACTAAACATTATCTACCAAGTGCAAGCGAATGGTAGACCTAGCCATTTCATCTAACTCATCCCAATCATCTTCATCCATGTCATCAGGCTTCTTTGACGTCCCAATTATTGGCTTCCATTGCCTCCTTTGAATCAACACATCTTTAATCTGATTCTTCCATGGAGCAAAGTTTGTGACAGCACAAAAGGAACAAAGCTTTTGCCTTGAAATGCTCTGATACCAGTGAAGTAATTTGCTAGCAATGCACTACAGTGCGTTCTCCTCTTGAGAGCTTCACGACGATATCCTCTGAGTAGAAAACTGAGCTCCTAGGGCTGCACACAGTACTCCACACAGAGGCTACAGAATATGCAAAAAAAACAAAGTACACAGGGAGCACGAAGACAGACTTCTTAGGTATTACAAATGTAGTCGAACTTACAGTTTGTGATTGACCATGCCACTATATGTTTTATTAAAGAACATATACAAAGAAGTGTACAATGGCCTTTTGGCCTTTCACATGGACACTAACGATAACATGCAAAACTTCAAAATTATGAAAATATGTCTCTTAACTAATTTCCATCGAACCTTGCGCTGACTATGCATGAACCTGGATACTTGAGAAACTGCAAACTGAATGTTCCAACGTGTATTACGTAGATATATCAAGCAACCAACTACTTGACTATATAATGTAGCACCAAATGGTTCTGAATTTGCTTTAGACTGTAATGACACATTGACATCCATAGGTATCTACATAGGCTTGGAATTTGTCATCTCAAACCTTTCCAATAATTTCTCAATGTATTTCTATTGTGTCATGTAGATATACTCATCTCTATATATGAATTCAATCCCAACATAATAATGCAAAATACCTAAATCATTCACATCAAATGTATGATTAAGTTTTGCTTTAAAATATTGAAGGTCTGAATCCTTGGGACCTATCACGATCATACCATCAACTTATATAATAATAAGAATCAAAACATCTTTCTCAGCTTTAACATAAAGAGTGGTGTTAGGCCACCAGATATTCTTGTCGTTTTTCATATTGTAATTCTGTAAATAGTTTGATGAAGTGCCATAATGGCCTAAACATTGTAACCTTTCCCAACATTAATACAAAAGGGGATGTACTCGTGTCGCTCTGTGTGAATAGACACACGTTGAGTCCGCGCCAGATTGCATGTGGCAGAGCGAACACATGTAGACCACATTTTCTCATACTATTTTTCGGTGTTATTCAGTGCAGTGTTGCTAAGTATCAAATAAGTGATTCATCTTTTTTTGTGGTGATCAAGTGTTAAAGAAGTTCTGGTTGAAAGTTAATGTGATAAAGTCTTCAATCTTGTTGATAATCAAGTATTCAGTGAATGTTGTATAAGTTCAAAATAAGTGAATCTCGTAGTATGTTATTTGCATGAATAGTAAGTGTGGGATAGATATCTCTGAGTAAAGTAATGATCAGAGTGTTGTATTGATCAGTAATTAAAGTGGTGAATATAATTAATGGAAGTTTGAGACTCTAAGATGTGAATAATAAGACATTATTTCAATAATCTGTGGAAGTGCTTGATTAACCTATGGTGTGGGAAAATATTATAGGGCCTCTGGTTACGAACCCCATTTCCATCCCAAGAACCATGTAGGTTATGTTGTCACTATTATCCTTAGTAGATACAGTCGGTTAAGACAGAGATTTAATAGTGGGAGTTGCATCCGAGTTTTCAAAACCAATAGATAGAAGATATAGATGTATCTTCTCATACCAAGCTCTTGGTGCCTGCTTTAGTCCATACAAAGCTTTGATAAGATTGCATTCTGAATGCTCTTTACATGTCTCTTCAAAACATTCTGGTTGCCAAACATAAACATCTTCATGGAGATTACCATTAAGAAATGCAGTTTTGATATCTATCTGGTATACTTTCCAACCAAAGAATGCAGCTAAAGAAAGTACTATCTTGACTACTATCATTCTAGATGTAGGAGCAAAAGTCTCATCATAGTCGATTCCTTTCTTTTGTGCATAACCTTTGACAAGTAATCTTGCTTTACACATGTCTATGGTACCATTTGCTTTTCTTTTGATTTTGAAGATCCACTTAGCACTAATAGCTTTCTTACCTTTTGGTAACTCACAAAGCTTCCATGTTTCATTCTTAAGAATAGAATCAATCTCTCTTGCATAGATTTCTTCCATACAGGACTATGTAGTGCATCTTGAACACTAGCTGATTCATTCTCAACTGAAGTGAGAGCTAAAATATTATGAATCTCAAAATGTTCTACATAATTTACCTGATCTACTTGTTGTCTCCTTGTTTGACTTTTGGTTCTTCTAGTATATTCCTTTATACCACTATCCTTCTAGGTTTGATATAACCTTTTTGGGGTATTCTTTAAAAGTGATGGAATCTTTTCTAGTTCTTTAGTATCTCTTTCTTCCAGAACTCTAGAACCTTCTCCAACTTCATAAGTTAGAACTTGAAGAGGTATTGATGATGGACTAGTTATTGATGTAGGTAATGTAACTCTCTCTTCAACTTTATCAAGTGCATCTCTTAGGGTTTGAGAAGGTTCAACCCCCCTTGTATGATTGAATGTAAGAATCCAAATTCCTTATGAAAGATGCATAGTCACCTACTTTTATGAATTTTGGAATCTCTTCCTTCTTATCGTAAATATGAATTTCATTTTCAACCATAGCTAAGAACTTCTTAAAAATAGGAAAAACCTTTGACTCCACTTTAAGAGTGTAAATCCACAAATATCTTGAGAAATCGTCAATAAAAGTAATAAAGTATGTGAAACTATCATTCACATCTAAATGTATGACCTACAACTTCTTTGTGATTGTGATGTATCCATGTTTCTTGAAAGGAAGTTTGTGAAGCTTTCCTTCAAGAAATCCTTCACATGACTCTGCATTATCTGGTAAAGCAAAAGCTCTTCACGATACCTTGATCTTTGATATGCTTTAGAGCTATGTAATAGATATGACCGAATCTAGCATGAGATAACTTCATGTTCTCCTTAGGTGTAGTAAACCTAGCAACATTAGCATGACTTATTTTGAACAATACAAACATGCCACTTCTATTTTCATCTTGAAGTAGACAATGCTCCTAATCAGGTGAGAGGATTTGACATGAATCTCTCTTAAAAAAAACTTTATAACCATCTAACTAGAAAGTAGAGATAGAGCGCAAATTCTTCTTCGTCTGGAATACAAAGAACATTGGAAATTGTGAAATTTCCACTTGCTCTAGACTTAAGGTTTACTTCTAACATCCAAATCATGATCATCTACAATGGTCACTCTTCTACCTAAAGAGGTAGAAAGGGAAGAAATTACCTCTTTGCAACTTGTCATATGTTTAATAGCTCCATAAAAAAAAATCCAAGGATTATCAGAGATTGAATTTAATGTTGCTTGATCAAAAGCTACCTCTTCAATAGTAACACATGCATATGAATTTACCTTTGAAGATTTAGGTTTTGGATCATCTTTAGCACTATTACATGATGCTTTCTTCTTCTCATCTATGAAATGACATGGTTTCTTAAAGTAATGGCATACTCCTTTCTTTGAATCAGATGTAGTCGAAGACTTCCTTTGGGTGTAGAGGAAGCATTAGGGGAAGGATTGGAAGAATTAGGATTAACAGACTTACTTTCCTTCTTGGATTGTTGACTTTTCTTCTCCTTCTTTGTGTCCTTCTTCTCCTTTCCCTTCGATGATGATAACATGGCTTCATCATTCTCTTACATACCCTTTTGTTGATCTTCATCTTGAAGTAACAAGAACTCTAGTTCTTCAAATGAAAGTTCTTTATCTCTTATAGAGAGAGATAAACAAGTAACAAAAGCACGATATGTAGATGGAAGTGAGTTTAGAAGTGTATTCATCATCTCTTCATCTAAAATGTTGACTCCAACATTGAGTAACTAATCTGGTAAATCTTTGAGCTTTAGAATGTGTGATTGAACTGATTCACCAACTTTCATCCTTGTGTTGGCTAGATGTCTCCCTAGATGAGCTTTCATAGTAGGGTTTTTGCTCTGATAAAGATTCTCCAACTCCAACCAAGCCTATCGAAAGGTTCCACGTGACTTGATTTGAGGTATAATATGCCTCTTGACTCCCATAGCAATATATGAAAGTGGTTGTGCATCCCTTGAAGCCCATCTCAATTTCTCTTTTGTAGGAAGTAATCAGGTAGTAGTATGGACTCCTGATGATGAAATGGTTCCTTCTTCTTCAATAACCTCCTCTTGAGTAAAAATAGGAATAGTGGTTCTTCTAGAAGATGGAGTAGCCTCTTCCCTGACTTGTCTTGGCGTTGGATAAGTGCAACTGAAAATATTCCACAAGTCTTCAGATACTAATAGTTTCATCATAAAACTCCACATTTGATAATTAAACATTTCCTCAAGCTTGTCTTCATTCTCAAGTCTATAGTCACTCATCTTGTTAAGGGTGTATGTCAAATATGCTCTAATACCAAATGTTGGAAGTGGGGTGTATTGAGATATCAAGCTCAACATGTAATGATCTAGGATGACACGTATCACTTTTCATTTCTCTGACATGTATAGTGGTCATGCCGGTATATGTCAGGGACACTTCATTGAGCTTTACTAGATTTATCTACCGAGAGTGATGGCACATTTGTTTCTTGCTAGCTCACTCATTCATGGACATTATGTTTTTCCTTATGTACTATTCTTTATATATTGCAGTTGTTGTATTATTGTTTTAGGTCATTCTTGTACATTCCTTTTATGTAATAGAAGAAGAAGAAGAAGAAGAAGATCATTCTTCCTTGCCTCAATCTGTGTCTATGCTCCTCTTTGATTATGAGAGTGTGTGTGTGTGGGCTCTCTTCCTTGTCTCCATCCTCATGACAAGGTGGGCCTTAGTAACAATATTTCACAAGTTTAAAGGATCTTCAAAGTGTAATGGTAAGTAGGATGCTCATCTATACTACCTTATATTCCAATGTCAAATTACAATGTGTGAATATGGTACAAAATGACAAGAGGTATGAAGAGTGTGTGTGTATGAGAGAGAGAGAGAGAGAATATGGAGAATATGAATAATTTAGAACTCTTTGATAGCAAAACCAAATTTTGATTACCCTAAATAAAAAACTAGTGAACTAACAAGTAGAACAAAAATAGAATTGTTAGTCATAGTAACTGAGCAAGTGATGTTTATGGTTGATTGATATGAACTCCTCCAGATGTCCCCAAATGTAGAGCACACCTTCTCCAAGAGTATAAGAACTCCCCCTCTAGTTGATCATCTCCAAGATCACCAAAGATCTCCAACACTAAAGCTTGTGGAAGCTTGAGTTTTAAGATCCTCTAAGCGATTCCAATTACAAAAAGCTTCAAAAGTTGAACGCATTGCAAAAAAGCATGGTGAAACTTACTAACTTTAGCGATATAGTTCTTTTGTACCTATTTTTGCTTTTCAATAAAACAACATCCATCATCTTTTGATTTTACGACCATGGGCACTACAGTAGATGGGATTCAAACCCATGTCAAGTCTTGAAGAGGCACTTGAGCTAACAAACATCTCGAATGCCTTTTCTTGTAGACACTTCTATAGACAACCTATCATATGGCTACAATTTCAGGTCTTGGACCTTTTTGATAATGTTTCCAACACCAATGTGGGTAGAAGGCAAAGATCATCCTAGGTATCCAAGTTTATGAAGAATCATTCTGATGGTTTAGGAGATATATATGACCACATGGCTGAGTTTAAGCAGGTTTCATGAGCAAAATAAGTGGATGAATTCTTCATTGAATATGAAGCATTTGGACTTACATTGCTTAGAAAAGCTTTTCCATGGTTCCAACCATTGAATCCTGATGTATTTGTTGATAGTGATCAATTCGTTGAGGAATTCATAGGTGAATTTGCAAAGAGAAGGATTAGGCATAATACCTCTTCTTTGATCCATAGCTTTATGCAAGCAACTAATGAGTCACTTTGGCTTGTGACTAGTAAGTTTAAACAATATGTGGATTGTTGTCCAATAGTTGAAAAGCCTACCCAACCAAAAATAATTTCATTATTTTTTGATGGATTGACTAATGGAGGGCTAAAAGCTTTGGTATATGTAGAGAGGCTCAAATCTTTGGATGCTTATTTAAAAGAGTGCATAGACTTACATGATAATCTAGCCAATGACCTAAAGATCCCTCATACCTCATTAAAACTTGAAGATGCTTCTAGCAGTATATCTACTCACTCTACTAATATAGAGGAATTCGCAAAATTAGTGGCCAAAAAACTTTGAGCACAAAATCAGTCCAAGCCCAAAGCCTATCTAGCTCAACGTGTGAGGATATTAACATAAAGATGATTTCTAGAGTGTGGAGGTGACCACCTGACTCATATTTGTGTACGAGGAGGACCTATTCACTCACCATAGTATTCTTATGGACAACCACCCATGTAAGGACCAAGTTCCTACTATCATATTGAGCAAAAGTATACCAATCACACCATACATAATTGTCCATATAATAGACAAACTTGATAGCCTCAACCCAAGCCTTATAGACCATATAATTATCCACCAAGGGGGAAAGCTAGGGAAGCTCCAAGATATGCTCCATATCAGGGACCTCCATGGACTCAAAGGCCATATGACTATCAAGGATATTCTCAACCCCAACCAATATTGGATAAGCAAACACCCCACCCACAAAATGTAGTGCTAGTAAAATACACCCAACTTGAAGAGAATGTAGAGAGAGTGATAGTGTCAGTGACTTCTTTAACCATCTCAGAAAACATCATCCAAAAATATGAGAAAAATGGTGCAGAGTATTATGCTTATGATAAAAATTCCATGGAGTACAACGCAACTTACAAGAAACAATATTATGATTATGATTGCTATGGAGATTCTTATCGGTCTAAATATTTCAATGTGATGTACACTTCACCTAGAACTACAACCCAAGCATGAAAAGTAGTGAAACTTTTTGCTCCACAAGGACCATGTTATAGATGTGGAGGGGACCATTTCATTACGGAATGCATAATGCCCAATGCACCACCCTCGAGGCCTTGGGAAGGATGCAATGAATGCAGACATGGACATCTCGGTCGGATGAGCCCAAGCCAAGGAAAAGGAAGGAAACCATAATGAAAATCAATCTTATAATTCTCCTAGTGAAAAAAGAAAAGAACCTTCATTGATGGTGGTTGAAAACTCTAAAAAAATATCCGAGAGATCTAAAAAGAGGAAAGCTCAAAAATGGAAAATATAAGAGAAAAGATAAAGAATAAATGGATGAAGAAAGTAGCTGAAGAAAATAAAAACTCATTAAGACTAAGGAAGCTTTAGAGGAGAATTTAAAAAGAAAAGAGGAAAAAAGACATGGGGAGTGAAGAACACATGGAAGAACATGTAGGGTCAATTCTAGCAGATCCCATGCCTGAAGACTTCCAAATGATGTTGAAAACCTATAAGTCGAGAATAATAGTAGGACCCAGTCTAGAACAACATGATAGATGCTACCCTATAGGAGTTCTAGAGAAAGAGAGGTTTGAACTTTGCAAGAAATTAATTGAAGTTGCTTAGACTACACTAGATAAGCAAATACCATCCATTCTAAAAACTAGAATGACAAAGGAAATCTTCATTAATTTTTAAAGATGTAAGCCAAGCCTAGCTAGAAAATATGTCTCATCTAGAGTTTATTTAAATATCTCACTTGAATCCACCCACATTATGATGGAAGTAAAATATGAGAATTTGAACTTGAAAAAGTTCAATCGAGGTGTCTTTAGATGAACTTTCACCAACAAGAATGGTGAAAAACACTTAAAAGTATCATGAAACCTTAAAATTCCCCCTTCTTGGAAAATTTTCCAAGTTATTATAAGGCTTCATTCATTCAAGTCATCAGTATCTCAAGAATGACAAGTGTTTTTAATGAGATTATGGCGGAAAAAATCTTCAAGATACAAATAAGATATAAAAGTATGTACGAACCTCCTCAAAATTTATACTTTCATTGTCTGATTAGCCTTGAGGGTAAAGCCACCTCTCCTGACACAAGTAAACATGAACTTGTATTTTGGGGAATGTGAGAATAAAAATTCATAAATGCGTTATGACAAGTGATCCCCAAGCTACCTCAAGAAGATGCTTTAATAAATAAAACTAGAATTCCTTTCTAGTACATCTTCTAAATACTTTCAACGCCCACACGTATAAGAGTAGTTGAATAGTCCAATGATGGGAGGATTCATAGCAATGTTTCTCTACTTGTGAATGAAGCCATAGATTTTACAGTTTTCAAGACAAAATCTCTTCAAAGGGTGGAACAAAGTATCAAAACTTGTTAAGAATTGGTACAAATATTCCATTAAAAAAAACATTGAATAGTCATATAGACGTCGAGGTGCGATCGTCATTATGGCTAGCGCTGGTATGCCCCTCATATGTTGTAGTGTTATCATGAAGTTGAAAGCACTTTCTAATTCTTCATAAAGGTTTTCGGTAAGACTAGTATAGTCTCATTTAAGTTATGAAATTTCCAAGTAAGGATTTTGTAGCTCTTTATCAAAAATGTTGCATGGATTTTTTAAGAGAAAGAACTTGGAAATGTCCTTTTAAGAAAGGTAAGTTCAAGCACTTAGTTGAAAATACAACTTAAGTGAATCAATATCTTGACTCTAAGTTATATCTTTTCGTATAAAGGTGTGTCACAGTGAAATGTATTGACTTAATAATCCACATAATTGAAGTTTCAGTAAGTTAATCCAAAGATGGTTGTTGATAATACAATGAGGTAATCAATCTCCTAAAGTAAGAGATATATACTAGATTGGTATTCTAGTATAAAGGAATCTCAAGAGATAAGAAAAAGGGATTAATTTAATAATCAAGATAGTTGAAGCAACATTATTTTATAGTAAAGCTAAACATCATCGTCAATTACACGATGGCTCGAGACATTGATGTTTGAAACTACACTAGAGTTTGGTAGATGGATGATGGTTTGACTTTACCCAAAGAATCTTTTTGAGATTTTGTGTTTACTCTCATAAAGATGGAAACAATCCTTCAAACCCTTCACTAGAATAAATCTTTGAAGTATTGATTCTCATCTGCTTTGGTTCAAATCACTTTAAGTCTTAGAAGTTGAATCGATTATACAAAGTTTTACTTTTTCCTTCTCACTTTTTTGAACCTTGGATTCGACTCTAAAAGAATATTTGAAGTCATTTCTAGTCCAGGCTCAGTTGGATGGAATAGGTAAGTAAATAAAAACATCAAAGGTGAATGTTTTGTATAGAACCCATTCAAGTTTAGAAGGCAATGAAGCTCAAGAGAACTGATTCATCAAATGATTATTGCTTCAAGGTCGATGGATGAAGAAATAATCTAAAGTTCTCTAAAAGAGTTTGAGTAAAACCCTTGAAGAGAAAAGAGTTAGGAATTGTTTCTAGTTGTAACAATTCCAAAGAAGTCAACTCTTTGAGGAAGTACCTTAGTTTAAATCATTTGAAGTTGGTTGCCCAAAGAAGCAAATGAAAAACTTCTTTCCTGTATTCCACTTTAGCCTTCAAAGGGCAATAGGACATGGTAGTCATGTAATTGGAAAAAGAGATCAATAGATGTCGAATAAGAAGTGGGACATAATAAAAAACATCTAAGTTGGATGTTTTGGTCAACTTCAACTTAAGGAGACTTCTCAAAGTCTTGAACCAGTTAGAAATCCATCTATTTTGCTAGGTCCATGCACAAATAGTGCATAGAAATAGACCTACATAGCAAATTAGTTGGAGAGTCTTAGAATCAACCTTTCATGTGTTTGTGCTATGGATGCATATTTTGTACATGGTGAAATGTTGAATTAGGTAGGGATCTTTTAATGCACCTTTATCATCTATGCACTTGATTGTGTTTCACCTGCAAAGTTAGGTAATGTTTAGAATGATTTGGGCAGGATTACACACCTTCCCCTCTTTTCATATCCACTCTTTCCAGATGAAGACCATGATCGACGAGACTGGTCATGGGGCATGGGGGAATACTCCACACATTATACCTACACACATTTTCAAGGACAAAATGTTAAAGGGGGGAAGAATGTTGTATAACCATGGGTTTGAACGACAAAAGGCATGGGTTTTGAGGATGCAAAGTCACTTGGAGAGACCTAGGAGTTTATTGAGAAACCCTTGGAAAATCATATCCAAGACCCTTGAGTTATTTGGATTTATTTTCTCCCAATTAAAGGGTTTTTATTCATTTTTATCTATTTATTTTGTTTTCCTAGGAACCAAGCATCTTCATCTAGGCCCCACATCCAAATGATTTATGTGTGCAAAGAAGAAGGGGTAGATCAAGTCAATGTGCCATCTCCATCTACCAGGGTGGTGCAATTAGAAGAAATTGAATCTTTTACAGTGCATACAAGAAGCAAGGGGAAGGCTCAAGTGGAAATAGGTCAAGAATCAATGATTAATGGATTGAACAAAGACAAAGGTGCACCTGAGAACAAAGACACTACATGTGCAGAAACAAGGCTAAATGAAAATTTCATAGGTATCAGTGATGCCATTGGACATGCATTCAACAGGGCTCATGAGGAGTTTGATAAGTCAAATGGAGATCATGCTCTTAAGGAATCAGAAGCTTCTAGACTACTCAAGTCCATGAAAAAGGAGGTTAGTTTTTTTATTTAATAAAGATGGATGGGAAGTTCAGGTCAGAACTCTTGCAGATAATTGATGGAATGTCCACAACAAGTTTAGTGGCAAAGGCTGCGGTTATGCATAAAGATAAAAGTGTAGGGGAAGCACCCCTCACAGATTACAAGAGTCCTTGGCTAACAGTCTCTATTAAAGGTCATGAGTTTCAAGGAGTTATTGTGGATGGTGGTTCTGGCATTAACTTGATGCCTGAATATACCATGAAAAAGATTGGACTACACCCTTCAAGACCTGCCAACTTCACTGTAACGATGGCAGACCAAAGCATAGTAAGGCCTATGGGAGTGGTCCCTGGAGTTCCAATCAAGATACAAGGTACCATCTTTAACTTGGACTTTGTTGTTTTAAGGCTGCCACAGGTAGAAGGAAGCTTCCCCCTGTTAATTGGGAGACCTTGGTTAAGGCATGCCAATGTGCTGCATGACTGAGGCAAGGACACAATGTGGGTAAAAGCAAGAGGGAAAAGAGTTGTAGCAGATAATTTTAGAAGAAGGTCCAGAGAATCAAAGACATACCAACATGATGCAGACAATTGGTATTTGTATGAAAGAAGAATTGGTGGAGAACCCGGAAGCAGATCTATTTGAACGAGCAGATTTATATGAAGATGAAAACATGTTGGCTTGGCTCCATGCAGAAGACCCATCTTCCTATTATGGAATTTTTCCAAACTCAAGTAGAGAAGAAGCATATGAAGAAAAAGAGGAAAACACTCAAGATACTGATTCGAGTGAAATAGTCTCAGTCAAAGGCCATAGCAAAGAGAAGAAAAGCAAAGCCCTTAAGTACAGCAGTGATGAAGATATTCCAACTCATATGTCAATGGCCACTTTTTTATGGATATGGGTATGGCTATCTTCTATTATGTCAATTTTTATGATAGTAAGTGCAGGGCTTTACAAGGATGTGGAAGGAGTACCTGCAAGTCTTTAGAAACAGAAGATGCAGTATGAAGGAGATAATATTTTATGGAAGGATTTAAGGGGGCCCTATCAAGTCGTCAACATGCCCAAAATAAAGACAAAACAAATGAAGTGCAGTACAATTCGAGATTATGGAGGAGTTCTCTGAGTCAACATATCAAGATCATGGCTCAAGGCATATCATCAAGCCAACTAAAGAATTATGGATCACCTGGAACCGACAAAAGTTATCCAAGTTGTACATAGCTTTCTCATTTCATTTTGCTTAAGTTTTACTAGTTTTCTTTATCCAATTCATGCTTGTTCCTTGAGTTTTTAGCAAAATTAGAAGGCATTTCATAAGCTTTGCAAAAGTACATTTTTTGGGAATTTTTGGGAATTTTTTAGCATTTTTTAGAATTCTTCTAACATTCTTTATCCTTTTCCGATGTCATTTTCTTGCCAAATAGGATGAATAAAGGAAGCTCTCTATGGTTTTGTGTGAAAAAATTACCCTAGAACTATAGAAAAAATTTTCAAAAATTTTTTAGATTTTTTTTGGATTTTTTTGCAATTTTTGGGGATTTTTTCTGGGTTTTTCTCACATTTTGGGGATTTCCTAAAAAAAAAAAAGCCTCCCCTTGGCTTTTTCGGATTACTTCAAAAAAAAACCCCCTCTCCCCCCCGCCCCCTTCCTTTTTTTTAAATTTTATTTTCTTTTTTTATTCTTATTATTTTATTTTCTTGTTTATTTTTTTATTATATTATTTTTATTTTTCTTTTTTAATTTGCCTTATTTTTTTATTTTCTATTTTTTATTTTTGCATGACATGCGTTCAGAAAATTACAAAAAAAAAAGAAAGAAAGAGATATCTTTTTCATTTATATATATATATATATATATATATATATATATATATATATATATATATATATATATATATATATATATATATTATATTTTTTTATTTTCTTTTATTTTATTTTATTTTTATTTTATTTTTTTTCTTTTCATGGCTCAAATCTTTTGGCTTTGGATTGCGCCTCGGATGGCCATTTTTTTTTAACTTGGAGTCATTTTCATGTATTTTGGCACCTGTGGATTCATTTTTTGCATTTATTTTTTCAAAATCCCACCTTTTCTCTGACTTTTGGTCAAAACCCACAAGTTTTGAACCCCTTTATCAAATGCTTTTATTGATCTAAATGGTCCACATGGTCTCTTCCTACTTTGTTTTACCTTATTTTTCACAATTTACCATATTCCCCCTTTGTAGCTCTCCTATTGATCATTTTTCCCCTCTCCAGACCCCATACTCCTACTCCCTTAACCTCCCCTTACCCTTCTGCCCAGCCACATCCTTACCCCTCCTTACCCTATCCATCTCAGCCCCCTCAACCCTCCCTTACCCCTCTATCTACCCTCCAATTGCTCTCCTTTGCTTTTTTCCTTGCAACAATTCCACTTTTGGGTTCTTCTCTGGTGCTTGTTCTCTCCTGTTTCTGGTGGACTTGGTGGCTGCTCAGGTGTCCTTTTGAAGTTTTGCAGCTCCAAAATCATGGTGTCTTCTATGCTCAGAGTTTTGGTTGTAGCTCTCCGGGACGGAGAGCACATTAGGTGGTGGGCAATTGTTGAGCCCATAAAAGTCATATTGGTCAAAGTCAACCATAGTCAAAGTCAACTACAATCAAAGTCAAAATGTCAAAGTCAAACAGGTCAAATTCAACAAGGTCAAGGTCAAAGTCAACAGGTGCAAAGTCGAATTGCTAAAGTGCAGGTGTCAAAGTGCACAGGTAGTGCACAATTAATTGTTTACAAAGGGTAAATTGGAGAAAGTGGGTTGCAGGTTGCAGAGGTATTTCTCTAATTTCCCTAAGGTTCAAAGTGTTTTTAAAGGGTTTTGGAAGGTTCATGTGAACCCTCTCTTATGTGCAAAAGTGAATACTTAAAAGGAAAATGTGAAGGTATGTGAAGCGGCAGTGTTACGTAGAAGTGAAAGTATGGCCCCCCAATTAAAATTTTTTGTTTTAGCCTAAAGTCACTACACGACAAAACAAGGAGTCGTTGGCTGCCCACTTGTGAGACAATCTTGGGACATCAAAGTGAGCACCAAGATACTCTTGCAGTTAAGAGTGTACGTGAATCGACACTCAAATCAAGGCAAGAACTATTCTTGGACTATTCTAAGTGGAAGCAAGAGGAGCATAGTCTAAGCTAGGCAAGAGAGAGAAGTAAAGGGACACACAGTGTGCGATGCAGAGAAGTGAAGTGCAAGGTGTGCATGAAGAGTGACTAAGGAAGTGTGCAGAGAAGTGCTAAGCTAGTCCCCCAAGGATCCCAAGGTCCCATTGCAGTGTGCGTGTGCCGACAGAAGGTGTCCAACCCTCCCCCTTATTGGAAGCTTGGTGCAAGGTGTGCACAAGTGCAAGCTTGGAGCAAGTGGAGGTCTGGTGCAGAGGAGGCCGGCAGCAACAAGACCTTGGGTAGGCTTCCTTTTCTCATATATTTTCTATATACTTTTCTTACTTATGCCTACACCCAAAGACAAGTCTACGAGAACATCTTGTGTGAAGATAGTCTAAAGAAGAAGCAGTTTCTTGTTTTGCATTATACTTGGTCATGATTTAGTAGATTTGACAAAGAATTGCATTGAGAAAAAGAAAAGCAGCAGATATATGTTTTGACTCATATGTGTATGAGTTATGTTTTAGTTAAAGCTTTTAAGCAGGCAGCTTATATGTTCCCTCAAAGAATTCTTGGAGTGACAATACAGAATTACTTGTTATATGACAAGTTACAAAGAAGTATATTTCTTCTTTATCTAACTCTTGAGGTAAAAGAGTTTTTTGTGGCAGATGTTGAAGACTTGGGTTGAGGTTTTGTGTTTGGAAAGGTTACCTCATATTCAGTATTTTTTGAAAACTTCAGAAAATTCAAATTATTGATGTACTAGTCAGTTGAAGAATCTACTTTCTATGATTGTCTAGATTTTTGGATACATGCTTGTATTCAAAAAAGTGTTCCATCAGATCCTATCACTTGATTGAGAAGTGGCGTTAGCCAAAAGAAAATCAAGCAGATACTATCACATTTCACCCGGGTAGAATATGAAGATATGAAGTATCAACTTGCAGCTTTTGGAGTTCTCAAGGTGAGAAGTTTGTCCACTTATATTTCAGGTACGAGATAGCAGATTCTTGGGAAGGATTTGGTTAAAGAAAAGTTTTACATCTTTGTGAGAAGCATGGACACTTAGAGACATTTAGGTAACAAATCAAACGTTCAGTCATGAAGGTTCTTAGCATTGGAGGAAGTAAGTCAAAGATTCAGATTCTATCAGATTTGTGTTGCAGAAAGATAGAAGAAGATACTTGTTATGTTGCAGAAGTTATGAATCCTAAAATGCTTTCAGCAAGGTTTTTATGATAGATCAGCTAACCTTATTCTAGATTTTGGGAAGCTGAAGAGTTACAGTGGAAGCTATTAGCAATTGTGCAGTGCTAATAAAAGGGTTCAAAGATTTTGTTTCAGATACAGGTATTGATCACTGAAGATCAGATTTATGAAGAAGGACGTCCAAGATTTCATAAAGTCTGATATAATTTGAAGAATACTGGATACTAGTGTTAAGTCATCCAAGGGGGTGATGAAACTTGAAGACTTATTTTCAGCCATATATGAAAGAATGCTGATTCATACTTACAGGTATTCCTATTTTAGGTATTCCTATATTTCCTTTGTTAGGTTCTCTTTATGCTCCAGCTTTGAAAGAAGAAGGAAGAAGGAGAATGTCTGGAGAAAGTTCCTGTTAGGATGTTCCTGTTCAGGAGAAGGTTCCAGAATTCTATTAAAGAGAAGCTTGATATTTCAGAGAGGTATGCTTCCAGAGATGCGCACATTTATGTTTATACCACATTCTGAAGATTGCTAGATTCTATGTTGCTATGGGCTATGGGCCTACTAAATTTCCAACAAAGGACACATGTCAAGTCATTGCATGGGTAGGAGGTTGTGGAGTACCCTTTGATTGATTAGAATCTGATTATAATATAACAATAAAAATACATATATCAATCATGTATATATCTATCAAATATTACAATTAAAATTTTGATATACTTACAATAAGTAGTCCTTGCACAATTAGGAGATGGTGGTGGAATTCCCTCAGATTGATCAAAATTTGATTGTGTAGCAAATAAAGGTACTAGATATTAATAATGTGATTATTTACATACATAACATTCACATGTACACATTTACTCATACACACATATTCATATATACACAAATACACATTCTGACATGTAAATACACATACAAAACTATAAATGTATGATGTGTGTATGTATGTATGTATGTATGTATGTATATGTGGGTGTATGAGTGTGTATATGTATGTGTGCATGTATTTATTATGTATGTGTGTGTATCTATATGTGTGGGTATGTTTATGTGTTTGTATATGTATACATGTTTATAAATGTGTATGTATTTATTATGTATGTGTGTATATATGTGTATGTGTATGTTTGTGTGTTATGTATGTGTGTGTCTAGGAGTACGTGTATTTGTGTGTATGTGTATGTGTGCATGTATTTAGTATGTATGTGTGTGTATCTATATGTGTGTGTATGTATGTATGTATGTATGTATGTATGTATGTATGCATGTATGTGTAAGTGTATGTATATGTGTATGTGTATGCATGTATGTCTCTGTGTATGCATGTATGTGTAAGTGTATTTATGTATGTGTATGTGTATGTGTATGTATATGTGTATGTGTATGCATGTATGTGTGTGTGTGGGTATGTGTATATGTATGTATGTATGTATGTATGTATGTATGTATGTATGTATGTATGTATGTATGTATGTATGTATGTATGTGTAAGTGTATATATATGTGTATGTGTATTTGTGTATATGTGTGTATGAGTATGTGTGCATTGTATTTAGTATGTATGTGTGTGTATGTATATGTGTGGGTATGTGTATGTGTGTGTATGTATGTATGTGTAAGTGTATGTATATGTGTATGTTTATGCATGTATGTGTGTGTGTGTGGGTATGTGTATGTGTGTGTATGTATGTATGTGTAAGTGTATGTATATGTGTATGTGTATTTGTGTGTATGTATTTATGTGTAAGTGTATGTATGTATGTATAAGTGTATGTATGTGTATGTGTATGCATGTATGTGTGTGTATGTATGTATGTGTATCGTGGCAGTGTTTTCGTAGATAACTGCGTCTTCAGGAATCATTTTCTCAGTAGAAGGTATACAAATTAATAGTTTATATTATTATGACTTATAATTATCATATGTTTTAAAAATTTTTTACATTTAATATATGTATTTTGTCTCATTAAATAAATGTAGGCTATTGCAAAGAAGAGAGTTGAGTCAAGTCAGACATCGCACTTAGGCCAAATGGGCCATCATGGTTTTGTAGCTACATTTGTAAGTATATGTACTATTGAAACTATATTTTTTATTTTAGTTAAAACACTAATTATTAATCTTTTTTATTTGTTTCAATGCAGTGAAAGGATTATGGTCGATATCCTACAAAAAAGGAAATCAATTGTGCTACACATTGTGGGATATCGATGTCTAAGTGAGTACATGTGAGATCATCCAAATGCGTTTGTGAGTATTATAAAATTCCATATAATTATCTTATTTTTATTGATGTTTTATATGTTTTATTTCTTTATATTTGTGATATGTTATACAGGAGTATTATGGAGAGGTAGATATGGATGAGGTGAAGGGACAAACACAACTGAGATGATCTCGATCATCACAGAAGGCTCACAGCTCTACCCATGATGCCATTATAGATACATCAGATCATGTGGATGATCATGATGATGAGGATGATCATCATGATGAGGACTTACATGATGTGGATGACCATGATCAAGATGATTGATATATTACATTGATATATATTTTACATTGATATACATATTTTTTTTATCTATATATTTTCTCATTCTAGTTATGTTTTCAATTGTGCCTATGGAACTAATTAATCAAAAGTCTTGTTCTAATTATTTTTATTATTGTTTATATTTAACATGTGATTTATTACTTTAATTATATAATTCATTCATATTATATGTGTGTTTGTGTGTATATACGTATGTATGTGCATGTATTTGTGTGTGTATAAAATGTATGTATGCACATGTAGGTATATATCTATATTTGTGTAAGTGTGTCTATATGCATGTATATGTGTGTATGTGTGTGTATATATGTGCATGTAAATATGTTTTATGCATATGTATGTGTGTATGTGTATGTGTAAGTGTATGTGCATATGTGTATGTGCATATGTATGTGTATGTGTATGTATATGTGTGTATGTACATGTGTATGTGTATAAGTGTATGTATGTGTATGTGTAGGTATATATGCATGTGTATGTGTGTGTATATGTGTGTATGTGTATGTGTATGTGTATAAGTGTGTATATGTATGTATGTGCATGTGTATGTGTACGTGTATGTGTGTGTATGTGTATGTGTATGTGTATGTGTATGTGTATGTGTATGTGTATGTGTATGTGTATGTGTATGTGTATGTGTATGTGTATGTGTATGTGTATGTGTATGTGTATGTGTATGTGTATGTGTATGTGTATGTGTATGTGTATGTGTATGTGTATGTGTATGTGTATGTGTATGTGTATGTGTATGTGTATGTGTATGTGTATGTGTATGTGTATGTGTATGTGTATGTGTATGTGTATGTGTATGTGTATGTGTATGTGTATGTGTATGTGTATGTGTATGTGTATGTGTATGTGTATGTGTATGTGTATGTGTATGTGTATGTGTATGTGTATGTGTATGTGTATGTGTATGTGTATGTGTATGTGTATGTGTATGTGTATGTGTATGTGTATGTGTATGTGTATGTGTATGTGTATGTGTATGTGTATGTGTATGTGTATGTGTATGTGTATGTGTATGTGTATGTGTATGTGTGTGTATATGTACATATGTGCATATGTACGTGTATACACACATGCACATACACATACATACATATGCACACTCATACACATACACATACACACATACACACATACACACATACACACACACACACACACACATATATATATATATATATATATATATATATATATATATATATATATATATATATATATATATATATATATATATATATATATATATATATGTGCATATGTATATGTATGAGCATGCATGTGCATGTGCATGCATCTCCATTTACATCCATGTGTATGTGCATGCATGTGAGTGTGCATATGCATGTGTATAAGTATGTGTTAATGTGTGTATGTGTATGTGTATGTGCAATAATGCATGCATGTCCTTTTATGTGTTTGTAGATATGTTTGTGCATGTGGATGTGTATGTGTGTGTATGTGTATGTGTATGTGTATGTGTATGTGTATGTGTATGTGTATGTGTATGTGTATGTGTATGTGTATGTGTATGTGTATGTGTATGTGTATGTGTATGTGTATGTGTATGTGTATGTGTATGTGTATGTGTATGTGTATGTGTATGTGTATGTGTATGTGTATGTGTATGTGTATGTGTATGTGTATGTGTATGTGTATGTGTATGTGTATGTGTATGTGTATGTGTATGTGTATGTGTATGTGTATGTGTATGTGTATGTGTATGTGTATGTGTATGTGTATGTGTATGTGTATGTGTATGGTATGTGTATGTGTATGTGTATGTGTATGTGTATGTGTATGTGTATGTGTATGTGTATGTGTATGTGTATGTGTATGTGTATGTGTATGTGTATGTGTATGTGTATGTGTATGTGTATGTGTATGTGTATGTGTATGTGTATGTGTATGTGTATGTGTATGTGTATGTGTATGTGTATGTGTATGTGTATGTGTATGTGTATGTGTATGTGTATGTGTATGTGTATGTGTATGTGTATGTGTATGTGTATGTGTATGGTATGTGTATGTGTATGTGTATGTGTATGTGTATGTGTATGTGTATGTGTATGTGTATGTGTATGTGTATGTGTATGTGTATGTGTATGTGTATGTGTATGTGTATGTGTATGTGTATGTGTATGTGTATGTGTATGTGTATGTGTATGTGTATGTGTAAGTGTATGTGTGTGTATGTGTATGTGCATATGTATGTGTATGTCTATGTGTGTGTGTGCATGTGTATGTGTATGTATATGTGTGAGCATGCATGTTCATGTATATGTGTATATGTGCATATGAATGAGTAAGTGTGAGTATGTTAATTAATAAAAATAAAACAATTTAAATGATATATAAACAATGAAAAATTTACTTACAATAAATAGCCATATTTTATGCTTGGTGAGTTTCTTGAATAACCTACGATAAAGAGAGAGAGAGAGAGAGAGAGAGAGATAGATAGAGAGATCAAAAGAGAGAAGAAAAAAGAGAAAGGGAGAGAGATAGAAATTGAAAGAGAAAAAGGTAGAAAGAAAGAGAGAGAGAGAGAGATACAATAAGAGAGAGATTCAAAAAGAGATTGTTGGAGCTCATAAGCACAATGTAGATCTAAACATTGGACATCTCTTCGATCAGATGCACGTAAAAGGACGATTGAGGAGTGATACATTGTTTTTTTTTTTTTTTAAATCAAACACCACCGTCGCATAAGCAATGTAAAAGCATCATGTATGCAATCATGCAAAGCATCACATAAGCAAGGCAAGTGAGCATCACATATGCGATGCTCTTTTATAAGTCGTATAAGGGACATTTTCATGAACATTGCTACGAACGTTGGAAACAATGTTGAAAATAACGTCGAGGTTTATGTGGTTTAGACGATGGTGTGTGCTCGATGCCCGATCTGATGAAATGCACGATCACGTAGCAATGAAAATGTGTCGTGTTAACCGTCGCTATGCCCCCATATTCCTTGTAGTGTGTACTTCCTTCACAATAAGGCTCAAGCTTTTGGTAAGTCTAAAGAATGGCTTCAACTTGAAGAAGATGAAGAAATTCATGATAGATGGTGGTGATAAGTTTACATAGACATAGTTTGAAGATTTTTGCAAGAGTAAAGGAATCAATCATCAACTCATTGTGGCACATAGCCCTCAACAAGACAGTGTTGTAGAACATCGGAATCGAAGCACCATGGAGATGGCAAAGTGCATGTGGAAGGGAAAGGTAAAGATGAGCCACATTAGCGAAGGAGGAAAAGAGAGCTTCCACTTTATCATCAAGGGAAGGGGAAATCCACTATGAACAAGGCCAAAGAGCTATTGGTTATACACAAAAGAAGGAAGCATCATCTTCAAATGATAATTCCAAAAGTCACCAAATTGTTGTCACCCAAGCAGAAAAGCCATTGCCGCATTGGATGAGGTAGCTCTATGATTCTGCAAACCCCACCCCACAATCAATAGAATAAGTTGCAAATGGACTAAGGCAATCACAAAGAACAGAGAAGAAGAGAAGGACAAGTGTGCATAGTTTATATAAAATTGTGTTGGTTGAGCTCATTCAAGGATAAGAAAAGGAACCAACAAATGTGGAAGAGGCACTCCACGATCCCAATTGGAGGTTTCCATGCAAACAAAAATATGATAGTATAATGAAGAATGGAGCTTGGGAGCTAGTGGATTGACCACTAAGTGAAAATTCATTGGCCTCAAGTGGGTCTGGACGATAAAGTACAAGGTTGATGGTACTTTGGAGAATCATAAAGCAAGACTTTTTGCATTGGGTTATTCACAAGTTGAAGGGATTGATTTTTGTGAATCATTTGTCCCGACTGCAATGATGACTACTATATGAGTAGTACTAGTTATGGCCATGCATAAACAATGGTCAAACTATCACATGGATGTCAAATCAACATTCCTAAATGGAGACCTCAAGGAACATGTATGTTATAAAGTGAGTCTATGATCTAAGTGTCCAACCTATTCAGACATATTTGAATTTGGAAACTAATTGGTCACATAAATATTTGGCCAAACATGTTGAGACTAGACTTATGTATATGTTCTTATGCTCTAAGATAAGGAGTGCACCTAGCTCAATGGATACATCTTAAGGGGGGCAAGGAAGAGATCTTGAGTTCAAAACCTCCAAACTATAAGGTTTTGCCCAAGAGCCATAGCATTGTGGACCATTCTTTCTAACTAGCACCTTTCCAGATAAAGGGTGGTTGAGAATCAATCCACAAAAGAGTGGTATGGATAGATTCTAAAAAGCATGGTTCTCAACTGATGCTACTTTTCCAAAGGAGTGGTTCTCAAGTATAATTGATTTTGAAAAGAGTGGATTAGAAGCAAAGTGGTTGAGTCCTCAATATCTATATATACAAGGCTAGGTTGGGTGGAGAGTAGATATTCATTCAGCAGCTAGCTAAGAGGAAACTATGTTGCATTGGTATCACAACTTTCATGGTGATCTTGGTCTGAGCATCGTCATCTTACTGCAAGCTCTGCTAGTTTGGTGACTAGGGGCAATCATATTGTCTTGATCTTGTTTTCTCATACCTAGAGGCTCTAGTTAATCCTTATACTTTTCTTATACTATATGTCCATTTGGAATTCTTTCATTGCACCCTTGCAAAGATGGTTTAAAAAAAAAGGTTTGTATCGGGTGCCTCATCAGGTCCGCCCACCCGCCGAGGTCCCTTGTGTGGAAGAGGAGTTGCTCGACGTTCAGAGCCCATTACCCACGTTTGTCCAAGCTTGCCCACCTGTGAGCACATGCTACCCGTGGTTGGGAGCAAAGAGAATCTTTAAGCTCTCTCTTTCCCTTGAATTGTGAGAAAGAAAGTGAGAGATTTCTATTTATGCCTGCTTATGAGCTCTTATGCACAGTTTGTGGGATGTATATGCAGTGAATTGATGTTCTATCAACTATGTCTGCATCATCTCCTATCTCTCACTCTTTAATTGAGACAAATTTGGAGGTTCTTTTTGCACATAATTTCGAACCGGATTCGGAGCTATTTTGTATATGCATCCAAACTTGAGTGCATATTTTTTATTTGTGTCCTCTTTGTGTACCTAAAGAGCAAGCATAAGCAAGGCAAAGGGAATCAAAATCAAAGCAAGGAAGATACTCTTTGGGTCTTGATTCATCCCATTGAAGCCACAAAGGAATCTTCTTCGATCTTCAAAGGTAGCAACCAAAAATTCCTTTTTTGCATCAATTTCAAAGGGTCGAACCTTTCATCTTCATGTCAAGGTTTCCACGGAGTACCAAGGAGATTTTTGGACACAAGAGTGGAGCATTGGACCATCAACTCCCAAAGATTTTCAGCCAAGTGAAGGATGGATCTTGGAGTTTGCCATGTCGTAATTCTAGCACTCTCATTTGGAATTGAGAATACACCAATAGAATTTTATTTGGGGAGTATCTCTTGTGAATTTTGTGCATTGCTATTGTGTTGCCTTGAGGATTCCTCCCCTTTTTGTAGAGTAATGAGCACGAAGCCCAAGAAGAAGTACAACTAACTTTTTGGATCACACAGAGGTACTCTGCTCATAATGTTCCACCTAGCCATGTACATGTCTTAATACGATCTCTCTTCATATTCCATATATTGAAATCCCCACTTGGCTTCTCACATGGGTGCCACTTGGCACTCATGTAAGAGCCATACCTTACAACGTTCAAAGGGTGGGTTCACACCCTTAATATTGGAAGTCCCCATGTGACATTACCTTCCCCATGAATCCATTTTGTCCTAAAAAATGGTGTTGGAAGGGCCTACTAGGAAGAGATACATATGGTAATGGGTACTCCTTGTTAGAACAAGCAAGCTTCCAAACATGCTTGAAGGTAAAGGAAACATCAAGGATAATTAAGATTGTTTCTTGGAAACAATTTCATTCATGTGGCAAATCATATGGTTTCATATACACCCTTTGTACATTCACATACTTAAGTGATTCTTCACGTACCATATCATTAGCTCATTATTTGGAGGTCTAACATGAAGCCTAAGCCACGAGTCAAGTGGTTGAAGCCTTCCAGCAACATTTGAATCAAATTGAATTTGATACTTCATTTTCGAGATTATAAGAAAAGAGAGATTGTCACAACTAATTCATCCTCGCAGGGCATATGAGTTATTTTTTTTGTAAGAAGTGGATTACCACAAAGTGATAGTGAGAAGTGTATATAATCACTCTACAGATTTGCAATTAGTGATATGTGAGAATACAATGAAGTTGAATCTACTTCTTGCTCACTGCACCTTTCTCTAGGTCATCTTCTCCAAGGTTAGCAGATTTGCAGAGCTTGGTTCTTCCTACTCAAAAGTCCAATGATCATGTTTAAGGATTCATTCGAAAGCTATTAATGCCTATTTTGATTTTCCAAAATATTGTATCATTTTTATTCTTCTATTGTGGGTTCGAGTTCATTTTTTGTTTTGGGGTCTATTATTGCTATTCCCTGAAAAATTTGGGTGACCACTTGGAGATGTTAAGCTCATAATCAAAGCACGCCTTGCTATTAAATCATACTCTGGTGCATAATAGATTCTTAAACCTATGAGACAACATCATTTAAGATGAATTTGATCAATTGTAATCAGTCTAAGAACACTAAGCATTTCAAGTTGCATGTTCATCCGTAATTAGAAAGTCCTTTATGAGTTGCTTCATGTGCAAGTAGTCTATTTTGCATCAACTTGTTCATAGTGATGTTACAAAGGAAACGAGGTGTTTTAATGCACTAAGTTGAATCATATAAGGTGAATCAAAGTCTCCAAGTGATAAAGGGCAGGTTCTATACTAGAAAGTTGAACCTAACTTCATTACTCAACAAAAAAAATTCTTACTTTCAAGCACTTTCAATGGTATTAGAGAAATCTTCTTCCAAATGGGTGATGGATTTCCTTCCATGATCGAGAAGCTTGATAGGAACAACTATTTTGCTTGGAAAATGAGAATGGAAGCCTATTAACAAGGAAGAAACCTCTATGGAGTAGTAAAGGGTGATGAAGTCATGCCTATACCAAGATCCAAAGGAGGACTTACATAAGAAGAGACTGAAAAGCTGACACTATGGTGTGCAAGAGATGCTCTCGCTAAGTCTTACATCCTAAACTCTATCTCTGGTTTCTTTCTTCCACATATTAGAAGTTGTAAAATATCACAAGAAACTTGGGATGCACTTGAGACATTCTTCTCTCCTTGCATAAAGGCTAGGAATAATCATTTGTGGAATGAATTTAATCAAATGAGAAGACACCTAAGCAAGCAATCATAGAGTTTGTTACCAAGGTTAAGGAGGTTTCAGATTAATTAGCATTAATTCGAGAGCTGATTGACGATGAAGCCATTATGAGGTAGATCCTAAATGGTATTAGGATTGATCCGCAATGGCAATCATTCACAACTGCCTATGATCTCATCATAGATGTGCAAACACCTGACTTCAACATATTTCTTGGCCAAATCCTCAACCAAGAGGCCAAAAATAACATAGAGGAAGGTAACTCTACAATGGCTCTGCATACAGATAAGAAGGACAAGAAGAACAAAGGGAAGCAAAAGGAGGATGATGATGATGAAGAAGTTTCTCAAGCTAATTTTATAGGCAAAAGCAAATGGAAGGGAAAGGAGAAAGGAGAAAAGCAAGACAAAAAAAAGGGAGAAGAAGCTCAGTCTTATGCCATTTGTAACAAGTTAAAACACACCACTTAGAATTGTTGGTTCAATGGAAGAACACAAAAAGGATAGGGAAGAAGTGGATTTGGCAATACAAGAGATAGAGGTGGACAAAACTACAACAACAATAACAAAAAAAATAGCAAAAGGGATTACAACAACTACTTAGAGGATCAATCATATGAAGATTCATTACTTCTAATGAATTTGATCCATAAAGAAGGTAAAAAGGTTGAGTATTTGTTCTACATAGATTATGGTTGTTCAAACCATGTTGCAGGTAATGTTTCTCTTCTATCATACCTAGAGAAACCTATGCATAAACATGAAGTACAAATAGGATACGATAGCAAGAACAATGTGGAAAGGATTTGCACTGTCAAAGCTTCCAATGGTTGAACAAATATTCATAGTTCTCTATGAACCCACTATTACCAAATACCTAATAATTAGTGTTGGCCAAATTGTAGAAAAGGCTTACAGGTTAGATTCACCTAGCATGGAGCATATGTGGAAGGCTCTTCAAATTTGAAGTGGGAGAGACAAAAATTGTAGTTATATACAACTTTGGGTGACAAAGCCTAAGTGAGCTAGAAGTGTGGAATAAGAGGCTTTCTCATGTTAATGAAAGAACATTAAAGGATATATGCATGGATCAAAGTGTTCTAGGTCTACCAAACATCTCAAATCAACATATGATCAATAGTGTGATGCTTTTCAGATTGGGAAGTCCCAAAGACAACCTTACCATAGCAAAGGATATATCCACAACAATCTCTTGGACTTAGTACACATAGATGTGTGGGGACCAAGTTGAGAACCATCTTTAGTAGGCTCAAGATATTTAGTATCCTTTTTTAATGATCACAATAGATGCAAAATCTTATACTTTATAAAAAAACAAGAGTACCTTTTTTTATTGTTTCAAAAGATATCTAGCATATGTAGAGAACTACATTGGCAGGTCATTGAAGAAGCTTAGATTTGATGGAGGGGGAGAATATTTCTCCAAAGATTTTGATGAACACTTACAAGATAATGGCATCAAAAGAGAAGTCACCCCTAAGTAATCTCCTCAAAAAAATGGTGTTGTTGAAAGGAGGAACAAAACCCTAGTTGGGACAACTAGGACTATGCTTGAAGAAAAGAAGCTACCACACTACTTATGGATAGAAGCAATATCTATTGTAGTACATCTTGTCGATAGACTACCATCTAAATCACTTCAAGGTATTACTCCCTATGAAACTTAGAATGGAAGAAAGCCAAGCCTAGGCCAATGCAAATTCTTTGGTTGTTTAGCATATGTGTATATACCTTTACAAATCAGAGGGAAATTAGATGAAAGGGAAACCAAGGTTGTCTTCATTGGCTACAAATCAACACAAATGGGCTACAAATTTTACAATCCAACTACAAAGCAGGTTACTACACATAGGGATGTTGTATTTGGAGAACATAGGTCATAGTATGAAGAAGACAAAAAAAAAGGTAAAGCTACCCTATGACCTTGATATAGATTCTCTTCCATTAGACAATAAGCATGATGCACAAGTGCAAGTCTCTAGAAGTGAGTCAGAAGAAGAACAAGATGAGAAAGAAATAGATTAACAATTCCAGAAATCAAGAAGAAAGGCCAAAATGTAGGAATGTGGAGAATGCTCAAATATGCTCCTAGAAGATCAACAAGGGAGAGAAAACAACCTGAAAGGTATGGTCATGATTCAACATTTTGTAACTAAACATACAAGCTATTTGGTCAAAGATTCAATTTCAAAAGAACCCTCTACTTATGAAGAAGCCTAAGGTAACCCTAATTGGGAGAAAGCCATGAAGGAGTAAATGGAAGCTCTAAGGGAGATGGACACATGGGAGTTAGTTCCTATGCAAACCAACAAAAAGGTAAAAGGTTTCAGATGGGTGTACAAGCTGAAAAGGAAATCAGATGATTCTATTTGCAAGCATAAAGCCAGATTGGTTGGTAAGTGATGTGCCAAACACAAGGCATAGATTATGAAACTTTCTCACCTCTGGCCAAGATGACCACCATTAGAACCTTGCTAAGTGTTCTAGCTTCAAGGAATTGGAAGCTACTTCAACTTGATGTGAAGAATGCCTATCTCAATGGATGGATTACTGATGAGGTACATATGTGACAACCCCTTGGGTATGAAAACCCTAATTATCCTAATTATGTTTTCAAGCTTAGGAAAACACTATACGATCTAAAGCAAGTCCCTAAATCTTGGAACTACAAGTTGGTAACCTACTTGTAGGATCAAGTATCTCTTGGATCTAGGTTTCAAAAGATGTGCTTCTTGTGCTAACTTGTATGTTCTAAAGAGAGGAGGGAAAAAAAATGTGATTGTACTCTATGTAGATGACCACCTAATTCAAGAAAAGATGACACTCTTCTTCAAAAAACAAAAGATGCCATGAGTATAGAATTTGAAACAAAAGACTTAAGATTAATGCATTATTGCTTAGGCCTTGAATTATGGCAGAAGCTAGGGAAGATTTTCATATCTCAACAAAAACATGTGACCACAAATGATCCATGGTGCTCTAAGTTGTAAGTCTCCCATTATGAGGAGGAGTCATTGTGATCGACCTACAGAGTTGAGATGGTAGGGCTTATGGTCGTGGAGATATTGTTAAACTATATATTTTGCCAATGATTTTGTGTCTTCTAGCCATGTTTATCTATACCAACTCCCATAGTAAATGCTATATAAGCATGGCCCATGTGAATCTACACATCATTGTGCAATAGTAAGCCCTTCATCTAGAGTCTATCTAGATCACCATCTAAGCTAGTCCATATTGAGAGGTCATAGGTGGAATATAGCATCTTTCTAGCCACATTACTCTTTGATATTTGAAAATTTGAGTTATCCATCTCTCAATTTGCATCTCTCTTTGTCTGTGTTTTTTTCTCAGCTCTATTTATTAGTCTATTCCGCGATGCTATTATTTCTTATAAAAGCTTGATTTCCAACATATTTAATGTACTAATGTGATAAGTATGCATGCATTTATGTTTTGCTATCTGTGTTTATGTGTGTATTTGCATTTGTGCTAATATGTGTATTAATTAATGTGCATATTTGTACTACTATGATATGTATATATGCATTTATGCATATGTATTGATTGTTGATATATTTAGGTAGTGATGTGTGTGAACACTCTAGGATTACCGGGGCACTTTTTCCCTCTTTAGGAGGTTTTTTGCCCCCAGCTTTTATATATGCCTATTGCCCTAACATGCTACTTATCTTTGTACATTCTAGTGGTAATACATTCAGTATTATGTGTTGTGCTCCAAGCTTCTTCTTCTTCCTTGTGTTGTTCCAATGCTTTTGTAGATGTTTAACTCCAACAATTGGTATCAGAGCAGATCACCGCCTCATCTAGGACATTGTCTACACCTCTTCAGTTGCAGTCTCAGAATCGCACAAAATTTGGTAAGCATACTCAGGCTGTTTCAGAGATGAAAATGCCTTCACTCTATGGTGCCGAAATCGCAATTTGAGCTCGTTTCGGCCTCCGAATGCACTATCACAGTGCTTTTGCAGACCATTTTGTCTTTTTGTGTCAAAGATATATACCAATGAAGTCTGCTACAATTCTAGCACAACTTGTTTGGGTAGTTGTGTTCAACTTTTTCAGATACATCATTTTTCTGCATCAAGGTATTTTAGTCAGTGGCCATGTTTGAAAGTAGTGATGTATTTTGTATGTTGGCTGTTGAGGATAAATTGGATGGTACGAATTACCCATTGTGGGCTTATATGATGCATCATGTATTGGTCATAAAAGGACTATGGAATATTGTGCAGGGTGTTGAAAGATGTCCTGTTACACCTCCAAATACAAGTATTGCAAATACAGGTGCTGGAGCTGATGGAGATGGTGTCGAAGATGATGATATTCTACAGATTCCTGTTCGTGTTGTTGTTTATGTTGCACCTATTGTAGAGAAAACTTGTTGGGATAGCAAAGATGCTTAGGCACATGCATCGATAGCTTTGTCTATCAAACATGCCATTATTCCTCACATTCGCTCTTGTAGAAGAACTAAGGATGCTTGGGATACACTTATCACATTGTACCAAGCTAGGAATGATGCTCATGTTGCTTACCTCCAAAAACAACTGGAGAGTGAGCACATGAATGAAGGTGATTCTATGGACAATTTTCTCACAAAGATCAAGGATTTGAAAGAACAATTGATTTTTGCTGATGAAGTTATACTAGATAGCTCACTTGTGCAGACCGTTTTGAATGGTCTTCCTGACTCATATCAGAGTTTTGCTTCTACTCTTCGTTTGATGATGAAAGGCAATCCAAATGACTTGTCATTTGAGGAGTTAATCTGTGTTCTATTGCAGGAAGATCAATCTAGGGAGAACAGGTCCATCATGCGTGTTGTAGATCAAGCTTTCTTGGCTAGTCAAAAGGGCAAAGATAAATGTAGCTCTTCTACTAGTAAGTAGAAATTTGCAAATGATGCACATTCAAAGAAGGAAGACAAAGATGAGAAGAAATTGTTGATATATTTAGGTAGTGATGTGTGTGAACACACTAGGACCGCTCGCGCTCTTTTTTCCCTCTTTAGGAGGTTTTTTGCCCCCGGCTTGTATATATGCCTATTGCCCTAATGGGCTACTTATCTTTGTACATTCTCTAGTAATACATTCAATATTGTGTGTTGTGCTCCAAGCTTCTTCTCCTTCCTTATGTTGTTCGCGTGCTTTCGCACACGTATATCTTTAATTGGTATCAGAGCAGGTCGTCGCTTCATCTAGGGCACCGTCAACACTCCTAGGGTTGTAGTCTCAGAATTGCATGAATTTTGGTGAGCATAGTCAGCATGTTTTCAAGATCAAAACAGCTTTGCTTTGTGGTGACGAAATCGTGATTTGAGCTTGTTTTGGCCTCCGGATGCACTATCGTAGCGCTTCTATAGGCTATTTTGTCTTTTTGTGCCAAAGATATATACCAGTTTCTATTTGCCAATATAAGCGTCTTGAAGTCTGCTATAGGTCTCGAAAAATTTGCCTGGGTAGTTCTGTTCAATGTTTTGAGATACAGTCCATTTACTGCATCAAGGTATTTTAGTCACCGGCCATGGCTGAAAGCAGTGATGTATTCCGTATGTTGGCTATTGAGGATAAGTTGGATGGTACCAACTAGCCGTTATGGGCTTATATGGTGCAACATGTATTGGTTGCAAAAGGACTATGGAACATTGTGCAGGGTGTTGAAAAACGTCCTATCACACTTGCAACTGTTACAACTGTAGGTACATAAGTCGAGGTAGAAGGTGTCGAAGATGATGATATTCTGCATATTCCTGTTCGTGCTATCGTTTTTGTTGCACCTACCACAGAGCAAATCCGTTGGGATGGCAGAGATGCCCAGGCACATGCATTGATAGCTTTGTCTATCAAACATGCCATTATTCCTCATATTCGCTCTTGCAGAATAGCTAAGGATGCTTGGGATACATTTACCACATTGTACCAAGCTAGGAATGAGGCTTGTGTTGCTTACCTCCAAAAACAGTTGGAGAGTGAGCACATGAATGAAGGTGATTCTATGGATAGTTTTCTAACAAAGATCAAAGACTTGAAGGAACAATTGATTTCTGTTGATGAGGTTATACCAGATAGCTCACTTGTGCAGACCGTTCTGAATGGTCTTCCTGATTCATATCAGAGTTTTGCTTCTACTCTTCGGTTAATGATGAAAGGCAATCCAGATGCCTTGTCATTTGAGGAGTTAATCTCCATTCTATTGCAGGAAGATCAATCTAGGGAGAACAGGTCCATTATGCGTGTTGTAGATCAAGCTTTCCTGGCTAGCCAGAAGGGCAAAGGAAAATGCAGCTCTTCAACTAGTAAGCAGAAATCTGCAAATGCTACACATTCAAAGAAGGAAGATAAAGATGAGAAGAAATCAGAAAAGCAGAAATTGTTTTGCAAGTACTGTAAAGGGAATGATCATATCATAAAGAACTATCCAAAACTAGCTGCTAAAGAGGCAAAGAAGAAAGAGGCCGTAATGGTTGTTGTAGAGGCCTCTACACCAAAAATAGAGTTTGTAATCTTGTGTAGGAAGAAGAATGGGCGTTTACTACTGTTTGCAGTTTTTACCAATCTTCTCATGAGCAGTGCATGTCTGCAGTAGACTCATATGTTTGGTATTTTGACAGTGGGGCGACCAAACATATTACCGCGCAGCGTAGTTTCTTCTCTTCACTCGAGCCTGCCCCTACAGGAAATATTGTTACACGTGCCAACAACTCCTCCTATCTTGTTATGGGAGTGCCAAGCTATATGGAAGTGCCAAGCTATGTGGAAATCACTCCACAAAAGGAAGTAAGCCCAAAGCTTTGCGGAGAGCTTCAAACTTCTCCCTAGGCAGAGCCTTCGTGAAAAGGTCTGCAATGTTCACCTGCATGGGCACATATGCCAAGCTGATCTCCCTAGTAGAGAACCTCTCCCTGACATAATCATAATGCACCTCAATGTGCTTAGTGTGAGCATGGAACACAGGGTTCCTCGCAACTGCTAATTGGCTCTGAGTCTCAGTGAAGATGGTGGTGGCAGAAGACTGACCAACACCCAAATTAGCCATAAGGCATCTGAGCCACACACACTCAACAATCGCTGTGAAAGATACCCTATACTCAGCCTCACAACTAGAAGTGGCCATAGTAGGCTGCTTCTTGCTCAACCAAGATATGCATGAACTACCAAGCATGAAGCAAAAACCACTAGTGGACACACGAGTGTCATAGGAACCAGCCCGATCAGAGTCAGAAAAAGCATGCAAACCTTGGGATAAAACAACCCAAGTAGCCGAGTACCACTCACGTAGCAAAAGATGCACTTCACCACCTGCCAATGCTTGACTCCTGGGCAATGCATAGAGCTACTCATCTGTGAGACAAAAAACTCAATATCTGGAATGCATAAGTAAATCAAGCATCCAACAGCCTTCAAATAGAGAACACCATCAAATGCATCTCCAGCATCATGAAGACTCAATCGTAAACATGTTTCCATAGGAGTGGCAATAGGCTTACAGTCTTCAAGGCCAAAATGCTGCAATAATGCATCAATATTTTTTGTTTGACACAAAGCCATTCCACCATCAACTTGCATAAACTGAATGCCCAAATAGTGATGCAAATGCCCCAAATCAGACATCTCAAATGAGGCATGCAAATCAGCCTTAAAATCAGCAATATGCTTCTCAATAGGACCAGTGAGCAGCATGTCATCAACATTTTGATCAGAAGCACATCATTAGCACGCTTAACATATAAGGTGCTCATAGTTAGAGTGTTATCAAAACCATGTGCAATCAGATAGGCAGGTATCTTCTCATACCAAGCATGTGGTGCTTGCTTTAAACCATATAATACCTTCTTTAACCTGCACACATGGTTTTCATGCCCTTTCTGCACAAAGCCACGGGGCTGAAAAACTACACTTCTTCATGCAAGTCACCATTCACAAATGCAGTTTTAATGTCCAACTGATGTACATTCCAACCATGATGGGCTCCAAGTGCACAAATGCTCCGAACAGTAGTCATATGGCATGTAGGTGCAAAGGTCTCATCAAAATCAATGCCTCTTTCCTGTGCATAACCCTTTGCAACAAGCGTAGCCTTATACCTGTCCACTGTTCCATCAGGCTTACGCTTTAGCTTGTAAACCCACTTAGTGCCAATGGCCTTCTTACCAGGAGGCAAGTCACATAAAGACCGAGTATCGTTCTTCATTATAGCATCATATTCAGATTGCATAGTAGCCATCCAATTTTCTAAATTTTGTGCTTCGTCAAATGAAACAGGCTCATTCTCATCATAGAGACTAGATGCAGCCAAAGCATAGCAATCTAATGCAAAAGAGGCACTACGAGAGCTGATCAAGTATGATATGACAAAGGTGCATCTAATTTGTTGTCACGCAAAGTCTGCATTAGCCATTTTGGCATAGTTTTTGCCTCCTCAATATCAACTCTCTCATCAACAAGTGCATCATGTAAATCTGCATAAAAAATGGGATGATCTGCATCATCACATGAAACATGCAAAGGTTGAGAAGTTGCCTCATTAGGACAAGCACTAGACTGTCCACCTATAAAATGAGGCAGCAAAGTATCATACATGTCTTTGGAGCTAACAGATGTCTCCTTAGTACATGCAAGCAATGGTTGAATAGCATCTTCCACAAAAACAACATCACAACTAACCATAATGTGTTTAGTCTGTGGATGATACAGACGACAGCCTTTACTTTCAGAACTATACCCAACAAAAATACATTTTACTACTTTATCATCCAATTTTCTGTGATGTTGTTCAGGCACTAATACATATGACAAATAACCAAAAACATGCAGATGAGCAATAGATGGCTTGCGATCATGCCAAGCCTCATATGGAGTGATAGACTAAAGCACTTTAGTGGGACACCTGTTAAGTACATATGCTGCACACATGACAGCCTCAACCCAGAAACTATGTGGTAAAGCCTGACTCTTGACCATACACCTCGCCATCTCCATATATGAGTGACATGTTCTTTCATTCAGCAACTCCATTCTGTTGAGGTGTATACGGCACTATACACTGGTGTTTTATCCCACGTTCAACCAAAAATGCATTAAAATTAGAAGACATATATTGCCCCCCCTTGATTAGAATGGAGGGTGCCCATTTTACATGCTGATAGATTTTCACCCAAAAAAAAAAAACTGCTTGAAGCACATGAACACTTCGGACTTTGCCTTCAATGGATATACCCATGCATGCCTAGAAAAATCATCAATGAAAGTCACAAAGTAAAGATAATTTCCAAAAGAAGGTGTCTGCATAGGACTAGAGACATCACTATGTACAAGCTACAATTTCTGAGTAGCCCGAACTGAACCATCTTTTGGAAAGGAGGAATGCTGCATTTTGCCCAAAATACAGCCTTCAAAAACATGTTTTCTGGGTGCCTCAAGTTTGGGCAAAGAGGACACCATTTCAGATTTCTGCAAGCGTAGCAAACTAGTAAAATTCAGATTACCAAAGCATGCACGCCAAAGCTTTGCATCTTACATAGCCTGAGAATCATGTACTGCACATGCCGAATCATTTACAGATCTTTCATAGTCTATGAGCTTATACAGCCCACGACATAAAATGTCAGAAGCAATAATCATGTCGCCATTTGACAAATCATGAACTGTACATTTGTCATCAATGAATTTCACAACCAAGCCAATCTTGGCTAATGTAGACACTGATAACAGATTTTTCTTGATCCCTGGCACAAACAAGGCATCTGATAAAGTGAAAGAACTACCATCAGCAGTAGTCAAAATGATCTTACCACCTCCCATAACAGGATAAGAGGAGTTGTTGGTGCATGTGCCAGTATTCCCGATAGGGGTAGGCTTGAGTGAAGAGAAGAAACTGTGCTGCAAGGTAATATGTTTGGTCGCCTAACTATCAAAGTACGAAACATCTGAGTGTACTGCAGACATGCACTGATCATGACAAGATGGGTCAAAACTGCAAACAGTAGTAAACACCCATTCTTCTTCCTGCACAAGATTAGCAGACTCTGTTTTTGGTGTAGGGGCCTCTGCAACAACCATTCCAGCCTCTTTTTGCTTTGCCTCTTTAGCAGCCAGTTTTGGACAGTTCTTTATGATATGATCATTTCGTTTATAGTACTTACAAAACAATTTGTGCTTCTCTTATTTATTTTCATCTTTGTCTTCCCTCTTTGATTGTGTAGAATTAGCAGATTTCTGCTTACTAGTTGAAGAGCTCCATTCTCCTTTGCCCTTCTGACTAGCCAGGAAAGCTTGATCTGCAACACGCATAATGGACCTGTTCTGCCTGGACTAATCTTCCTGCAACAAAACAGAGACTAACTCCTGAAATGACAAGGCATTTGGGTTGCCTTTCATCATCAACCAAAGAGTAGATGCAAAACTCTGATATGAATCAGGAAGACCATTCAGAATGGTCTTCACAAGTGAGCTATCTGGTATAACCTCATCAACAAAAATCAATTGTTCCTTCAAGTCTTTGATCTATGTTAGAAAATTGTCCATAGAATCACCTTCATTCATGTGCTCACTCTCAAACTGTTTTTGGAGGTAAGCAACACGAGCCTCATTCCTAGCTTGGTACAATGTGGTAAGTGTATCCCAAGCATCCTTAGTTGTTTTGCAATATTGAATGTGAGGAATAATGGCACGATTGATAGACAAAGCTATCAATGCATGTGCCTGGGCATCTCTGCCATCCCAATGAATTTTCTCTGCAGTAGGTGCAACAGAAACTGCAACATGAACAAGAATATGCAGAATATCATCATCTTCGACACCTTCTGCATGAGCTTCAGTACCTGTAGTTGTAACAGTTGCAGGTTTGATAGGACGTTTTTCAACACAGTGCGCAATGTTTCCTAGTCCTTTTGCAACCAATACATGTCGCATCATATAAGCCCACAACGGGTAGTTGGTACCATCCAACTTATCCTCAACAACCAACATGCAAAATACATCACTACTTTCAGCCATGGTCGGTGAAAAAAAAAACCTTGATGCAAAAAATTAACTGTATCTCAAAAAGTTGAACAAAACTACCGAGACGAATTCTGCTAAACCTATAGCAGACTTTGAGATGCTTATAATGGTGAACCGAAGAAAAGCAGTTTTGATCTCGAAAACACCTTGAGTATGCTCACCAAAATTCATGCGATTCTGAGACTGCAACCAGAGAGGTGTCGACGACACCCTAGATGAAGCGATGACCTGCTCTGATACCAATTGTTGGAGTTAGACGTCTACGGAAGCACGCGAACATCACAAGGAAGAAGAAGAAGCTTGGAGCACAACACATAATACTGAATTTATTGTTGGGTGTGTGTAGAAGTGCGAGAGACACACGAGAAGCACACACAAAGAGCACAAACGCAGCAAGACACACGGAGAAGACAATGGCTATGTGGTAACATGGGGAAAAAACCTCTAGCTAGCACTAGAGTAAAAAGTGCCCATGTATAGGGAAAAGGTTCACATCAAAGCTACTCGAGGAACACATAAGTGTAACAAACCCCCCTGGAGCGAATGATGTGAACACATACAGAGAGTGACAGATCAGCCTCCACAAGGTAACAAGCCTAAAGCTTTGCGAAAAGCTTCAAACTTTTCTCGTGGAAGAGCTTTGGTGAATATGTCTGCCACATTATCTTGTGTAGGCACATATACCAAATCAATATCTCCTGCATGAAGGCGCTCTCTCACATAGTGATAATGCACCTCAATATGTTTGGTCCGTGCATGAAACACTGGGTTTCGTGCAACAGCCAAAGCACTCTGACTATCTGTGAGAATATGCGTAGCAACATCAATCTCCATGCAAAGATCCATCAATAGGCGTCTCAGCCATATACACTCCACTGTAGCTGTGAAAACTGCCCTGTACTCAGTTTCACAACTCGATGTCGCCACTGTTGTAGGTTGCTTCTTACTCAACCAAGATATGCATGAGTCTCCAAGGAAAAAGCAATTACCACTAGTGGACATGCGAGTATCATAACAACCAGCCCAATCACTATCTGTAAAAGCATGCAAGCATGGCTGGACATCTCTGCCATAAAAGAGACCTAAGCTCAAAGTGCCTCGAAGATATCTAAACACACGTTTCACCGCTTGCCAATGCTTAGTGCCAGGGCTATGCATGAATCGACTCAACTAGGAAATTGCCTACTGTATATCCGGCCTTGTGTTGCATGCATATATAAGACATCCCATAGCCTGCTAATAAAGAGAAGTGTCAAATGCATCACTGGAATCCTCAACTGAGAATCTAAATCCTGTCTCAATTGGTGTGGAAACTGGCTTGCAATCCTCAAAGTCAAAACGCTGAAGTAGTTTTTCAACATACTTTCCTTGATGCATAACAATTCCCCCCTCAACGGATACAAACTGGATGCCAAGATAGTAGCTCAAAAGACCAAGATAAGTGATATCAAAAGTATGCTGCAAATCAGCCATAAGAATGTCAAGTTTTGCATTACATGACCCAGTCAAGAGTATGTGAACAAGCACTATAAGATCAGCCCCATTTTTGCGTACATAGAGTGTGCTTTCAATCAGACAACATGTGAAGCCAAGAGCAATCAAATGCTTATGTATTTTGTCATACCATGCACATGGAGCTTGCTTGAGACCATACAAGGCTTTATGCAAGCAACAAACCATATGCTCTTTCCCTTTCATAGCAAATCTAGGAGGTTGCTTCACATAGACCTCTTCTTGCAAATCTCCATTCAAGAAGGCTATTTTTATGTCCAATTGATGCACTTTCCAACCTCGATGGGTAGCCAATGCAACCACGGTACGAATGGTAGTCATGCGTGAAGTAGGTGCAAAAGTTTCCTCATAGTCAATGCCATATTGTTGCGCATATCCTTTGGCAACCAATCTAGCTTTGTAGCGATCAATGCTACCATCAAATTTTCTCTTAATCTTGTAAACCCACTTTGTACCAATGGCATTCTTTCCTTTTGGCAATTCACATAACTCCCAAGTACCATTCCTATGTATGGAATCCATTTCTGATTGCATAGCACTCATCCATTGTGGATCGTCACATGCATCTTCAAAAGAAAGTGGCTCTTCATTACATGTTGTAGCAATAAGAGAATAATCCACAAAATTACTTGATGCATGGTGAGAGCTTGACCTTGTTCTACCAAGTAAAGGTGCACTCAATTTGCTGTCCTGCAAAGTTTGTTTCAGCCACTTTGGCATAGATTGTGCACTCTTGATAGACATGCGTTCATTATGTTAAACATCTTCAATATGTACATCATGCGTGGGCTGAATTTCATGCTCAGTTTCAGCCATATTTTGTCGCATATGTTCAGCCATATGTGGCTGGAAATTTCCAACAGTTTTGACATTTTTTGGCTGAATTTTTTCAGCCATGTTTGGCTGAAAATTATCCACATTTTCAGCCCTATTTGGCTGGAATTTTTCAGCCCTTTGAACCTCAGTTGGCTGGTCTACATGGCCATAGTCAAGCGCACCATTTTGGAACAAAGGCATGAGTGTATCGAACACATCTTGTGAGCTAATTGTTGGCAGTTTTTTGCATTCAAGTAGAGGGAAAGCTGAATTTTCAGCAAATACCACATCTCGACTCACAATAATTGTGTTCGTCAATGGATGGTACAACCGATATCCCTTACTTTCAGCACTATAACCAACAAATATACATTTCTTTGCCTTGTCATCAAGTTTGTGACGTTGTTGTGATGGCACAAGAGCATATGCCAAACAACCAAACACACGCATATGACTAACCATAGGCTTATGACCATTCCAAGCCTCATAAGGAGTGATGACTCTCAATGCTTTTGTAGGGCAGCGATTCAACACATAATTTGCACACATGACCACTTCCATCCAAAACTTATGAGGAAGATGCTTTCCTTTAACCATACATCGTGCCATTTCAAGTAAAGTTCTATTTTTACGCTCGGCAACACCATTTTGTTGAGGTGTATATGGCACCGTACATTGGTGTGAAATACCTCTTTCACGAAGAAAAGCATTAAACTCATGTGACATGTACTCACCACCACGATCCGTGCGTAGAGTCAAAAGCTTTTGTGAAGAAAAATTTTCAGCCATAGCTAAAAATGCTTTGAAGCAAGAAAATACCTCATTCTTTGCTTTCATAGGATACACCCATGTATGGCGAGTAGCATCATCAAAGAAGGTAACAAAATATACATGCTTCCCAAAAGATGGAGTCTTGACCGGACCACATACATCACTATGAACAAGTTGCAATTTTCTTGTAGTGTGTGTGTGACTATCTTTTGGAAAAGAAGCACGATGCATTTTTCCAAGAATGCAACCTTCACATGCATGCTTTTCAATGGACTCAAGTGTAGGCAAGCCAATAACCATGTCCTTCTTTTGCAAGTAGAGCAAACTATTGAAGTTTAAATGACCAAAACGAGCATGCCAAAGCTCCATTTCAGCCATGGAAGAAGTATGAGCAACCAAGGCATTCGAGGTAGCCCTCTTGTATGTATCCATGCGATACAAACCATCACATAATGTACCGGACATCACGATAACATCGCCATTGCTGAAATCATGAACCATACACTTATCATCAACAAAGTGTACATGAAGTCCTGCTTTGGCAATCAACGGAACCGAAATTAAGTTCTTTTTGATACCGGGTACATACAATGCATTTTTCAAGAGAATCACACCTCCATTTGTAGCCATAAGCTCAATTTCTCCTACTCCAATGATAGGATAAGAGGCATTGTTTGCACACACCACATGTCCTCCTTTAGGTGCATCTTTCAAAGAGGCAAAACATCTTTTGCATGATGTTATGTGCTTTGAACCACCACTATCAAAGAACCAATCCGAATCAGCCTCACTCACAACCATGCATTTAGAATGTAAAGAAGCATCATAATGACATGTAACAACACATGCCCAAAAATCTTGAGCCATGTTAGCTTCATCATTCTTTGCATTTGCTGAATTTTCAACAATAGACATGCCGGATTCCTTCTTCTTTTCATTGCGTTTAGCAAGCTTTCTACACTCATCAATAGTATGACCAGCCTTCCGGCAATATTTGCATCTCTTCTTCTTTTGCAAATCACGATCATTAGAGGAATGAGTGGAAGAGGAAGCTTGAGGCTTTGGTTTTGATGAACCAAAAGCTGAACCATACTTGCTTTTCCCCTTTTGTGAGATAGCAAGTGCTTGCATTCCCTCAATCAAACCACTCCTATTCACTCTAGATTGCTCTTCTTGCAAAAGAAGAGACACAACCTCATCAAATGCATACATATTAGGATTTCCTTTTGCAACCAAACGAAGTGTAGTAGCAAAGCTTTGAAAGGATTTCGGTAATCCTTTCAACAATGTAGAAATGAGTGATGCATCCGGAATGATCTCATCTATGTTTGCCAATTGCTCTTTCAAGTCCTTGATGCGTGTCACATACACATCCACTGACTCATTTTCAGCCATACATACATCCTCAAGTTGCTTCCTCAAGTATGCAACACGTGCTTCATTACTCACGGCATACAAAGAAGCAAGAGTGTCCCATGCCTGTCGTGATGTAGAACATGACCGAATGTGTGGAACTATATGACACTGAAAGCGCAATTAAAGCATGAGCTTGAGCATCTTTTCCATCCCATCTAAGCTGCTCCTGTGTAGATGGAGAAGGAGAAACCACGTACTCGAAGAAGAAGCTCCATCTGTGACAGTAGACTGTGAAGTAGAAGCACCTGCCGGTCTTCGATCTACATCTGCCACTATGTTCCAAAATTGTTTTGCAACAAGAACATGCTTCATCATGTAAGACCACATCGGATAGTTGGTCCCATCAAGCTTATCTTCAGCTTGAAGCATGCCAAACAAGTCATTGTTGCCCGCCATTTCACTAAGGAACAAGAATGTGACAAAATCTTCACTTCGACGAAAACTGAAATGAGTGCTGAAATTTCAGCTCACAAACCGTCACTCTGATGGCGATTCTGATTGCACGAATGGCTTCGAAATGGGGGTAAAAATCCAGCGCACCTGGTGGAAATGTTTCCGGGCTGCTAAAATTCACACTTCTATGCTCTGAAGTCGATTTGCACTGTTAAAGTGCGCGCGCGCCGCGACGCGAAAAACCGAAACTTGAGAAGAAGCTGAACCTGCTCTGATACCACTGTTGGGTGTGTGTAGAAGTGCGAGAGACACACGAGAAGCACACACAAAGAGCACAAACGCAGCAAGACACACGGAGAAGACAATGGCTGGAATAGCTCTCTCTATTGATCGATGAACTGAACTGAAGTAAGAGCTGAATAATATCCCTAAGTACAAAGTACCACCACATATGAGAGTATCAAGTATGTGGTAACATGGGAAAAAACCTCTAGCCAGCACTAGAGTAAAAAGTGCCCATGTATAGGGAAAAGGTTCACATCAAAGCTACTCAAGGAACACATAAGTGTAACATGTATTACCACTTGAATGTACAAAGATGAGTAGTCAATTAGGGCAATAGGCATATATACAAGCCGGGGGAAAAGAAACCTCCTAAAGAGGGAAAAAAGTGCCCCGATGGTCCTAGAGTGTTCACACACATCACTACCTAAATATATGAATTTTGCTAGTTTGCTACAACTGCAAAAATCTGAAATGGTTTCCTCTTTGCCCAAACTTGAGGCACCTGGTAAACATGTATGTGAAGGCTGTATTTTGGAAAAAATGCAACGTTCCTCCTTTCCAAAAGATGGTTCAGTTAGAGTCAGAAATTGCAGTTTGTACATAATGATGTCTATGGTTCTGTGCAGACACTTTCTTTTGGGAACTATCTTTACTTCGTGACTTTCATCGATGTTTTTTCTAGGCATGCATGGGTATATCCATTGAAGGAAAATTCCGAACTATTTATGTGCTTCAAACAGTTTCTGGTTTTGGCTAAAAATCTGTCAGCATGTAAAATGGGCACCCTCCATTCTGATCAAGGGGGGAATATGTCTCATCACTTTAATGCATTTTTGGCTGAACGTGGGATAAAACATCAGTGTATAGTGCCATATAAACCTCAACAGAATGGGGTTACTGAACAAAAGAACAGGTCACTCATGGAGATGACGAGGTGTATGGTCAAGAGTCAAGCTTTACCAGATAGTTTCTGGCTTACGGCTATCATTTGTGCAACATATGTACTTAATAGGTGTCCCACTAAAGCGTTGCAGTCTATCACCCCATATGAGGCTTGGCATGGTTGTAAGCCATCTGTTGCTCATCTGCGTGCTTTTAGTTGTTTGGCATATGCATTAGTTCATGAACAACATCGCAGAAAGTTGGATGATAAGCAATAAAATCTATTTTTGTTGGGTTACAATTCATCCATAGACTAAACGCATTCTAGTTAGCCGTGATGTTGTTTTTGTGGAAGATGTTATTTAGCCCTTACTTTCATGTACTAAGGAGACATTTGTTAGCTCCAAAGACATGTTTGATACTTTGCTTCCTCTTTTTACAGGTGGACAGTCTAGTGCTGGTCCTAATGAGGCGACCTCTCAGCCTTTGCAAGTTTCATGTGATGATGCATATCATTCCATTTCTGATGCAGATTTACATGATGCACTTGTTGATGAGAGAGTTGATATTGAATAGGCAAAAACTATGCCAAAATGGCTAGTGCAAACTTTGCGTGATAACAAATTAGATGCACCTCTGTCATATCATACCCATTTAAGCTCTCACAGTGCCTGTTTTGCATCAGATTGTTATGCTATGGCTGCCTCTAGTCTCTGTGATGAGACTGAATGTGTTTCGTTTGATGAAGCACAAAATTCAGAACATTGGATGGTTGCAATACAATCTGAATATGATGCTATCATGAAAAATGGTACATGGTCTTTATGTGACTTGCCTCCTGGCAAGAAGGCCATTGGCACTAAGTGGATATACAAGTCGAAGCGTAAACTTGATGGAACAGTTGACAGGTATAAGGCTAGGCTTGTTGCAAAGGATTATGTGCAGGAAAGAGGCATTGATTTTGATGAAATCTTTGTTCCTACTTGTCGAATGACTATTATTCGTAGCATCTGTGCACTTGTAGCTCATCATGGTTGGAATGTACATCAGTTGGACATTAAAACAACATTTTTGAATGGTGATTTGCATGAAGAAATGTATGTTTTTCAGCCCCGTGGCTTTGTGCAGAAAGGGCATGAAAACTAGGTGTGCAGGTTAAAGAAGGCATTATATGGTTTAAAGCAAGCACCACATGCTTGGTATGAAAAGATACATGCCTATATGATTGCACATGGCTTTGAGAACACTCCAACTGAAAGCACCTTATATGTTTAGTGTGCTAATGATGTGCTTTTGATCATTGTGGTATATGTTGATGACATGTTGCTGACTGGTCCTCATGACACACATATTGCTGATTTTAAGGCTGATTTGCATGCCTCATTTGAGATGTCTAATTTGGGGCATTTGCATCACTATTTGAGCGTTCAGTTTATGCAAGTTGATGGTGGAATGGCTTTGTGTCAAACGAAATATATTGAGACATTATTATAGTGTTTTGGCCTTGAAGACTGTAAGCATATTGCCACTCCTATAGAGACAGGTTTATGATTGAGTTTTCATGATGCTGGAGATGCATTTGATGTTGTTCTCTATTAGCAGGCTATTGGATGCTTGATTTATTTATGCATTACTCGGCGAGATATTCAGTTTGTTGTCTCACAGATGAGCAGGTCTATGCATTGCCCAAGTGTAAAGCATTGGTAAGCGATTAAGAGAATCTTTTGCTACTTGAGTGGTACCCGGCTACTTGGATTGTTTTATCCCAAGGGGGGATCACTATTGTCAGATCTGCATGCTTTTTTTGACAGTGATTGGACTAGTTGCTATGACACTTGTGTGTCCACCAATGGTTTCTGCTTCATGCTTGGTAGCTCATGTATATCTTGGTTGAGCAAGAAGCAGCCTAGTATGGCCACTTCCAATTGTGAGGCTGAGTATAGGGAAGCTTTCACAACGACTGTTGAGTGTGTGTGGCTCAAATGCCTTATGGCTGATTTGGGTGTTGGTCAGGCTTTTTCCACCACCATATTCACTAACAGTCAAAGCACATTGGCAGTTGCGAGGAACACTGTGATCCATGCTCGCACTAAGCACATTGAGATGCATTATCATTATGTCAGGGAGAGGTTCCCTGCTAGGGAGATCAGCTTGGCATATGTGCCCACACAAGAGAACATTGCAGACCTTTTTACAAAGGCTCTGCCTAGGGAGAAGTTTGAAGCTTTTCGCAAAGCTTTAGGCTTACTTCCTTTTGTGGATTGATTGCACATAGCTTGGCACTTCCTTATACATGAGTGCCAGCTCCTTGTTCACTGCATCACTCCCAAGGGGGATTTGTTGATATATTTGGGTAGTTGATGTGTGTGAACATTCTAGGACCGTCGGGGCACTTTTTTCCCTCTTTAAGAGTTTTTTTTTGCCCCAGCTTGTATATACATTTTAGTGGTAATACATTCAGTATTGTGTGTTGTGCTCCAAGCTTCTTCTTCTTCCTTGTGGTGTTCCCCTACTTCCGCAGATGTGTAACTCCAACATTCATGATTATGTGTGTATGTGCATTTGTGCTTATGCACATATGTATTCATGTGTTATGTATGCCAATGTAATCTAAGAATGTGATCAGTATGTACGATTTCATGTATGTCATTTGTACTTATGTGTTTATGTGGATTCATGGTTATGTGTATATGTGCATTTGTGCTTATGTATGTACGTATTAATGTGTTATGTATGTCTATGTAATGTATTAATGTGATACATATGTATGCATTTATGTATGTGTATTTGTGCTTATGTGTATAGATGATTTTTTGCATATGTAGATATGAATTAATGTGTTATGCATATGTATGTATGCATGCATTTATGCATGTGTATTTATGATTATGTGTGTATTTGCATTCGTGCTTATAAATGCATTGATGTCTTATATATGTCTTTGTAATGTGCCACTGTGATAAGTATGCATGTTTTTATGAATGTCCATTTGCCCTTATGTGCTTGTGCAATTTTACTGATGTGTTATGCATGTGTATGTATATGTGGATGCATTAATGTTTATGTACGTATTGGTGTGTTATGTATGGTACATGCATTTGTGCTTATCTATGTATGCATTTGTGCTTATCTATGTATACATTGATTTGAAGTGTATGTGTATGTGTGTGCGAGTATGTATGCACTTATGTGTATGCACGCATGTGAATGTATATGAATGTATGTATGCATTTGTGTGTAGTGTGCATTAGTGTGCAAGTACTAAGTTTTTTTTTGTGTAGGAACATGAGCTTACCTAAGGTCCCTTTTTTGTGTGCATGCGTGTGTGCAATCTTAGTCTATGAATTGTTAGTTGCATGACACACATTTAGGGATGAAGCAAATATGATTCCATCTCATAGAAAGCATGATACGGGCTATAAGTGTTAAGAAAGATCACAAATCATTGACATAATCATAGGTATAAGCGACCATGGGCCTATCTTTTGGTGGAGATTATCTTTTGAGAAGATATAATGATAATATGCTTAGGAGACATGTTAGAGTGATCAAGGAAACTATTCATTATCTTTGTGAAAAACTTGCACCATTTTTGAAGAAAACATCAACACAAATATGAAATGCAATTGTTGTTGAGGATAGAGTAGCCATTGCACTCACTAGACTTGCAATGAGTGATGGATTCTTAGGCATTATTGATACAATTGGATATGCAACTGATACAAATTGTGAGATTGTGCAAAGTTTTTGCAAAGCAATAGTGGATTTCGGGCTTAGGGACAGATACATTAGATCATGGCCTTCAAGCTCTCATCTTAAAAGTTTAGCATGTGACCTTGGGGCAATAAGAGGGATTCCTTATGTGGTTGGTGCAATAGATGGTTCCTATATCCCTGTAATTGCACCAAGCGAAAACCATGTGGACTACTTTAATAGAAAATGATTCCATTCTATTTCAATAGAGTTGAATGTGGGTGCGATTTTGGATGGGAAGGTTAGTGCAGGACTCATTGAACTTCCTAAGAACTAAACTAGGGCACAATTAGAATGCAAGAAAGGTTTATCACACATTGAATATGATTGAAATTTCATTGAATCAAGCAAAGAATGCTAGTAGAGAGAGCTTTTGGTATGTTAAAGGTGAGAATTCATGTCTCCTTGAAAATGTGCAACATGAGAGAGCTTTTGGTATATTAAAGGTGAGATTTCATGTCTCCTTGAAAATGTGCAACATGGATTTACACTATGTACATGTTAGATTTTTCTTGACAAACAAACTACCTTCTTCATAATGTCTTTTGCAAACATAATCAAGTACATGTATATACATAAGTATGAGCTCTCCATGGAGAAGGCATGGGGTAAAACATGAAAAGATAAAAAACTATGAATAAAGAAATATATCTTTATAAATTTCAAAATAAGAGTAGAATTAATAATGCACATAACATATTAAAATAATGTACTATAACACACACACACACATATATATATATAATATAAAAAATAAACAAATTATAAATCAGATGTACTTTGTGTTATGTCTATATATCTATAAAATTTAATCAAACACTTCAAGATATTTTTACTCGGTAAAAACTATCATAAAGAGAAAATACATAGCTAAATATCGGGTGACCCCGATGAAGCTGCAACAGTCTGCTATGCGAGGATCTGAATGCTGAGAACGGGGATGCATGCTGCTTAGAAAAAGTTATATTGATCCTCCTCAAATTAATTACTACTATACATATACTCATAACTTTCCACAAGTTAGCCTCGGCCTTATGCCATCGCTTGAAAGCTTTTCTTTCTCTTGAGAAGCGACAATAGCTCTTCGCTTAAGAGCACGCTTGGTCATACATGGCACCATGCTATGATGGTAGAGTAAACGTATTGGAAATCGAGTATTCCCTCAATCAGACACAGATTTCTTTGGAGCTAATGACATATAGCTGCTCAGGGTTTATATGTAACATGTTACGTGGTTCAAGCTGCCCACTACCTAGATGCCTGTGCTGTGCACCTTCAAAAATGGGCCGTGGCTACACGCCGTTGTCTTACCAGCTCTACATTTATGTCTTATCCGCTACCTACCTTTAACGCCAAATCAAGCTACTTCTGCTGCTGCTGCTCCCCCTCTCCGCCCATTATCTATAGCTGCTTCATCGTCCGCTTCTCTCTCTCTGGAATTTATGATTCTTGAAGTTTTCGTTTTCAATATTACTCGAAAGCACTTCCGTGAGTGAACGAAAATTGTAATGCTTGCATAAGAGCTCGTCACCTTCTCAAAGAACATACATATAGCCCGTGGTCTTTGCTGATTACGATGAAGTGGGTGTAAATTTTATGATTTTCTCACAAGAGTTATGGGCATATGCGGAGTATTAGATGCCAGAGCCCAAATCACGTTCTTAAAGATTTGTGCTTTAGTAATCAGCTCAACCAAGCGCTTCAATTTGCACAAACCCTTGTCCGTAAAGGAGAAACAATTCATGTACATGACTTCTATTGTCTCCTGCAAAGTTGTATCAGGAAGAAAAATCTTCTTGCCGGGAGAGAAGTTCACTCTCTCATCAAAGAATATTCCCTCGACTCGAATTCCTTCCTGGGCAGTCACTTAATTCGTCTTTATGAAACTTGTGGGAGGCTAAGTGAGGCCGATAGTGTGTTTGACAGAGTTCTGGAGCCCGATGTGTTTGCATGGAATAACATCATCTCTGCACATTCGAAGCTTGGGAAAGCGGAGACGGTTTTGGAACTTTTCTGGAGAATGCATCAATCGAGGGTTCAGCCTGACAAATATGTATTTGTTGCACTCCTGAAAGCATGCTCCTATAGCTTGTTCTTAAATCAGGGCGTTCTCATCCATTCTTACCTTATCGAGGCCGGCATTGAAGAAGATATATTCATCTGCAGCATCCTTATAGACATGTATTCAAACGGTGGAAGTTTGCCTGATGCTCGGGAGAATATGAATCGCATTCAAAACAAAGATGTTGTTGTTTGGAATGCGATGCTTATGGGATGTGCAGAGCACGGGGAGGGAGAAGAGGTCTTGATGCTTTTCAAACAGATGCAGCTAGAAGGCATAGGAGTTAATGATCCTTCACTTTTGAGTGTTTTGAGAGCGTGTTGTGCCGCGAGTTCTTTGCAAGAGGGAATACGAATCCATGCTTCAATCGTCCAAAGTAAGCTTGCTTCTGGTCCCTCAATAGAGAATGCTCTTATTGATATGTATGCAAAGTCTGGGGATCTTGAAGCAGCACGTGTGGTATTTGAGCAGCATTCACATCGGGATGTTGTCACATGGAACACAATAATTGCAGGTTATTTACAAGCTGGTCATGTAGAAGATGCACTTGTACTATCTGATCGTATGAAGAGAGAAGGCTTTAAGGCAAACATTACGACAAAAAATACTGTTATTGCAGGTCTTGTGAAGCATGGCCTACTTAAAGAGGCTCTTCAGGTTTGTCTTTCGATGGAACAGGAGGGTCTAATAGGCGACATCGTCACATGGAATTCATTACTTTCTGGACTTCTCTATCATGGACATAATAAAGAAGCATTAATACTCTTCTCATTCGTGTTAAAAACAAACTTGAAACCTACAGTGCCCTCCTTTGTGGCCATTCTGAAAACATGTTCAGAACCAACATCTCTCTGTGACGGTCAGCGCTTTCACAGCCACATCATAGAGTCGAAGTTAGAATCTGACCTTACAATTGTAAGTGCACTTCTGGACATGTATTCCAACTGCAGGTGCATAGAGCACGCATTTACAGTATTTAATAGAATAAAAGCCCATAATGTCTTCACATGGAGCACATTGATTGCAGGGCTGGTTCATAATAATTACTGCAAGAGAGCTTTAAAGGTGTTTGCTAGCATGCAAAGAGCAGGCTGCAAACCAAACAACGTAACTTTTGTAAGTGTACTTTCAGCATGTTGCCATGCTGGTCTTGTTGATGAAGGGTATTCTTACTTTATGCTAATGTATGAATGCCAGGGCATGCTTCCCACGCTTGAGCATTTTAATTGCTTGGTTGAACTTTTCAGTTCCTGTGGGTATCTTTGGGAAGCTGAACACATACTTCTTAGTATACCTTTCCAACATAATATTGTGGGATGGACTAGCTTATTGAGAAACTGTGGCAAACACAAGGAAATTCTTATAGCAAGGAATAGTCTTGATAGAGCTCTGGCGATTGACTGCAGGCATGCTGCACTCTACATCACAATGTCAAATATCTACAATGAGATTGGGATGACAGAGGATGCACAAGAGATGCTCTCAGCGAAAAAATTGCTAGAATTACAAAAGTTGTAGATGACATTCTTAGTATCAAACACATACCCGTTTCAACATTGTTGGCCCAATCGACCTGCAAACGAGTACCTATATTTTGGTATTTTGTTTTCTTTTTTCCAGCTCTTTTACCTCCACAGATGGATGCAAGTTGCAACCTATGCACTAAATTATGAAGAGTGGAATTTAGATATGGTCATCCTTGTTGCACATACTGTGATTCTGGTCTTGTAAGTGTGTGAACTGCACCCTGCTGCCTATATGCAAGTATTTGGCGAGGAAATTCCATGCATTGGGGTTTGGTAGCTTGTGTTATGGTTTCATAAAGTTCCATTCCCATGCAATAATTATTAGTATACGAGGAAGCATTGAACCTCAAATGTGACCATCCTCATTGCCTAGGAGTCTCTCTTTTTTTTTTTCTTTTTTCTTTGTGACAACAGATGTGGTTTATCTTTTACGACCCAAACATGAGGATGGCAGCTGATTGGAAATGTGTTATTTTTTAGTGATTTAGCACATTCCTTGGGATAGGCATGGATGCCTTTAGATTAGCTTCATTTTTTGATAATCATGCTTAGGCTTGTGATTTCGCATGTTAGTGGGTATTATGTGAAGCGAGTCTTATATCTAATATAAATGCTTGCAAATATGAGTCAGTTTTGAGATTCAGTATTAGAGTCTCTACAAGATAGCATTGTGGAATCAAGTCCATTTTTAGTGCCTGTAGAAATAAAGGCTTTCTTATCTTTATTACGAAGTTCCATGAAAGTTAGCAAGTATTATGCTCACAAAGTAGGAGCAACACTTGTAAACCTTTTGAAGGAGATACTTTACTTTCCGTCCTTAAGGGTGCTGCAAAGTAAACTAGAGAATGAAAAATTTAGGCCTTGCGTAAAGAGCTTCATAGATATAATGCATGTAGAAGTTGAATCATATATTTCTAATGATTGGTTTATCAATGAAGAATTCACTCTTTGTTTTCATTAGTAGGGTCATTGTACGTGCCATTGTTCATATTTAGGCCTTGGATCGATATGAGAATGTGGCCATTGGAGGAGTGGCATTAAATGGTTTGCAGTTGTGATCTTCCTTTGAGATGGACTTGGGATCGAAATTATGACACAAGCTTTATTTGAAACTCTTTCAAGTGTCTTTCCTTTAGTTAGTCTTTGGTATTTCATCAAACTCTAGACCTGGAAAAGTCACTAGTTTAGAATTAATGGGATAGTCTTGGACAGCTATTACGGACCTCAAAGTCTAACATTCTTTCCTCTTAGGAAAGTTTATTGTTCATTATGAGCAATGATGCAAAATGTCTATTAATATGTCTTTGAGCAGTAAACTCATTCAAACATTAGGAAAATTTCAAAGATTAGAATATCTTAGTTGATTTTGTACTTGATCCGCTATCTTGAAAGGACAATGTTGTGAATCATCGTGCTAATATATAATATTTTCTAGTAGCCTACCCTACTTTAAAAGTATATAGTCTAGATCCTTTCTTGTAAGTTTTGGGGGGGATTGCACAATGCTAGAAAAAATATCATGTAAACTCTGGTGGACCTAGTAAACACTGCAAATATCATTGATAAGCTTTAAAATCCATTCTCTCTTTTCATTTATTATTATTATTATTATTTTTAAATTTAAAAATTCTAAACACAAAAAGAGATATAGGAAGGAAGAACGTGATGCACTTTTGATGATTGAATCGTCCTTCCTTTCAAACTCTCTTTCTTTCTCTATAGAATAGTCTTTTTTAGTGAAAGAACAGTTACCTTTCTTACATTTGTAAAGACTAAAAGTAAGATATTTATATCAAGATTTTGTAACAAACACTAGAGAGCTCTTGTGAAAAGAAATTATGATGGTTATTTATGCAATTCACTTGCCACCCACTTAAAAAAACATTTGTCCTTTCTTCTTTTACCCTTCCTTTACCCTTCTTTTTTCCCATTCAAGGTTAATGAAATGAATCTAGTTGATATCCACTCACCTACCATTCTCTAGGGTGCTTTGTGTTGACGACATGAGTTTATCTACTTCATTTCCATTTGTATTTATATGAGTGCATTTCCATTTTGTATCTAAGAGACACTCCATTTCATATTATTTTAGTTGTATTTGGGTACCTTTCCCATTTGCTTCTACTATTGTATTCGTTCTCTTTCAAGGGGAATTATCTCACATGTGATGTATTTTGGAGAGCCTCCTCTAAGTCTATATACGGAGGGCCTCTCTCCCACTTCGTATTTGGTTAGAAGCTTGGAGAGCTTACTTCATGCTCTTGGCAATCTCGTTTCTAATCCATATGAGTTTATGCATTTCTTGGTCTACTCACTTTGGGTCTCTCACACTCTTTTCATTTTGTCAGTAAACTTTTCTTTTCATTTTGCTTTCGTATGTCTACTCTCTACATGGTATCAAAGCATTAGGTGGAGGTCTTGGTAGTGAGTTTGGAAGTCTTGGTGGTGGTGATGTTTGGTGGTGTCCTTTTTTCCTCATTGGGAGAAGCCTCTTTTTGCTATCATTTCATGCTCTTTTGGGTCATACCTTGCCCATGTGCCCACCCTCCCACCCTTTGTTTCATTTGTTTTCCATTTTATTAGTGGTCCTTTTTCAGTCATCTTTGAATTGTTTATAAACACTCTATTTATGTGTGGTGACACTTTGGTGGTCATTTTTTGTGGAGATCTTTCACCTTTAAACCTCACACATAGCTGACTATGCAAGTATTTTGTCACGTATCATATGCATTGTGGAGAACGAATAATTATCAGTGGGATGGCTATGGGAATGTCTTAGAGTTCATGTTGAAAGTTCAAGTTTCAACCCTCATATACTGCAGATCATGCATTTTTTCCATCTTCCATCTTCCACAGTCACTTCTGTGCAGCACCTTAGCTTCAATTACGTTGTTGATATTCTCTGCATTGAAAATTTGTTTCAATAAAAAGTCCCATTAGCATTGTTTTGGGGCATACATTCCGTACAATTGTACTTTTGCATATGAGCGTAGCACATCACACATTTGGCTTTTGTCTCTTTCTTGAGGATGTTCTTGACAACAACACCTGGGGTATATAGAGGCCTCATGTTTGCCTTCCATGGCTGCACAGATCCGAAAATGCACTTGATGTCATCTACGCAAGGGGACAGAGTGCTCTGCTGCAACAGACACGGGGAGAGAGAGAGAGAGAGAGAGAGAGAGAGAGAGAGAGAGAGAGAGAGAGAGAGAGAGAGAGAGAGAGAGAGAGAGAGAGAGAGAGAGAGAGAGAGAGAGAGAGAGAGAGAGAGAGAGAGAGAGAGAGAGAGAGAGACTTTTTAACATCTATTAGAGACCAAAATCGGCCTATGAGACAAAACATATACGTCAGTATGATCCAATCCACTGTGATCCCAAAAGGAAAATAAAGTGTGAGTACCGCAAACGGGTATAAAAGGAGTGGATAGTAACTGGCATCAAGGGTGTGGGGTGCTATGGGTATGCACTCTATATGCTCAATGGGTGAGATACAAATATGATATGCAAAGGGAGGGGAGGCTCGATGGTATCACAACCCACTAGATGCCTGGAGTGGGTGTAGGATATAATGCATCGATGGGTAAGGCATCATGGCAATCCTCAAGATGCTCTGAATGTCCAAATCGATAGAGAGAGAGAGAGAGAGAGAGAGAGAGAGAGAGAGAGAGAGAGAGAGAGAGAGAGAGAGAGAGAGAGAGAGAGAGAGAGAGAGAGAGAGAGAGAGAGAGAGAGAGAGAGAGAGAGAGAGAGAGAGAGAGAGAGAGAGAGAGAGAGAGAGAGAGAGAGAGAGAGAGAGAGAGAGAGAGAGAGAGAGAACGTCTTCCAAAGGCCGCTATGAGACAAAATCATATACAACTGTGGTAATCTCTCTCTGTAGCAATGAAAAGGAAAAATACTCGCTACCCAAAACTGTGTAGGTTGAAAACAACAAGGGATGGTGTACCTGGTAATGAGGAAGTAGTAGGGGGGGATAAAATAGTGGTGCCTGGGGCTCTGACTCTGCAGATAATGACCATCTAATAAAAGTTGGACCCATGAGGGAGTGAATTTGTATACCCTCACTGTTGGTTATGGGTGGAGGTGGGTGGAGTATGTGGTACATCGGCGGCGGTACGAGTACCTCCTTGAGGAAGGCTGTCCATGTGGTGGTGGTGTGCCTATGCTCCATCATGTAGTCATGGGCTCTCATGATGCGTGAGATATCCTTCCGGTGTAGTCATCCTCATCGATATCCAACCATATGTGGTCTTCGTCGTACTTTGTGTGCTGCTGCCTGCTGGAGCGTGAGCCCTATGCCTTTGGGAGGTGGTCCGTCTCATGTGGTCCAACTCCCTCGAAAAACTGAGTAATAGTATGCTGGGTACTTACCCATGTCGCGTGTGTAGGTGGTAGCATCTGATCTCACCTCTCATATGCCACCGTGAGGAAATGCCCCATCCTCCGCTGGTCGCCAGTGGTCATACGCAACTGGAGTCACTCCTCTATCTGGAACTCTTCTCGTAGGTCTGAGTATGCTGGGCATCTGATAACCAAGTGCTCCTCACTCTCTATCTCTATATGGCATACTGGGCACCACCTCTCTTCTCGAGGGACTCCTCTAGTCAGACCCCTCTCGATCTCGAGCTGATGTGATGAAACTCGAAGCTGCCCAATGACAACTCGAAGGTGGTGTGGTAGGTATGTCTGCATGTAGCGCGGAGTCTCAATGAAGCCTTGGTCTCTGATCCGTAGAAAATGCTCATAGTAGTGAAGCATTTCGGTGTCAATGTCCCCCTCTGGTTGATCCATGTCCTCTATATGTATGTATGACAGATGATCCTATTTCTCTCTTGGTGGGAGAGCGAATAGGTGGGGCCTCAGTAGTCATACTTTACTGGTGGTAGTCTGTCTATGTCAAAACCATGGAGGGCAAGCCAATCGAGTGTCTGTGTGTACCACGAGGAGGTGTCTCCTGCTAGTGCCATGTCACGTGATGCCTGGAAAGTTGTGTAAGTGATGCGCTCTCTGTCCATGCTCAGGATCCTGTTTAATAGGCATACTATCTGGAAGAGTGCCTCTATTAGCATTGGGGGTGTAGCAAGCTGTGCCGTGATGATATCATGGGGTACCGAAGATTTGCTGCGGATGAGTCTCGCAATCATAAGAATCTACGGCCTCTCCAATGCTCTCCATGATGGTGCGGCTAATCTCGGTCCCCATATAGCTGCCCCATACATGAGTGCTGGGGTAACTAAAGTGTCGAAGAGCCACCCTTTCATGCGCATCTCCTCAAAATATGCCTAGAACGCTGGTATCCTCATGTGATGTGATCACAGGCTGCATGAGACATGGAGAAAACCCAAGAGGCTGCTGTGAATGTCACTCCCAAGCAGACAGATGATCCGACTACCTCAATGGGTCTGCCTGCTTCTGTGAAAGAACTGTGTCTCCTCACCTATGCTGATGTATGGAAGATCAGAACCTTGGTTTTACCAAGGTTAACTGATAACCCTCTATGTGTACGGAAATCATCTAGGCCATGTAGGTGACACTGTAGACCCTCTGCAGACTCTGAAACAAGCACAATATCATAAGCATATAAAAGAATGTGGATAGTGGTCCCTCATACCTCAATGCCCTCCCCTCCCTATTGCCCATGAAGTCCACTATCTTGTCAATGTATAAACCAAAGAGGGTGGGTGAGAGGGGGCACCCTTGCTTCACCCCAATGGTGATAGCAAGTGAATTGGATAGACCGCCCGGGCATCTGACTCTACCAGATACTCTATCATGTAAGGCGTAGATCCTCCATATCATCTCCTCAATAGCCTCGATATCGTGTAGACGTCTGAAGAGCTACTCCTTGGGGGATGTGTCAAAGGCCTTGTGGAAGTCCACAAAGCAGCCTTATAATCTCCTCTTCCTCACTTGTGCCTGGTCGATCAAGCATCTCAGAGTGAAGATGTGGTCAATGGTAGAGTAGTCACGTCTAAATCCTGCCTGTCTTGGGGTCCTTATACCCTTCCTCTCGACGAAAGTGCTCAACTTTGCCTCTAGCACTGTCTCATATAACTTGGCCAGTATGGGGCCAATCGTGATCGTCTTGCATGTGGATGGATCCATAACATCGCTTGACTTATGAATGGGCACAATGGTTTGCTTAGTCCATGAGTCAAGAAACCCTTCAACTAGTGCTCGGTTGAAGAGGTGGGCAATGAGCGGTGCAAGAGTCATGCATCCATAGATGCGATGCTTTGCTTGTAATCCGAACTGGTCATGGGCCCTACCATGCTATAGATGGGCAATGGCACGGCTCACCATAGTCAATGTGAAGAAGTCAGAGGTAGTGGGGGATGAGCATGTGGCTTGGGAATTGGGGGGCGGGTCCAAGATCTCGTATAGGCTCTATGCATAGCTATGCCAAGTGCTCAGGTCTTGAATGGGTGTCTTCGGTCTCCTCTCTCTCAGGTGTCACAACACCACTGCACTATCTCGGCTCATGAGCAAGTGATATATATCCCATTACTGTCTCTCCTCCCATTCCCGCCACTTGCGGCGGGTAAGACACTGGATGCTTCTCTAAAATCTGTTGATGCTTCCTTAACTTCGGACAATCTGTAACATACCAACAGTTTTGGGGCATGGATCTCGTGCATGGAGGGTGTGTATGTGTGTGGTGTGGAAAGCTGTGTAGGGTTGAGTCATGTAGGATGGTAGTGACCTTGGACGTGAGTGTGTTTAGTGGTGATGGTGGGTCGAGGGAGAGTAGGCGGGTGTGTAAGTGGTGTGCATAAACATGTGAGAGCTCGTTTGCGAAGTGTATCCTGGTGTGTGGCTCAATGAGTGTTGGAGGGTCTAGTCGAATAGGAGATGATATGTATGGTTGGCACCGAGTGGACGTTGTCCAATACTAAGTGAGGGAATAAGCGAAGCTCCAGAAATGATACCTAGAATGTAGTCGACCGTGCTCTCGCCTCCCCCGTGAGGGAAGCAAGTAAGTCCACCCGAGCTTGGCCAACGATACATCTTGTTATATATAACGAGATGATGTTGACTCCCTAGTTCAAGTAAATGTTTGCCGTACCCGTTGGTGTCATGATCCATATCCGTTGATACTCTACTGGTCCTCATCTCGTATGGATCTTTGCACCTCATGATTTGTGGATGCTCCATAGCATATGACTCTCTCCTCGCACTGACGTGGCTGGGTGCATCTATCCTTTTCTCCTGGCCTGTAAGATTTGAGGCGTTTTTTGAAAAAAGAGATTCTCTCCTCTGCTGACCTCATGTGTAATATAAGAGCTTGAGGTTTTGTGTGATCTTTTCTAGCTCTCCATGCACGGGTGAATGGCATATCGTTATATCTTGACTGACGACATATCTTTGATGCATCAGCCTCCGTAGATGTTCCTTCAGAGATGCCTATGATTCTTACATGTAGTCTACGGACCTGTCTGAGTCTCTCCTCTTCAAGCATGTCTTTCACCCCAATCTATTCATCTCTTATGGCCTCTTCTTTTACCTCCTTTTTAATGTTCTGGATACGAATTCAACCCAACTGTTTTGGGTTAATTCCACCTCTGATCTGACTTGCTCTTGGATGTTTGTCCTCGATTCATTCTTTATTTTTTCTTTCAGATCATCTATTTTGGTAATTTCTCCCTCTTCCTTGGATATCATGTGGATGATTTCTTCTTGAAGACGGTGTTTCAGCTTTCCATTCATCCCTGTCTTCTTTGAGTTGTTCTATTTGATCCTCAAGAGCTTTTATTCTTTTTGTTGCTTTCCTCACCTCTTGATTAAGAGCTTTATCTGCATCTTTTTTTGCTTCTCTTATGGCCTTAATTATCATCTCCTCCACGTCCTTCTTCTTGAGTCTTGCCATGTCCACCGACAAAATCATTGTGGGACCTAAAGAGATGATCGACTTTAGGGTTTTGCAATTTCCATTGGTTCAAAATTTATGAGAGAGAGGCATGTTGGGGAAGGTTAGGGTTTTGGGTATTTAGGGTTTCAGTTTTTCAAGGCAAGTTCAAATAGTTAGGGTTTCATATGACCGACTTCGTGCATAGAATGGGTGATGTGAAAATCAGACCTGAAAAACCCTTAAAAACAGAGTGGCAAAACTCTAAAAAACAAGGTGAAAGTCTAAAAAAATCCTAAAAACAGACCTAGAAAACCCTAAAAAATAGAGAAGATGATGGCAAAACCCAAAGAAAAATTATGCAAAACCCTAAAAAAGAGAGGGATGATGGCAAAACCTTAAACAAACCCTAAAAATAGACCTACAAAACCCTAAAAACGGAGGGGATGATGGCAAAACCCTAAAAACACACAGAGGGGGGGGAGAGAGAGAGAGAGAGAGAGAGAGAGAGAGAGAGAGAGAGAGAGAGAGAGAGAGAGAGAGAGAGAGAGAGAGAGAGAGAGAGAGAGAGAGAGAGAGAGAGAGAGAGAGAGAGAGAGAGAGAGAGAGAGAGAGAGAGAGAGAGAGAGAGAGAGAGAGAGATTCCATCTCTAGAGAGAGAAACAAATAGCAAGAGTATCTTTGCCTCAAATCCAACTCGACAAGTGAAGAGCATATGCAAGTGCAAATCCTCGGCCTAGCTTCGCAATTATCTGCAAGCTTCAACGGAGGAGTATATTTCTCTCCGATTCTCCCAATGACATAAATGCTTATGCCATTGGTCTCAGAGTGGATTTGACTGTTAGATAGCCGCCCCCATTATGAGAAGCCTTGAGAGCCCAGACATTTGTGTAACCCTAACTTCCAAGTTAGATGAGGTCTATGTGTAACCGTTGATGGCAATAAATGATCTTTGTGAGCATAGCCATTAGGTTAGGTAGGGCATAAACTTATGGGCCATGGGGTTTCCATTCAAGGCAAAAATAAAGGCCTTGTGGCACCGTGCGGTTTTCCCATAGAAGCTTAATGGGGGAAGTGCAGAGGGGGACTTGCCCCCTTCTAGGGATTCGGAGGGTCTATCCTTCTAGCCCATAGGGCGGAGACGGTAGGACTTCTGGTCGTGGAGATATTGTCGGATTATATATTTTGTTGACTATTTTGTCTCTCTCGACTACGTTTATCTATAGAGACTCCACTTGCAAAAGCTTTGTAAGCATAGCTCATGTGTAGTTGAAGAGAGCATTGCGCACTAATCCTTCCGACATGACATATGATTGCTACATCCATTGTCTACATACCATACATCTTCACCATACCTCATCGCAAGTAAATAATCATTCGCTTGGCTGTGTTTACAACTTTACATAGTTATCTTGCCCTCTAGAATTGGTGTTGTTGCTTTGATTCCCAGGTCTTTGAGCTCTATGATAACATTTATTTGCAAAATTACTTGGCTTACCACATACAAAGCTTGCATTTGAAGTGGGTTGTCCTCTTCCACCTCTTTGACCTGTATTTTCTTGTTGTCCTTGACATCCTTGGTTGCTTTGATATTTTCCTCTTCCTCTTGTAGCACTTCGGTTGTGTCTTCCTCTTTCTCTATCTGTATACAATAATTGCCCTTGGCTATCCTTGGCATTATGACCACCAAGGTTCATCTCCTCTATCACCATGAGAGTGATTAGTTGATCAAAATCAAGAAGAGAGTCCCTTACATACACTGAAGTTGTGAATGGCCTCCATTTTTCATCATCTCTAAGTCCATTTAGGGTGTGGGCGACAAGATCCTCATCATCTAAGGCACAACCGATTGACCTTAGTGCATATGCAAGCTCTTTAACCTTTAATATGTAATCATTACCACCTTGAGAGGGGCCTTTCCTAAGATTATTTAGCTCATTCTTGAGCTGAACTTTTTTAGCTTTTGTGGAGGTTGAGTACAATCTCTCTAAGCACTCCCACACCTTCTTCGACGTATCCAAATCTTGAATATGTCTTATCATGAAGTTGCTAATATATGCTAAGATAAAATAAAAATATATGTAAATATATGCTAAGATATATGTATATATATGCTAAGATAAAATAAAAATGACTCTTTTGTCCCTTTCATCCCACTCTTTTACTGTTCTTCTCAGGTCATTGGTTGGATTTACCTCATCTATGTAGGGTTTTGGCTCTCCACCACTCACAAGTCCCCACAAACCTTTTCTCATCAAAAAATTGCTTATTCTAAATCACCATGGTTGATAGTTTCCCTTTTCAAGCTTTTCAATATGAGCATTGAGATCAGCCATGGTGCCTTCTAGCTCTTTTAACCTCCCCCTTGATGCAATGAAGTTTTAAAAAATGGCTTTTACCTCAAAAAGTAGAGCTACTCTTCTTGATGAAGTTTCGTCTTTGTTTGATGATGTATTTGCTTGCCCTTGTTGTTGACGTGTCGGTTCTTTGCTTCCTTCCTTCATACTTTGATGAGATCTTCACTTCACTTCAGTAGTTCCTTCTCTCTTTGATACTCCACTTATAACTCACATACCACTGTTGGAGGATAAACACTCCTACGTGCACAACAAAAGCAAATGAACCCTCCTAGGATCTTGAAATTTTTCTAACATAGGCTCTGTATTTTCTGAGTTTCTTTGAGTACATGCAGAGAATGAAAATGAAACTTTGGAGGCTTAAACTAGACTTAGATGGCTTTCAAATGAGAGTAAAATCACTCCATCTGGATACTTGATGATGCCTCAACTAGCTGCAACGAAACAGATAACTTGATCTCTTCACAGTGTATTAGCTAACTACAAAGACACTGTTCTGGACATTTCTCTTATACACTGAACTTGGGACTTATACTACTGAAAATAGAACTTATAAGCTTTCCAACAAGATAAAAATCATTGCAAATGGATTCGTGATGAAGGAGAAACAACAATTACAAGACCGAGGGGTCTGCCAAAATCATCTAGATAGATAAGAGTATGTAAAAGTGAAATTCCTGCAAAATATGCAGAGAATAGCTAGTAGGGGGTGTGCTTAAGCAAGGGGGCAGGTTGGGCACGTATTTCCACGACTCTAAGTCATAATACCACTCATTAGAGGCTTTAAAGGTCACATACCAACCTCTTTAACCAATCAAAAGCATATACATGTCAAAAGTGAGGTCCAATCACATCAAGAGGCGAGCTAAATCTTCTCTAATCAACTTCTTTCCATTATACCCATTATTTGATGCCTCCAACTCATGGAAATCAGCCTCCTTTGATAGTGGATGATGTGGAAGGTTCAATTTGGGGCATGTTCCCACACTCTTGAGCTTGAAATACAAAACTTTCAACACTGAGATTCCATGTGCAGCTCATCTGAAGTTGTACAGACATCCTCATTGACTCTTGCAACTTGCTTGCAAGTGTGAAACAATAAAGAGTGATGTTAAGAGAACGATTGTATCCTTTGGTAAATATAACATGGGTAACATGGATCAACTGATGTGGTTGGCCAAGATCAACCGATATGGTTGACCAAGATCGACCAAGGTCGATGGGCCTGGGCACCTGCCATTGAAGATTGACTGTAGTTGGGAGACCAACTTGCTCAACCAATTTGGTGGACCATCTAACACCTCAAATGGCTACGACTACAGGGGGTGCATGTGACTGTATATGCAAGGATGAATTTGATGAAATACCGCTTGTAGAGTTATAGATGATTATACAGCAAATATTGCAAACTGAGCGCCAAAATCAGTTAAATTTGGGATTCTCATTGCAAAGGCACACTTTTCATGACCTCATTTAATCACATATTCCCCAACACTAGAAAGAGTCTTTATCTTCTTCACATCTGCATAAAGAATGCTGCTAGCCACTGCCTTTCCTGAATTATGCTTGATCAAACTTCCAATGAACAGCACATGCAGCTTCTACCTGTGAGATTAACTGACTGACACTACTATGCTTACTAACTGTTGTTTGCTCTAATGGTCTCATTGAATGAATCTTCTTCAGATACCCTTTTGTAGAGCACTTTCTTTGGACATTTCTGGAGGAAGGGCTTCTTCTGCTTTTGAATCCACAGTAGCATGTAAGCATCACAACTCTGTACGGGCTAAAGAAATGCATATATACAATGCTTGTGTTTGGGAAACCTTCCTCAAGTTACCATTTTTGCAGATTTTTATGTTCTTGTTATTCCAAAACACTTATGTAGTGAGTAGGGATTCCTTGACAAAACCCTGATCCATGTAATAGGATATGAAAAGCAGAAACCATCCAGAGTCCATAAGCAATGCTTGAGAGGGCTCTATGGATGGAATTGAGATTTTCAGGATAGCAGTCACAGGAAGAATTTATGTTTGCTACTCAACTGCAGGGTGGAAGCTGGATAGATTGCCAACCGGGATTGACCAAAGTTGATCACAGTATACCCTTAGATAGGCTATATTGGATGCTAAATCTTTATCTATCCATCTTGCTAGTGGCACAATGGCTTATTTTAGCCTGAGAAATGTGTCGAAGTAGATAAAATCTTGTGAACATTTAGAGAAGCTCACCCTTAAATAGCATGGTATCAGAGATCAGCTGGAGTGGTGGGCTTTGGACAACGGTCTCCTGTGCAATGTAAGGTGTTTGTGTAATTAAACTAGAGAAATATATAATGGTGGATAATGCAACAAATGCACAGTGACTAGGAAGTCAAGAAGAGACAAAGAATCATTCCTCTCTATGATGAAGAGGACATTAGTGGCAGGTGACTTGTAGATTAAAGAAAATTGAACTTCATTAATTTTTGTACTAGTCTAATCCCATCTTTCACTCATGTGCTTGGCCTTGTAAGAATGCATGGTCCACCTTTTGACTTCACCCCAATGGATCACCTTCATGAGCTTGGACCACTTTGCTGGATAGGCAGTGTGGATGAGGACAAAACTTGATCAGGTAGATTAGATGAGATCGGACGAGTGACAATGACCAACCTGTGGTCAAAATACTTCAGACCAAGGTGGTGGAAATTCTAGATACTAGGACCAGATATTGTCCTTTTCCAAGGTTGGCAGGCACCAGCCCACAACTGCCTTGGGCCAACTCCCAGCCAAATATGTGTGTCAAGTGTGTCTATAAAAAGGAAGGACATGCAATTCATGCAAAAGAAGTATTACATAGAATTAGAGATCAAGAGAGTTGAGCCCAAGAACATGTAGTACAGATGCACACGAAGGCGATCAACTGATAATTACCACTCGAGAACCTTACACTATTAGAGGGAAGAGGTCTACCTCAATTTGGTGCTTGGGGAAGTCTCACTCAGTTGGCATTGGGAGAATCTAGAGATGGTCGTGGAATTCTGGTGTACTGGTACTACTATGAAGAAATTGATCTAACCTGCTCTTGTTGTTTGTATTTGCGGGGATGGAGAGCTATAATTTAAAAGTGGGGTACTCCTTAGAGAAGGAATCTTTATGACAGATTTTTCCATAGGCCACAATAATCACATACAAGCCACCAAAAAAGACCCCACGTCCCCCGGTTGGTCAACGCACACTGTTATTGTTTAAGAGTGCAACCTTGCTGAATGGACGAAATTGATAAAAAATATTTCTAATAGGTACAAAGACAAGGGGAGCTAAGAAGTATAAGATTTACAAGGGCTTAGAGTCAAAGGAAGCTCAAGCTAATTATAACATGATAGAAGTTAGGTAGCTTGACTTACAACCCGAGAGTGTATCCGAGTGCATACCCAAATGCTCACAGGCTCTAGAGAAACGAGTGGCTCTTTCCTCAATTGGGTCTTCTCTCCTAGACCCTTGTACTTGTTAGAAAGTCTCAACCATTTCTTGTAGGCACTTGGTTTCTCCTCCTAGAAGCTATACATGCTCTCTTTAGTATGCCCACAAGTCTCTCTTTCTCTCTTTCTCTTATATCTCTCCCCTGTTTGATGAAGGAACACTTTATATAGATTAGAGGCTACTAAATATTCCTCATCCTTGTAGGTGTCCATGTTAGGCTGGAAAATATCAGCAATTGGATGGTGGAGCTCACACAGGTAGGTAGGAAGACTCTTCTTGAATCTTCTCTATTAATAGACTCTTTATCCCCCATCAAATGTGAGATTGGGATTTCTAGAAGAGAGGTTGCTAATGACTCCAAGTTGTGGGGAAGATTTAGGAGGAATCTTATACATATCACTATAGTGCTATATGCTTGAATCTTATACATGATCTAGAATACTAGTGAACGTGAAAATATACACTTATTTGTGCTTTTTTTACTCATCTGTTTGCATGAAAAGTTTACGTGTCAAGTATTCTTAATTAAAAGATATTGAATTTCATAGGTGGTCCTCAATCTCTTCCATGTTTCGTAAATGATGGTACAATCCTTGATATTCACAATGAATTCATGTATGATAGCTATTTTAATGTGTTATTAATTTTATGTTCAACCTACAACAAGAAAAGTTAGTAATGATAGAAGGCTTCTCATATTCCTAGGCACTATCATATTCCTTGAAAAATAGGATGCCTCTCATCTCACTCTTCTAACAATCAAAAGCTATGTCATTAGAACTCTTGGTTTCATAAAATGATTTGAGATCACTTGAAGTGTTGCAAATTTCGATCCAAAATAAGAGGAGATAGCTGATTAACTATCTTCTAAAATTTAATTTCAAGCAGCAAAAAAAGCAAAATTGTGGAAAAAATCATTTGGAAGAATTCGGGGCACTAAAATGGACTTGTGAGCATTTTGGACCAAGTACGAAATGTTTTTATTTGCCTAACATCTCTTTCCTTATAACAAGCTTAATTTTCAATTATTGTTGTAAGTTTTTAAATTTTAGCACTAAATGGAGTGAGTCCAAAAGAGAAAACAAAGGAACGCTTTTCTAGGTAAAACTCACAATTTGCATGTCATCTACAATATATCTATCTTGTTCCATGGTAATATGTCACACAAAGAGCATTTCTTTAAGAGGTAGACACAAGAGGTACCCTATGGAGATGCACAAATCTCTAATTGATTTACCAAACAAAAGTGTAAATTCATAAATTTGGCTACTAAACACCATCCACAAGGTCGCTTTGTGGAGTAGAGTTTTTCTTGAGCTCTAAACCAAGCAAGAGCATTGAATCCTACCCTTTTCTCAATCAGAAGTGAGTCTCTAATACTCCATGACCTTAGTTGAAGATGTTTCTAAGAGTGAGTTTCATGCGCTTTAAAGGTATGCCTCTAATAACAACCTTTGTGCTTTCAATATATCTCTATCTATCTCTTTATATGTATGTATTCATGTCTTGCATAATTGTCCCCAAGCCTCTTTATATAGGTCATATAATAGGAATCTTTATATCTAGTGAAGATCTCCAATGATCCCAATAAGGATATGAGATTTTCTTCTTAGCATGATGTCTTTATCAAGGCAAAGATCAAGGCTATGGGAGGTGTTTGTGCAAGTGACGTGAAATGATGTGAAGGATGAAATATAAAAAACATATATATATGCATGATATTACAAAACATTACAATCGGGCTAGAAACTTCCACTACTAGAGGTGACATGCTCCTTCCAAGTTTTTCTCAAAGGAAGACTTAACTGATGTGTATGAAACTCACATCCGATCCTACTTATCCCCTCGTTCCTAAAATAGATAGTGTTGAGAGTGATCTAGTATGGATATGTGGCCATATTGTACACTCACTCTACTATCTACCTAGGAATCTTAGGATAATGCCCATAGCTAGGGACCTTCACTACTAGCCATTGTCCGCACACACATGGTAATGGTCTCTATAGATCGATGTCTAACACTCTCTCCCCTTTCTAAAGATCATTGTCCTCAATAATCAATAAGGGAAAGTACTTGTGAACCAAAATTTTTTATTCCCAAGTAGAATCTGTAAGCAGTAATCCTCTCCAAGCTAATAGATACTCTTGGATGATATGATTCCTCAACTATTTTTGTCTCTTATCTAGTACCCTACGTAGAGAATGATTTGTCTTGTTACTTTATTACAAAGAAAAATACCTTCTATTAGAGTTTCCTCCCTAGAAGTATAATATCTAGGTTTATTGACATGAAACAATAGATGGATTGGTGCATTTCCTTGTGGTAATGAAGTTGATCTTGTTGGAACTTGAAGAAAGACTTTGTCTCCTTCCTCAAAGATTTTAGGGAATCTCTTCTTGTCAACATATTCTTTAACCCTGTGAGATACTTGCTACATCTTAACTTTAGTTATTTGTAAGTTTGCTTGGAGGTTTGCTAAGAGCTCTATTCATTAGGATGTTTTTTTGGCTTTCCTATGGTACTTGGATCAATGGGTTTCATGGCATAATGTATCTCAAAAGGAGACATACCAATCACCTTATGAGGCCTAATGTTATATGCAAAATCTAATAATGGCAAATAACTATCCCAATTTGTCTATCTCTCAAATACATATGCCCTCACATGTCTTCTACATCGAGTTGACCTTTTCAGTGTGACTGTCTGTTTATGGATGGTCACCACTACTCATTTTCGTGATTCTTTGAGCTTCTCAAAGAAAAAATTCCAAAAGTATCATGTGAATCTAATACATCTCCCTAAAAATGGATGTCAATAACCCATGCAATCTGAAGACACGTTGGATAAATAGCTCCACTATTTGTGGGGCTTCTAGTATCTCTTGGGCATGAAATAAGTCATCTTGCTCAATCTATCTATCACTACTAGGATAGCATCCCGATTCCTTTGGATATGCGATAAGCTCACTATGAAATCCATGGATATAGTATCCAATTGTGCTCTAGAATCTCAAAAGGATCTAACAGACTTGGTGTCCTTAGCCTTTTTTCCTTGTTGAGTTGACATATATATGTTTGAACATGTGTGGACATCTTTGGCTACTCCATGACACCAAAATGTTCTTTTGAGTTTGTCAATACTACGATGTCCTACACAAGAAAAAACATGGTTATCATGTGTCATATTATGGATGTATATCCTCTTGGGTGAGGTGGCATAGATGCCACTTGGCCTTCTTAGAGACATTATATCTATTTGGTAGAAGAAAAAAGAGAGAAGTCTTAATTCTCATTATCATGTGAGATGAGAGAAGGAGGGTTCGGACACGGATGGGAGGAAATGAACGCTATGATCTCTGTGTGCGTGTCATGGATGGCGTGTGTTGGCAGCAATCACGGAACCGAAGGAGCCACAAGACGAAGAGAGTCAGAGCGAAGGGACAGCACAAGCAGACATGGCAGTCAAAGAAGATCTGGCAAGTAGGCCATCTAAATTTTTCAGACATCAAGGAGTTGAGCACACAAGAAGAAAGAGCAAGTAGGGAGCTCAAAGGTATGTATGACAAATCAATAGAGAAAATCCCTACACAAATAGTGATTTTCATCACTAAAAACCATTGTAAATATCATTTCGTATTTTTGTAGCTCCATTTTGTGCAAGCCAAGGAGTCCTTGAGCTTGAGGAGCTTTAGAAGTATCTACCTGCCAATTTTCATATTTTTTAGATCTCGTTTGAGCCCTTTAATAAGCCCTGGAACCTAATTTTTAAACTATGCCGGACACTAGGTCTGAACAGGGCCAAAGCTAGTCAAAAACTATAAAAGGAGCTAGAGAGCTCATTTTTGGGGTTAGATTGTAATTGAATTGAACTGGTAAGAGCTTTTTGAAAGTAATCTAAGAACTCCATTGCTTCTCACTCTTTGTCTTGCCGTGTGTGTGCGTGCACGTGTATGTGTGTGCATGCTTGTGTGCTTCTCACTCACGCACCTGTGCTTCCACTTGCTCGAGGTCTTCATACCATCCTCACGTCTTCCCGGATTGACATTAAAGGAGGTGCTACTCATCACTGAGCTACACCAAATTTTGGCGCCGTTGCCGGGGATCGAGCTTTGAGGACGAGCGTGTGATGGTAAGACGTAGAGTTGACGCGTTGGAGTTGTAGGTATTTTCTTCACTTTCATCTATTTTCTTGTTTTTTCTTCACCATCTTCATCACAATCTCCCACCTCCATCTCCATCATCACGAAAATTTTCAGTTTTGATCATATCACCATCTCCACCTCATTTCCTTCATTCTACTTGTGAGAGAGCGAGAGAGCGATATTGCTTGCACTGTTTTTGCATGTTTCTTGAGCATTTTGCAGGTTCTTGCTGAATCATCATCCCCAGCACGTTGCGCAGGTACGGAATACTCAGAATCTGTCTCGCAGTCGCCAGCCTCTGTCGATTGCGATCGACAGAAAACTCGCCCATTTGGTAAAACAAAGTTCACCACAAGCACAAGCATGAAGAGCACATCCTAAAACACTAAAAATAGTAGAAAAAATTCGTGGTTCTCTGTCAATCGCGACCGACAGACCCTGTCAATCGCGACCGACAGACCCTGTCAATCGCGACCGACAGACCCTGTCAATCGCGACCGACAGACCCTGTCAATCGCGACCGACAGACCCTGTCAATCGCGACCGACAGACTTCACGACCGACAGACTGCCACGTAGGACCCTGTCAATCGCGATTGACATCGTCGATCGCGATCGACAGCCACGACCGACACCTCTGTCAGTCGCGATTGACACCGTCGATCGCGACCGACTGAAATTCAACGATTGATTGACTTTTACGCGTAGTCACGTGTCCATCGCGACGGACACATCCCCGATTGACTGAAATCACGGCGAAAAACCCAAAAAAAGTGTCGATCGCGATTGACACCATCAATCGCGATTGACAGAACTCACGACCGACTCTGTCGATCGCGATTGACACTGTCAATCGCGACTGACGTGTCGATCGTGACCGACAGGCCACGACGGACACCTCTGTCAATCGCGATTGACAGACCTGTGGATCGCGATTGACAGGCTTTTCGGCCAAAAAATTAGGGTTTTTTATTCTAAGCTTTGGGGATAGTTTTTGGGCATATTGGTCTAGCAATTAGTGAGTTGTGAGGTCCCTACACATGTGCTTTTGAGAAAAATCCTGTGATCTGTTAGCCTGTTTGAACGCTGTTTTAGCACCAGAACCCTGAACTGACATAACTCTCTCATACGAAATCCGTTTGCTGTGATTCTTGTTTTGTTGGAAAGCTCGTGGGGAGCACAACCAAAACATCGACTGGTTATAGTTAAATTAAGATCAGGATTATTAGATAGGGTATTTTGAAGTTGACCATACCCAGGGGGAACAAAATTTAGGGATCTCTAGAATTGTTTTCCAAAAAATCACAGTGCAAATTGTTCTTGAGCTAACTTTGGAACTCTTACAGATCTATTGAGAGCATCGAAGGGCATTCTAAGCAAGAGTAAGTGCAAGATTGGGAACACGCTTCCTGGGCACTCAAGGGCAACCAAGAAGGAAACAAAAGGTTGGAAATTCTCAACTCCCTTTGTCAATTCCTAGCTTAGGCTAAGAACGAATAGTGATAGGAGTAAGCCAGGGCGGCGATAGGCATCTATCAAGTTGAAGACCACCTAAATACTCAAAGTTCAAGATAACTACATAATCTTTGTACGATTGAGAATCCTAAAGAAAAAGAATTTAACGTGGAACGATCAACTTAAAGTACGAAAAATACTCTAGTATTCCTGACGACGCAATATCAGACAAGATCATAAACATGATAACACACTAAAAACGAATCAAGTGACTGATACCAATTGATCGGCAACGAGGTTGTACTCTGGGCAAAAATCGGGCTACTTAACTAGGCATATGAACCTTAGATCAGGACGGCATCTAGTAAGGGATAGACAAAGCCTTAGGTCTTCAGAGGCTAGCGTCAATCATACTGCGAGGTCTTGGGCCCAACAGTTGAGTCACCACTCGCATTACCCTAGCTCTGATACCAGTGAATCAGAGATGTCTCAAGGCATGGACAGACCTACGGGAAGTTCAGGAGTGCCATACTTGCACAGAGTAGAAGGCCCTTACAAAACACAGTTGGAATACCTTAGGACCAACCGATTAGGTGCTAGCATCTATGAGGACGGTCTAGGAAGATCCGTGGTCCAGATTAAAAACCCTGACCAATCCATTGGACTAGAGCACCCCACTGTCAAGTTTGAAAACGGAGCATACTTGGACAAAGAAGGAACTATATACTTAGTCACCAGTCACCCAGATAGGACAGACGAATTCGGAAATGTGATCTCAGAAGCGGATTTAGGTGACTTGGAGCAAGGAAACATGGGTGTAGAACCTAGGACCCCTCGTGGAAAGTCAGTGCTAACAAGGATCATCACTCCCGAGTGGATCCCACAGGACAATAAGAGTATAGATCTGCTGCTAAACCGAGAAACCGATGAAGCCTTTTGGAGGTATAAATCAGACAAGCCAACTGATATAGGAACAATCATGATCTATGAGTTTAAGGATCCTGATAGCCCAGGTAGAGTGACCTACTTAGATCACGCTTCGGAGAGGATCTTTGTGGTGACAGAAAATGATAGGCATGCTTACACTTGGAAGGGTGAATTTATTTTCCCCCAACCAAGATCGAATGTTTCCTATGGTCACCCTGGTGCTGGAACATCCCAAGCTCATGGAGCCCAAAGAGACAGACATAGAGATAGACCTGAGGTGAGCTTTGCGAACTTAGGGGGCAGAGAAAGAACGAGAACGGAAACAAATAGAGTAGAGCCTGAGGTACTTAGAGCCCCAGGACATCGAAGAAATGCCGATGAGTTCCCTCTACCACGACCTAGAGAGCACACAAGGACTTTGAGACCAACCCAGCTAGTTAAGTCCATGAAGAACTACTTCGATGGCACGGGAGATCCATACGATCATGTGGCTGAGTTTAGGCAAGTCTTGAGAGCTGAACAAGTGGAGGATTTATTCACGCAGTATAATGCCTTTGGTCTAACCCTTAGGAACACAGCCCTTACGTGGTTTCAACCATTGAATGAGAGACAGTTCAGGAGCATAGACCAACTCCTAGAGGCTTTCATTATTGAATTCTCTAAGAGTGGCATAAGGCATAATACCTCCTCATTGATTCAAAGCTTCAAGCAAACCCCTCAAGAGACCGTGAGACTTGCAGGGAGAAGATTTAGGCAATTCTTAGAGAGATGCCCTGTCCCTGAATTACCCACACCAGCTAAGCAAGTGGCTTTATTCTTGGATGGATTGCTAAGTACCAAATTAAGATCATATGTGTACTTGAAGGACCCTAGGACCATAGAAGAGTGTGTACGCATGTGTATTGACATTGAGGATAACATAGGGGAGGAGTTAGAGCTTTCCAAGATATACAAAGATTCAGATAGTGCCTCTAGCCTCTCTTCCACGCAATCCACATCAATTGAGGAACTTGCAGAGAAAGTTGCTCAGAAACTAGGTGTCTCTAGTAAACAAATCCCAAGGTTCGCCCCTGTAAAAAGATGCTATAACTGTGGAGGCGACCATATGGCAAATGTCTGTCCCATTATGGCTCAGCCCCAAGTAAATCCTAGTGGCCAATACTGCACCATAGAACGGAGTTACACAAATCACACAGTGCAAGATTGCCCATACAACAAGCAAGCAGTTAGGCAAACCTACCCTCAGACATACCCTCAACAAGGAAGATATCAGAACCAATATCCACCACAACAGTATGCTAGGCCTCAACAAACCTACCAATCCTACCAAAACCAACTGAGACCCCAGCCAGTGCTAGCACAGCAACCACCTGCTCCTACTAATGTGATCCCAGTAAAATATGCAGCTGTAGAAGAGAACCTGAATAGAGCTATAGTCCCTGTAACATCATTGCTTTCTGAAAGTGACCCGAGTGACCATAGCTTTGATTCTACACATGTTGATAGCCCCCAGGCCTACTACATGCAGTCTCCTGAGCATGGTGAGTCTTACTATAGTGAAGAGCCAAATGAACCTAGTTGGGAGTCAGATTACACAAACGTCATGTACGCAAACCCCAACCCTAGGCCTCAACCTAAGCAAGTAAGACCCCCATTCCCTAAAGGATCATGCTACAGATGTCAGGGAGATCATCTCATTCGTGATTGTCCCTTACCTCCACCTATGCAACCCCAGTCAGTAACAATTCAAGGCTTTTGCCAAGAGTGTGGAAAGGAGCATCTCTTACGAGACTGCCCCAAGAATCCTAATAATATGCCAAAAATCACTCCTATTAATGTTATTGGGTTAGTGGTAGATTCCACAGGAAGTGTCACTTCCACTGCACCCGTACAGGTAGTCACTAGAGCTCAAGCAGTGCAACAAAACCAAGGAGTAAGCCAGGAAAAGAGCCCAGACGCTAGCGATACTGATAGCCAAAATAAGAAGAGAACAAGAGCTTGGAGAGATAACCGTGAACGTATGAAAAGGCAATGGGCAAAGAAGATGAGTGAACTTGAGGAAAGTCTACGAGAAACCAAGGCCAAAATCATAGAGATCACATCTCAACCGCACTCTCACACATTCCCACCGCTACCATCCCCATCACCCTCCATCCCTCCACCCTCTAATACACCCCATGTAACCCACCCACCACCCCAAGCAGGATCAGTATTAGCTGATCCCACTCCTGAAGACATAGACATGATGCTTAAAGCATATCAGGCTAGAATCCAAGAAGGGCCAAATGTCACGGATCATGACAAGTGCTACCCTAGAGCTGACCTAGAGATAGAAAGAACCAAGCTTTGCGTGAAAATGGTCGCATTGGCTCAGACTATGTTTGAAGCCAGTCGCCTTTTCAATTACTCGGGCTCAGCCAAGACGCAATTACACTTGGATGGACTTCTAGAGAAGTTAGAGGGCATAATGCAAGATCTGCCAAGGAAGAAAAAAATCAAGAAAGAGATAAAGCAAGCAAAAACATGACCCATCCCCCATCGAAAGCTTATGTGCCCAATTCCACTGAACCAGACAACCCCCCCTCCCTAGAAAGAATAGAGAATCTAATGGCACAATCACAAAAGGAACTCGCCCCTAAACACCATGACAAGGCTAGTGAAAGAGCAGGTCTTCCTACCCAGAAAGCCTATGTGCCTGAGGCCTACGTGCCTAACTCTACGGAGCCAGACACCTCTTCTTCTATGAATCAATACACACCAGAATTCTTGCGAGAGATTCAAGAAGAGAAATGGGCTAAAGAGAGTGAAGTTCCTCCCCCCATTGAACTGGTGGATGACACACACGATCAATTCCCACAAGACCTTCCTTCCATTTATGGAGAACAGGAGAGTGCCCAATTTCAAGAAAGATTAGACTTCGAGTCTAATTCTTTACAAGAACTACCCCATTTCACAGGCCCATGGGAAGCAAAGTCCACCTGTATGAGAGCACCTACAGTCATGGTAAGAAACGAAGATTCACTCATACCCAGGAACACAGAGGTAGTGAAAAACACCAAAGTGCAGTGCAATCTCACTTTGGAAGAGCTGCTTAAGGTTAGACCAGAAGTATGGGAACATGTCGCCAAACAAGTACCAGCGATAGTGAAACCTCATTCCCAGGTAGGATCACATAGGATGGTGCCAGAGATACCCTTGGATAAGATAGGAGATATGTGTGAAGGTGAAGAAGGGAACACCTATCTTCCCATTACCTACCAGGAGTACACCACCAAGGCAATTTTGGACTGAGGTGCAGGAGTTGCAATTGCCACCACTTCCCTATGGAAGCGTTGGGGCAAGCCAGCACTCAGGCCAACGAGAATGAAATTGCAGATGGCCGATGGTCATATTGAGAGGCCCTTAGGATTGCTAGAAGGAATAACTCTCACCACCTGTGGTGTCGAGTTCGAGCATACATTTGCTATATGTGATTTTAGCAAGAACCATGCCTATGAAATGATCTTGGGACGACCTTTTATGCGACAGTTGCAAGTGGTACAGGATTGGGGAACCAATTCTTTGTACCTGCAGCACTTAGGTGTTACGACCAAAGTGAATCTCAAAGATTACTCTCATAGAGATGTTCCCCTTATCCAATGGAATCCCATCCATAGAGCCAAAGATGATACGGAATCGGTGCATTCCCTAGGATCAGGATCCTCATGGATGCATGAAGACACTCACTTATGGATGTGTAAGGTAGCAGTAGAAGAAGAAAAGAGAGAAAAAGCCAGGGAGATAGGTGCAAAAGAAACCCATAGATCAATCCAAGACCCAGCCTATGCACCTGTAGTTTTTCCAGATGAAGAATTCGAACCTCACGGCTAGGCAGAAATTCTAGCAACCATGGATGTAGCCATCAATGAGGAACAATGGACACCTCACTGTGATGAGGATGGCTATGACATTTCAGTCTTCTCCATAGAGCCAATCATGGGAGAGGCAGTTCTAGAAGAATGCGAACCTAGCCCTGATGCATTTGAGGATGCAAGTGACTCCGATCTAGAGTCAATCATTATGGACCCACCTTTTGCATCATATGAAGAATACTTCCATGAAGTAGAATTTCAACCCCAGAGGCATGGAGAGCTTACAAATGATGTAAGATTAGCCACACATGTGACCCCGAAGGAAGAAGGAAAGAAACGAAAGAAGAGAGAAGTCTCACCAGAAGAGGAAGAATCTTTGTTTGAGGTCCCGGAAAATTTTAAGAAGTATGAGATAGACGACAGGAGAGTCATGATAAGAATGCCTAAACGAGAGGCACAATCAGGAGAGGCCTATGATAACAAAGAAACCACCAAGAAAATAGTAGTGGCCCTAGAAGAAGGAGAGGAGAGATGCACGTACATAGGCCATGACCTAACAGAGGAAGAAGAGCATGCGTTAATAGCCTTGCTAAGAGAATACAGAGATGTGTTTGCTTGGAGTTACAAGGATTTGAAAGGTGTTGACCCTGACATATGCTCACACACTATCCCCATGACCTCAGATGCTAAACCCTCTAAGCAGAAGCCCTATACATATATCGATAATTACGCTGCCAAGATTAAAGAGGAGATAGATAGACTGGTTGAAGCTGGATTTATCTATGAAATTGAGCACACTGAGTGGGTATCCCCTATCGTAGTGGTGCCCAAGAAGAATGGCAAGCTACGTGTATGCATTAACTTGAAGAAGGTCAATGCAGCCACAATTCGAGATAACTATCCGCTTCCCATCACAGAACATCTCTTAGAAAGAGTAGCAGGCAAGGAAGTGTACAGCTTCCTTGATGGATTTTCGGGCTACAATCAAGTAGCCATAGCTCCAAAAGATCAGCATAAGACAGCTTTTGCCACAGAGTGGGGTATATTTGCCTTTCGTGTAATGCCATTTGGGCTTACCAATGCACCAGCTACCTTCCAGAGACTAATGTGCCATGTATTTAAGGAGTTCCTGAGGAAGAATTTAGAAGTCTATGTTGATGACCTTTGTGCTCATTCCAACATCAGACAAACCCATATTCCTGAACTGAGACAAATCTTTGACAAATGTAGAGAATATCAAGTGTGCCTAAACCCAGAAAAGTGCGTTTTCATGGTCAGGCAAGGCAAGATCCTAGGGCACATAGTGTCAAAGAATGGCATATCTACTGACGAAGAGAAAGTGAGAGCCATAGCAGAGCTACCTAGGCCAAGGAATGTCAAGGAAGTACAAGCTTTCATGGGGCATTGTGGTTACTACCGCCGGTTCATTCACATGTATGCTGTCATTGCAAAGCCCATGTACGGACTTCTGACTAACTTTGAGTGGACTGAGGAATGTGAGAATTCCTTCAATGAGCTTAAACGGCGATTATGTTCAGCACCAATCTTAACCACACCAGATTGGAATAAGCCTTTCCATGTTCATGTGGATGCATCCAATTATGCCATTGGATGTGTGTTTGCACAACCTACTGGTGAAGGTAATATGGATCTTCCGATTGCCTATGCTAATCGACAATTGAATGCAGCTGAACAAAATTATACCACTACTGAGAGAGAAGGCTTAGGCATGATATATGCAGTTAAGAAATTTAGACACTATTTACTTGCAAATAAGTTTAAATTTTTCACTGATCATCAGGCATTGCTATACCTCGTAAACAAGCCATGCAATACAGGAAGATTAGTAAGATGGTTTCTCTTGCTAATGGAATATGATTTTGAGGTTGTGGTAAGGAAAGGGAGGACTCATTTGAGAGCAGATCACCTTTCTAGGCTCACATCGGGAGAAGCCCCACAAGGAGTATCAGATGATCTTCCTGATGCTTACTTGTTTAATTTGGAAGTAATACCTCAGTGGGCTAAGCCATTTGTGCCAGTATTGACATATGGACCTAACCATCCAGTAATAAACACGCAGGATAGGGAGGTAGTAAAAGCCCAAAAGTATCACATCATGGCAGGAAGTATGTACAAGCACACAGATCAAGGAATCTTGGCTTGTTGTGTAGAAGAGGACGAGTACACTAAATGGTTGCATTTAGCACATGTAGGTGCATTAGAGCAACACTACTCAAAGCAACGAACCTTACAGACACTAAGGAGACTAGGAGTACATTGGCCAACTATGGAAGCTGATGTCCAAAAGTTGTGCAAGGAATGCCCAATCTGCTGCACTAAACCACCTGTGGAACATGCCACTCTTTATCAAGTGTCCATAGTGCCAGATTGGAGTGAACCACTAGTATCCTTCCTGAGGACGAAAACGTTCCCTCCAGACATGACTCTGGCTAGGAAAAGGAGTTTAGAACAAGAAGCCCAGGATTACTCACTTATTGGTGATAATCTATACAAACGTGGTAAAGACGATTACCTGAGACTATGTGTCCATGAGAGTGAGTATCTCAAGATCTTGGACACTGCTCACCAAGGTGTAGCAGGAGGACACTTTGGACCAGATCGGGTGATCAAGGAAATACTATTTGCGGGCTTCTGGTGGCCGACCCTTCAAATGGATGCACATACCTATGTGAAACGCTGTGATGTCTGTCAGAGAACTCAATATCCTATACGTAAAGATGAGATGCCACTGAAACCTATGATGGGTGGACGTGCATTCTCTAAGTGGGGAATAGACTTCGTAGGTCCTATTCATCCCCCAGCTAAGGGTTCCCATGCAGAATATATCATTGTTGCGACAGACTATCTAACAAAGTGGGTAGAGGTAAAAGCCACGACGAAGAACGATGCTCAAACAACTGCTAAATTCTTGTTTGAGAATGTATTCACAAGATACGGGCTACCTATAGAACTAGTAAGTGATAGAGGCACTCACTTCTTGAACGAAGTGATTGAAAATCTACTCGAAGAATTCTTGGTAGTTCATAAGAAGTCTGCCCCCTATCACCCTCAAGAAAATGGCCAGGCCGAGAGCACCAACAAGATCTTATGCAATGTACTGACAAAATTAGTGAACAATAAACGCTCTGATTGGGATAAATAGCTACACCATGTTGTTTGGGCATACCGAGTCGCCTACAAAACGGTACTCCAAGCCACCCCCTTTCAGATGGTATTTGGCCAAAATGCAGTGCTACCGTTGGACTTCCTAATACCTACACTGAAAGTAGCACAAGAGCATGAATGGACGGGTCATGAACTCTCCTCAAGAATTTTTGACCTAGAACGATTAGGAGAAACAAGACTGAGGGCGGCTGCAGGGATATATGTAGCAAAGAAACGACAGAAGGCATACTTTGATGCCCACGTTAAGGATAAAGGTTTAAAGGCAGGCGACTTAGTTTTAGTCTACACATTGAAGCAACATGCGAGGAAACTGGAGAAGAGAGGCTACGGACCCATGATCATTAACAGAATCTCAACAAGTGGAGCAATGCAACTAGCCACATTAGACGGCGATGTTCTCCCAAGTTATATCAGCGGATGCAGAGTCAAGTTGTATCAAGAACCTCTCACAGAGGAAATGCTAAGCCGACTCAATACTGCTAAGAAACGCAAAGAGGAAGAAAAGCGAATTCGAGAAGAAGCTCAAGCAGAAGCCCTAGAGCGCATACGGAGAATGAAATTAAGAAGACAAGGTAGAGAGCACCCTAGGCAAGATGCATATGCAGACCAAGGATATGACGTGGCTATATGTGAAGTTTCAGGCATCAGCTCTCATAGGATAATTGATCGACGTCCTTTTGTAACCTTAAATATAGGACACGGACATAATGCAAGGACTGTAAGAGCCTTGATTGACTCAGGTGCAGCCACTAGTGCTGTTCAAGTGTCTTACCGTCAAGAGTTGAAATTAACTGTCAATCCTATAGAAGCATATCTCATAGGATTGGGAGGCGTGGAAACCCCTTGCATGGGCGAGGTGGAACTTCCCCTCTATATTCATGACGAGGCAATGACAATCAAAGTACTAGTGTGTCAAGATGAGGACCTCACTGAACCCCTTATCTTGGGTCAAGACTGGATCTATGACCAAGCAGTCAACTTAAACCTAAGAAGTGGACTTCTTCAGGTATGGGTGAATCAGACTAGAATTACAATTGAGTTAAATAATGAAGCACTCAAGGAACTAGAAAAGACACGGACTCCTGGTCCCTCCAGGGGTGCACATGAAGTTGACCATGCTGTTCTTGTCCAAGGCTATGTGATGCAGAAGAATGAAGATCTCAAAAAAGGAGTCAGAACCACAACGGAACTCCCTTCTTTTCCAAAGGCCAGAAGGAGGTAGCAACTAAGGACAGATCAATCACTGAAGACTCTCCAGGCGAGAGACCAAAAGAACACGCGAAGCAGAACAACTCAGCCGATGAAACAAATGTGGGTGCGGAAAGACGAGCTGCCGACCGTAATCAAGTCGCAACCACGGTCTCAACTTCCTATTAGTAATCAACGACTTGATGATAATAAGAGGACTCCTAAAACCCCTGTTGAGAAAGTAAAATCTATTTGGGTACCCAAGAAGTCGATGACGGCTGACCCACAATCAAGATAAATTTGGGTGCCTAAGGCTTGCTTGCGGGCTCAACTAGTCCCACACAATTCACATCTTACACGACATGGTTCACTCGCTCAAGCAGCCGCCACCCACTCTTGTCTGATACACTCGAACACACTGCCACCTAGAAGCACGCACAGACTCACTCGTAAATGGGTCCCAATGACACAACAACTCCCAGCAGAATTACTCGTGCAACCCTCCCGAGTCTCCACAAAACCAAGACCAAAAGTCATCCATGGTGTTTGGCAACTTAAGACTTGTAATAAACCCCCCGACCCCAATTTGTGAATTCATCTCCACTTACTAACTGCATTAGTCAGACAGTGCATCTTTCCATCTAGCTCCTAGGACTATCCAGGCATTAACTACACACACTGCCATCGTGCACTCACTGACCACTAACCCATTACTCACCTCACGATAATATTGTAACGAGGGCAAACATGTTCTATCTTTTCCATTACAATATTAACACATGCTCTATATTCTCGACAGAATCAGTAGCGAGCAATAACAATGGCAGAAGCCGGAAGTTTCAGTTCTCACGCCGGATCCAACGCACAGATTGTGGATATAGAAACACTCCTCCTCGAACCACATCTCACCGAAAGGCCGCAAGAACTTCAAGCTGTGCATGTGCTCCCAATTCAGGATCCTCCTCAGGGACACACCTCTCAGGTGGGCAAACACGCTCATTGGTTCAGTGATGTTGCAGGACCATTGGGTGATGAAACCTATTTTTGGGAAGCTGAATTGGAGTTTAATGGTAAATGGGGACGCTACCATTTTTTTGCGCGCGAATTTGAGAACTATCAGAATGCCGAAGTAATGCGTTCGGTATGGACCAAAGCAGGCCTGGACAGTTATTTCAGGGCCCACTTACCAAAGCCGGATTTCTTACGTTGTTCTTATCTTATCAGTACCATCACTCCTAGCAGGGCCAAGGGAGGCAACAACACTTTTGTGTTACCCTCACTATTGCCGGGCCACGAACTTAAAAGATTCAAACTGACCCTCAATCTGGTACGAGAAGCATTGGACATGCATGGTATGCACATTCCTACTGAAAAGGAAACAATGGTTCCAGGCAGAATGAAACATAAAGATCTCAATAAGCTGAAGGATATGGTAGCAATGACACCGACCATCGCTCTTCGCCTACGGACCGTCATGCAGCATTTTGCTTTTCCCGCCCAGGAAAGATTCACCATGCCACCAAAGAAGATATGGTTTAGCTTGTATTTGGTAGAGACAGAAAACCTCCCTATCAACGTACCACATTGGATCATAGATCAGATCCACCTAGCCCATCAACGGTGGAACAAGAAGCAGAAAAAATGTGCTCCACGGGTGTTGTGCTCTGACCAAGATAATCTATCGATGTCTAGCCCATGACGTGCCTATTCAACGGGCACTCGTATGGTCCCGGGCCCAGGAGTTCCAGAGAAGGCTATCTGCGGCAGGTCCTCCATCAAAGAAGATGAGAGGGGGAGTCCAATTACCCTGCGCTCAACCAAGGGGAGCCACCACTACACCAGAGATTACCCCTCCCCAGACACGATGCATTAGACCATTCACCATTCGGCTACCAAGACCAAGTACAGAGGGGCCCAATCTGGTGTTTCCACCCGTCCCATCGGACTTGGAATTTCCACAGGGCTTTACTCTCAATGATCTCACTGATGAAGAAGTGGCTAGACTAATCTACGACTCTAATCTCGAAACGGAAACAGAGCGAGCTCAGGAACCACAAACCCATACAACAACGTCAGCCCCCACCCGACCGCAAGTTGTAGAAGTCGACGTCGATGAACAAGAGACCGAACAAGAGGAAGAAGCCTACGAAGAACAAGAGTATGATGAACTTTCAGAGTTAGCAAGTGCCCCCGCGTATTCGGCACAAATAAAAAGACTATATCGAACCATGCAGCTAGTTCAAGAACAACATAAAATGTCACTTGAAGCAGGCAAGAAACTCATGAACCAATTGCTGGCGGACGAAGGTGTGGATGATATGTTCATCGAGTCCATAAACCTACACGCCGATGCAGTAGGATTGGATGAAGCCATTCATGAGGCAATGGCCTACATTCACCGATTTGAGAAAGGAGTTCCCGCCCGTCCCATGAGATCCGGGAAACAAATTCATATCAACGTATCAGCACCAGGAAATACAACGCAAACAGATGAACATCAGGAAGCACCACTGTCACCACCCTCCCCACCCCTCACTACACAACTCACTCCACCACGTGACACCATCGCCACCACGTCCAATATCACCACAATCGTCATGGGAATTCCACTCTCTCCGGGAATCCAATTCGGGGGAGTCACTATGCCCACCTTCACCACTCTCTTCACTAACGTCACATCCACCCCACCCACGGTCCCCATCTACACGGTCACTCAAACATTTGACACTATGGAAACATCTCCTGCCACAGCACCACTCCCTTCCCCCATGCAACCTCCGTCCCCCATACCCCCCTCCACCAACATCTCCACTTGACTCCACATCATTCACAACTCCCTTTCCCGTCCCCATTCCCACTGCATCTTCATCTCTCCCTGCATCATTTAATGTAAATAGTATATTTCTAGCTTTAAATCAATGTGTCTATCAACTTCAGAACGAGTATCGAGCTCTCGACGATCGTTATCATCAAGTGATCATTACCAATCAGAAACTTCAGAGCCGCCTCATAGCGATCGAGGAAGAAAATGCAGAACTCAACCAACGTTACACCACGCTCGAACATGCCCACTAAACACTCCTAGAAACTCCCCAACCATCACAACAGCCGGGCACCAAACAACTCGAGGCCTTGCTGGACATATACCAAGCTGATAATCTCAGAGTTCGGTGCAACTTGGCACTCCTCAGAAAACACATGGCAACCGCCCTTGAAGAGAACAAGAGACTGCAGCAGCAAAATGAAGCAAACCTAGAAGCAGCAATGGAAGGCTCTCCCCACGAAATTGATCCAGAGCAGTTTAAAGCCGTACCCTCAGAGACAATGAAGACCATCTTGGAAAACTATGCAGATCTATTAGATGCTCATGATGAGTTGGAAAGGGAACGTGATGAGCTCCGTGGCCAGCTCAAGGAACAGGAGGCTCCAACCAAGGTAATAAAACCGGCCTCGACTTCAGAGGAAGTGAAGGCATTGACAGAGCAGGTGGTTGAGCTCCAGAAAAAGTTACTAGAGTATGAAAGGCAACCCTCTCCAGTCATAGAACCTGAGCCAGAAGACTTGGTTCCCATTGAGGTAGATGATTCGTACGAGGAACCATACGTTCCTATGCCAATGCCAGGAGGGCAACAGACCTCAGAGGGAATGGATACCTTAGAAGTGGAAGCACCTGAATGGCTTCAGTCGTTAGAGAAGACAGCGAACACCCACGATGAACGAGTAGCAATACAAATCCAATCATTAGCCAAATTAGAAGACACTGTCATCAAGTCCGAGTATTTCAGACGTATGTCCCATCACAGGTGGATAGGGACCAATGATGATCAGTATGTGCTATATTGCATATTATTGGCTGATTACAACGCAGAGATCCAACGACAATGTGGGAAGGCCCCCATCTTTGCCACCCAGTTTGGCCTCGACGATATACCAGAGAGTGCGAAAAGAGGATCTATTCATCAACCCACTTGGAGGATCCGTCTCTTGGAGACTTATCCTGAAATGGTACGAACCTGGAATAACATGCCCCTCTTTATTAAGTACAATCCTTGTTATGCCCCAGTCCTACGAAGACGCACATGGCCCGAATTCACCATTGCTGTCAGAAACATCAAAGGCTGTGCCAAGTGGCTAAATTATGTTTATCTAGCACCTCCACGAGGACCTCCCACTGTAAATTACATGATTTCTACTATCAGACACTGGAGCACTCGACTACGCAATACACCCGATGTGATGGCACAAATGTGTATGAAAATATTTGAATTAATGCTGATCACATTCAGGACATTTAAAAACATTAAGGATCCCCACTTCTCAGGAGCAGGCTTCGTTACAGGCAACCAAGACCTAGTTTACGACATGAGCACCACCCCATCAATAGAAGTAATATATGCTTGGCACGCCAGAATAAAGTACCTCCCCGCCTGTTTTAAACAGACATTCGAGGAGATGTTCATAACGGGATTCTGGGAATATCACTGAGAAATTTTTGTACCCAGGCCTTCACATCTCCTCCACTTATTCGCTGTGGAGAGAACCATACATTCAGAACAACTACGGGTGCCACATTCGGACGTACCAGGACCAGTGAATTGGGACGCATTATTAACAGATCTAGCATGGGGGCTCAGATTAGAAGAACATCACCTCGCTTCCGACGTCGTCCAATACTACGTTCAACGAACATCTAGACAAGGGTCTATCAGGGGCGACAGACGCGAGAGTGGGGGGGGTGTTGGCAGCAGTCAGGGAACCGAAGGAGCCACAAGACGAAGAGAGTCAGAGCGAAGGGACAGCACAAGCAGACATGGCAATCAAAGAAGATTTGGCAAGTAGGCCATCTAAATTTTTTAGACATCAAGGAGTTGAGCACACAAGAAGAAAGAGCAAGTAGGGAGCTCAAAGGTATGTATGACAAATCAATAGAGAAAATCCCTACACAAATAGTGATTTTCATCACTAAAAACCATTGTAAATACCATTTCGTATTTTTGTAGCTCCATTTTGTGCAAGACAAGGAGTCCTTGAGCTTGAGGAGCTTTAGAAGTATCTACCTGCCAATTTTCATATTTTTTAGATCTCGTTTGAGCCCTCTAATAAGCCCTGGAACCTAATTTTTAAACTAGGCCGGACACTAGGTCTGAACAGGGCCAAAGCTAGTCAAAAACTATAAAAGGAGCTAGAGAGCTCATTTTTGGGGTTAGATTGTAATTGAATTGAACTGGTAAGAGCTTTTTGAAAGTAATCTAAGAACTCCATTGCTTCTCACTCTTTGTCTTGCCGTGTGTGTGCGTGCGCGTGTATGTGTGTGCATGCTTGTGTGCTTCTCACTCACGCACCTGTGCTTCCACTTGCTCGAGGTCTTCATACCATCCTCACGTCTTCTCGGATTGACATTAAAGGAGGTGCTACTCATCACTGAGCTACAGCGTGGTATGTCGGGCAGCAAAAGAGAACGCCAAACTTACCTAATACTGGCTCTGATACCAATGTTGGGAATTGAACTCACAACCTCCCGGTTAGGAGTGTGATGGGCTAACCACTTGCCCCAAAAGCCATGGTTGAGGATTACTTCCTAATCCTCTCTCTTAAGGCGTGGTTCAACCATCTCCTACTAGGATTATGTGACATCATGCAAGAATTTTCTTTTCAAATCTCAAGAATTTAGTACAAAAACCTTTCTTTGTTTAACTATTCCATTCTCCATTGATAAATTGGAACATATACTTGACTTGTTTGTTTACTAGGGGAAAATCAAATGTAACTGCCCCATCTCCTATAATAGAGTGATCACTTATGGCTCTAATTATCTCTAAAAAATGTGAATCTTCCACTTGTGCTTCCTTTATCTCTTTGAGAAATGACCTTTTTAGAACTATAAAGCTTATTTGACACATTATTTGAGATAATGCATTGGCTACTATGTCCTCTTTGCCTCTTCTATACAGGATTTCCATATGAAAATCTTGCATGAGCTCAATCCAACAATATTATCCACCTTGAAGATCTAGCTAACTACAAAAATACCTAGAGTGTATGGTGATCTATGCACACTTTAAAATTTGCAACATAAAGATAGTGTCTCCAGACTTTAAGAGCATGTACCATCACATGCAACTCTTGTTTGTGCATTTTCCAATTGCATTGTGAACTACTTAATTTCTTACTTTTAAAAGCTATATGCTTTTCATCTTGGTTCAAACTAGCCCCTATGACTATGCCACTAACATATGTCCCAAAATCAAATGGTTTCTTTGGATCCACCACTTTGAGTACTGGAGCCTCTAAAACAACTTATTTCATAATATCAAAATTGTTTTGTTGTTTTGGCTTCCATGCAAATGGTACTTTGCCTTGAAGAAGATTTGTTGTAGGCGCTGCTATTCAAAATTTAAATGAGATGAATTTTTTATAGAAACTGGAAAGTCCTAAAAATATATGAAGGTTTCCATCATCTTGAGGACTTGGGAAATCTAAAATAGCTGAGAACTTCTTGGGATCCATCTTGACCCCATTGGTTGAAACTACATGCTCTACATACTCTATCTCTGGTAAGATAACTGCATATTTTTTGGATTTTCATACAATTGATTTTATTTCAAATTATTTAACACTAGTCTAAGATGAATTTCATGTTCACGTATTGAATTACCATATACTAACAGTCATCTAAAAGATCCACATCAAACTTGCCAATTAAAGGGTGCAATATATCATTCATTAACGCATGAAAGTAATAGGTGCATTAGTAAGTCCAATTGGCATAACCAAATACTCATAATGACCAAACTAGGTCCCAAAAGTTGTCTTATATACATCATGCTTGTTGGAGTTTGAGGTCTACTGAAGCACATGAATAGCACAAGGAAGAAGAAGAAGAAGAAGCTTAGAGCACAACACACAATACTGAATGTATTACCAAGTGAATGTACAAAGATAACCTATTAGGGTGATAGGCATATATTCAAACCGAGGGGAAAAACCTCTTAAAGAAGGGAAAAAAGTGCCTCGGTAGTCCTAGTGCGTTCACACACATCACTACCAAAATTATCAACAAATCCCCCTTGGGAGTGATGTGGTGAACAAGGCGTTGGCACTCATGTATAAGGAAGTTCCAAGCTATGTGAAAGGGATCAATCCACAAAAGGAACTAAGCCAAAAGCTTCAAACTTCTCCCGAGGCAAAGCCTTTGTGAAAAGGTCTGCAATGTTCTCATGTGTGGACACATATGCCAAACTAATCTCTCCTGCAGAGAACCTCTCCGTGACATAATTATAGTGCACCTCAATGTGCTTAGTGCAAGCATGGAACACACAGTTCCTTGCAACTTCCAATGCGCTTTGACTTTTAGTGAAGATGGTGGTGGCAGAAGACTAACCAACACCCAAATCAGTCAAGAGACATTTGAGCCACACACACTCAACAGTCATTGTGAAAGTTTCCCTATACACATCCCACAACTAGAAGTGGCCACAATAGGTTGCTTCTTGCTCAACCAAGGCATAAAGCAAAAACCATTGGTGGACACATGAGTGTCATAGCAACCAACCAAGTGAGAGTCAAAAAAAGCATGTAAATCTGGCGGTAGTGATCCTCCCTTGGGATAAAACAATCCAAGTAGCCTAGTATTAGTTAAGTAGCGAAAGATGCACTTAATTGCCTACCAATGCTTGAAACCTGGGCAATGCATAAATCTGCTCATCTGAGAGACAACAAATTGAATATTAGACCGGGTACACAACCTATTGATAGAAAAAAACATCAAATGCATCTCCAACATCATGAAGGCTCAACTATAAACCTATTTCCATAGGAATGGCAATTGGTTTATAATCTTCAAGGATACACACTACAATAATGGGTCAATATATCTTGTTTGACAAAAAACTATTCCGCCTCCAACCTGCATAAATTGAATGCCCAAATAATGATGCAAATGCCCCGAATCTGACATCTCAAAAGAGGCATGCAAATCAGCCTTAAAATCAGCAATATGCTTATTGTTAGGACCAATGAGAAGGATGTCATCAACATAGATAACAATAATCAAAAGCACATCATTTTCAAGCTTAACATATAAAGTGCTCTCAGTTGGATGACTATTCTCAAAACCATGTGCAATCAAGTAAGCATGTATCTTTTCATGCCAAACATGTGGTGCTTGCTTCAAACCATATAATGCCTTTTTCAACCTGCACACTTTGTTTTCATGCCCTTTCTACACAAAACCACAAGATTGAAATACATATACTTCTTCATGTAAATCACCATTTAAAAATGCAGTTTTAATGTCCAACTAATGTACATTCCAACCATGATGAGCTTCAAGTGCACAGAAGCTATGAACGGTAGTCATTCGGCATGTGGGTGCAAAGGTCTCATTTTTTCTTGAGCATAACCTTTTGCAAAAAGCCTAGCCTTATACCTATCAATTGTTCCATCAGGCTTACGTTTCAGCTTGTATACCCCTTTAGTGCCAATGGCCTTTTTTCCTAGAGGCAAATCACATACTAAAGACCAAGTACCATTCTTCATAATAGCATCATATTCTGATTGCATGGAAGCCATTCAATTTTTTGAATTTTATGTGTCATCAAAAGAAACAGGCTCATTCTCATCACAAAGACTAGAGGCACCCATAGCATAGCAATTTGATACAAAAGAAGCACTATGATAGCCTTAACGAGTATGATATGACAAAGAGACGTCTAATTTGCTATCTCGCAAAGTCTAGACCAACCATATTGGCATAGTTTTTGCCTCCTCTATATCAATCCTCTCATCAATAAGTGCATCATGTAAATCTATATCAGAAATGGAGTTATCTACATCATCATGTGGAACCCGTAAAGACCAAGGAACATTCCTTAAGGTGATCACTTCATAGAATACAAATTATTTTTTGGTTTGAACACTCACATGCTGTAACATGACACTTGCTGAATATCATGAGGTTTGAATAGGGAGTATTTGGAAGGATATTTCAACTATACGCAAATAGAGGTGATGAGGAGAGCACATGGAACACAATGAAAATAATTTTTTTATAATTTGGACAATAGGGGTAGTGCGAAGGTCTTGTCTGTTGAGCAAGACCATCCAGGATTCAGCTTATGCATGCTCTATGATGATGGCATGTATTATGCTCTCAGCAGCGGGGTGGCCACAGTGGCATCCCATTGCAAGAGGTAAAAGTGGCCAATATGACAGGAATTAACGAAAGCATTCATCCCGTTCGAGAAGACTACTAAAAGGGGATTGATGGATGCTAAGGTCTCCACAGCTAAGCAAAGTACAAACAGCACGCACGTGCAACAAATGCAAGGTAAGCACAATCACACACAGGATGCAGTAAACATGGATGGTGAGATATAGAAATTTTTAAACAAAAGAGAAGCACTGCACCCTTCCATCATCATGGGATACATTTTGCACAGCTATTAGAAATAGTGCACATGGTGGTAAACTCGTCTATGATGACATATGTGGAGCACTCTTGAATGAGGAGATTCGTAGAAGATCTATGGTTGGCACTCAGAGTGGAGATGCATATAATATTCGTGATTCTTACCAAGGAAAGAATCAACAACATGGTAGGAGCAAGAACAAGGAAAAGAATGGTCAACGGAATAAGAGTAGAAGTAAATCAAGGAAGAGGGATATCGAATGCCATTATTGTCATAAGAATGCTAAAGGTAAAGGACAAAATGTTGATGGGCATGTTAAACAGTTACCTGCACCATCTGCTTCGACTGTGAAAATTGAAGAAATTAATGCTATTTCTGATGATGCTGATGTGTTGGCACTTGATAGTACTGTGCCAACTGAGGCACTTATGGTTAATTCTCTTTCCCATAGGTGTGTAGCTCAATGATGAGTAGCACCTCCTTTAATGTCAATCCGGGAAGACGTGAGGATGGTATGAAGACCTCGAGCAAGTGGCGGCACAAGTGCGTGAGTGAGAAGCACACTAGCATGCACACACATACACACACACGCGCACGCACGGCAAGACAAAGAGCGAGAATCAATGGAGCTTTTAGATTACTTTCAAAATGCTCTTACAAGTTCGTTTCAATTACAATCTAACCTTAAAAATGAGCTCTCTAGCTCTTTTTATAGTTTTTGACTAGCTTTTGGCCCTGTCCAGACCTAGTGTCCGGCCTAGTTAAAAATTAGGTTCCAGGGCTTATTTGAGGGCTCAAACGAAGTCTAAAAATTATGAAATTTGGTACGATGGTACTTCTAATACTCCTCAAGCTCGAGGACTCCTCGGCTTGCACAAAATGGAGTCTAATCTACCAAAAACGGGATTTACAATGTTTGTGTAGTGATTAAAATCACTTGGGTTGTACATAATCTATGGGAAAAAATGATCTGGCCTTGTTGCCGTATTGTGCATGACTCCTTTATTGCTTTGTATGCCAACACTCCCCCCTTCCTAGCGTCTGTCGCCCCTGACAGACCTTTGTTCCCTCGGGTGGTCGATGTAATATTGGATGACATTGGTGGCCAGTTCATGTTCTCCTATCCTTAAGCCTCTTGCTAGATCGGCTTCCAATGCCTCCCAATTTATTGCACCGGGGGTCTCTGGTTGCGGGGTGGTGTAGTACTCTGAATACATTGCTTGTTCACAAGCAAACAGTTGAAGCAGATGTGTCGGCTTTGGCACGAAAATCTCCGAGTGGTACTCCCAGAACCCTGATCTGAACATTTCTTCGAAGGTCTGTTTGTAGCAGGCGGGGAGGTATTTGATGCGTGCATGCCAAGCGTAAGCCACACGGATACTGGGGGTGGTGCTCATGTCATACACCAAGTCGTAATTTCCATTGCTAAACCCCGGAAGGCGTACCTGTGGTGCGGCTGCATTTCTAAAGGTCTTCAGCACCACTTGCATCATATCTAAGATTTTAAGCATCATTTGCGCTGCTACATCTTGCATGGGCTTCAAGCGCGGCATCCAGTGGCGAATGGTCCCCATCATATATGCTACCGATGGTGGTCCTTGTGGTGGCGCTATGTACGGGTAGTTCAGCCATTCCTTGCATTGCGCATTGTTCTGTACCTTGATATTAAATGCCTTCCACGACCTACGGCGGGGGACTGGACCGTAGCATGGGTTGTACAGCAGGTGTAGCGGCGCGTTGTTCCATGTGCGTAGCATTTCTGGATAAGTCTCTAAAAGTTTCTGCCGCCATGTTGGTTGACGAATCTTGCCTTTTCGCACCTCTGGAGGAAGGTCTTCGGGTTGAAATTGGGTCGCAAAAGTAGGAATCTGACCCGTGACTCTTTGTATTTCTGCATTATAATCAGCCAAGATAATATAATATGGCCTGTACTGGAGTTCCGATGAGAGAATCAAGCGTCTCGATGACAAGTTCTTGAAGTAATCTGATTGTAAAACAGTCTCCTCTATGACCCTCATAGCCTGATTTTGCACTACAGTGCGCTCTTCATGCGAGGTCCCTATTTCCTCCACTTGTCGTAACCATGGCGGCCGTGGTGCCTCGAACGTGTCCTGCCCTTCTTCTGTTTGTTGGCCTCCTGGGAATGGTTGCGGATCATATTCTTCATCGAACGTTTGTTCCACAGGAATTTGCACAACTTCTTCGTCCGTGGGAGCCTCCGGAGGGGAAGATGGCCTCTCATATTGTAGTAGGCGTGTTTGCAATTCAGTTACCTGTTGCTGGAGGTCTTTTATGGCCTCTGCGTCGGAGGGAAGCGAAGCCGCAGAGGGGGTGGTTGGAGGGGCAGCTGTTGGGCCTTGTTGGTGTTCCTGCTTCAGTTGTCCTAGCTCCTCCGATAGCTTATCATGTGCTTCGAGCAGCATGGCATAATCTTCCAATATAATCTTGATATTATCGGGGGTTACTGCTTGAAACTTGGATGGGCTGATGGGTGCCCCCGGTGTGCTCTCAATCGCTGCCTCCAGGTTCTCTTGATTTTGTATTTGCAGACGTCTATTCTCTTCCTGAGCAGCCGCAAGATGGCGTTTAAGTAGTGCCATATTTCGCTGAAGTTTTGAGTTGCGTTCCAGTTGTGTCCGTAGGTGACTTTCTACCACCTGCACTGCTTCCTGATCTACGTTATGTAGCTGTACTTCCAATATATTATGGGCGTCTTGGAGGGTTTGGAACTGTGTGTGGAGGCGAGCATTCTCCTCTTCTAGTACCGCAAGGCGGAGCTGTAGTGTCGCTGAGTGCTCTTGCAGGCGTGCGTTGTGTTGCTGGAGCTGAATGTAATCTGTTCTTAAATTTGATATACAAGCCAACATGGTGTCCAATGCATTACCTATAGATGAGTGGGGGGTGTTTACCGTGGAAGATGCATGGGAAGGGAATTGGGGAAGGGAGACAGTGAATGATGTGTCTACGAAAGTTGTGTGTGTGGGTGAAATTGGTGGAGGGGGAATGGGAGGAGGTGAAACCGTGGGTGGAGGTGCCGTGGGTGGTGAAATGTCCATCCCTTCAGGAGTGGGTGTTAGTGTGGGGCCTGCCATATACACTGGTATGGTAGGTGGTGTGTGTGTGGAAGTGGTGAATAGATGTGAAGTGGGGTGGGGAGCTGAAAAGACAGGGAATGGTTGAGGGCCTGGTTGAAAAGCCCTAGCAAAGATGTCCTGGAGGGATTGTAGAAATGGAGAGAGGGATATCGGGGGTTGGGGTCGTAAATTTGAGGAGGGCTGAAAGGGTTGCGTGGTAGCAGGGAAGCCCATGAATGTAGATCTAGGGTCAGGATGACCCGTGGCTGAGGGCGTTGGGGATGGTTGCCCTAGGGCAGGGTCTAGGAGGGGTTCGGCGGATTGTGTAGTGTTGGGGTTGTCTTCGAAGATAGGATTATCAGTGGTAGAGAATAGGGTGGCACTGGAGATCGGAGTACGGAAGATGAAGGTGGGGTCGGTGGGTTGAGTAGTCGATGTGGTTTCTACTGTTTCTCTTCTAGGAGGTGATGGTGGGGGAGTAGGTGGTAGTGGTTCGGTGGACTCCTCATGGGTGGCTGGGTGCTGTTGGCTAGCTGTCTGGGAGGTTGTTCTGATAGTTTCAGGTGTAGTAGTCGGCTCTTCTGCAACTGTAACGGGAATTTGAATATTTTTGCCTGGGCGAGGTCGTGATTGAACTGAAGGCCTCTGAATGGCAGTACGCACAGCTTCTACAACTCCATATGTTTCTGCCATCAATAAGAGACCTTCCCTGTACTCTGAATCAACTCCCGCTTCTTCCAACAATTGAGTCATAAGTACTCTGCTGCTCTGTTCAGTGAGTAATTGCTGCGATCGTACTCTTTCCATAATCTGATACAGCCTTCGGAGTTCTGCTGTATATGCTGGGGCTTCAGTGGTCTCTTCTTCATACGCTTCTTCTTCTTCCGGGTGTCCGTGTTGTTGACTTTCTTGAGTGTCACTCCAATGGACATGTCTACCGTCTGTAGACTTTCTTCTTCTTCGTGAGGATGTGCCCTGCTCCTCTGCCTCTGAATAAAACTCCACATCAGAGAATTGTGTGCTTTGTAGGAATGCTTCGAAATCCTGGGGGTCCAGTCCTTCAGCCTCTCCAGTGGCAGCAAATTCGAACTCAGGTGTGACAGGAGGAGCCGATGGGGTAGGTTGTGTCGTAGTGTCGGATTCCGACACAAGGGATCGCGCCCCTCATGCGCTTGGACTGATGTGTGGATGTCTTGAGCCTTTTAAACATTTGTAATTGTGCCCAAGTTAAGGCACGCTCAATGGGGACATCATATGCCAAGCATCGATAAATGATGCGTGTGAGTGCACAACATCTGTTCACCACTAATTTCCTAGAAGCCCGTTTGTTCGCTTCATACAACTGATCTATAATCCACACTGGTAGCTTAATAGGTAGCGCACCTGCTTCCGCCAAGTAGAGAGCAAACCAGATCTTCTTGTGTGGTTGCGTGAATCGGTCTTGACCGGGGAAGGCGAAATGTTGCATGCACATGCGGAGAGGGATGGACACATTTGGGGTGAGGGCTGCCATGTCTTTCAGCTTCACTACTTTCCTGTCCTTCATGTTGTTGGGAACGAGAGCATCCTTTTCTGAGGGTACATGCGTGCCATGCATCTTTAAAGCATCACTCACTAGCTCCACAGTAAGTTCAAACCTCTTCAACTCGTTGTTGCCCAGCAAGGAGGGGAGAACAAATGATCCGGGTTGGTCCTTATCTTCATGAGCTTGTAATGTAGAGACCAGATAGTAACATCGGAGGAGGTCGGGTTTAGGTAGTGGGGCTTCAAAATATTCCGCCAACCCTGCTCGTTGCCATATGATCTGGAGGTCTTCGGTGTTCTGTAAAGTCTCGAACTCCTTGGAGAAAAATTGGAAACGCACCCATGATCTGTCATACTCGCATTTAGACTCCCAGATATACTTAGCCTCTCCTAATGGACCGGGCATGCCATTGAACCAATGAGAGTTGGCATGGACTCTTTCCGTGATTCCTGTAGGTGGGTCTGGCACCGGGAGTTGCTGAAGGTGTTGCATCTCCACTGGTCGTTCAGTCGGGGGCACGTCCACAGGTAGGCTATCCACATCAATTCCTGCAGTAAGTATCCCTACTTGTGAGCCCGAACCTGTCGCTTCTGCCATTTTACTGTTTGCCTTCTGATTCTGTGAGAATATAGAAGCATGTGTTAACATCGTAATGGACAGACTAAATCCGTTGCTGTCCCCGTTACAACATTAACATGAGGTATATGGTGAGTTAGTGGTTAGTAAGTGCACGAAGACAGTGAGTGTAGTTAACGTTTGTGCATTCCTAGGAGACTAATGCCGTTAGTAAGTGGGGTGAATTTACAAATCGGGGTCGGGGGGTTTATCACAGATCTTAGACTGCCAAATGCAGTGGATGGGTTTTGCTTTCGGTTTCGTAGAGACTCCAGAGAGCTGTGTCGGTGTCGCTGTTTGGGAATGGGGCCTTTTAGGGACCCACTTATAAGTGATTACATGCATGCTCATGGGTCTTGGTGTGTTCCTAAGTGTTGAGCACGAGGGAATACTGGTTGTACTCGTAGATGGGTTATGCTGCATAGGTTGTGGCCTTGGCGTAACTACTTGTGCCCTCAAGCAAGCCTTAGGCACCCAAATTTGTCTAGATTGTGGGCTTGCCTTCATCGACTTCTTGGGCACCCAAATAGATTTTACTTTAGCAGAAGAATTTCTGACAGACTTCTTATTAGCGTCGTGTTGTTGGTTACTAATAAGAGGCTTTGCCCGTGTAGTTGACGGTGGTGCACCCGGTCGTTCGCCTTTCCGCACCCACACCTGGTTTATTTTCTGGGACATTCTGCTGCGCAGGTACTTTTGATCTCGGACATAGGTAGTACTCGGCTTCTTCTGCTTGTGATCCGCCTTTGGTTGCTGCCTCCTTCTGGCCTTTGGAAAAGAAGGGAGTTCCGTTGCATCCCTGACTCCTTTTTTGCAAATATCATTCCTCTGCAACACAGGGTTTTGAACAAGAACAGCATGGTCATCTTCATGTGTACCCCTGGAAGGACCAGGAGTCTGTGCCTTTCCTAGTTCCTTGAGTGCTCCATTGTCTAATTCTACTGTAACTCGACTATGATTGACCCAAACCTGGAGAAGTCCACTTCTTAGGTTTAAGTTAATTGCTTGGTCATAGATCCAATCTTGACCCAAGACTAGAGGTTCTGTGAGATCCTCATCTTGACACACCAGTACTTTAACTGTCATTGCCTCATCATGAATGTAAAGGGGAAGTTCCGCCTCGCCCATGCAAGGGGTTTCCACTCCTCCCAATCCTATAAGATATGCTTCCACAGGATTGACAGTCAATTGTAATTCTTGGCAGTAAGACAATTTAACAGCACTAGTGGCTGCACCTGAGTCAATCAAGGCTCTTACGGTCCTTGCACTCTTTCCTTGTCCTATATCTAAGGTTACGAAAGGACGTCTATCAATTATCCTATGCGAGCTTGTTCCTGCGACTTCACACATGGCCATAGGAAATCCTTGGTCTGCATAGTCATTCGCTCCAGGCTGATCTCTACCTTGCCTTCGTAATTTCATCCTTCTGATGTGTTCCAAAGCTTCAGCTTGAGCTTCTTCTCGAACTCGCTTTTCTTCCTCTTTGCGTTTCTTAGCAGTGTTGAGTCGACTGAGCATTTCCTCCGTGAGGGGTTCCTGATACAACTTGACTCTGCAACCGCTAATATAATTTGGGAGAACATCACCCTCTAATGTGGCCAATTGTACTGCTCCACTTGTGGAGATCCTATTGATGATCATAGGTCCGTAGCCTCTCTTCTCTAGCTTCCTTGCGTGTTGTTTCAGTGTATAGACTAAAACTAGATCTCCTGTTTTCAAGCCCTTATCCTTCACATGGGCATCAAAATATGCCTTCTGTCTCTTCTTGGCTGCATATATTCCTGCAGCGGCTCTCAGTCTTGTTTCCCCTAATCGTTCAAGGTCAAAGATCCTAGAGGAGAGCTCATGACCTGTCCATTCGTGCTCTTGTGCTACTTTCAATGTAGGGATCAAGAAGTCCAAGGGTAGCACAGCGTTTTGGCCGAAAACCATCTGGAAGGGGGTGGCTTGGAGTACCGTTTTATAGGCAACTCGGTATGCCCAAACAGCATGGTGTAGCTGTTTGTCCCAATCAGAGCGTCTAGTGTTCACTAGTTTCGTCAATACATTGCATAAAATCTTATTAGTGCTCTCAGCTTGTCCATTAGCTTGAGGGTGATAAGGGGCAGACTTCTTGTGTATTACCAAGAATTCTTGGAGTAGATTTTCAATCACTTCGTTCAAGAAATGAGTGCCTCTATCGCTTACAAGCTCTATAGGTAGCCCATATCTCGTGAATACATTCTCAAACAAGAATTTGGCAGTTGTTTGAGCATCGTTCTTGGTTGTAGCTTTTACCTCTACCCACTTGGTGAGATAATCTGTTGCCACAATGATGTATTCCGCATGAGAACCCTTAGCTGGGGGATTAATAGGACCTACGAAGTCTATTCCCCACTTAGAGAATGCACGTCCACCCATCATAGGTTTCAGTGGCATCTCATCTTTGCGTATAGGATACTGAGTCCTTTGACAGATATCACACCGTTTCACATAGGTATGAGCATCCATGTGAAGTGTAGGCCACCAAAAGCCCGCAAATAGTATTGCCTTGATTACCCGATCTGGTCCAAAGTGTCCTCCTGCTACACCTTGGTGAGCAGTTTCTAAGATCTTAAGATACTCACTTTCATGGACACATAATCTCAGGTAACCATCTTTACCGCACTTATATAGATTATCACCTATGAGTGAGTAATCCAAAGCTTCTTGTTCTAAGCTCCTTTTCCTAGCTAGAGTCATGTCTGGAGGGAATGTGTTTGTTCTCAAGAATGATACTAGAGGTTCACTCCAATCTGGCACAATGGATACTTGATAAAGAGTGGCATGTTCCACTGGTGGTTTAGTGCAACAGATTGGGCATTCCTTGCACAACTTTTGGACATCCGCTTCCATAGTTGGCCAGTGCACTCCGAATCTCTTTAGAGTCTGTAAAGTTCGTTGCTTTGAATGGTGTTGCTCTAACGCACCTACATGTGCTAATTGCAACCATTTAGCGTACTCATCCTCTTCTACGCAACAAGCCAAGATCCCTTGATCTGTGTGCTTGTACATGCTTCCTGCCATGATATGGTACTTTTGGGCTTTTACGATCTCTCTATTCCGTGTGTTCACCACAGGATGGTTAGGCCCGTATGTCAATACTGGTACCAATGGCTTGGCCCACTGCGGCACCACTTCCAAATTAAACAAGTAAGCATCCGGAAGGTCATCTGACACTCCTTGTGGGGCTTCTCCCGATGTGAGCCTAGAGAGATGATCGGCTCTCAAATGAGTCCTACCTTTCCTTACCACAACCTCAAAATCGTATTCCATTAGCAAGAGAAACCATCTCACTAATCTTCCTGTATTGCAAGGCTTGTTTACAAGATATAACAACGCCTGATGATCAGTAAAAAATTTAAACTTATTTGCAAGCAAATAGTGTCTAAATTTTTTAACTGCATATACCATGCCTAATCCTTCGCGCTCTGTAGTGGTGTAATTCCGTTCAGCCGCATTCAATTGTCTACTGGCATAGGCAATTGGAAGATCCATATTACCTTCACCAGTAGGTTGTGCGAGCACACATCCAATGGCATAATTGGATGCATCCACATGAACATGGAATGGCTTACTCCAATCTGGTGTGGTCAAGATTGGTGCTGAACATAATCTTCGTTTAAGCTCTTGGAAGGAATTTTCGCATTCATCCGTCCATTCAAAGTTTGTCAGAAGTCCGTACATGGGCTTTGCAATGACAGCATACATGTGTATAAATCGTCGATAATAACCGCAATGCCCCATGAAAGCTTGTACTTCCTTGACATTCTTTGGCCTAGGTAACTCCGCTATGGCTCTCACTTTTTCTTCGTCAGTAGATATGCCATTCTTTGACACTATATGTCCTAGGATCTTGCCTTGCCTGACCATAAAAACACACTTTTCGGGGTTCAGGCAGACTTGATATTCTCTACATTTGTCAAAGATTCGTTTGAGTTCAGGAATATGGGTTTGTCTAACATTGGAATGAGCACAGAGATCGTCAACGTAGACTTCTAAACTCTTCCTCAGGAACTCCTTAAACACATGGCACATCAGCCTCTGGAAGGTGGCTGGTGCATTGGTAAGCCCAAATGGCATTACTCTAAAAGCAAAAATGCCCCATTCTGTGGCAAAGGCTGTCTTATGCTGATCCTCTGGAGCTATGGCTACTTGATTGTAGCCCGAAAATCCATCAAGGAAGCTGTACACTTCCTTGCCTGCCACTCGTTCTAGGAGATGTTCTGTTATGGGAAGCGGATAATTATCTCGAATTGTGGCTGCATTAACCTTTTTCAAGTTAATGCACACACGCAGTTTGCCATTCTTCTTGGGCACCACTACGATGGGGGATACCCATTCAGTGTGCTCAATTTCATATATAAATCCAGCTTCGATCAGTCTATCTATCTCTTCCTTGATCTTAGCAGCATAGTTATCGTTATATGTATAAGGCTTTTGCTTAGAGGGTTTGGCATCTGAGGTCATGGGGATGGTGTGTGAGCATATGTCAGGGTCAACACCTTTCAAATCCTTGTAACTCCAAGCGAATACATCTCTGTATTCTCTTAGCAAGGTAATCAATTCGTACTCTTCTTCTTCTGTCAGGTCATGGCCTATATACGTGCATCTCTCCTCTCCTTCTTCTATGGCCACTACTATTTTCTTGGTGGTTTCTTTGTTATCATAGGCCTCTCCTGATTGTGCCTCTCGTTTAGGCATTCTTATCATGACTCTCCTGTCATCTATCTCATACTTCTTAAAATTTCCGGGGACCTCAAACAAAGATTCTTCCTCTTCTGGTGAGGCTTCTCTCTTTTTTCGTTTCTTTCCTTCTTCCTTCGGGGTCACATGTGTTGTTAATCTTACATTAGTTGTAACCTCTCCATGCCTCTGGGGTTGAAATTCTACTTCATGGAAGTATTCTTCATCTGATGCAAATGGTGGGTCCATAATGATTGACTCTAGATCGGAGTCACTTGCATCCTCAAATGCATCAGGGCTAGGTTCGCATTCTTCTAGAACTGCCTCTCCCATGATTGGCTCTATGGAGAAGACTGAAATATCATAACCATCCTCATCACAGTGAGGTGTCCATTGTTCTTCGTTGATGGCTACGTCCATTGTTGCTAAGATTTCTGCCCAACCGTGAGGTTCAAATTCTTCGTCTGGAAAAACTACAGGTGCATAGGCTGGGTCTTGGATTGATCTATGGGTTTCTTTCGCACCTACCTCTCTGGCTTTCTCTCTCTTCTCTTCTTCAACTGCTACCTTGCACATCCATAAGTGAGTATCTTCATGCATCCATGAGGATCCAGATCCTATGGAATGCACCGATTCTGTATCATCTTTGGCTCTATGGATGGGATTCCATTGGATAGGTGGGACATCTCTATGAGAATAATCCTTGAGATTGACTTTGGTTGTAACACCTAAGTGCTGCAGGTACAAAGAATTGGTCCCCCAATCCTGTACCACTTGCAACTGTCGCATGAATGGTCTTCCCAAAATCATCTCATAGGCATGATTCTTGCTGAAGTCACATATGGCAAAGGTATGTTCAAACTCGACACCACAAGTGGTGAGAGTTATTCCTTCTAGCAATCCTAGGGGTCTCTCTATGTGACCATCTGCCATTTGCAATTTCATTCTCGTCGGCCTGAGTGCCGGCTTGCCCCAACGCTTCCATAAGGAGGTAGTGGCAATTGCAACTCCTGCACCTGAGTCCAAAATTGCCTTGGTGGTGTACTCCTGGTAGGTGATGGGAAGATAGGTGTTCCCTTCTTCACCTTCACACATATCTCCTATCTTGTCCAAGGGAATTTCTGGCACTGTCCTATGGGATCCTACCCGGGAACGAGGTTTTGCAGTTTCAGTTACTTGACTAGCTACATATTTCCGCGCGTTTGGTCTATCCTCAGACAGCTCTTCCAAAGTGAGATCGCGTTGCACCTTGGTGTTCGTTACTACCTCCGTGTTCCTCGGTCTGACTGAGTCGTCGTTCCTTACCATGACTGTGGGTGCTCTCATACATGTGGACTTTGCTTCCCATGGGCCTGTGAAGTGGGGTAGCTCCTGTATGGAATTAGACTCAAAGTCCAATCTCTCGTGAGACTGAACACTCTCATGCTCCCCGTAAATAGATGGGATGTCTTGTGGGAATTGGTCGTGTGCATCGTCCACAAGTTCAAAAGGAGGGGCGACCTCGCTTTCGTTATCCCATTTGTCTTCTTGAATCTCTCGTAGGAAGTCTGGGGCAAACCGATTCATAGAAGAAGAAGTGTCTGGCTCCGTAGAATTGGGCGCATAAGCAACCTGTGAAGGAGGGCTGATTCTATTGTTGACTCTCTCCTCGTTCTCGCAAATGGCTGGAGCACAAGCTTCTTGGGGAGGATTACTTATTCTATTACTTTTCCGAACAGGCTCATACGCTCTCTGGGAAGGAATGTGGGTTACCTGTGGAGGTACATATGCTTTCGAGGGGGGCTCCTGTGACCTTTGGGGAGGAAGATAGGCTCCTTGAGGAGGCACATGGGCTTTCTAAAGAGGCTGGCTTATCCGTTCTCTTGCCCTTTCCTTTCTTTGAGGGGTAGGTTCCTTTTCTGGCTGTGCTATTGGCCTCTCTATTCTTTCTAAGGAGGGGAAGTTGTCCGGTTTAGGGGCATTGGCCACATACACTTCTGATTGGGAATGATTCCTGTTTTTGCTTGCTTTTTCTTGGTCTTGATTTTTTTCTTCCTTGTCAGATCTTGCAATTATCCTCTCTAACTTCTCTAGGAATCCATCCAAGTGTAATTGCGTTTTGGCTGAGCCTGAGTAATTGAAAAGGCGACTGGCTTCAAACATAGTCTGAGCCAATGCGACCATTTTCACGCATAGTTTGGTTCTTTCTATCTCTAGGTCAGCTCTAGGATAGCACTTGTCATGATCCGTGACGTTTGGCCCTTCTTGGATTCTGGCCTGATATGCCTTAAGCATCATGTCTATGTCTTCGGGAGTGGGATCAGCTAATACTGATCCTGTTTGGGGTGGTGGGTGGGTTGCGTGGGCTGTCTTAGAGGGTGAAGGGATGGAGGGTGATGGGGATGATAGCGGTGGGAATGTGTGAGAGTGCGGTTGAGACGTGATCTCTATGATTTTAGCCTTGGTTTCTCGTAGACTTTCCTCAAGTTCACTCATCTTCTTTGCCCATTGCCTTTTCATGCGTTCGCGGCTATCTTTCCAAGCTCTTGTTCTCTTTTTATTTTGGCTCTCAGTATCGCTAGCATCTAGGCTCTTTTCCTGGCCTACCCCTTGGTTTTGTTGCAATGCCTGAGCCCTAGTGACTACCTGTACTGGTGCAGTGGAAGTGACGCTTCCTGAGGAGTCTACCACTAACCCAACAACGTTGATAGGGGTGATTTTTGGCATGCTATTGGGGTTCTTTGGGCAATCTCGTAAGAGATGCTCTTTTCCGCAATCTTGGCAGAAGCCTTGGATCGTCACCGACTGGGTTTGCGTAGGTGGAGGCAAGGGACAATCACGAATGAGGTGATCTCCTTGGCATCTGTAGCACGGTCCTCTAGGAAATGGTGGTCGTACTTGCCTAGGTTGAGGTCTAGGGTTGGGGTTTGTATACATGATGCTCGTGTAATCTGACTCCCAACTAGGTTCGTTCGACTCTTCACCATAGTAGGACTCTCCATGTTCTGGGGACTGCATGTAGTAAGCCTGGGGGCTATCCACATGGGTAGAATCAAAGCTATGGTCACTTGGGTCATTTTCAGAGATCAAGGATGTTACAGGGACTATAGCTCTATTCAGGTTCTCTTCTGCAGCCGTATACTTTACCGGAATCACATTAGCTGGGGCAGGGGGTTGTTGTGCTAGCACAGGCTGAGGCCTTTGTTGGGCCTAATACTGTGGTTGGTAGGTTTGTTGGGGTCTAGCATATTGTGGTGGTGGATTTTGGTTCTGGTATCTGCCTTGTTGGTAGGGTTGCGGATAGGGTTGCCTAACTGCCTGCTTGTTGTATGGGCAGTCTTGTGCGGTGTGATTGGTGTATCTCCGTTCTATGGTGCAGTACTGGCTACTAGGGTTTACTTGGGGTTGAGCCATAATGGGACAGACGTTCGCCATATGGTCACCACCGCATGTATAGCACCTTTTCACAGGGGCAAACCTTGGGATTTGTTTGCTAGTTACACCTAGTTTCTGAGCTACTTTTTCGGCAAGTTCTTCAATTGATGTGGCTTGTGTGGAAGATTGACTAGATGCACTATCTGAATCTTTGTAAATTTTGGACAACTCTAGCTCTTCTCCTAGGTTATCTTCAATGTCAATGCACATACGTACACATTCTTCTATAGTCCTAGGGTCTTTCAGATACACATAGGATCTCAATTTTGGGCTCAGCAATCCGTCAAGAAATAAGGCTACTTGTTTAGCAGATGTGGGTAGCTCCGAAATAGGGCACCTTTCAAGATATTGTCTAAATCTTCTTCCTGCAAGTCTCACAGTCTCTTGAGGGGTTTGCTTGAAGCTGTGAATCAGTGAGGAGGTGTTGTGTCTTATGCCGCTCTTAGAGAACTCTATAATGAATGCCTCTAGGAGTTGATCTATGCTCCTGAACTGGCGTTCATCTAATGGCTGAAACCACGTAAGTGCTGTGTTCCTAAGGGTTAGACCGAAGGCATTGTACTGCGTGAACAGATCCTCCACTTGTTCAGCTCTCAAGACTTGCTTGAACTCTGCCACATGATCATAGGGATCTCCTGTGCCGTCAAAGTAATTCTTCATGGACTTAACTAGCTGGGTGGGTCTCAAAGTTCTTGTGTGCTCTCTAGGCCTCGGCAGAGGGAATCCATCTACATTTCTTTGGTTCCTGTGGGCTCTATGCATCTCAGGTTCTACCCTATTCGTCTCCGTTCTCGTTCTTTCTCTGCCCACTGGATTGGCAAAACTTACCTCTGGTCTATCTTTACTTCTGTCTCTTTGCATACCATGAGCCTGGGATGTTCCAGCTCCAGGGTGACCATAGGCTACATTTGATCTTGGTTGGGGGAAAATGAATTCGCCCTTCCAAGTGTAAGCATGCCTATCATTTTTTGTCACCACAAAAATCCTCTCTGACGTGTGGTCTAAGTAGGTCACTCTACCTGGGCTATCTGGATCCTTAAACTCATAGATCATGATTGTTCCTATGTCAGTTGGGTGATCCGGTTTATACCTCCAGAAGGCTTCGTCCGTTTCTCGATTGAGAAGCAAATCTATGCACTTGTTATCTTGGGGGATCCACTCAGGCGTGATAATCCTAGTGAGAACTGATTCACCTCGAGGGGTTCTAGGTTCCGCACCCATGTTTCCTTGTTCCAAGTCACCTAAGTCCGCTTCTGAGATTACATTTCCAAATTCATCTGTCCTATCTGGATGACTGGTGACTACGTATATGGTTCCTTCCTTGTCCAGGTATGCACCATTTTCAAATTTGACAGCTGGGTGCTCTAGTCCAATGGATTGGTCAGGGTTTTTAATCTGGACCACAGATCTTCCTAGGCCGTCCTCATAGATGCTAGCACCTAATCGGTTGGTCCTAAGGTATTCCAACTGTGTTTTGTAAGGGCCTTCTACCCTGTACAAGTAAGGCACACCTGAACTTCCCGTAGGCCTGTCCATGCCTTGAGACATCTCTGACTCACTGGTATCAGAGCTAGGGTAATGAGAGTGGCGACTCAACTGCTGGGCCCAAGACCTTGCAGTGTGGTTGACACTAGCCTCTGAAGATCTAAGGCTTTGTCTCTCTCTTACTAGGTGTCGTCCTGATCTAAGGTTCATATGCCTATCTGATTAGCCCCAAATTTTTTCCAGAGTACAACCTCGTTGCCGATCAATTGGTACCAGTCACTTGATTCTTTTTAGTTATTCCTCGTGTTTAAAGTCTTATCTGTTATTACGTCGTCAGGAATACTTGAATGTTCTCCGCACTTTCAGGTTGATCGTTCCACGTTAGGTTCTTTCCTTTATGTTGTCGACAGTACAGAGATTAAGTTTTTAGCTTGAACTTGAGTTTTTAGGCAGTCTTCAACTTGATAGTGGCCTATCGTCGCCCTGACTTACTCCTACTTCTAATCGTTCTTAGCCTAAGCTAGGAATTGACGAAGAGGAGTTGAGAATATTCCGACCTTTCTTGCCGAACCTTGCTCTTTAGTGCTCGAGAAGTTGATTCTCAAGCGTGCGCCACACCGTTGCTTGGATACTCTCAGTTGCTTCTCAATAGGCCTGCATAAATCCCAAGATTAGCTCCAAATAGACCGTTCAATTGACAGACAATTTATTTCAGACACTTTTTTTTTTTAATGACCCTTGTTCCCCCTTTTGTATTGCTAGAAATTTCCTCTAGAGCTCCCTTGGTGTTCCTACCCCTCAGTGGGCCAACTTCCAAATAACCTATCTGAAAATCAACGCGTTATTCTTAGAAAAAACAGTTGAGGGCGCGTAGTATATGTCACGAGCTTTCCGACAAGCCCTAGAGCTCAGAAAATGGATTTCGTATGAAAAAGTTATGACCGTTCAGGGTTTAGGGGGTTAAATAGACAAACAGATACTATCAAGGATTTTAATGCATTTTCTAAGGCCTTTGTAAGTATATGAATACTTGAGAGTGCAAATATGCCCAAAATTTAGCCTAAATTTCCAAAAATTCACTCCTTAATTTTTTGCCGAAAATGCCTGTCTATCGCGATAGACGGTGTCTGTCGTGATAGACACAATCTATCGTGGGGGGCTGTCTGTCGCGATAGACGGTGTCTGTCGCGATAGACAGTGTCTATCGTGGATTTCTGTCTGTCGCGATAGACAGTGTCTATCGTGGATTTCTGTCTGTCGCGATAGACGGTGTCTGTCGCGATAGACGGTATCTGTCGCGGATTTCTGTCTGTCGCGATAGACGGTGTCTGTCGCGATAGACGGTGTTTGTCGCGATTTTCTGTCTGTCGCGATAGACGGTGTCTGTCGCGATAGACGGTATCTATCGTGGATTTCTGTCTGTCGCGATAGACGGTGTCTGTCGCGATAGACGGTGTCTGTCGCGATAGACGGTGTCTGTCGCGAATTTCTGTCTGTCGCGATAGACGGTGTCTGTCGCGATAGACGCTGTCTGTCGTGGGTCTCTGTCTGTCGCGATAGACGGTCTCTGTCGCGATAGACAGTGTCTGTCGCGATAGACTGAAAAAATGCAAATTTTTGGAAAACTTCTAGTGTTCTAGAGTGCCCTCAAGGTGTAGGTTACAGTGCTAATCATGCATTCACAAATTTTTAAGATTTTCTGTCTGTCGCGATAGACAGAGGTTGTCGTCCCGGGAACTGTGCAGAGCCTATCGTACCTGCGCACACTGCTGGGGATGATGATACAGCAAAAACCTGCAAAATAGCTCAGAAAACATGCAAAAACAGCACATGCAAATTCGCTCTCTCGCTCTCTCTCACAAGTGAAATGAGGGAAATGAGGTGGAGGTGGGGATATAGTCAAAAAACTGAAATTTTCGCGATGATGGAGATGGGCGTGGGAGATGGTGATGATGATGATGGTGATGAAGATGGTGAAGAAAGTAAAAGAAAATCGATGAGAGTGAAGAAAATACCTACAACTCCAACGCGTCAACTCTACGTCTTACCATCACACGCTCGTCCTCAAAGCTCGATCCCCGGCAACGGCGCCAAAATTTGGTGTAGCTCAATGATGAGTAGCACCTCCTTTAATGTCAATCCGGGAAGACGTGAGGATGGTATGAAGACCTCGAGCAAGTGGCGGCACAAGTGCGTGAGTGAGAAGCACACTAGCATGCACACACATACACACACATACACACACACGCGCACGCACGGCAAGACAAAGAGCGAGAATCAATGGAGCTTTTAGATTACTTTCAAAATGCTCTTACAAGTTCGTTTCAATTACAATCTAACCTCAAAAATGAGCTCTCTAGCTCTTTTTATAGTTTTTGACTAGCTTTTGGCCTTGTCCAGACCTAGTGTCCGGCCTAGTTAAAAATTAGGTTCCAGGGCTTATTTGAGGGCTCAAACGAAGTCTAAAAATTATGAAATTTGGTACGATGGTACTTCTAATACTCCTCAAGCTCGAGGACTCCTCGGCTTGCACAAAATGGAGTCTAATCTACCAAAAACGGGATTTACAATGTTTGTGTAGTGATTAAAATCACTTGGGTTGTACATAATCTATGGGAAAAAATGATCTGGCCTTGTTGCTGTATTGTGCATGACTCCTTTATTGCTTTGTATGCCAACAAGGTGGTTGCTAGATTTTGGTGCTTCTTTCCATGTGACACGACACAGAGAATGGTTCTCTAATTATGCAACAAAGTCTCTTAGTACCGTGAGACTTGGTGACTCTTACTAGTGTAATGTGGGCATTGGAGATGTGATTGTGCAGTTCATTGATGGTTCAAAATTTACTATGCATAATGTATGCCATGTACCTCAGTTATCATGCAGTTTGATGTCAGTTGGTCAACTTGATGACCTTGGCTACAAGGTGGTCTTCTATGCTCATTCCTTTCGTATATCAAAGGGCAATATGGTTATTGCAAAGGGAAGCAAAGTTGGCTCACTTTATCCTTTATTTGTATCACAGAAAGAACACTTGTTAGTTGTTACTAAATAACCTATGGCTTGTATTTGGCATGGTCGTTTGGGCCATATATCTCATAGTGGAACGAAAAATCTTTCTCGTTCTGGCTACTTACCTGTGTTATCTTTCTCTTATTTTTCATTGGATTCATTGCAATGGAGGACTAAGAGCTAGTCCAAATGGATGTGAAAACTGCTTTCTTGCATGGAGATCTTACAGATGAGATCCATATGGAACAACGAGAGGGTTATGTAGTTCCTGACAAGGAAAGTCTAGCTTGTAAGCTCAAGAAGAGCTTGAATGGACTTAAGCAGTCTCTTAGACAATGGTACCAAAAGTTTGATGCTTTTATGAAGTCCCAAGGCCATTCTTGAAGCAATGAGGATCATTGTTCCTACATAAAGAGATGCTCAGATGGCAGCTTGATATGCTTGTTACTTTATGTTGATGATATGTTGATTGCTCGAAGTCCTCCTATGAATTGTCAATTCTCAAAAGAAGTTGAGTCAAACATTTGATATGAAGGATTTGGGGGATGCCAAACATATTCTTGGCATGCACATTACTCGTGATAGGAGTAAAAGATGCATATACTTGTCTCAAAGTGAGTACATATCCAAAGTACTTCACAAGTTCAATATGCAGGGTGGAAAAGCATTGAGTACACCTTTAACCACATATGTGAAATTGAGCAAGGATGATTGCCCCAAATCAGATGAGGAAAAGGAATTCATGACCAAAATTCCCTATCAGTCTGTCGTTGATAGTCTCATGTATGCTATGGTAGCTACGAGACTAGACATTTATCTCTAACTCATCATCTTTTTTAGTATTAAGGTGTGTATGCTAAGGTTCATGTGTTGGAAGATTCTATAAACATGTGAAATTGAGGCCCACCCCACTTCCAATAATTAGGTGGTCAAAGAGTGACTTGAACAACAGAACACAAAAATTGTCCTTGTCCTTGTAGGGGTCTCGAAGGGAAGGGTGGCCTATTCAGCTTTTGTCCTCTCAGATTAGGGTTAGGCATAACATTATTGACCCATATGGAAAAAAGGTGCACATGAGCTCATTGAGGGATATTTTATCAATTGTATTTCCCTAAATTAATGTTCCTTGGCTCCTATGGTGATCCTAGGGATTGCCTTAAGAATTTTTCTTGTTCCTTGAGAAGAAACACTAGCCAACCCATATATCTGAATTAAGGCTTTTTAGACTTAACAATTCCCAATATCTTCTCTTGTCTTGATCCATATAGGTGACTTTGAGGAATCTTCAAGATCATGTAATTCATAAATTATAGTAGGACTAACACGACTACCCAATGAAGTATCCTGCAATACCCTATCTGTTCCCTTGATCAAATATATTTCAATTGAGTCATGTTCTTGAGGACTTTGATCACCTCTGAAGATAGTCAACATGATAGAATTCCTTCTAGGAGTGGTTATTTTTTATTCAAAAGGAAGTTCGGCAATAACACAAGGGTGCATGTCATGATAGATGGGACTCAAACTTTGGTATATCCCGCTAGACATTCGAGTGCATGTCTCCACACTTCCTCTGTTGATTGAATGGTGTGTTTCCTCAATTACAACCATGTCATTTGTTTTTTTTGGTTGATCAGTGACCATGTATAGTGTAATAGAGTGATAGGTAGGAGATGGTCAAATGACACCCTTGATAGATAGGATATGGTTGAACTGCACCCTAAGAGGGAGGAGGAAGTAATCCTCAACCATGGCTTTTGGGGAAAATGGTTAGCCCATCACACTCCTAGCTAAGAGGTTCAAATAGGAGATGGTTGAACGACACCTTTGACAGATAGGAGATGGTTGAATGACACCTTTGATAGATAGGAGATGGTTTAACTACACCCTAAGAGAGAGGATTATGAAGTAACCCTAAATCATGGATTTTGGAGCATGTGGTTAGCTAATCACACTCCTAGCTGGGAGGTTGTGAGTTCAAATCTACATGAGTTCATTACATTGGTATCAACTCTTAGGAAGTAGGCTTGGGAAAGGTGGATTGACCCATTGGCCTCCAAAAATGCACATGGGCACTCTATCATGTGAAAGGGTATGAAGGGAGAAGGTGGCACTTTGAGAATTGTGTCCAACAAATGTTGGAATGTATCTCTCAATCCCTATGTCAATTGAGGCATGTAAGATACCCTTGGAAAGCTCTCGAAATAAACTTTCCAAATCTAGGTTGAAAACAAGGGCTCAAGACACCTAGGTTGCAAATAAGAAGGTTCAATACACCAAGGTTGAGAGCAAGGGTTCAAGAGACCAAGGTTGCAAACAAGGTTCAAGAAACTATGTGAGGTTGAGGACATTAATTCAAGGGTACCTAGTAATTTCAGGAGCTGATCATCGAGGCTAGAGGGATAGAAGAACAAATCATTGAGGACAATGTGTGATAAAAAGATAGGTAGGAGATGGTTGAATGACACCCTTGATAGAATGGAGATGGTTGAATAGACCCTAAGAGGGAGGATTAGGAAGTTATCCTCAACCATGGCTTTTGGGGCAAGTGATTAGCCTATCACACTCCTAGTTGGGAGGCTGCAAGTTCAAATCTCGATGAGTTCATACATACAGGCTTCCTTAGGGACTTACTTTTCAATTTGTTAAATTTTGAAGTTCAACGAATGGAATACTCAAGTATTGTTTTCCTAGGTCGCATGTGACTTGGTCTAGATAAGAAATGCTACATGACACTTGGAGACCTATGATATGATATTTACTCAAGATGATACAGTATATATCCATTTTGGAGGATACATGACACACTTCTCCCACGATACATGATACTTGCAATATGAGACATTACATGATACATGAATGAAATGATACACAACACACCAAGGATTCATGATACATGATTCAAAAGACACATGACACACGATAATTGACAAGGTATTGATTATACATGACCTTTGGGTTCACGACACATGACACTTGATCAAAACATTACACAACACTTGTACATCCAGGATTTATGATACACAACACTTGATACATGAGGTTCATGATACACATTACTCAATACACAAGCACCATATGACACGATAGTCAACCGGTCACGATATGCAATACCAAAGTATCGATGATACACGAGTGGGAGAAGGTGTAGACAATATTTGGGGATCTGGTATCGGTGATACCTACCTCAAACAATGCCACACGACTTGGACTTTTAATCACTTATTTCAAGTTTTGACTTTATGTCTGAATTCCTTGTGTTCTCTTCATTCCTCTATGTGCGTGGATCATAAAAATACCAACTCCCTATACTTAATCTAGCCTCACAATACTCGAGAACTCTCATTTCTCATCGCATGCACAAGCGTATGCAAAACTAAGTTCATAGACATGTAGAGATCAAATCAATGAGTATTTCCTTAAGTTTTCATGATGCAAAACAATGTGTGTAGGCATTTCTATGCATTTGAATCTCTCACGATATTGATCACATGAGCTCTATCCCGTGATACTTGTGCAAGAAAATGAACATGGGATGTGGTCTTTTTGGTTTCTAACCCTGTTTAAGGATAGTTCAAAGAGAAATCTATGTTTTTTTTTTGGATTTTTGAATGTTTAATTCATTATATCCCACCTAGTTACACTCTTTTCTAAGTCCTAAACCCTTGTTTTCCAATTCCTTACCTACTTCTGAAGAACTTGCTTCACATTGTTTGATGTGTATGGGAAAGAAGGTGCAAAATTTATGAATTTGACACTTGTGCTCAACTTCCTCTTCATGCATGTTCTCTCCATGATGACACTATAACCACCACATAGGCACATTGACTTAGGATCTCGTCCATGAAAATGAAAAAAAAAAAGCATACATATGTGCTAACTTGTGACAAGTGAGTCTAGATAGTTCTTACACGTCCTACGACTGCACTCAAGTGGTGGCCTAATTCACACCTTAAAATTGTCAAACCAAGAGTATGACCAGACCATGTGCAGAAAAACATGTGCTCTACAAGATGGTTAATGCATATGCAAGTCAAGTAAATGCATAGAAGGAAAGTATTACGTCACACCAACACCCTTTACACTAGGGTGTGCTCCATGATACTCGATGAAGTAGTTGACACAAAATCAAAGTTTTCTCCTACCTCCAAAGTTTGAATACAATTGATAGTGAGCTTGTTTTGAAGCTGTCAATGAGATGCATCTACTAGAAGTTATCTAAAAGCATTCTGAGTTTCTTGCACAAAGTTATGGCCAGAAAACCAAGTGTCGAGAATCATTTACCTTCACCTTATGACTCCCTACACTTCATAAACACATGAAAATAATGAAAAAGGTGGGGATGGGGTAGAAAACACATCCAATCATATATTACACACCATAGACATGCACAAGTTAAAAAAGAAGGAGATAAGAAGGCAAGAATAAGAAGTTATGGCTTTACTTGCTCAAGTTAGTCCTGATTCAAAATGGCAAAAGGTCTTTACAAATGATTCGTAAGTGAATTATATACATGTGCCCTCACTTAAGTCCTTTCACATAAGTGGACCAACACTTTGGGAAATGTCTAAAGAAAACTATCATTTTACAAGGGTATAATACATGTTTTGGAAATTATGCAACTAGAGGACTCCTCTAGTGCATTTAAAAGGCTTACAACATATCTATTTACTTTTCTTTGAAAAGAAATGGGCATTCTTCTACAAAATCTTATGTATCTTTGATCCTCTCTTCCTTCTTATGTGCTTCTCTTCAGTCTTTTTTCCCTTTCTCTTCTTTAGTCTCTAAGTCTCTACAATAGACATGTATGATGCATCATGTACTAGTAGCAAAAAGCTTGTGGAAAATTGTGTAGGGGTACTGAAATACATCCTCCTATACCTACAAACATTATGATAGGAGGTGATGGAGTTGGTATCGAAGATGATGACCTTCGATTTCATACTGCCACTATGGTTCCTATTGTACCTACTATATAGCAACTTTATTGGGATGGTAGAGATACACAAACACATGCATTGATAGCTTTGTTTTTCAAATATACCATTATCCCTCACATTTGATTATGCAAAATAGCAAAAGATGCCAGGGATACTCTTACTACACTATACTAGGCAATGAATGAGGCTTATCTTGCTTAGCTTAGTAACAACCAAAGAGTGAGCATATTAATCAAGGATATTAATGAGCAATGACTATTATCTTGGTAGTCTCTTTGTCTTCACATGATTCTCCTAGAATGACTTCTCTTGTAGGCAATTCAATCTTGGTTTTACATTCCTTCACAGTGTAATTCTTGAAATTGTTTGGTACTTTGAAGATTGATTATTTCTCTCCTTCCTCTTTTTTGTTCAATTTACTTAACTTATTTGTTGGAGTTAGACGTCTGTGGAAGCAAGCAAACAACACAAGAAAGAAGAAGAAGCTTGGAGCACAACACATAATACTAAATGTATCACCACTAGAATGTACAAAGATAAGTAATCCGTTAGGGCTATAGGCATATATAAAAGCAGAGGGAAAAAACCTCCTAAAGAGGGGAAAAAGTGCCCTAGTGGTCTTAGTGTCTTCAGACACATGACTACCTAAATATATCAACAAATCCCCTGTGGGAGTGATGCAGTGAACAAGGAGCTGACGCTCATGTATAAGGAAGTGCCAAGCTATGTCGAAACAATCCACAAAAGGAAGTAAGCCCAAAGCTTTGCGAAAAGCTTCAAACTTCTCCCTAGGTAGAGCCTTCATGAAAAGGTTTGCAATGTTCTCTTGCGTGGGCACATGTGCCAAGCTGATCTCTCTAGCGGAGAATCTCTCCTTGACATAATGATAATGCACCTCAATGTGCTTAGTGCGAGCATGGAGCACAAGGTTCCTTGCAACTGTCAATGCACTCTGACTGTCACTGAAGATGGTGGTGGAAGAAAACTGATCAACCCCCAAATTAGCCATAAGGCGTATGAGCCGCACACACTCAACAATCGCTGTGAAAGCTGCCCTATACTCAGCCTCACAATTGGAAGTTGCCACAGTAGGATGCTTCTTGCTCAACCAAGATATGCATGAGCTACCAAGCATGAAGAAAAAACCACTAGTGGACACAGGAGTGTCATAGCAACCAACCTAGTTAGAGTTAGAAAAAGCATGCAAATCTGGCGGTAGCAATCCCCCCTTGGGATAAAACAACCCAAGTAGCCAGGTGCCACTCAAGTAACAAAAGATGCACTTAACCACCTGCCAATGCTTGACACTTAGGAAATGCATAAAACTGCTCATTTGTGAGACAAGAAACTCAATATCTGGTTGATTAATGCATAAGTAGATCAAGCATCCAACAACCTGTTGATAGAGAACAACATCAAATGCATCTCGAGCGTCATGAAGACTCAATCATAAACCTGTCTCCATAGGAGTGGCAATAGGTTTACAGTCTTCAAGGCCAAAATGCTGCAATAATGTGTCAATATAATACGTTTGACACAAAGCCATTCCACTATCAACATGAAAAAATTGAATGCCCAAATAATGATGCAAATGCCCCAAATTAGACATCTTAAATGAGGCATACAAATCAGCCTTAAAATCAACAATATGCTTCTCATGAGGACGAGAGAGCAGCATGTTCTCAATATATAAAACAATGATCAAAAGTACATCATTAGCACGCTTAACATATAAGGTTCTTTCAGCTAGACAGTTCTAAAAACCATGTGATCATATAGGCATGTATCTTTTCATACCAAGCATGTGGTGCTTGCTTTAAACCATATAATGCCTTATTTAACCTGCACACCTGGTTTTTATGGCCTTTCTACACAATCCATGGGGATAAAAAACATACACTTCTTCATTCAAGTCACCATTCAAAAATGTTGTTTTAATGTCCAATTGATGTACATTGCAACCATGATGAGCAGCAAGTGCACAGATGTTATGAACAGTAGTCATTCGGCAAGTAAGAGAAAAGGTCTCATCAAAATCAATGCCTCTTTCCTGAGCATAACCCTTTGCAACAAGCATAACCTTATAAATGTCAACTATTCCATCAGGTTTATGCTTCACCTTGCATACCCACTTAGTGCCAATGGCCTTCTTGCTAGAAGGCAAGTCATCGAAAGACCAAGTACCATTTTTCATGATAGCATCATATTCAGATTGCATTGCAGCCATCCAATGTTTAGAATTTTATGTTTCATCAAAATGAAACATGCTCAGTCTCATCATAGAGACTAAACACAACCATAGCATAGCAATTTAATGCAAAAGAGGCACTATGAGAGCCTCAACGAGTACGATATGACAGAGGTGCATCTAATTTGTCTTCATGCAAAGTCTACACTAGCCATTTTGGCATAGTTTTTTCCTCCTCAATATCAGCTCTCTCATCAACAAGCGCATCATGTAAATTTGCATTATAAATAGAATGATCTACATCATCATATGAAACCTGTAAAGGCTGAGAAGTTGCCTCAATAGGACTAGCACTAGACTATCCACATGTAAAAAGAGGCAGCAAAGTATCATACATGTTTTTGGAGCTAAGAGGTGTCTCCTTCGTACATGAAAGTAAAGGCTGAATAGCATCTTCCACAAAAACAACATCACGGCTAACCAAAATGCGTTTAGTCTATGGATGATATAGACGACAACCTTTGCTTTCAGAACTATACCCAACAAAAATACATTTTACTACTTTATCATCCAATTTCCTGTGATGTTGTTCAAGCACTAATGCATATGCCAGATAACCAAAAACATGCAAATGAGCAAGAGATGGCTTGCAACCATGCCAAGCCTCATATGGAGTGATAGACTACAGTGCTTTAGTGGGACACCTGTTAAGTACATATGTTGCACACATGACAACCTCAAGCCTATGTGGTAAAGCTTGACTCTTGACCATACACCTCACCATCTCCATGAGCGACTTGTTTCCTTTCAGCAATTCCATTTTTTTGAGGTGTATACGGCATTGTACACTGATGTTTTATTTTGTGTTGAGCCAAAAATGCATTAAAGTCATAAGACATATATTTTCCCCCTCGATCAGAATAGAGGGTGCCCATTTCACATCCTGACAGATTTTTAGCCAAAACCAAAAACTGTTTGAAGCACATGAACACTTCGTACTTTGCTTTCAATGGATATACCCATGCATGCATCGAAAAATCATCAATGAAAATCATGAAGTAAAGATAGTTTCCAAAAGAGGATGTCTACATAGGACCACATACATCATTGTGAACAAGTTGCAATTTCTGAGTTTCTCAAAGTGAACCATCTTCTGGAAAGGAGGGATGTTGCATTTTACCCAAAATACAGCCTTCATAGACATGTTTTCTGGGTGCCTCAAGTTTGGGCAAAGAGAACACCATTTCAGATTTTTGCAGGCATAACAAACTAGCAAAATTCAGATGACCAAAGCATGCATACCAAAACTTTGCATCTAAAATATCCTGAGAATCATGTACTGCACATGCCAAATCATTCACAGATTTTTCATAGTCTATGAGCTTATACCACCCATGACATAAAATGCTAGAAGCAATATTCATGTTGCCATTTGATAGATCATGAACTGTACATTTGTCATCAACAAATTTCACAACCAAGCCAATCTTGGCTAATGCAGAAAGTGATAACAGATTTTTCTTGATCCTTGGCACAAATAAAGCATCCGACAAAGTGAAAGAACTACCATCAGTAGTAGTCAGAATGATCTTACCAACTCACGTGACAGGATAAGAGGAGTTGTTGGCACATGTGACAGTATTCCCTATAGGGGCAAGCTCGAGTGAAGTGAAGAAACTCCACTACGAGGTAACATGTTTGGTTGCCCCACTATCAAAAGAACAAAAATTTGAGTCTACTGCAAACATACACTACTCATGAGAAGATGGGTCAAAATTGCAAACAATAGTAAACGTCCATTCTTCATTCTGCACAAGATTACCAGACTTTATTTTGGGTGTAGAGGCCTCTACAACAACCATTCTGGCCTCTTTCTTCTTTGCCTCTTTAGTAGCCAGTTTTGGACAACTCTTAATGACATGATCATTTGCTTTGGAGTATTTTCAAAAGAATTTCTGCCTTTCTTATTTCTTCTCATCCTTTTCTTCCTTCTTTGAATGTGCAGCATTTGGAGATTTTTGCTTACTAGTAGATAAGCTCCATTTACCTTTGCCGTTCTGACTAGCCAGGAAAGCTTGATCTAAAACATGCATAATAGACCTATTCTGCCTAGACTGATCATCGTGCAACATAACAAAAACTAACTCTTCAAATGTTAAGGCATTTGGATTTCCTTTCATCATCAAACAAAGAGTAGAAGCAAAACTCTGATATGAGTCGGGAAGACCATTTAGAACAGTCTGCACAAGTGAACTATGAGGAAGGATTACATCAACAAAAATCAACTATTCCTTCAAATCCTTGATCTTTGTCAAAAAACTGTCCATAGAATCACCTTCATTCATATGCTCACTCTCCAACTGTTTTTGGAGGTAAGCAACACGAGCCTCATTCCTAGCCTTGTACAATGTGGTAATTGTATCCCAAGCATCCTTAGCTGTTCTACAAGAGTGAATGTGAGGAATAATGGCACAATTGATAGACAATGCTATCAATGCATGTGCCTCAGCATCTCTGCCATCCCAATGAATTACCTCTGCAGTAGGTGCAACACGAAACGCAGCACAAACAGGAATATGCAAAATATCACCATCTTCGATGCCATCAGCATCAGCTTCAGTACCTGTATTTGCAGGTGTAATAGGATGTTTTTCAACACCCTGCACAATGTTCCATAGTCCTTTTGCAACCAATACATATCGCATCCATATAAGCCCACAATGGGTAATTGATACCATCCAACTTATCCTCAATAACCAACATACAGAATACACCATTGCATTCAGCCATGGCCACTGATTAAAATACCCTGATGCAAAAAAATGGTTGTATCTTAAAAACTTGAATAGAACTACCCTGACGAGTTTTGCTAGACTTGTAGCAGAGTTGTAGATGCTTATACTGGTGAACCAAAACCTGTATATATCTTTGGCACAAAAACATGAAATAGCCTACACAAGCGTTTTGATAGTGCATTTGGAGGCCAAAACGAGCTCATGTCACAATTTTGGCACCACACAACAAAATTGTTTTGATCTCCTAATCACCCTGAGTATGCTCATCAAATTTCATGCGATTGTGAGACTGTGACCAGAGGGGTGTCGACGACACCCTGGATGAAGCGGCAACCTACTCTGATACCAATTGTTGGAGTTAGACATTTGTGGAAGCATGCTAATAGCACAAGGAAGAAGAAGAAGCTTGGGGCACAACACACAATAGTGAATGTCTTACCACTAGAATGTACAAAGATAAGTAACCTGTCAGGGCTATAGGCATATATACAAGCCAGGGGGAAAAACCTCATAAAGAGGGAAAAAAGTGCCCCGGTGGTCCTAGTGTGTTCACACACATCACTGCCTAAATATATATCAACATTAGTCTCTTTGGCTTGATACACATCTTTACAATATGTAAATGAATTTTCTATGCTCCTCGAATTAGGGAGTCCTACCTTAGTAAAAGAATCACCATCGGAGTTGTAAGGTGTGTCAATGACATGTGTGAGCTCTTTGTTTCCTTTGATCCATGTCCAAATTTCTCAATTCATCTTGAATATCTCCTTCTCCTCTTTGAAATCATCAAATACAAAATTCTAGGCAATCTAAGATCAACTACGTTTTCCTCGTTCACCACTTAAATCATGAGAAAATAATACCATTCTTCCTCTTCCCATTTTTTCAAGGTTTATTCATTGATTGCCACACTAATGTGGCCAAGAAATGTGCCGACTTGTATGGTTCAAACTCTTCATCAAGAAATTGCATGGGCATATAAGTAAGATCTTCAATTAGCCTATCAAATATACACTCAAAAAATGAACTTTATAAAAACTGGGATGAAGATGAATGATGAGGATAATCTTGGGGAAAGAGGTAGAGTAGAGAGGTAAAGTTGGGACATGCTATTAGGGGAGGGATAGGGATGGGTTAGGAATGGGCTAGGTGGATTATAGTGTTGATGGAGGGATTTGAAGTGGAGAAAAAGCAAAAAAGAGCGTGATATGAGGGATGCATGCAAAAAATGTGAAACATGTGGAGCAACATGGACAAGTGAAAAAACACATGATCAATGTGGAAAAACAAAGGAGTTGACCGAAAGATGTTTTTCCTTTTTATTGGTTTGACTTTTAGGGAAAACTCTAAGGGGGATGGGGTCCCTTTTCTTTTCATTACTTAACTAAAAATATAAGGGAAAATGGGAAAATAAATCAGGAAATGCTAAAAAACTCTGAAAAAAACAAAAAAAAGAAAAATATTACACATGTCAAAGGAAATTTCCGACTCAAAGCACTAGAGAACTTTCCTTTCTCAGTTTAAATAAAAAAAATGCAGAATTTTTTTTTCCAAACGAACCTAGAAAAATACCCAAAAAATAAAGCAACATCTCTTGACTCAAGCTATTGAATGGCATCTAAATTTCAATAAATAACCCCCGAAAAAACTTCTAACATTAGCTTTTAACATCAAAATAAAGATAGCAAACAAGATGGCTATTTAGAACCTGGCCAAAATGTGCAAAAGAACTTCAATTGTTTTGTTGTCGACAAGTCTTGAGCCCAGAAGCAATGATGAGTGGTAGTGCCTCTCCGGATAGAGTTTCCAATTGCACTACACCCACTCAAGCATTTCTTTGATTCTATATGGACCTTCCAAATGGGGAAGGCATTTGCCTTGATGTTGTGTGTGTTGACCTAAGCACCAACTTAGGGACTTGCGGAGAAAGAGACTATACCTCAATCCCCTCACAAGTGCATATAGTGGGGATACACGCTTTTAATTATCAATCCAAAGAGTATACAAACCTAGCCGAGTGTATGAAGACATGCAATCATGTAATGGTCAATACAAGTGAACTACTCAAAGAATGTAAATGAAGCAAAGACTTATCCAAACAAGCTCCAACTGTTGGTCAAGGCGAAACGATACTTGGTGCAGCAGCCGTCAGTATTTTGGACTTTTCTCCCAGCTCCGAATTCCAAATATAGCGAATAGCATATGCGTTTCGAAGCTCTCGAGAAGACGCATCCAATGGCAGTGATTTCACTCAATTCTGACGCTCCTACTTCAAGTTATGGGCAAAATACTGAGTCGCGGGAATACTTTCCTACACTTCAGCACTTGCAACACTTCGCACACACCTTTCCTACAGCAAAGAAACACTTTCATGGATAGACAACACTCACAAGCACTCTTTCCAAGCAATACACATGCATACAAGCTCACGAAGAAGAAGATAAGGAGGGAAGAAGACACAAATTCGAATTTCTGTGCTCTCTATTCTCACAATGGCAAAAAGTTCTTTACAAAGAGTCACATTTGACTTATATACTAGTGCCCTAAAAATGGTCCTTTCACACAAGAGACCGGCACTTTATTCACTAAAAGACTAAATTTCTACTATTTTACATGGGTAAGCTTCTAATCTTCTGTGGGGATGCATCTAGAGGACTCCTCTAGTGCCTTTACAACGGAAAATATATTACAAGAATGATTATGATACAAAAAATGTGATGTCCAAATCGGAAAAATTTTGGGGCCCGTCTTTTTCTCTGCTTTGTGCGCTCTTTGGCTCTGCAACACTCTCCCCCTCTTCGTCTCTGTCGTCCCTTGACAGACTTTGCTTCCCGCACGCGTCCCGTGGTCAGTGTTGCCTGATTCTTGATCTTGCATTACGTTTTAGAGGCGCTCTGCTTTTCTCCGCACGCTCCCCTTGGTCAGTATTGTCTGCAGTTAAACAGACATGCAGATTCGATGGCCTTCTTGATTCAAGCTCTACTACTCGAGAGCCTGTTGCACTTGTCTTGCCTGTTGACTTGGGTTGCCTGTTGACTTGGGTTGCCACGCACGCCACCAGTGACTAGGAATGTGCTGTTCTTAGTCACCCTCTTAAACTTTTCAGCCTCTACCCCTTTATAACTTTTGGTCCTCTGATTTGTCTTGGTTGCACACATCGGACCCTGTTGTATTGCTTTGAGGCTGTTTACTTCTTTCCACCGTGCATGACCTGGCTGTTTTCTCTTTTTGCTTGATGCGTGCCCCTGCGGGGCTCTGTGCAGAGATGGGTAATGTGCCCCTGCGGGGCTTCCTGCAGAGATATATCTTTGGATATTGCTTTTTAGTGAAGCTGCTTTGGATCTTGCTTTTTAGTGAAGCTGCTTCTTTCGTTGTCTTCTTCTTTTCTTCTTCTTACTCGATTCTCCCTCAACACTGCCCCCCTCCTGGACTCTGTCATCCCCGACAGGCTTTGATAAGCGACGGGCATATGTTTGATAAACTCTTTGCTCTGTATCATTTAGCTGATTGGCCTCACGTATCATGAGTTGTTTCCACTGTGCTGCCTTCACACCGTCATTGGGTGGCTGTCTATGATCTGCGAAGAAGCTAAGCTCATATGCCACTAATCTGGCATTTAGATTAGATGACATCTTCAAAAAGATTTCAGAATCTATCTCAAAAAATCCTGTAAAGAAAGCTTCTTCGAAGGTTTGCATATATACACTTGGCAAGAACATAATTCGAGAATAGTAAGCCATTATTGTTGGGCGGCTAGGCATAACTGACAGGTCAAAAATGAGGGTCTCCGTGCCCTGATTAATGCCTATGAAGTTCAAAAATGTGTATGCCGCATGCTTGAATACCTTCAAAACTGTGAGGATCATGCTAAGTATTTTGTTTGTCATTTTTACAGCTAAATCAGGTACTGTCGCGTAATTTTGTAGCCAAAATTCTATGGTTTTTATCATGTAATCTTCCGTTGGCAAATAATTATGTGGCGGGCTCGGAAGCAGAGGATAATTGAGCCACTGTTTATTGATAGTACCGTTTCTTTGTAGATCCAAAAATTCCCTGGTATCCCTTCTGCGTGGTAATGGACAAAATGAAGGGTTTACCTGGAATGCATATGGCGCTGCTTGCCAATGCACTTGTAGTGTGGGATGTTTCTCCAAAAATTTTCTCCGCCACACTGGTTGCGCAGCTTCAAACTCTTCTTGAGTGTATGCGAATGTATCATGTTTGAAATTCAGCTGCTCATCTGGACTCTTCCCCGTAATCTTTATTATATAGCGTCTGGTCTTTTCTTTCAAGAGTCCATATGGAGTATTGAAGGGCCTCATGATTTTATCCAGGTCTTTACCTTTGATCTTGGCCTCTTTCATGACTTTGACCACTTCATTTTCAAAATTTTCGGTTAATCGGGACACCACTAGTGCCCGTTCCTTCTGACTTATTTCTGCAGTATATGGCATAGGATGGTCATCATGTATATCCGCCACCTGCTCACGTATTGGAGAATCATAGATCGGGTGAGATAGAGGACTTACCTCTACCTCGTCAGTAGGATTTTCTTTTTCTGGCACTACTGATGTCCCGATTGGTTCTTTGTCTTTCTTCTGATTCTTCAGCTGTTCTATGCATTCATCTTTTTCTTTTATTGTTTGCATGGCTTCTCCGAGTGCTTCTTTAGTTGCCAATAGTTCTTTACCTATGTCAGCTACATGATCCATGTTTTCACTGTAGCTTTGGACCAGTTTGGCATTCACCTTTTGTAATTGACGCTTCAGCTCACTGGTTTCATTGGCATATCTGGTCTTCCATTCTTCTATCTGGGCTTGTTCTTGCTTTAGAAGCTCTTCATATTTCGAGATCTGATCCCGTAATTCTTGATCTTTGGTTTCTGTGGATTCCTGTTGTATGAGTGTGTTGGGGATTCGTGGACAAGAAGGAGTTTGAGGGTTTGTAGGAGAAAAAGGAGATGATGAAAATGGAATAACAGTGAGAACTTCTGCAAAGGAATACTCTTGGCAACCTTGAATATTGATTATCCTTCAACAATTACACTGACTGCGCACAGTCTAATCAATGACTAAATACTACTTCAGAGAATATCAATTACTGAAGACCAATTATCTCAAGCCCTCTAGCAGCGGCCTCTCGTACACCAATCCTTCACCTGCTTCCCGCTTCCCTTGTGCACACCTTGCACTAAGCTTCCGCCAAGCTAAGGAAATGGTATCACGGCGCACACGCAATAGACCTTGGAACTCTTGGAATCCAACCCGCCTTCTCTGCACACTTTCCTCTTGACACCTCTTGCACTCTTGAATGTCGTCGCACACTGGAGGCTCTTCTTGCTTCCTCTCTCGCTTCCTCTCAAGCTCTCTCTTGCTCCCAGCTCTCAATGTGTGCAAGAATAGCCTTTGTTCTTCTTTTGTTGAGGCCGCCGGTTCGCGCACTCTAACTGCAATACAATCTTGGTGTCCTTTCAATGTCCCAAGATTGTCTTTTTGAACTGGTCCTCAACGACTCGCTACTTTGTCCTGTAGTGACTTTAGAACAAGAGTGACTTTCAAAATAAAATTTTTGATTGGGCGGCCATTTCTACCTTTGCGTACGCGGCCTTCCACCTTCACCTTTCCTTTTAATTCTTTACTTTTGCACCTTAAGATTTTAAATTTATCCTTTGAACCTTAAGAGGAAAAATACTTTGCACCGTTAGTTTCAACCGGTTAGGGCTCTACAGATGCCCACCACCTAAAGATCTCTCCGTCCCGGAGAGACAACAACGATACCAACTGAGAAATTGCAAAGACACAGAGATGAAAACAACGAAACCGGAGGCAAGAAAAAAGGTAAAGGGTGTGTATATTATTGAGTTAAGAAAAAATATAATGCACCCTACAAGAATTATTTAGAAATCAAAAGGATGAGTTAATTATTGACAAGCGATAATGGAATCTAAGAGCAGATATTATGACAATGGATGAGCAATTTATTTATACTATGGATGGCAATTTATTATGGAGGTTGATTGAGATTGTCAGCCGAGGTTGATGGAGAGGGGGGCAAAGGAGCAGAAGCTTGTTCGATCGTAAGCTGTAGCGAACTAAGGCATTGCCTAAGATGATCCCTTTCCCGGCGGATACGTCGGCAGGCAGCATTAGCACAAAGCCCTAAGTTGGAGCGATTCTGAAGATCTTCTAAGGCTTTCATCGCAGAGTCGGCCATATCGCGATAATGATCTCTCTCTTCTTTGAGCAATCGCGCCGTTTCGTTGAGGGAGTGCCATTGAGAGGTTGCCATGCGATTGATGTTTTCTATTGTTGAGATATACTGTTGATGAACCGAAGCTGCTGCGGAAACCGAATCCAAGGAAATCTGGGAGGCCTGAGCATTGCCGATAGCGACTGCACTCACGTCCTGGAGTAATTGCAAAAATGAAGGGGTTGATGGTAGGTCAAAATGTGGAGTGGGAGTGGCCGTTGGGGCGGGAGGGGGAGGGGAAGGGGGAATATACTGCGGAGGAGGATGAAGGGTTGGAGTGGCAGATGGAGTGGGAAGTGAAGGATTGGGGGAAGGGAGCGGACGACTGCCAGGGATGTTACTGATAGAGGGAGAGGTGTAATCCGGGTGAATTGGGGGCATACAGGTGGGGTTTTGAGGGTTGAGCTGTGTTTGGATGAGTGGCGTGAAAGCTGAAGAGAGGGGAGGTCTAGGGATAATGGGAGGGGTAGGCATGGATGGAGAAGTGGTAGATTCAGGGGGGAAAGGGGAAGAAGATTGGGTAGTGAAGGAGGGGACGTGAGGGGGGGTAGTCATGAAGGGAGAGATGGTAGATGCAGGAGGGATAGGTGAAGAAGATTGGGCAGGGAAGGAGGGTACATCAGGGGGATAAGTCATGAATGGAGAGGTGGTGGATGCAGGAGGAATAGGGGAAGAAGATTGGGGAGGGAAGGAGGTTACATCAGGGGGATTAGTCATGAATGGAGAGGTGGTGGATGCAGGAGGGATAGGTGAAGAAGATTGGGGAGGGAAGGAGGTTACATCAGGGGTTGCGGATGCGGGTGTCGATGCGGAAGCTGAGTCAATTGAGATTAGAGGGGGGGAGGGAGATGTAGCAATGGACGGTCCAGGTTGGGAAGGGAGATAAGCAGCATTGTGTGCAGATTGTGCGGGAATGTGATATAGCCAAGCTAAGAAGGGTGCAGAATAGATGGAAAATGCATGAGAGCCTCTAGAGATAGCCCCGCGGAGTCGACGGGAGCGCAAAGTCAAGGAACTATAAATGAGGGTTGCGTAAGGGTAAGGACGGCTATGGAGAAAGCAGAAAAGCGGATCGGCGATACGAATATCTGACCAGGGAAGGGAAGAGGTTTGACTGCGTAGTAAGAAGTAAAAGATGAACGCATTGAGAAGGGTGGTCATGCGGAGCGAAAACCTAGCATTACTTTGAAAGTGTGTGGTACAAAAGGCAATAGTGGCTGAGGCGGACAGCCCAGAGTATAGGAAAGGGGGAGCACGAAAATTTATTAGGGGAGACCCAATACTGGCGGCAATATCTGGGATGAAGAGAGTGCCGGTTCTAAAATGAGGGAAGAGGCGGATAGCTTCATAAACCTGGGTAAAATTGGCGGGGTTATTGAAGAAAACATTAGCCAAGCCCCACAAGCCCGCCTGCTGAAGATCCTCAATGGAAAACATTTGACGAAGGGCAATGGTAGGTAGGGATAGATGCATTCGGATTTGCAGGTTTAAGTCAGGTGGGAGAAACATGCGCATATAGTCCTCGGTTGGTGAAGATGGGTGGGATGAATGAGACATAGATTGGGAAGGAGAAGGAGGGTGCGGGAGGGGAGGTGGGGAATAAAGGTCGGTGGAATCAGAGTGTATGGAATAAATGGGAAGATCAAGGTCCGTAGGAGGTGTTGGAGTAGCTTGAACAGATTGTTCTGTCGATGAGGGAGGAGGTGGATTGGGATGGTCAGAGGGAATTGCGGAGGTAGGATCGGAACGAGCACCCGGAGCGGGGTCCGCCATTGATGGAAATGGGGAGAAGAAGTGGAACAAAAGAAAGCCTATGCAGGGGGAGAGGGATCGATGGGTTGAGGTGGTGGGAGAGGGGCAGAGGGGTTGAGGGGTGGAGGGTGTTGGGAGGAAGAGGGGGGCGCACGGGGGGAGGAAGGAGGGGGTGCGGTGGGGTTGGAGGCGGAGAGTTGGGAGGGGGGGTTGGTTGTAGAGCGGGGTTGAAGAGGGGGGGGGGCTGGGTGCCGGGCGAGGTCGGAGGGGGGGGATAATGGGTGTGGCGCGGGGTCGGAGAGGGTGTAGGCGGAGGGGGCGAAGGGTGCGAGGGGGGTTGATGGGGGTCGTGCAGGGGGGCGATCGTGGCTTAGGGGCTTGACGGGGCGGGGCTTAGGGGGCTGGACGGGGCTGGTTGGAGAGGGTGGAGGTGGAGGGGCGAGGGGTGCGAGGGGGGGTTGGGTGGGGGCATGCGGGGGTGGGTTGATTGGGGATGCGGGGTGCCGGGCGGGGTCGGAGGGGGGGGTTGGGTGTAGAGGGGTCGGAGAGGGGGGGGGCTGGGTGTCGGAGAGGGGGGGTCGTTGGGTGCCGGGCGGGGTCGGAGGGGGGGTTTGGGTGTAGACGGGTGTTGAAGAGGGGGGGGGGCTGGTTGTAGAGGGTCGGAGACGGGGGGCGCTGCGCGTCGGAGAGGGGGGGTGGTTGGGTGCCGGGCGGGGTCGGAGGGGGGGGGTTGGGGTGTCGAGGGGTGTTGAAGAGGGGGGGGGGCTGGGTGTAGAGGGGTCGGAGAGGGGGGGTCGCTGCGCGTCGGAGGGGGGGGGGGTTGGGGTGTCGAGGGGTGTTGAAGAGGGGGGGGGGGCTGGGTGTAGAGGGGTCGGAGAGGGGGGGTCGTTGGGTGCCGGGCGGGGTCGGAGGGGGGGTTTGGAGGTTGAGGGGTGTTGAAGAGGGGGGGGGCTGGTTGTAGAGGGTCGGAGAGGGGGGGCGCTGCGTCGGAGAGGGGGGTGGTTGGGTGTCGGGCGGGTCGGAGGGGGGGGGGGGGTTGGGGTGTCGAGGGGTGTTGAAGAGGGGGGGGGCTGGGTGTAGAGGGGTCGGAGAGGGGGGGGCTGGTTGTAGAGGGTCGGAGAGGGGGGGCGCTGCGCGTCGGAGAGGGGGGTTTGGGTGTAGAGGGGTGTTGAAGAGGGGGGGGGCTGGTTGTAGAGGGTCGGAGAGGGGGGGCGCTGCGCGTCGGAGAGGGGGGTGGTTGGGTGCCGGGCGGGGTCGGAGGGGGGGGGGTTGGGGTGTCGAGGGGTGTTGAAGAGGGGGGGGGCTGGGTGTAGAGGGGTCGGTGAGGGGGGGGGCTGGTTGTAGAGGGTCGGAGAGGGGGGGCGCTGCGCGTCGGAGAGGGGGGTGGTTGGGTGCCGGGCGGGGTCGGAGGGGGGGGGGTTGGGTGTCGAGGGGAGTTGAAGAGGGGGGGGGCTGGGTGAAGAGGGGTCGGAGAGGGGGGGTCGTTGGGTGCCGGGCGGGGTCGGAGGGGGGGTTTGGGTGTAGAGGGGTGTTGAAGAGGGGGGGGCTGGTTGTAGAGGGTCGGAGAGGGGGGGCGTTGCGTCGGAGAGGGGGGTGGTTGGGTGCCGGGCGGGGTCGGAGGGGGGGGGGGTTGGGGTGTCGAGGGGTGTTGAAGAGGGGGGGTTTGGGTGTAGAGGGGTCGGAGAGGGGGGGTCGCTGTGCGTCGGAGGGGGGGGGTTGGGGTGTCGAGGGGTGTTGAAGAGGGGGGGGGGCTGGGTGTAGAGGGGTCGGAGAGGGGGGGTCGTTGGGTGCCGGGCGGGGTCGGAGGGGGGGTTTGGAGGTTGAGGGGTGTTGAAGAGGGGGGGGGGCTGGTTGTAGAGGGTCGGAGAGGGGGGGCGCTGCGTCGGAGAGGGGGGTGGTTGGGTGCCGGGCGGGGTCGGAGGGGGGGGGGGTTGGGTGTCGAGGGGTGTTGAAGAGGGGGGGGGCTGGGTGTAGAGGGGTCGGAGAGGGGGGGTCGTTGGGTGCCGGGTGGGGTCGGAGGGGGGGTTTGGGTGTAGAGGGGTGTTGAAGAGGGGGGGGGCTGGTTGTAGAGGGTCAGAGAGGGGGGGCGCTGCGCGTCGGAGAGGGGGGGTGGTTGGGTGCCGGGCGGGGTCGGAGGGGGGGGGGTTGGGGTGTCGAGGGGTGTTGAAGAGGGGGGGGGCTGGGTGTAGAGGGGTCGGAGAGGGGGGGTCGCTGCGCGTCGGAGGGGGGTGGTTGGGGTGTCGAGGGGTGTTGAAGAGGGGGGGGGGCTGGGTGTAGAGGGGTCGGAGAGGGGGGGTCGTTGGGTGCCGGGCGGGGTCGGAGGGGGGGTTTGGAGGTTGAGGGGTGTTGAAGAGGGGGGGCTGGTTGTAGAGGGTCGGAGAGGGGGGGCGCTGCGTCGGAGAGGGGGGTGGTTGGGTGCCGGGCGGGGTCGGAGGGGGGGGGGGTTGGGTGTCGAGGGGTGTTGAAGAGGGGGGGGGCTGGATGTAGAGGGGTCGGAGAGGGGGGGTCGTTGGGTGCCGGGCGGGTTCGGAGGGGGGGTTTGGGTGTAGAGGGGTGTTGAAGAGGGGGGGGCTGGTTGTAGAGGGTCGGAGAGGGGGGGTGCTGCGTCGGAGAGGGGGGTGGTTGGGTGCCGGGCGGGGTCGGAGGGGGGGGGGGGTTGGGGTGTCGAGGGGTGTTGAAGAGGGGGGGTTTGGGTGTAGAGGGGTCGGAGAGGGGGGGCGCCGAGCGTCGGAGAGGGGGGGTGGTTGGGTGTCGGGCGGGGTCGGAGGGGGGGGGTTGGTTGTAGAGGGGTGTTGAAGAGGGGGGGGCTGGGTGTAGAGGGGTCGGAGAGGGGGGGCGTTGAGGGGGATTGAGGGTGAGGGGGGTGGTGGTAGGCTGAGGGGGGGGCGCGCGGGGTCGAGGGGAGGGATGGGGAGGGGTGCTGAGGGGGATTGAGGTTGAGGGGGGTGCTGGTAGTATGGAAAGGGGGAAGGAGGAGGGAGGGTGGTGGTATGGAGGAGTCGATGGGGTGGAGAGGGGTGTGAGATGATCTTCTTCTTTCCTCCCTAGCACAACTTGGCCTGTGCACTGAAAAATAGTACGGAATTCTGATGATGTTGAAGCAAGTATGAAAAAAGAGGCCATATTATATAGCTAGTTTGAATGAGGGAGCACCTCTCAAGAAGGAGCGGTCTAGCATAAAAGGGTGTTCAAAAGAGGGGAAGAGCCAAACTTCAATCTCATTCACTCATGTATGAAACAAAGCAATGGGACATATTTAAAGAAGCTGAACAGAATTACGAGCCATGAAAAAAATCGGCGCCTAATTTATTGAACACGGAAAATTTGTTGATACAAGAAGAGAAGTCCAAAATACACCTGCTTATGAAGCAATGCACGAAAAGCTAGTAGAAGAAGACAACGAAGCAGGTGCACAAGAAGATAATCTGGTAACAAGAAATCCGGTCCAAGAAGTACATTTAGGCACCCAAAACAATAATCAACTAGTTCTATGTTGGTGCATTTTGCCCAAGCCTACATGCTTGATATGCTTGATATTATCCTCATTTGTAAGTCACATGAGTAGTCATGTGAACACCTCTTGTAAAAGAGTACATTTTATCTCTTGTAAATGGAAAAAGAAAAAAGTAAAAGGATGGCTTACCTCATCCATGATGTAAAAGCAAATTCATGGCTCCAACTACCAAAATCACGAATTTTTGAGCTGAGGGAATCTCTCCTAACTTTGGGGATCACTTTTAGGTGGAGCCATTCGAATTCGAATTCAAAACTCCCTCCAAGAATAGCTATAAAAGGAGCAAGAAGGAAGAGGCGATTAGCAAGCCTTGTACGTGACCACTTGATGTCATTTTGTAGAGATTGAAGAGCTTACTCCATAGCTCTATCATTCTACTCCCATTGTGCAAAGATTCATTGCCAATGTGGTTGTAATCATATGTGAATCTATACATTTATTATCATCTACCTCTCTGTTTTGTTCTCTGCTATACTCACTCAGAGCAGTAACTTCAGAAGGTCATATCTCGAGTTTTACTGAACCTTTTTCCGTGTTTTAAAGTGCGTTGGATAGCTCTCACTGTCTAGTTTCTACATATAAATTTTCAAGGTCATTGGATTTATACTTTTGGAGATATCTGCATTTTACTGCTTACTGGTCTATCTCTGCAGAGCCCCGAGAATTGTGGGAATGTTCCAGAACTTGATGAAACTTGTTCTCAGTGCTCAGTCCATCATTTGAAGTGTTTTAACTTGGAATAGGAAGCTTGATAAGTCTATTTGCTATGCCCAAAAGGAATTTTTCTAATTCCTTCCAGGTTGAGAGCACTGTTCATTTTTTCCAGCAGGTGTATGTCCAAAAATAGCAAGTTTTGGGAGCTAGTCATTTCGCAACTAGCCTGTCTTGACTTAAACTTTTGGGATACATGTTCCAAAGTACTTGGCTGATATTTTGGTGGATTTAGGAAGCTCAAAGGGTCTACTAATCAACTCTGAAGTCTCAGTTGGCTGGTGTGAAGCTGGTTGTAGCGGCACCTACTCATCTTTGGATTGCATCCACCATCTCTCTTCACAGTGGTATCAGAGCATAGTCAAGCAACATGGGAGATGGATTTCCATCAACAATTGACAAATTGGATCGAAACAACTATCCGGCATGGTCTCTAAGGATGGAGGCTTACCTTCAAGGGAGGAATATATATGGATTCATATCCGGAGATGAAGCAATGCCAACCATGAGGAACAAAGGGCAACCATCACATGAAGAAGTGGAAGGACTTTCGAATTGGTGTTCGAAGGATGCACTTGCAAGGTCCTATATTCTAAACTCAATCTCTGATTTTCTTTTACCTCATGTCAAGGGATGCAAGACATCAAGAGAAACCTGGAATGCACTTGCTTCTTTCTTCTCTTCCAACACTCGAGCAAGGAAGAACCAATTGTGGATGGAGTTCACAACAATGAAGAAAAGCCCGAAGCAAAATGTGACTGATTATGTCACAAAGATGAAGGAGATTTCCGACCAACTTGGAAGCATTGGAGAGGTAATTGAAGAGGAGCAAATCATAAGACAAATCATGAATGGAATCAAAGCAGACGACAAGTGGGAGTCATTCACAACAGCCATGGATTTATACATGGATATGCATGTACCCGACCTCAACACACTCATGGGCCAACTCTTCACTCATGAAGCAAAGATTAGCAAAGGTGGTGAGTCCTCAAGAGGTAATCAAACTTCTGCCTTATATTCTGATAAAGCTAAGGTCAAGGACAAGTCAAAGAATAGGAAGAATGAAGATGAAGGAAGCTCTTTCCAAGCAAACTTTGCAGGTAGAGGAAGAGCTAGAGGAAGAGGCAGAGGTGGAAAGCAAGGCAGGGGGAGATTCCAATCATCTCAACCTTGCAACATATGTGGCTTATCTAACCATACTACTGAAGAATGTTTCAGGAATCCAAGGAACTCAAGAGGAAGAGGATTCAATAGAGGTGGCTATGGATCAAATAGAGGTAGGTACAATGGAGGCTACAACAACAACAACTACTACAACAACAATTACAACAACAACAACAACTATCAAAGTGGCCATAGAGGAAGAAGAGATTACAATAACTATGCAGAGGACCAAAGTCAAGAAGATTCATTATTGATTATGAATCTATCAACAAAGAAGGGTAAGGATGATGATCACATATTTTACATTGATTCGGGATGCTCGAACCATGTAGCAGGAAATGTGGCTTTACTTTCTGATTTGGAAGATCCTCATAACAAGCATGAAGTGCAGACAGGAGATGACACAAAGCACTCAGTGGAGAAGATAGGTAATGTGAAGACATCAGATGGGAATATGAACCTCTTAAGCAAAGTCTTGTATGTCCCTACAATTACCAAAAATTTAATAAGTGTTGGACAGATTGTTGAAAAAGGATTGCAGGTTAGATTCAATCGATTTGGAGCATATGTTGAAGACCCAAGGCAAGGCTTTCGAAGGATTGCCAAAGGAGAAAAGACAGGAAGGCTTTTCACTTTTGAAGTGGAAGATACAAAGAACATAGCTTTGTTTAGCTATGGATCTCAAACTCTAACAGAGTTGGAGATATGGCACAAAAGGCTTGCTCACATTGGTGAGAGGACACTCAAACAGATTTGCAGGGACCAAAGTGTACTTGGTTTGCCTAATATCACAAGGCAACACATGATTTATAAGTGTGAAGCTTGTCAACTCGGCAAGGCTCATAGACAACCTTTCAATAAGAAAGGATATATGTATCAAAATCCTTTGGATCTAGTGCACACAGATGTGTGGGGTCCAAGTAAGGAGCCATCTATATCAGGCTCAAGATATTATGTGTCTTTCATAGATGATTGTAGCAGGTGGACCATTCTGTTTTTCATGAAGCACAAGGATGAAGTGTTTAATTGCTTTAAGAAGTATATTGCTCTTGTTGAAAATCAAACAGGTAGGACTTTGAAAAGACTCAGATCAGATGGTGGAGGAGAATACTTCTCTTCTGAATTTGATGCCTTCTTGCATGAAAGAGGCATTAAAAGGGAAGTCACTACAAGGTATACACCTGAACTCAATGGTGTAGCAGAGAGGAGGAATAGAGCTATCGTCGAAGCTGCAAGGTCCATGCTGAACGAAAAGGGATTGCCGAACTACCTATGGGCAGAGGCTGTGTCGACAGCCACATATCTCATAAATAGACTTCCATCTAAGTCACTAGATGGAACCACTCCATATGAAGTGTGGAATGGAAGAAGACCTAGTCTAGAGCATTGTAAAATCTTTGGATGCTTAGCCTATGCTCACATTCCTTCTCAAGTAAGAGGGAAATTGGATCCCAAGGCAGAGAAGTGTGTATTCATTGGTTATGATCAAAACCAAAAAGGATATAGATTGTACAATCCAACCAATAAAGGATTTTCTGTGAGTAGAGATGTAATTTTTGATGAAAACAAATCATGGTTTGATGATGACAGGAAAGTGAAGCTGCCATATGACTTGGATGAAGATTTTCCATCACTTCAACCAAAGGAGCCAAAGCAGATTGAAGAAAGTGATTCGGAGATTGACCTAGAAGACTTGGAAAGACTAAAGCTATGGAAGAACAAAGGTAAAGCAAAGATGCAGGATGCTACATATGGACCCGAGAGCTCACATCAACCACTTAGAAGGTCTTCGAGGGAGAAGAAGAAACCAGAGAGGTTTGGTTATGATACTTCTTTGGTCACCAAGCACTCAATCTACATTGCAAAGGATTCAACCAATGAAGAACCTACCACATTCGAAGAAGCACAAAGCAAGAAAGCTTGGAGAGATGCAATGGATGAAGAAATGGAAGCCTTGAAGGAGAATGACACTTGGGAGCTTGTACCTAACAAGCCATCTATGAAGATAATCGGATCTCGATGGATATACAAAATCAAGAGGAATCCAGATGGAAGTATAAATAGACACAAAGCAAGGTTAGTTGCTAAAGGGTTTGCTCAAACCCATGGTATTGATTATGAGGAGACTTTCTCTCCTGTTGCAAAAATGCCTACAATTAGGGTTCTCATAAGTCTTGCTGCATCTAGAAATTGGAATCTTTATCAACTTGATGTAAAGAATGCTTTCTTGAATGGATGGATTTCTGAGGAAGTGTATATGGCACAACCTCCTGGATATGAGGATGCACATCATCCTAACTATGTATGCAAACTAAAGAAAGCTTTGTATGGATTGAAGCAAGCTCCAAGAGCTTGGAATTTCAGATTGGTTACTTATTTGCAGGACCAAGGATTCAAAGCTAGCAAGGCGGATACCTCTTTGTTCATAAAGAGGAATGGATCTGAAGTGATCTATTTATGTGTGTATGTTGATGATATTATTATCACAGGCAATGATCTTGAAGGAATCAAACAGGTAAAGAGTCAAATGAAGGAGGAGTTCAAGATAAGTGACCTCGGACCACTCACTTATTTTCTTGGATTGGAGTTGATCTACACAGATTCAGGTATATACATCACACAAAGGAAGTATGTCCATGACATGCTCGTCAAGTTCAAGATGGAAAATACAAAGTGTGCAGGTACACCTATGGAGCAAAATCATAAGCTTAGTGCTTATGAAGGAGAGCCAATTGAAGACATCACAAGCTATCAAAGCTTGGTTGGAAGTTTGAACTATGCAACACTCACAAGGGTGGATATATGCTATAGTGTTAGCATATTGAGTCAGTTTATGCATAAGCCGAGAAGACCACATATGGAAGCGGCCAAGCGAGTCCTCAAGTACCTAAAGGGGACCATGAATGAAGGTTTGTTCTATTCATATACTTCAGATATTGAGCTAAAGGTCTACTCAGATGCAGATTGGGCCCGATCTAAAGATGATAGAAGAAGCACATCAGGGTATATATCATTTGCAGGTTCAAAAATCATTTCTTGGTCATCGAAGAAGCAACCAACCGTGGCATTATCTTCTACTGAAGCTGAATATAGAGGTTTGGCTAATGCAACTCAAGAAATCATGTGGTTAAAATCTTTGTACACAGATCTTGGACTTCATTCTTCAACACCTCACATTTTTGGTGACAACACAAGCTCACTACATCTAGCAGCTAATCCGGTATACCATGCTAGAACCAAGCATATTGAAGTCCACTACCATTATGTAAGGGAGAAGCTATTGAGCAAGGATATTCAACTATCCTATGTCTCTACAGATATGCAATGTGCAGACATGTTGACGAAAGCTCTTGATGGTACGAAGTTAAGTAGATTCAAGTTGATGATTGGCTTGCAGGAAATCAAGGACAATTGAAGACTTATTTGGAGGCCAAGCATGTTAGGCTTGAGGGGGAGCTGTTGGTGCATTTTGCCCAAGCCTACATGCTTGATATGCTTGATATTATCCTCATTTGTAAGTCACATGAGTAGTCATGTGAACACCTCTTGTAAAAGAGTACATTTTATCTCTTGTAAATGGAAAAAGAAAAAAGTAAAAGGATGGCTTACCTCATCCATGATGTAAAAGCAAATTCATGGCTCCAACTACCAAAATCACGAATTTTTGAGCTGAGGGAATCTCTCCTAACTTTGGGGATCACTTTTAGGTGGAGCCATTCGAATTCGAATTCAAAACTCCCTCCAAGAATAGCTATAAAAGGAGCAAGAAGGAAGAGGCGATTAGCAAGCCTTGTACGTGACCACTTGATGTCATTTTGTAGAGATTGAAGAGCTTACTCCATAGCTCTATCATTCTACTCCCATTGTGCAAAGATTCATTGCCAATGTGGTTGTAATCATATGTGAATCTATACATTTATTATCATCTACCTCTCTGTTTTGTTCTCTGCTATACTCACTCAGAGCAGTAACTTCAGAAGGTCATATCTCGAGTTTTACTGAACCTTTTTCCGTGTTTTAAAGTGCGTTGGATAGCTCTCACTGTCTAGTTTCTACATATAAATTTTCAAGGTCATTGGATTTATACTTTTGGAGATATCTGCATTTTACTGCTTACTGGTCTATCTCTACAGAGCCCCGAGAATTGTGGGAATGTTCCAGAACTTGATGAAACTTGTTCTCAGTGCTCAGTCCATCATTTGAAGTGTTTTAACTTGGAATAGGAAGCTTGCTAAGTCTATTTGCTATGCCCAAAAGGAATTTTTCTAATTCCTTCCAGGTTGAGAGCACTGTTCGTTTTTTCCAGCAGGTGTATGTCCAAAAATAGCAAGTTTTGGGAGCTAGTCATTTCACAACTAGACTGTCTTGACTTAAACTTTTGGGATACATGTTCCAAAGTACTTGGCTGATATTTTGGTGGATTTAGGAAGCTCAAAGGGTCTACTAATCAACTCTGAAGTCTCAGTTGGCTGGTGTGAAGCTGGTTGTAGCGGCACCTACTCATCTTTGGATTGCATCCACCATCTCTCTTCACATTCTAGTGGCCACTTGGTTGTGGAGCCACCCTCAACGACTCGCTACTTTGTCCTGTAGTGACTTTAGAACAAGAGTGACTTTCAAAATAAAATTTTTGATTGGGCGGCCATTTCTACCTTTGCGTACGCGGCCTTCCACCTTCACCTTTCCTTTTAATTCTTTACTTTTGCACCTTAAGATTTTAAATTTATCCTTTGAACCTTAAGAGGAAAAATACTTTGCACCGTTAGTTTCAACCGGTTAGGGCTCTACAGATGCCCACCACCTAAAGATCTCTCCGTCCCGGAGAGACAACAGCGATACCAACTGAGAAATTGCAAAGACACAGAGATGAAAACAACGAAACCGGAGGCAAGAAAAAAGGTAAAGGGTGTGTATATTATTGAGTTAAGAAAAAATATAATGCACCCTACAAGAATTATTTAGAAATCAAAAGGATAAGTTAATTATTGACAAGCGATAATGGAATCTAAGAGCAGATATTATGACTGTGGATGAGCAATTTATTTATACTATGGATGGCAATTTATTGTGGAGGTTGATTGAGATTGTCAGCCGAGGTTGATGGAGAGGGGGGCAAAGGAGCAGAAGCTTGTTCGATCGTAAGCTGTAGCGAACTAAGGCATTGCCTAAGATGATCCCTTTCCCGGCGGATACGTCGGCAGGCAGCATTAGCACAAAGCCCTAAGTCGGAGCGATTCTGAAGATCTTCTAAGGCTTTCATCGCAGAGTCGGCCATATCGCGATAATGATCTCTCTCTTCTTTGAGCAATCGCGCCGTTTCGTTGAGGGAGTGCCATTGAGAGGTTGCCATGCGATTGATGTTTTCTATTGTTGAGATATACTGTTGATGAACCGAAGCTGCTGCGGAAACCGAATCCAAGGAAATCTGGGAGGCCTGAGCATTGCCGATAGCGACTGCACTCGCGTCCTGGAGTAATTGCAAAAATGAAGGGGTTGATGGTAGGTCAAAATGCGGAGTGGGAGTGGCCGTTGGGGCGGAAGGGGGAGGGGAAGGGGGAATATACTGCGGAGGAGGATGAAGGGTTGGAGTGGCAGATGGAGTGGGAAGTGAAGGATTGGGGGAAGGGAGCGGACGACTGCCAGGGATGTTACTGATAGAGGGAGAGGTGTAATCCGGGTGAATTGGGGGCATACAAGTGGGGTTTTGAGGGTTGAGCTGTGTTTGGATGAGTGGCGTGAAAGCTGAAGAGAGGGGAGGTCTAGGGATAATGGGAGGGGTAGGCATGGATGGAGAAGTGGTAGATTCAGGGGGGAAAGGGGAAGAAGATTGGGTAGTGAAGGAGGGGACGTGAGGGGGGGTAGTCATGAAGGGAGAGATGGTAGATGCAGGAGGGATAGGTGAAGAAGATTGGGCAGGGAAGGAGGGTACATCAGGGGGATAAGTCATGAATGGAGAGGTGGTGGATGCAGGAGGAATAGGGGAAGAAGATTGGGGAGGGAAGGAGGTTACATCAGGGGGATTAGTCATGAATGGAGAGGTGGTGGATGCAGGAGGGATAGGTGAAGAAGATTGGGGAGGGAAGGAGGTTACATCAGGGGTTGCGGATGCGGGTGTCGATGCGGAAGCTGAGTCAATTGAGATTAGAGGGGGGGAGGGAGATGTAGCAATGGACGGTCCAGGTTGGGAAGGGAGATAAGCAGCATTGTGTGCAGATTGTGCGGGAATGTGATATAGCCAAGCTAAGAAGGGTGCAGAATAGATGGAAAATGCATGAGAGCCTCTAGAGATAGCCCCGCGGAGTCGACGGGAGCGCAAAGTCAAGGAACTATAAATGAGGGTTGCGTAAGGGTAAGGACGGCTATGGAGAAAGCAGAAAAGCGGATCGGCGATACGAATATCTGACCAGGGAAGGGAAGAGGTTTGACTGCGTAGTAAGAAGAAAAAGATGAACGCATTGAGAAGGGTGGCCATGCGGAGCGAAAACCTAGCATTACTTTGAAAGTGTGTGGTACAAAAGGCAATAGTGGCTGAGGCGGACAGCCCAGAGTATAGGAAAGGGGGAGCACGAAAATTTATTAGGGGAGACCCAATACTGGCGGCAATATCTGGGATGAAGAGAGTGCCGGTTCTAAAATGAGGGAAGAGGCGGATAGCTTCATAAACCTGGGTAAAATTGGCGGGGTTATTGAAGAAAACATTAGCCAAGCCCCACAAGCCCGCCTGCTGAAGATCCTCAATGGAAAACATTTGACGAAGGGCAATGGTAGGTAGGGATAGATGCATTCGGATTTGCAGGTTTAAGTCAGGTGGGAGAAACAGGCGCATATAGTCCCCGGTTGGTGAAGATGGGTGGGATGAATGAGACATAGATTGGGAAGGAGAAGGAGGGTGCGGGAGGGGAGGTGGGGAATAAAGGTCGGTGGAATCAGAGTGTATGGAATAAATGGGAAGATCAAGGGCCGTAGGAGGTGTTGGAGTAGCTTGAACAGATTGTTCTGCCAATGAGGGAGGAGGTGGATTGGGATGGTCAGAGGGAATTGCGGAGGTAGGATCGGAACGAGCACCCGGAGCGGGTTCCGCCATTGATGGAAATGGGGAGAAGAAGTGGAACAAAAGAAAGCCTATGCAGGGGGAGAGGGATCGATGGGTTGAGGTGGTGGGAGAGGGGCAGAGGGGTTGAGGGGTGGAGGGTGTTGGGAGGAAGAGGGGGGCGCACGGGGGGAGGAAGGAGGGGGTGCGGTGGGGTTGGAGGCGGAGAGTTGGGAGGGGGGGTTGGTTGTAGAGCGGGGTTGAAGAGGGGGGGGGCTGGGTGCCGGGCGAGGTCGGAGGGGGGGGATAATGGGTGTGGCGCGGGGTCGGAGAGGGTGTAGGCGGAGGGGGCGAGGGGTGCGAGGGGTGTTGATGGGGGTCGTGCTGGGGGGCGATCGTGGCTTAGGGGCTTGACGGGGCGAGGCTTAGGGGGCTGGACGGGGCTGGTTGGAGAGGGTGGAGGTGGAGGGGTGAGGGGTGCGAGGGGGGGTTGGGTGGGGGCATGCGGGGGTGGGTTGATTGGGGATGCGGGGTGCCGGGCGGGGTCGGAGGGGGGGGTTGGGTGTAGAGGGGTCGGAGAGGGGGGGGCTGGGTGTCGGAGAGGGGGGGTCGTTGGGTGCCGGGCGGGGTCGGAGGGGGGGTTTGGGTGTAGAGGGGTGTTGAAGAGGGGGGGGGCTGGTTGTAGAGGGTCGGAGAGGGGGGGCGCTGCGCGTCGGAGAGGGGGGGTGGTTGGGTGCCGGGCGGGGTCGGAGGGGGGGGGGGTTGGGGTGTCGAGGGGTGTTGAAGAGGGGGGGGGGCTGGGTGTAGAGGGGTCGGAGAGGGGGGGTCGCTGCGCGTCGGAGGGGGGGGGGTTGGGGTGTCGAGGGGTGTTGAAGAGGGGGGGGGTTGGGTGTAGAGGGGTCAGAGAGGGGGGGTCGTTGGGTGCCGGGCGGGGTCGGAGGGGGGGTTTGGAGGTTGAGGGGTGTTGAAGAGGGGGGGGGGCTGGTTGTAGAGGGTCGGAGAGGGGGGGCGCTGCGTCGGAGAGGGGGGTGGTTGGGTGCCGGGCGGGGTCGGAGGGGGGGGGGTTGGGGTGTCGAGGGGTGTTGAAGAGGGGGGGGGGGCTGGGTGTAGAGGGGTCGGAGAGGGGGGGGCTTGTTGTAGAGGGTCGGAGAGGGGGGGCGCTGCGCGTCGGAGAGGGGGGTTTGGGTGTAGAGGGGTGTTGAAGAGGGGGGGGGCTGGTTGTAGAGGGTCGGAGAGGAGGGGCGCTGCGCGTCGGAGAGGGGGGTGGTTGGGTGCCGGGCGGGGTCGGAGGGGGGGGGTTGGGGTGTCGAGGGGTGTTGAAGAGGGGGGGGGCTGGGTGTAGAGGGGTCGAAGAGGGGGGGGGCTGGTTGTAGAGGGTCGGAGAGGGGGGGCGCTCCGCGTCGGAGAGGGGGGTGGTTGGGTGCCGGGCGGGGTCGGAGGGGGGGGGTTGGGTGTCGAGGGGAGTTGAAGAGGGGGGGGGCTGGGTGTAGAGGGGTCGGAGAGGGGGGGTCGTTGGGTGCCGGGCGGGGTCGGAGGGGGGGTTTGGGTGTAGAGGGGTGTTGAAGAGGGGGGGGGGCTGGTTGTAGAGGGTCGGAGAGGGGGGGCGCTGCGTCGGAGAGGGGGGTGGTTGGGTGCCGGGCGGGGTCGGAGGGGGGGGGGTTGGGGTGTCGAGGGGTGTTGAAAAGGGGGGGTTTGGGTGTAGAGGGGTCGGAGAGGGGGGGTCGCTGCGCGTCGGAGGGGGGGGGTTGGGGTGTCGAGGGGTGTTGAAGAGGGGGGGGGGCTGGGTGTAGAGGGGTCGGAGAGGGGGGGTCGTTGGGTGCCGGGCGGGGTCGGAGGGGGGGTTTGGAGGTTGAGGGGTGTTGAAGAGGGGGGGGGGCTGGTTGTAGAGGGTCGGAGAGGGGGGGCGCTGCGTCGGAGAGGGGGGTGGTTGGGTGCCGGGCGGGGTCGGAGGGGGGGGGGTTGGGTGTCGAGGGGTGTTGAAGAGGGGGGGGGCTGGGTGTAGAGGGGTCGGAGAGGGGGGGTCGTTGGGTGCCGGGCGGGGTCGGAGGGGGGGTTTGGGTGTAGAGGGGTGTTGAAGAGGGGGGGCTTGGTTGTAGAGGGTCGGAGAGGGGGGGGCGCTGCGCGTCGGAGAGGGGGGGTGGTTGGGTGTCGGGCGGGGTCGGAGGGGGGGGGTTGGGGTGTCGAGGGGTGTTGAAGAGGGGGGGGGGCTGGGTGTAGAGGGGTCGGAGAGGGGGGGTCGCTACGCGTCGGAGGGGGGGGGTTGGGGTGTCGAGGGGTGTTGAAGAGGGGGGGGGGCTGGGTGTAGAGGGGTCGGAGAGGGGGGGTCGTTGGGTGCCGGGCGGGGTCGGAGGGGGGGTTTGGAGGTTGAGGGGTGTTGAAGAGGGGGGGGGCTGGTTGTAGAGGGTCGGAGAGGTGGGGCGCTGCGTCGGAGAGGGGGGTGGTTGGGTGCCGGGCGGGGTCGGAGGGGGGGGGGTTGGGTGTCGAGGGGTGTTGAAGAGGGGGGGGGGCTGGGTGTAGAGGGGTCGGAGAGGGGGGGTCGTTGGGTGCCGGGCGGGGTCGGAGGGGGGGTTTGGGTGTAGAGGGGTGTTGAAGAGGGGGGGGGCTGGTTGTAGAGGGTCGGAGAGGGGGGGCGCTGCGTCGGAGAGGGGGGTGGTTGGGTGCCGGGCGGGGTCGGAGGGGGGGGTTGGGGTGTCGAGGGGTGTTGAAGAGGGGGGGTTTGGGTGTAGAGGGGTCGGAGAGGGGGGGCGCCGAGCGTCGGAGAGGGGGGGTGGTTGGGTGTCGGGCGGGGTCGGAGGGGGGGGGGTTGGTTGTAGAGGGGTGTTGAAGAGGGGGGGGCTGGGTGTAGAGGGGTCGGAGAGGGGGGGCGCTGAGGGGGATTGAGGGTGAGGGGGGTGGTGGTAGGCTGAGGGGGGGGCGCGCGGGGTCGAGGGGAGGGATGGGGAGGGGTGCTGAGGGGGATTGAGGTTGAGGGGGGTGCTGGTAGTATGGAAAGGGGGAAGGAGGAGGGAGGGTGGTGGTATGGAGGAGTCGATGGGGTGGAGAGGGGTGTGAGATGATCTTCTTCTTTCCTCCCTAGCACAACTTGGCCTGTGCACTGAAAAATAGTACGGAATTCTGATGATGTTGAGGCAAGTATGAAAAAAGAGGCCATATTATATAGCTAGTTTGAATGAGGGAGCACCTCTCAAGAAGGAGCGGTCTAGCATAAAAGGGTGTTCAAAAGAGGGGAAGAGCCAAACTTCAATCTCATTCACTCATGTATGAAACAAAGCAATGGGACATATTTAAAGAAGCTGAACAGAATTACGAGCCATGAAAAAAATCGGCGCCTAATTTATTGAACACGGAAAATTTGTTGATACAAGAAGAGAAGTCCAAAATACACCTGCTTATGAAGCAATGCACGAAAAGGTAGTAGAAGAAGACAACGAAGCAGGTGCACAAGAAGATAATCTGGTAACAAGAAATCCGGTCCAAGAAGTACATTTATGCACCCAAAACAATAATCAACCAGTTCTAGTGGCCACTTGGTTGTGGAGCCACCCTCAACGACTCGCTACTTTGTCCTGTAGTGACTTTAGAACAAGAGTGACTTTCAAAATAAATTTTTTGATTGGGCGGCCATTTCTACCTTTGCGTACGCGGCCTTCCACCTTCACCTTTCCTTTTAATTCTTTACTTTTGCACCTTAAGATTTTAAATTTATCCTTTGAACCTTAAGAGGAAAAATACTTTGCACCGTTAGTTTCAACCGGTTAGGGCTCTACAGATGCCCACCACCTAAAGATCTCTCCGTCCCGGAGAGACAACAGCGATACCAACTGAGAAATTGCAAAGACACAGAGATGAAAACAACGAAACCGGAGGCAAGAAAAAAGGTAAAGGGTGTGTATATTATTGAGTTAAGAAAAAATATAATGCACCCTACAAGAATTATTTAGAAATCAAAAGGATGAGTTAATTATTGACAAGCGATAATGGAATCTAAGAGCAGATATTATGACTGTGGATGAGCAATTTATTTATACTATGGATGGCAATTTATTGTGGAGGTTGATTGAGATTGTCAGCCGAGGTTGATGGAGAGGGGGGCAAAGGAGCAGAAGCTTGTTCGATCGTAAGCTGTAGCGAACTAAGGCATTGCCTAAGATGATCCCTTTCCCGGCGGATACGTCGGCAGGCAGCATTAGCACAAAGCCCTAAGTTGGAGCGATTCTGAAGATCTTCTAAGGCTTTCATCGCAGAGTCGGCCATATCGCGATAATGATCTCTCTCTTCTTTGAGCAATCGCGCCGTTTCGTTGAGGGAGTGCCATTGAGAGGTTGCTATGCGATTGATGTTTTCTATTGTTGAGATATACTGTTGATGAACCGAAGCTGCTGCGGAAACCGAATCCAAGGAAATCTGGGAGGCCTGAGCATTGCCGATAGCGACTGCACTCGCGTCCTGGAGTAATTGCAAAAATGAAGGGGTTGATGGTAGGTCAAAATGTGGAGTGGGAGTGGCCGTTGGGGCGGGAGGGGGAGGGGAAGGGGGAATATACTGCGGAGGAGGATGAAGGGTTGGAGTGGCAGATGGAGTGGGAAGTGAAGGATTGGGGGAAGGGAGCGGACGACTGCCAGGGATGTTACTGATAGAGGGAGAGGTGTAATCCGGGTGAATTGGGGGCATACAGGTGGGGTTTTGAGGGTTGAGCTGTGTTTGGATGAGTGGCGTGAAAGATGAAGAGAGGGGAGGTCTAGGGATAATGGGAGGGGTAGGCATGGATGGAGAAGTGGTAGATTCAGGGGGGAAAGGGGAAGAAGATTGGGTAGTGAAGGAGGGGACGTGAGGGGGGGTAGTCATGAAGGGAGAGATGGTAGATGCAGGAGGGATAGGTGAAGAAGATTGGGCAGGGAAGGAGGGTACATCAGGGGGATAAGTCATGAATGGAGAGGTGGTGGATGCAGGAGGAATAGGGGAAGAAGATTGGGGAGGGAAGGAGGTTACATCAGGGGGATTAGTCATGAATGGAGAGGTGGTGGATGCAGGAGGGATAGGTGAAGAAGATTGGGGAGGGAAGGAGGTTACATCAGGGGTTGCGGATGCGGGTGTCGATGCGGAAGCTGAGTCAATTGAGATTAGAGGGGGGGAGGGAGATGTAGCAATGGACGGTCCAGGTTGGGAAGGGAGATAAGCAGCATTGTGTGCAGATTGTGCGGGAATGTGATATAGCCAAGCTAAGAAGGGTGCAGAATAGATGGAAAATGCATGAGAGCCTCTAGAGATAGCCCCGCGGAGTCGACGGGAGCGCAAAATCAAGGAACTATAAATGAGGGTTGCGTAAGGGTAAGGACGGCTATGGAGAAAGCAGAAAAGCGGATCGGCAATACGAATATCTGACCAGGGAAGGGAAGAGGTTTGACTGCGTAGTAAGAAGAAAAAGATGAACGCATTGAGAAGGGTGGCCATGCGGAGCGAAAACCTAGCATTACTTTGAAAGTGTGTGGTACAAAAGGCAATAGTGGCTGAGGCGGACAGCCCAGAGTATAGGAAAGGGGGAGCACGAAAATTTATTAGGGGAGACCCAATACTGGCGGCAATATCTGGGATGAAGAGAGTGCCGGTTCTAAAATGAGGGAAGAGGCGGATAGCTTCATAAACCTGGGTAAAATTGGCGGGGTTATTGAAGAAAACATTAGCCAAGCCCCACAAGCCCGCCTGCTGAAGATCCTCAATGGAAAACATTTGACGAAGGGCAATGGTAGGTAGGGATAGATGCATTCGGATTTGCAGGTTTAAGTCAGGTGGGAGAAACAGGCGCATATAGTCCCCGGTTGGTGAAGATGGGTGGGATGAATGAGACATAGATTGGGAAGGAGAAGGAGGGTGCGGGAGGGGAGGTGGGGAATAAAGGTCGGTGGAATCAGAGTGTATGGAATAAATGGGAAGATCAAGGGCCGTAGGAGGTGTTGGAGTAGCTTGAACAGATTGTTCTGCCGATGAGGGAGGAGGTGGATTGGGATGGTCAGAGGGAATTGCGGAGGTAGGATCGGAACGAGCACTCGGAGCGGGGTCCGCCATTGATGGAAATGGGGAGAAGAAGTGGAACAAAAGGAAGCCTATGCAGGGGGAGAGGGATCGATGGGTTGAGGTGGTGGGAGAGGGGCAGAGGGGTTGAGGGGTGGAGGGTGTTGGGAGGAAGAGGGGGGCGCACGGGGGGAGGAAGGAGGGGGTGCGGTGGGGTTGGAGGCGGAGAGTTGGGAGGGGGGGTTGGTTGTAGAGCGGGGTTGAAGAGGGGGGGGCTGGGTGCCGGGCGAGGTCGGAGGGGGGGGATAATGGGTGTGGCGCGGGGTCGGAGAGGGTGTAGGCGGAGGGGGCGAGGGGTGCGAGGGGGGTTGATGGGGGTCGTGCAGGGGGGCGATCGTGGCTTAGGGGCTTGACGGGGCGGGGCTTAGGGGGCTGGACGGGGGTGGTTGGAGAGGGTGGAGGTGGAGGGGCGAGGGGTGCGAGGGGGGGTTGGGTGGGGGCATGCGGGGGTGGGTTGATTGGGGATGCGGGGTGCCGGGCGGGGTCGGAGGGGGGGGTTGGGTGTAGAGGGGTTGGAGAGGGGGGGGGCTGGGTGTCGGAGAGGGGGGGTCGTTGGGTGCCGGGCGGGGTCGGAGGGGGGGTTTGGGTGTAGAGGGGTGTTGAAGAGGGGGGGGGGGCTGGTTGTAGAGGGTCGGAGAGGGGGGGCGCTGCGCGTCAAAGAGGGGGGGTGGTTGGGTGCCGGGCCGGGTCGGAGGGGGGGGGGGGGGTTGGGGTGTCGAGGGGTGTTGAAGAGGGGGGGGGCTGGGTGTAGAGGGGTCGGAGAGGGGGGGTCGCTGCGCGTCGGAGGGGGGGGTTGGGGTGTCGAGGGGTGTTGAAGAGGGGGGGGGCTGGGTGTAGAGGGGTTGGAGAGGGGGGGTCGTTGGGTGCCGGGCGGGGTCGGAGGGGGGGTTTGGAGGTTGAGGGGTGTTGAAGAGGGGGGGGCTGGTTGTAGAGGGTCGGAGAGGGGGGGCGCTGCGTCGGAGAGGGGGGTGGTTGGGTGCCGGGCGGGGTCGGAGGGGGGGGGTTGGGGTGTCGAGGGGTGTTGAAGAGGGGGGGGGCTGGGTGTAGAGGGGTCGGAGAGGGGGGGGCTGGTTGTAGAGGGTCGGAGAGGGGGGGCGCTGCGCGTCGGAGAGGGGGGTTTGGGTGTAGAGGGGTGTTGAAGAGGGGGGGGGCTGGTTGTAGAGGGTCGAAGAGGGGGGGCGCTGCGCGTCGGAGAGGGGGGTGGTTGGGTGCCGGGCGGGGTCGGAGGGGGGGGGTTGGGGTGTCGAGGGGTGTTGAAGAGGGGGGGGGCTGGGTGTAGAGGGGTCGGAGAGGGGGGGGCTGGTTGTAGAGGGTCGGAGAGGGGGGGCGCTGCGCGTCGGAGAGGGGGGTGGTTGGGTGTCGGGCGGGGTCGGAGGGGGGGGGGTTGGGTGTCAAAGGGAAGTTGAAGAGGGGGGGGGGCTGGGTGTAGAGGGGTCGGAGAGGGGGGGTCGTTGGGTGCCGGGCGGGGTCGGAGGGGGGGTTTGGGTGTAGAGGGGTGTTGAAGAGGGGGGGGGCTGGTTGTAGAGGGTCGGAGAGGGGGGGCGCTGCGTCGGAGAGGGGGGTGGTTGGGTGCCGGGCGGGGTCGGAGGAGGGGGGTTGGGGTGTCGAGGGGTGTTGAAGAGGGGGGGGTTGGGTGTAGAGGGGTCAGAGAGGGGGGGTCGCTGCGCATCGGAGGGGGGGGGTTGGGGTGTCGAGGGGTGTTGAAGAGGGGGGGGGGCTGGGTGTAGAGGGGTCGGAGAGGGGGGGTCGTTGGGTGCCGGGCGGGGTCGGAGGGGGGGTTTGGAGGTTGAGGGGTGTTGAAGAGGGGGGGGGGCTGGTTGTAGAGGGTCGGAGAGGGGGGGCGCTGCGTCGGAGAGGGGGGTGGTTGGGTGCCGGGCGGGGTCGGAGGGGGGGGTTGGGTGTCGAGGGGTGTTGAAGAGGGGGGGGGGCTGGGTGTAGAGGGGTCGGAGAGGGGGGGTCGTTGGGTGCCGGGCGGGGTCGGAGAGGGGGGGCGCTGCGTCGGAGAGGGGGGGTCGTTGGGTGCCGGGCGGGGTCGGATGGGGGGTTTGGGTGTAGAGGGGTGTTGAAGAGGGGGGGGCTGGTTGTAGAGGGTCGGAGAGGGGGGGCGCTACGCGTCGGAGAGGGGGGGTGGTTGGGTGTCGGGCGGGGTCGGAGGGGGGGGGTTGGGGTGTCGAGGGGTGTTGAAGAGGGGGGGGGGGCTGGGTGTAGATGGGTCGGAGAGGGGGGGTCGCTGCGCGTCGGAGGGGGGGGGTTGGGGTGTCGAGGGGTGTTGAAGAGGGGGGGGGGGCTGGGTGTAGAGGGGTCGGAGAGGGGGGGTCGTTGGGTGCCGGGCGGGGTCGGAGGGGGGGTTTGGAGGTTGAGGGGTGTTGAAGAGGGGGGGGGGGCTGGTTGTAGAGGGTCGGAGAGGGGGGGCGCTGCGTCGGAGAGGGGGGTGGTTGGATGCCGGGCGGGGTCGGAGGGGGGGGGGTTGGGTGTCGAGGGGTGTTGAAGAGGGGGGGGGCTGGGTGTAGAGGGGTCGGAGAGGGGGGGTCGTTGGGTGCCGGGCGTGGTCGGAGGGGGGGTTTGGGTGTAGAGGGGTGTTGAAGAGGGGGGGGGGGGCTGGTTGTAGAGGGTCGGAGAGGGGGGGCGCTGCGTCGGAGAGGGGGGTGGTTGGGTGCCGGGCGGGGTCGGAGGGGGGGGGTTGGGGTGTCGAGGGGTGTTGAAGAGGGGGGGTTTGGGTGTAGAGGGGTCGGAGAGGGGGGGCGCCGAGCGTCGGAGAGGGGGGGTGGTTGGGTGTCGGGCGGGGTCGGAGGGGGGGGGGGTTGGTTGTAGAGGGGTGTTGAAGAGGGGGGGGCTGGGTGTAGAGGGGTCGGAGAGGGGGGGCGCTGAGGGGGATTGAGGGTGAGGGGGGTGGTGGTAGGCTGAGGGGGGGGCGCACGGGGTCGAGGGGAGGGATGGGGAGGGGTGCTGAGGGGGATTGAGGTTGACAGGGGTGCTGGTAGTATGGAAAGGGGGAAGGAGGAGGGAGGGTGGTGGTATGGAGGAGTCGATGGGGTGGAGAGGGGTGTGAGATGATCTTCTTCTTTCCTCCCTAGCACAACTTGGCCTGTGCATTGAAAAATAGTACGGAATTCTGATGATGTTGAAGCAAGTATGAAAAAAGAGGCCATATTATATAGCTAGTTTGAATGAGGGAGCACCTCTCAAGAAGGAGCGGTCTAGCATAAAAGGGTGTTCAAAAGAGGGGAAGAGCCAAACTTCAATCTCATTCACTCATGTATGAAACAAAGCAATGGGACATATTTAAAGAAGCTGAACAGAATTACGAGCCATGAAAAAAATTGGCGCCTAATTTATTGAACACGGAAAATTACTAGATTTTTTATTTATGAAATGAGCATAAAATGAATTGGCCACCAAAAAAAAGAGAAAATGCGTGAGCAATTTTTCCCTTTGTTGTTTATTTTTAATTATTAGGACAGACCGAATATTATATATACCTATAAAGAAGTCCAAAACTCTTAGGAACAAAAGAATGAAAATGTAATTTTATGACTTTTGGTGGTAACCCTTGAGTCTGGAGATGTTTACCAAGGGTAGGGTGTTGCCATCGAGTGTTTCCAATTGCACTGCACCCCACTGTAGCATCTTCGTAATGCGAAAAGGGCCTTCCCAGTGAGGGATCCATTTCCCTTTGTTTTGATTAGAAAATTGTGGCCTGTGTAATAGTGCTAAATGACCGGGCTTCAATTTGTTTTGCCATAAACTTTTGTCATGGTTCTTCTTCCTCTTTATTTGAATATCCTCTAACTGTTTGGAGGCTAAAATTCTCGATTCTTCCAGTTTATGCAAAGCAGTCAGTCGTGCTGGAACTTCCATCCCATTTTTCTCTATTCTTTCCGTTCTTATAGAGCCTCTGATGAATTCGAATGGTTCAATAGGAACCAAGCCATAAACTAATTGGAAGGGAGAATACCCAGTCTCTTTATAGGCCAGTCTGTATGCCCATAATGTACCCAGATATGCCTGTCCCCAAGAGGTCGGCTGTAACATGCATTCTTTTCGTAACATTGAAATTAATACCTTGTTCGTTGACTCGGCTTGTCCATTAGCTCGTGGGTAGTATGCACAAGAAGTCCTGTGTAAAATGCGATACCTGTTGGAAATTTCCTGCAGTATTTTGTTAACAAAATGAGTACCCTGATCGGTACAGATTTCCAGCGGGCATCCAAATCTGCAAATGATGTTACAATACAAAAAGTCAGCCACTGTTTGTGCAGAGCAGTCCGTTGATGCAATAGCTTCAGCCCATTTTGTTGCGTAGTCCGTGGCTATCAGTAAGTACTTTTCCCTTTTTGGAAGTGCCGCAGGGTATATAGGCCCAACAAAGTCTAATCCCGACTTCTCAAAGGGCTGCCAAGAAGTGGAAACTACCAAAGGGTAATGTCTTTGCTTGGTGGGTTTAGGTCCACACCTCTGGCACACATCACATGTTTTTCTCCAATCATCTGCATCCCTAAAGAGTGTAGGCCACCATAGACCAGCATCTAGTATTCTCTGGCTCATGATATGCCCTGGAAGGTGCCCACCACCTGTTCCTTCATGTGCAAATTGCAGTATTTCCCTCACTTCATCTTCCTCTAAACATTTCCTAATCCTGTCATCCTTGCCCTGTCTGTAGAGTTTACCCTCAATGAAAGTATATGGTCTACTCTTGATAAGCAGTCTCTTCCTAAGTACAGCATTAGCACTTTCTGGATACAATCCAGTATTAATGAACTGTTTGATATCATCATACCATCCTTTAGCTTGTATAGCAAACAAGTGTGCATCAGGGAAATCATCATTGATACCACTGGTTTGATCCCTCCTATTTATTCTGGACAAGTGATCCGCCATCACATTCTCTCTTCCTGGCTTATGGATTACCGAGAAATCGAACTCTTGGAATAACAGTAACCACCTCCATATTCTACCAGTAGCATGTGGTTTGTTGAGTAAGTACTTGAGAGGTTGGTGATCTGATATAATAATAAATTTTACCCCCAATAAGTAATGGCGGAATTTTTGAACTGCAAAGACCATTGCTAGTGCTTCCCTTTCGGTAGTACTGTAATTCCTTTCAGCCTTGGTCAAGATTCTACTCGCATATTGAATTGGCCTGTCCATTTTAAATTCTTCACTGGGTTGAGTCAGAACTGCTCCCACTGCATATGCACTGGCATCGACATGTATATGAAAGATTTTTGACCACTCCGGGGTGACCAAGATAGGAGCACACACTAACCGTGAACTTAATGTCTGATATGCTTTTTCCTCCTCTTCTTCCCATTTGAAAGGTACTTCTTTACCTGTGAGTCTAGTCAGAGGTCTAGCTATCTCTGCATACATTTTTATAAACCTTCTATGATAACCGGTATGCCCCAAAAAACTCTGGATCTCTTTAGGAGTTTTAGGTTTAGGTAACTTTAATATAGAGAGAATTTTGTCAGGATCTGGGGCCATACCTTTAGCGGATACCACATGTCCTAAAAGGGTTCCTTCTGTCACAAGGAAATGACATTTATTTGGATTGAGCTTTAACTTAGTTTCTCTGCATCTTTGGAAAATATTCTGCAGCTGCCTCAGGTGCTGGTCCAAACAATCTAGATGAGTTTCCTTGTGAGATCCTGAAAATGAAGAGAAGTCATCCATGAAGATTCTAAGTGATTCCAGCAATAAGGGGCCAAAAATGAGATTGAACGTTCTGTTAAATGTGGCTGGAGCATTTCTGAGCCCAAATGGCATTTTTACATACACATACGTTCCCCACGGTGTGATAAAAGCAGTCTTTTCACGATCCTCTGGGTGTATTGATATTTGATTATAGCCACTGAAGCCATCCATAAAACTATATAGTGCATGCCCAACCACTTCTTCAATGACCTGTTCTGCAAAAGGCATAGGGAACCCGTCTGGAATGGTCACCTTGTTGAGAGCTCTAAAGTCCACACAAATTCTGATTTTATTAGTATTCTTCTTTGGTACTATGACCATAGGCGAGAGCCACTCTGAGTGTTCCACAGGAATGATGATTCCTGCATCTTCCATCTTTTGGATTTCCACATAGACAGCTTCGGCATACTTTGGATTAAGTCTATAACTCCTTCCTCTGATGGGTCTGGCTCCCTCAACCAGAGGAATTCTGTGCTCTCCATAAGATGCAGGCACTCCTTCTAAGTCTTTATAATGCCAGGCAAAAACATCTGCATACTGGGTCAAGAATGATTTTACCTTTTCCAGGAGCTGTGGGTGGCTCCACAACCAAGTGGCCACTAGAACTGGTTGATTATTGTTTTGGGTGCATAAATGTACTTCTTGGACCGGATTTCTTGTTACCAGATTATCTTCTTGTGCACCTGCTTCGTTGTCTTCTTCTACTAGCTTTTCGTGCATTGCTTCATAAGCAGGTGTATTTTGGACTTCGATGTTTTCCTCCTTGTCCTGCATCCATCCTGCAGGGATTTCTTGAATTGGGAAAGAACATTCAACCTCAGAATTTTTTACCTTGTTTTTAGCTTTGGAAACTTCGTTATCTGATGTTGATACATCCTCCTCTAATTTGTATTTGAGGGGTATCTTCCTGCCCCTTCTGTGGTCAGTGATGGGCTCTCCCAATCCATCAACCTGGACCTTTCCTTTGTCTTCATCATAGCCTCCAATTGTACCAGGATTATCAAGAAAAATTCCAAAACAAGAAGAAGAGTTGCCGGCATGAAGCCAACTTAAAATATCCTCTTCTTCCTCAAAATCTATTTGGGGTTGATCCTCCGCTTCTGTTTCCATGCAAATGCTCACTGTTTGCATCATACTAGTGTTTCCTTGATTGTTTGGGCCTTCTTCTAAATGAATTTGTGTCAGCTCCTGCCCTTTCTTTTGTACCCACATGGTGTTTTTACCCCAATCATGAATGACACTGGCATGCCTCAGCCAAGGTCTTCCAATTAAGAGAGGAAATCCTCCTTCAACCTGGGGCAATCTTAAAACCACAAAATCCAGGATAAATAGATTACCTTGTACTTCAAGTGGAACTTTTGGGATTACCCCCAAGGGCCTTACTTTGCTATGATCTGCCAAAGTAACCGTGAAATTTGCAGGTCTTGAAGGGTGGAGTCCAATCCTTTTCATGGTATGTTCAGGCATCAAATTAATGCCAGAACCACCATCTACAATAACACCTTGAAATTCATGGCCCTTGATTGATATTGTAAGCCGAGGGCTTTTATAATCTGTAAGGGGTGCTTCCCCCCTAATTATCCCTTGATGTAAGATAGCAGTCTTAGCCACTAAGCTTGTCGTAGAAGCCTCATCAATTATCTGCAATAATTCTGACCTGAATTTCCCATCCATCTTTATTAAATCAAAAATACTAACCTCCTTCTTAATTGACTTGAGTAGTTTTGAAGCCTCTGACTCTTTAAGAAAGTGAGCTTCATTTGCTTTGCCAAACTCTTCTTGAGCCCTCTTGAAGGCATGCCCAATGGCATCGCTGGTGCCTGTGAGACATTCATTGTGGTTTGTGTCTGCACCTGTAGTATCTTTGTCTTCAATTGCAACTCTGTCTTTGTTCAATTCCTTAATTATCAATTCTTGATTTTCTACCACTTTTGCCGTTCCCTTGCTTCTTGTCTGTACTGCAAAAGATTCGAGTTCTTCTAATTGTACCACTCTAGTGGATGGTGAGGGTTCATTCACCTGAGGTAATATCTCCTCCTTGAATACAGAGATCATTTGGAGATGGGGTCCGGAAGTAGAGGCTTGATTCTTAGGACAACAGTTTGTATAGTGATCTCTGGCCTCTGGACAATTCCTGCAAGGAGGTGCATTTTTCGGAAGGGTGCACCTAGATTGGTAGTGCCCACATTCTCCACATCTGAAGCAAATAATTGGCCTTCTAGGCCCATTTGCAAGGTTAGTTCTCGGTCTAGGATTATAGTTATTACCTTGGTTTGTTGCTGCTGCCATTACATTTGCTGGTGGCAAGAGCCCGCCTTGTGTCCAGTATGTCGTTGTCGGCATTCCCCTTGATTGGCATTCATGGGCCTCATGCCCAATCTTCCTGCATAATTGACAAGTCACATTTAGCAAAGGACATTCACTTACTATGTGTCCTTGCTTGCTGCACATGGAGCACCATAGTCCGTTCTTAATGCCGCCTCCTTTTAGTTCTTGCAACTCCTGCCTCAGCTGAGCTAGTTCCTCTGCTTGGGCTTCCTCTTCCTTTTGGAGCTTGAGGGCTTCAATCTCTCTTCTCAGCTGAGCTACAGTAGTCTCCTCCTCTGTATAGGGCTTATTCCTTTTCAAGCCTTCCAGTTCCCTTCTTAACTGGCTCACTGGGTCCTCCAGTTCTGTACCATATGATGGTTGGGAAGAAGTTGCACCATACTGGTGCCTTATCTGTTTCAGGCGGGTGGCCGTATTGATGAATTCCTCAACAGAGGCAGTAGGTAGCACTAACTCTTTGATTTTGCATTGGGTGACCACAGGTAAGGGTTTGGCTAACCACTTCTTGACAAAGAAGTCGTGTGGTGGATCCGGTAGTTTAGCCATTAATGCTTTGGCCCTAGTCACGAATTCGGGGAACTTCTCTCCTGGACCCAACTTTAAGTTTTCCAATTCTTCTATAATGATCTCAGCCGTGTTGCCATGCTGAAATTGATTCTTAAAGGCCTCTTTCATCAAATCCCAAGAGGTAAAGTGATTTTCAGCAAACTGGCTAAACCACTTGTCTGCCAGACCTTCCAATGTGGCGGGGAAGAGTATCAAGGAAGCATCTTCCCTACCCATTAGCCCCCTAGTCTTACATAATGCAAGAAATCGTCGAATGTGCTCATCTGGGTCCTCCTGGGCTAAACCCCTGAAGGAAGGAAATTTTATGTTTAATCTGGAGAGCAAGATTTCTAGGTCCACCTGTCCTGCCATGCTTCCTACCGATGAAGTCGATGAAAGTGGACTCGATGATCTTCTGTTCGTCTTTCTTCTTGTCTGCTTGCACTTGATTCTCAAGGTTTGTGACCGGGTCGCGGTCATGAGCTATTCATAGTCCACTTAAAATGAGACACTTGATAAAAGTATGTACCTTTTGGCCCACTGGAGTAATGTTGTCGACACTGGAATATTGTCCTCCAATGGCAATATATAGTCTCCTATGCTCAAAGCTCCTTGGAGGTCCCACCGGGCGTGCCAAATTTGTTGGGGATTCGTGGACAAGAAGGAGTTTGAGGGTTTGTAGGAGAAAAAGGAGATGATGAAAATGGAATAACAGTGAGAACTTCTGCAAAGGAATACTCTTGGCAACCTTGAATATTGATTATCCTTCAACAATTACACTGACTGCGCACAGTCTAATCAATGACTAAATACTACTTCAGAGAATATCAATTACTGAAGACCAATTATCTCAAGCCCTCTAGCAGCAGCCTCTCGTACACCAATCCTTCACCTGCTTCCCGCTTCCCTTGTGCACACCTTGCACTAAGCTTCCGCCAAGCTAAGGAATTGGTATCACGGCGCACACGCAATAGACCTTGGAACTCTTGGAATCCAACCCGCCTTCTCTGCACACTTTCCTCTTGACACCTCTTGCACTCTTGAATGTCGTCGCACACTGGAGGCTCTTCTTGCTTCCTCTCTCGCTTCCTCTCAAGCTCTCTCTTGCTCCCAGCTCTCAATGTGTGCAAGAATAGCCTTTGTTCTTCTTTTGTTGAGGCCGCCGGTTCGCGCACTCTAACTGCAATACAATTGAGCGATGGATGCTTCATGTTGTGTCTGGATTGCCAACACTTCCGTATTTTTGTTTGCTAATTCTTTTTGTGTTGCAATCAATTGTGCCGATAGCTGTTCGCTCATGAGTTGAAACTGATTCTTTTCTCTTCTTGCTTGATCATAGTCGGCATCCATATCCATCATCTGTTGTTGAGTGTCCATGGCTGTTTGAATCATCTGCTTTACTACAGGTTTCAACTGAGTAACATCCACGTTAAGCCATGTTTTTGGTATTGTCGGCTCTTCTCCGGTATTGACGTCTTTGCCCTGAGCAATGTGTAATGTCGTGTCATGGGGCTGCCTAACCTGAAGCTGGATCCTTGGCTCAGCCCCCATGTTTGCTTTATCTTCTTGAGGTGTATCATCGGGCACCTCGATCACAGTCTGCTCTTGGGTTTGGAGCTCCTTCGTTTCCTTTCTCACTGGAGTTTGTTCTTCCTCTTTAATAGGTGGTTTTATATGTGCAACACGGGTTGTGTCTTCTTTGATGCTTATTTTTGTAGTGTCATTCAATTGAATGACGTGCTCCGGTTCCATAGATTCTTCGACTTTCTTTTCCTTGTCTTCCTGATTTTGTGGCGTCACTTCCACTTGATCGATCTCGTTCCATTCATCTTTGTGTGTTTCTGTCCGTATATCAGTATCTAATGTATCTTTTTCAGGGCTGGATTCCGTGTTGGTACTAGAATCATCAATGCCCAGCTCTTTGTATCTTCCAGCTTGTTTCGGTGTTTGCTCTAGATTCTGTTGTGTCTTCTCTTGACTAGCTTGTCTATAATGATGTCCTTGAACGTTTAAATTGACCTGCCCTTGCATATACTGATGTGTTTCCTCGAGAGCAGCGGACAGATCTCTCTTGGTAATAGGCACTTGGGCCGTCGTGATCTTTGATAAGAGATGCGTTCTCTTTGATTGTGGTGTAGCTTGGGCTTCCTCTTCTCGTAGGCGCTTCGTACCCCTCATGGGTTTCTGTGTGCTGGTTCCAGCCTCTTCAACCATAGCTACCGCTTTCTTCTTCTTAGGGACCGTTGCTGATTTTACGTATCTTGCTAGTCCTTCCGAGGTTGGCATCTCTCTCAAACAGTTCTTCATTTCTAAAGCTTCATAAATCAGTAATGTAAGAGCTGAACTGCCATTCAAAAACTTCTTTTGCCCCCACTTCTTTTGTGCTTCAAACAATCTTTCTTGGACATACCCTGTTAGATTGATTTTGTTTCCAATTTGCCTCATGGCATGTGATAGTAGTTGGACTACAATTTTCTGTGGAGCTGTATACTTGTGCATGCTGGGAAAGCAAAAATGTTGATGTACCAGTCGTACAGCATCCTCTATGTCGATTCTGTTAATTTCCAGGAATGATCTCTTCTTGGGATCATGGCATTCCTCCTTGACACTCGTAATTCCTGTTTGATTCCATCCAAAAGCTCTATTAATCAACTCATGTGTGAATTGGATGGTCTTCCATGTCCCGACTTTATCCAATACTCGGGCTTCTAGGACTGATATTTTTGTTGCGGCAGGCTGCATGGTATTCATCACCTGTGCACACCTCTAAAAGTCTGGTACATATATAGGCAGTTTAAGAAATGCCTCTATTCCCGCTTGTGTCCATACATCCTCAATATGAGGTAGTCCTTGTATGATCGTTTTGAAATCCTGAGACATGATTGGAAAGTAATGATCTGTGTCCATAATTTTGATTGTAGCCATGAAGATTAGCTCTGCCACTGGTTGATCATCTCTGAACCAGTGACCTCTTGCTTTTGTTACTCATTCTAATGGAAGAAGTTGCACCTCTTCTTGCTGTGTAGATTCGGAATCAGTGGATGCCATCTACACTCAATATAGAGTATGAATTAGTATCCATATGTTCTCAGAAATCCTCCTCTATATGTTGGTTATAAGTTCGATGTTGCTCCGAGTGAATGGTGTCGTCCCTTTCCCGTGTGTGTGAGAAAGGTAATACCTGGATTTTTCACGTTTTTATGTATTTTTATATTTTCATCTGAAAATGAAAAACAAAAAAGTTAGTCTATAGCCGAAGCAGTTATTAAAATTTTTTGGAGTAATTTCTTAGTATATATACAAGTGCTCTCCTATTTCTCCCTTAGGAAAATGTGCTTGACTATCTTGAAATAGAAGAAGGATGTGCCGAATGCTTGGCCTTGTAATGTGGCCCTATCATGCATACTTTGGATCTCGAAGGCTCCATATGTGTGCAATTGGAAGTAGTTGGCGTATGCATGTTGTTCATTTTTTCTTTCGGTATCCAAATTTGCTTCATTGTGCTGCGCCTTGTTGTATGTTGCCCTCTTCCACTGAAAGTGGCTCTTTTCTTCTTGTTGTGGGTCTGCTTCATCTGATTTGTAAATCTCGGAATGGCTCCGGTTGTCATTATAGACTCCTTCTTTCTCCAGTAACTCTTTATTTGTGGTTGTTTTGCCTGTGCGTTACATTGGTTCTTCTTGTTTTGGGGATCATCCTTTCGGTTTATTTTCCTTGGAATGCAAGACTTAGGGACCCATATCTGCAATCGATCCTGTTGAGCGGCTATGACTTTCTTTGGAATCCATATTGTAGCAATTTGTCGATGACTTCGTTGTTCAGACTGAGTTGATTTCTCTTTTGATTGTTCGTTTTGATGTCGGTTGTGCTTCTGTCGACGAAGATATTCCTCCACTTGATCTTTCTTTATCCACACTTGGTTAGAATATGGAATAGGGTATATTTCAATGGGTACAGATTTTGAATCACTCAGAGAACTAGTCCCTCTAATGCATGGTGCTTCTGTGAGGTGAGTTTTAGATAGATTAAAACTCTCATGATTTGCTAGATCAGAACAAGGTGTGCAAGCAGAATTCAATGTGTCCGCACATATAGTACTCGATGATGGTGTATCTATAGTGCAGGTAATCATACATTCGGGACTTTGTTCGTTAGAATGCACTGTTTGCTCCATGCTTACAGATGTGAGTGGTCGTTCATCTAGCAGGCTGAATACTTCACGATGTCCTATCCTGGCTGAGATGTATCCCAACGCCAATTGAATGGTCACCTCGTATTCGTAAATCCAGTCTTGACCTAACACTACCTCTTCAAGTAAATCTTGGTCATGACACACTAACAGCTTTTGTTCCATGGTGTTGTTGCCAAGATGCAACGGTAAGGTGATCTCACCTATGCATTGAGTAATTGTTCCTCCTATTCCTATCAACTGGGCCATTGAGGGGCGTATTGTCTCCTTGAGTTTTTGGGTCAAAGAAAACTTAATGCAGCTTACAGCGGCACCTGTGTCAATAAGAGCATTTACCAAGTGGTACTCCGTTTTTTCGGCTCCCAAATTTAGATATGGTTGTGTTCTTTGCGATCCTAGGTTTTGAGTGGCTCTAAAATTAGCCATCGAGATGAGTTCTTCTCCTTGACGATATCTTTCATCTCGCTCTCTCATCCACTCTTTTCGTTTCTTTATCCTTTCCAATGCTTCTTGTCTCGCTTCTTCTCGTATTCTTTCCTCTTCTAAGCGTCTATTCTTACCTTTGATTAATCGAGACATAGTTTCTTCTGTTAATGGTTCTAGGTATTTTTTTACTCTACACCCACTGATGTAGTTTGGTAACACGTCTCCATCTAAGGTTGCTAAGCTGATGGCTCCACTTGTAGATATACGATTAATGATTAATGGACCATATCCTCTCTTTTGCAATTTCTTAGCATGTTGTTTCAAAGTGTATACCAAAACTAAATCTCCTTCCTTCAATTTTTTGTCCTTGATATGCGCATCAAAATAGGCTTTTTGTCGTCTTTTAGCCGCATAAATACCTGCGACCGCTTGTAACCTAGTTTCATGAAGCTTTTCTATTTGGTCCAATTGGGCTGATAATTCATGTCATGTCCACTCATAAGTAGTTGCTACTCTAAGAGTGGGAATCAAGAAATCAATTGGCAAAATAGCATTTTGTCCGTACACTAAGTTAAAAGGAGTAGTGCCTATTGCGGTTTTATAGGCTACTCGGAATGCCCATAAAGCATGGTGTAACTGCTTATCCCAATCTGATCTACCGTTGTTAACGATTTTGGTGAGAACAGTTACACACAAGATTTTATTTGAACTTTCCGCTTGTCCATTTGCTTGTGGGTGATAAGGGGCAGATTTCTTATGAATTACTAAGAATTCATTCAATAAGGCTTCTATCACTTCATTAACAAAGTGCGTACCTCTATCACTCACAATCTCTATAGGGAGTCCAAATCTAGTGAAGACGTTCTCGAAGAGAAACTTGGCTGTAGTTCTTGCGTCATTTTTCGTTGTTGCCTTTGCTTCAACCCATTTGGTCAGGTAATCTGTGGCTACAATTATGTATTCGGCATGTGACCCTTTTGCCGGTGGGCTAATAGGTCCTATAAAGTCTATTCCCCACTTCGTGAAAGCTCTAGCACTCATCATGGGTCTAAGTGGCATCTCATCTCTTCTAATAGGATATTTCGTTCGTTGACAAGTATCACACCGTTGTACATATGTTATGGCATCTTGGTGTAGAGTTGGCCACCACATTCCAGCAAAGAGGATCATTTTTGCTGTTTTGTCTGCAGAGAAGTGTCCTCCTGCAGCTCCTGTATGAGCCATCTCTAAGACAGAAAGATATTCATTTTCGTGAATGCACATTCGTAATTGGTTATCCTTTCCGCGTTTAAAGAGTTGTTTTCCTATGATGGCATAATCTTTACTCTGTTCTTCGAGAGCACGCTTCCTTGCTAAAGTAGCTCCGTCAGGGTATTCTTGAGTTTTCAAGAACTTTACCAGGGGTATGCTCCATCTTGGTGCTATCGTAGAATAGCATAAGGTAGAGTTCTCATCTGGGATGTGTTCTTGACAGGTTTGACAGGTTGACACATAGTTATGTGCATCTCTTTGCATGGTTGGCCAATATATGCCAAATCTCTTGAGTGTTTGCCACGTTCCATTTGCATTCAAATGAGTGTTCCATTGGTTTATGTGTGCTTTCTGAAGCCACATTTCTTGTTCCTCTTCTTCCACGCATCTCATCAGTAATCCGCTTGAATCCTGGTGGTACAAACTTCCCGCAATGATGTGAAGGTTTTTAGTCCTCCATAGGTCTTGCGTTTGGTTTGGTGTGATTCCATCTTTAGGTCCATGGGTAAGTATAGGGATCACTTTCTCTGCCCACTGAGGACATACTTCCAGGTTAAAAAGATAAGTGTCTGGCAGGTCATCAGGTACTCCTATGGGTGGTTCTCCATGGGTCATTCGAGATAAGTGGTCTGCTCTTATGTGGGTGTTTCCCTTCTTGACTATTACCTCAAAATCAAATTCCATTAGTAATAAAAACCATCGTACTAGTCGTCCTGTATTACAAGGCTTGTTGACTAAGTACAATAGGGCTTGATGATCGATGAAGAATTTGAATTTGTTTGCCAGTAAGTAATGTCTGAATTTCTTGACTGCGTATACCATCCCTAGGCCTTCTCTCTCCGTAGTAGTATAATTGCGTTCCGCTTGATTTAACTGTCTACTGGCATAGGCTATCGGGTGGTCTAATTTTCCTGTGTCAGTTGGTTGAGCTAAGATGCAACCAATGGCAAACTTGGAAGCATCCACATGAATGTGAAACGGTTTATTCCAGTTGGGGACTCGAAGGATGGGTGCTGAACTCAATCGATTCTTTAACTCATTAAAAGCTTTTTCGCATTCTTCGGTCCAATTAAATAGGGTCAATAATGCATAAAGAGGTCTAGCAATTATGGCGTACATATGTATGAATCTTCGATAGTAACCACAATGTCCCATAAATGCTTGAACTTCTTTAGCAGTCTTTGGTCTTGGTAAATCCAAAATTACTTTAATTTTGTCTACGTCCATTGAAATTCCATTCTTAGAGACAATATGTCCTAAGATTTTTCCTTGTCGCACCATGAAGACACATTTTTCAGGATTTAGGCATACTCGATATTGTCGACATTTAGCAAAAATCTTTTCTAGTTCAGGGATGTGCTCTGATCGTATAGCTGAATATGTACAAAGATCATCCACGTATACCTCCATGCTTTTTCTCAGAAATTCTTTGAACACATGACACATCAATCTTTGGAAGGTAGCTGGGGCATTCGTTAAACCAAAAGGCATGACTCTAAAGGCGTATACTCCCCATTCAGTTGCAAATGCTGTCTTATGTTGGTCCTCAGGAGCAATGGCCACCTGATTATACCCTGAAAAGCCATCCAGAAAACTATAAACTTCCTTCCCTACTACCCTTTCCAAGAGATGATCAGTGATTGGTAAGGGATAGCTATCCCTTATGGTTGCGGCGTTCACTTTTTTCAAATTGATGCACACTCTTAACTTTCCATTCTTTTTTGGTACAACCACCAAGGGTGATATCCATTCCGTGTGCTCAATTTCATAGATGAATCCAGCATCTAGTAACTTGTCTATCTCCTCTTTTATCTTGGCTGAGTACACATCATTGTAAGTGTATGGTCTTTGTTTAGAAGGTTTGGCTTCTGATGTCAAGGGGATTCTATGCGCGCATATAGATGGATCTACTCCTTTCAAGTCCTTATAAGTCCAAGCAAAGACATCCCGGTATTCTCTTATGAGACGAATTAACTCTTGCTCTTCTTCTAATGAGACATCCTGTCCTATGAAGGTACATCGTTCCTCTCCTCCTTCCATAGTTACAACTATCTTTTTGGTTTGCTCCTTATTATCGTATGCTATTCCAGGCTGTGCTTCCCTTTTAGGCATTTGAATAGCAATTTTCCTCTCCTCCACTTCAAAATGAGCTGGTACCTCAAACTGGTCTTGGGGTTTGTTTTCTGCATCTTCTGATTCTCTTTCGACTTCTAATTCCCCTTTCTGTGTAAGTTCTTGGTGTTTCTCATTGGCGGTGATATTTATGTTGGTGGTACCATTTCCTAGATCCATGGGTTCAGGTTCCATTTCAATGCTCTCGTAGTCCTCCTTCTAGTCTTTCTCGATCACTTCTCCTTCTTCTGCCTCCTGAAGGACTACCATATAAAGGCTAACATCATAACCCTCCTCATCGATACATTCGTTCATGGTCACTACTTCTTCGTTTACACAGACATCGAGGGTAGCTAAGATTTCCATCCAACCGTGAGGTTCAAATTCTTCATCCGGAAATACTTGTGGCATATAAGCTGGATCTTGTACAGATCTCACTATTCCTTGTTTCTGCTGCCATCCTTTTCTTCTCTCCTCTTCCTTCTTTGCAGCTTGACATATCCACAGATGAGTGTCCTCGTTCATCCAGGATTGATCACTAGAACCTGCACTATGAACAGATTGATCGTCTTCCTCTTTATGGATTTCATTCCATTGTAGAGGTGGAACATCTTGATACGTGTATGTATGTAGGTTTATCCTAGTGGTGGTTCCTACGTGTTGTAGGTATACTGCATCTTTTCCCCAATCTTGTACGACCTTTAGCTGTCTCATGAAAGGCCTTCCCAAGATCATTTCATAATTGCTTGGCCTTTCAAAGTGACATATTGCTAAAGTATGTTCAAATTCCACTCCACACGTAGTGAAGACTACTCATTCCAACAATCCTAAGGGTCTTTCCGTATGTCCATCTGCCATTTGTATTTTCATGCGTGTTGGTCTTAATGCTGGTTGTCCCCATTTCTCCCAAATTTCTTTGGTAGCAATGCCAACACCAACTCCTGAATCTAGTATGGCTTTGGTAGTGTAACCCCTATAGGTGATTGGAAGACAGGTATTTCCTTCATCTCCTTCACTAAAGTCTCCTATCTTATCCACTGGAATTCTCACTGTTTTTACTTCGTCAGCTATCTCTTTCTTTTCCTCCTTGACTTCCCATTGATTGATCAATTTCTCTTTTAAGTGTGGTTTTACCTTTAACAGTTCTTCAAACGTTAGGGTACATGGGATTTTTACCTCTCTAAGGCGTTGTATGATCTCAGATGTTTGGACTGATGGGTTCGTTTCCCGTCTCCTTATTGATGGAACGTGATACAATTCTGAATTGTGCTCGTACTCCCCGGTGTAGTTGGGTAGTTCCTTTACATCTTCCTCTTCTTTGTCACTTGCATCCATTGGAAAAATTTCTTCTGAATTTAGTTCAGGTATTGAACCCTCTATTTCATTTTCTGCTTCTAATTCTTCAAAGGGCGGTTCCATTCCTTCTACCTTCTTCCATTTGTCCTCTTGAACTCGTGCCCATAGATCCTTAGTCCATTCTCCTTCTACTTCGGGAACTATGGATCCTTCCTTTCTCTCAACACCATGTTCTTCATTTTGTGGTCTATTTACTTCGGTTTTTTCACGAGAGTTCACACACTCTTGGAATTCTCCTTCAGAAATTCGGGTATTTGGTAAAGGCGTTGCAGGTTTTTCTAAGGTTTGTTGTGCAATTTCTATCAATTTTTTGCAGATTTCCAGTCTTTCTTTCTCTAAGTCGCCTCTTGGATATTCTCTCTCGTGTTGTTCCATGGTAGGTCCTGCTCTTATTCGTGCCTTATATGCCTGAATCCACATGGCTAATTCTTCAGGCACAGGATCTGCTAGGACTGATCCTACCTCCTCTTTCTTACACTTCTCATTTTTGTTTCCTTCTTCCCTCTTCGGTTCTTCTTTTGGTTTTTGTTCGTTTTCCTCTTTTTCCTTCCTCAGTAATAGCTTCTTTTCTTTCAATCTCTCTCTTCGGTGCTTCCATTTTTGTGACCTTTTACTGGCAATACTTTTCTCTGGTTCTTCGGAGTCTTCAACTCTTTGAGGGATGGGTATATTCCCCTCTTTATCACTTTGATTATTCTCATCCATTTTATCAGGGTTCTCTCTGGCTTTGGCTCTTGTTATGGCGTTCAAGGGTACAGTGTACTATTTATCGCTCCCTGATGATTCAATCACTTCTATCACATTAATCTGCACGTTAGATGTGACTTTGTTGGGGTTCTTAGGACAATCTCTGAAAAGATGTTCCTTACCACAATCGCTACAGTAGCCTTCCCAAATTCGTTGTGGTGGTGGTGGGTTTGGTAATGTACATTCTCTAATATAGTGGTCACCTCCACATCTGTAGCATGGTCCTCTGGGTATAGGCGGTCTATTCATTGGTCGAGGTGGCATGGTTGCTCTAGGAGCTGTGTACATTAAGGACACATAATCCTGCTCATAATTGTATGAACCATCTGGTATTTCCATGCCATAAGCATATGGTTCATACAGTTGCCCATATTCCATTATCGAGCTGTCATAACTAGGGTATGTTCCTTGACTAGGGTCATAAAATGAGTCATATGGTTCACTACTAGTCAAAGGTGTGGCTGGCACTATAGCCCTCTCTAGATTTTCTTCTGGTTGTGCAATCTTGACTGGGACAACGTTCTGAGGGTGGGGCGGTTGTTGTCCTAGTACTGGTTGTGGTTGTGTGTGTCCTTGATATGCGTATGGTCGTGGTACTGGTGCCTGCGGCTGATAAGAGGGATATCTAAAAGCTTCACCTCCTTGATCTCTTTGGGGATATCCATACGGTCTCACATAAGGCTGGGTGGGTCTGGTTTGCCTATTGTAAGGGCAATTCTCTGTGCTATGGTTTGTATATCTTTGCTCTATACTGCAATATTGTAGAGGTCCGGGGACAGAGGGTCTATGATGAGCATAGGCAGGTAGTGGGACTACTCCCCTAGTACACAAATGAGAAGGATGATCACCTCCGCACTGCATACATCTTCTAAGCATAGGCAGTCTCATAGGATTAGTGGGATAATTCCTCTGTCCTTGAACATTCAGTTTTTTTGCTACTAAATCTGCTATTTCCTCCACATTGTTTTTAGAGTTTGATGTGCTACTGGCTGACTCTTCGCTTTTCAAACTACCTTGAGGTATTTTCAAGTCTTCTGCAAGGTTGTCTTCTAAGTCTATACATTCCTTCATACACTCTTGCAAAGTTTGAACCCTCTTTACATACACTAATGACCTCAAAGTTCCGTTCAACAATCCTTCCAAGAATAATGATACCATTTTATTTTGGGTAGGCCTCTCCTCTACAGGGCATCTATCCACATACTGCTTGAATCTTCTTGCAGCCAATCTCACTGACTCGGTAGGGACTTGCTTGAAGCTGTGGATTAATGATGAAGAATTGTTTTTAATTCCTGATTTGGTAAATTCTTCAATCATTTCTTGATATACCTGCTCCATGTTCTGAAAGGTATTAGGGTCCAATGGCTGAAACCAAGCCAAAGCTGTGTCTGACAAGGTAAGGCCAAAAGACTCATACTGAATCAAAAAGTCTTCTACCTGCTCGGCTCTAACTACTTGTTTAAATTCTGCTATATGATTGTAAGGTTCACTAGAGCCATCATAGTGAGTTCTCATGCACTTGGCAACTTGGATCGGCCTTAGTCGTCTTCCTGCTTCAGGTTGTCTAGGCATCACTGGGAAAATTGGTCTTCCTATTGGTATGCCTGGTCCTCTTACTACCGGTGGTCTGACTGGAGCATGAGCTCCATGTCTTGGGTCAATAGCTGGTTGAGGCCGGTAATTAGGGTTAATTGCAGGCATTGCAAATTGCACATGTGGTCTGACTGGGATCTGGGTTTGTTGTGTTTGTTGTGTTTGTCCCGACTGTTGATATGAATCATTCTGCGATGTTCCAAGTGGGTTCCGTGAAGTAGTGGCTTGGTCCCTAGGGGGAAACACTGGGATATTCTGATATTTCAACTCAGCTCTCTCTAATTCTGTTAATGGCCAATATCTTCTCTGATTTTTATCCAAATATGTGATGATGGTGGGGAACTCAGGATCTTGTAACTCATAGATGGTAACTGGATTAGGAGCAGCTTCCCATATAGAGGAATGGGCTCTAAGCAGATGCTCCATCCCATTGATCAAATATACATCTATTAGAGTGTCATCCTGGGGAATCAGGTCTCCTCTCCAAATTTTAGTAATCGTAGATCTCCCTCTAGGAGTAGTTACTTGCTCTTCGCTTCCACCTCCATTTAAGCTTGAAGCATTATTTTCTTCACCATGCTCATTAATGTTTTCCGGGTGTTCTGTGACCACGTATTGAATATCTTGTTTGTCCATGTAAAAACCTCCTACGTATTTGACTGCTGGTCTAGGCACTATGTAAGCCTCTGAAGCCTTCTTCAGTCTGGCCACTGATCTGTTTAGACCATCCAAATAAATAGGGATCTCATTGTGGTTGGTGTTCACATACTCCAAGGAGGTTCTGTATTCTCCCTCAATGATTGACATCATGCCAATCATGGGTACTGTGTTTTGCATATCCTCTGAAGCCATGGGAATTTCTCCTTCTGACTCACTGGAGGTCTCCGAGTAATGTGAACGGTTACTTGGCTCTGCTACACTACCTACAGAAGAAATTACACTTCTTCGGCTTCCTAGGGTTCTTCCGGATCTCAGGTTCATCCACTTAAGAGCTCTGATCAGTCTTTGATACCCTTGGGCTTTTGGCACTCTTCTCTACAGGTCAAAAATGTCTAGAAGACTTGGGTTGGAAAGAAATAACTGAAGAAGAATTTTCTACAATCACGATACTTGTTTCCAAAAATCCACGATACACGATCTGTGTTCAGACGATACACGATCTCTGACAAATATCGCGATACCGGCTAGACGATACCGATACTTGAAGGCAAACAATACACGATATTTGGTCACAGGCGATACACGATACTTCGAATAGACGATACTCGATATGTGGGAAGTATCGCGATCTTTGATCTAAGCGATCTCTGGGCCAAACGATACTTGGCTGGAAACGATATACGATACTTAATATCCCCGATACACGATCTCTGAACTGAAACGATCGACGATACACGATATCTGGTAAATATCGCGATCACTGAAAATCAGACGATACACGATATTTGAACCAAACGATACTTCAGACAAACGATACACGATCGGCAGCAAGTATCGCGATCTCTGAGAAGCGATACACGATACTTCAGCTCAACGATACTTGATCTCTCGCAAACGATCGCTGGCAAAACGATACACGATACCTGTCAGGTATCGCGATCTTTGACCAAACGATACTTCTCAAGTATCGCGACTGGTACGAAACAATACACGATCCACGATACTCAATAGACGATCGCTGGCAAACGATCTCTGACCAAGTATCGCGATCGGTATGAAACGATACACGATCGATGGGAAATATCGCGATACTCAACCACAGGAGCAAAACGATACTTGATAAGTATCGCGATACTCGACCGCGGGAGTAAGACGATACTTGACCCTTAGACAAATTTTAACAAATGTTTTTGAAGTTTTAGTTTGATGCCCTTGACCTCCTAGCTCCTCTCTCCTCTCCTCACTCTCTGAACCAAACAAAACACACCTTTTTACCCCTTGAAAGCTCTAACGATACCTGGCGCAGATCGTTTTTCTTTCCTAACTTGATTTGCTTGAGAAATTTTGATTAAAATGGTGGGCTAGCTCACCTTGGTAGTTCCTGTGAGCTCTTTGTCACTTCCCCTAGCTCTGTGCAACCCCAAATTGCTTGGTTCCTCGCCCACGATCTCTGCCACAGCTCACGCGATACTCGACAGTCTCTCTCACGATACTTGCTCAAAAACAAGTGATTTTCAAAATGACTCTTTTTGGCTTTTATACTTGGGATTTTCTTGCTTACAAAAAGGAAACTTTGCTGAACAAAACTAAACTCTACCCTAATGACTTGGTCTACTCTCTCACTATTCCTACTCTACTCCTTCTACTCACTTCCCTAAACTAACAACTCACTACACACACTCCAAGAATGATAAGTAGCAAGTGCGGCTGAAAATGACTTACCAAAGAAGAGAAGATTTCCACTCCTCTACTTACTTCAATGCAAAAAGCTACTTACCATCACACGAACGCCTCGGTTTGATTCGTCACTCCCCGGCAACGGCGCCAAAAAGTGTGTTGACCTAAGCACCAACTTAGGGACTTGCGGAGAAAGAGACTATACCTCAATCCCCTCACAAGTGCATATAGTGGGGATACACGCTTTTAATTATCAATCCAAAGAGTATACAAACCTAGCCGAGTGTATGAAGACATGCAATCATGTAATGGTCAATACAAGTGAACTACTCAAAGAATGTAAATGAAGCAAAGACTTATCCAAACAAGCTCCAACTGTTGGTCAAGGCGAAACGATACTTGGTGCAGCAGCCGTCAGTATTTTGGACTTTTCTCCCAGCTCCGAACTCCAAATATAGCGAATAGCATATGCGTTTCGAAGCTCTCGAGAAGACGCATCCAATGGCAGTGATTTCACTCAATTTTGATGCTCCTACTTCAAGTTATGGGCAAAATACTGAGTCGCGGGAATACTTTCCTACACTTCAGCACTTCCAACACTTCGCACACACCTTTCCTACCGCAAAGAAACACTTTCATGGATAGACAACACTCACAAGCACTCTTTCCAAGCAATACACATGCATACAAGCTCACGAAGAAGAAGATAAGGAGGGAAGAAGACACAAATTCGAATTTCTGTGCTCTCTCTTCTCACAATGGCAAAAAGTTCTTTACAAAGAGTCACATTTGACTTATATACTAGTGCCCTAAAAATGGTCCTTTCACACAAGAAACCGGCACTTTATTCACTAAAAGACTAAATTTCTACTATTTTACATGGGTAAGCTTCTAATCTTCTGTGGGGATGCATCTAGAGGACTCCTCTAGTGCCTTTACAACAGAAAATATATTACAAGAATGATTATGATACAAAAAATGTGATGTCCAAATCGGAAAAATTTTGGGGCCCGTCTTTTTCTCTGCTTTGTGCGCTCTTTGGCTCTGCAACATTGTGTCTCTAATTGTGGTCTATGTAGAAGATGCAACATTCCAACCTATAGATTGTTTTGCCACAAATGAATGTCATGAACTTCCTTTCTCTTTTCATGTGTCTTTTGCAATGTCTTTTTTGTATTCATGCAAACTCTTCTATCCTGTTGAGTGATGAGAGTTTGGTAGAAAATAATAGATTCTTTTTTGCTTGTATAGAATCTATCCTAGGAGAACCATGTAAAAACTCAAAAGGCTCAAATTGAATTTACTCCATACACCAATTGAGGGGGAGTGACCTGTGGCTTCTTTGCATGCTAACCTATAGGCCCATAACCTTGAGTTGGTTATAAGGGTCTTCCATGTTCATTTTAGTATGATTTATTTTACGAGATACGCTAAACCAACTAAATATGAATGCCCTAAGTAGTAGGCCTTAGAATAAATTCCTTTTTTATTAGGGCTATTAATACCTTGTTTGTTGACTCTCCTTACACATTTTCCCTTGAATAGTAAGCACATGAAGTGCGATGGAGAATCTTGTACTTATTAAACATTTCATACAATATTTTGTTGAAAAAATAGGTCCTGCTCATGAGAACGTATGGTGGATAGTTTAGCATCCAAGAACTCATCTTGCACTCTAATGTCTTGGTTCTCTAGACTAACTCTAGAAAGATTATCATCCATTTTCTTTACCTAGTCTATGCACTATGACAAAATCAAATTCTTGGAACAACAAGAGGCATCTCTAGACTCTTCATGTTTCTTATGGCCTATTCAATATATAATTTAATGGTTGATGATCCATAATAATCATAAAGTTTACCCTTAGCAAATAATGTTAGAATTTTTGCACTAAAAATAGTGTTGCCAAAGATTCTCTTTCAATGATACTGTAGTTCTTCTCAGTCAAAGACAATATTCAACTTGCATATTGGATGGATCTATCTAATTTGTACTCTTCAATATGTTGTGTGAGGATTATCCCCACCACATAGGCACTGACATCCACATGTACATGGAAGTATTTATAACAATTTGGATTGCCTAGGATAGGTCCATCCACAAGGTTTGATATGAGAGCCTGGTAAGTTTCCTCTTCCTTGTCCCACTTAAATGGGACATCTTTACTTGTAAGCCTTGCAAGTGGTCGAGCTATGTATGCGTAAATTTTGATACACCTTCTATGATATCCAATATGACCCAAAAAATTTGTATTTCATTCAATATCTTAGGGTTGGGAAGCTTCAATATAGCTAGAATTTTATCTGGGTTAGAAGCCATACCTTTGGCAAACACTACATGTCCAAGAAGGGTACCCTCTATCACTAGAAAGTGACACTTGTTTGGATTCAACTTCAGCTTAGTTTCCCTCCATCTATTGAAGAATTGTTGCAACTATGCTAGGTGATCATCTAAGTAGTTCACAAGAGTACTAGAACAAGTACCTAAGTAGGAGGAAAATTCATCAATGAAGATTTGATGGGCTTCCAAAAGCATGGGTCCAAAGATAAGGTTCACAATTTTATTGAAAGTGGGAGGAGCATTTCTAAGGCTAAATGACATTTTTACATCAGCATAGGTTCCACAAGGTTTGATGAAAGCCATCTTTTCTTGATCCTGTGAGTGATGGATATCTTATTGTACCCAGTAAATCCATCCATGAAGTCATACAATGTATGCCCATGTATTTTATCAATAAACTATTCTTCAAATGGCATAGAAAACCCATCATGAACTATTATCTTGTTGAGTGCTCTAGATTCCACACATATTTGAATTTCAGTAGTGTTTTTTTTTGGCACAATGACCATGGGAGAAAGTCATTATGAGTGCTCCACTAGGATAGTAGTTCCAACATACTCCATTTTTTGAATCTCTTGATAAATAGCTTCAACATACTTTGGAATCAACATGTATCTTTTACCCTTTACTGGTGTGGTTCATTCTACTAATGGAATCCTATGTTCACCAAAACCTCGAGGTACTCCTTTGAAATCCTTGTAATGCATGCACATACATTAGTGCAAGTTTTGATAAAAGAGTTACTATTGAGCACAACTCAAGATAGCTCCATAACCATGTGGCCACCAATATAGGACAAGGGTTGTCTTTGTTGCCCAACTCAATTTCTTTGACATCGTTTCGTTCCATCAATGTGTGAGGAATCATGCTTTGATTGCGCTTTCAGTGATGCGTCATATAGTTCCACACGTTCGGTCATGTTCTACATCGAGACAAGCATGGGACACCCTTGCTTCTTTGTATGCCATGCATAATGAAGCACGTGTTGCATACTTGAGGATGTATGTATGGCTGAAAATGAGTCGGTGGATGTGTATGTGACACACATCAAGGACTTGAAAGAGCAATTGGCAAACATAGATGAGATTATTCGAGATGCATCAGCCATTTCTACATTGTTGAAAGGATTACCAGAATCTTTTCAAAGCTTTGCTACTACACTCCATTTGGTTGCAAAAAAAAATCCTAATATGTATGCATTTGTTGAGGTTGTGTCTCTTCTTTTGCAAGAAGAAAAATCTAGAGTGAATAGGAGTGGTTTGATTGAGGGAACGCAAGCACTTCCTATCTCACAAAAGGGGAAAAGCAAGTATGGTTCAACTTTGGGTTCATCAAAACCAAAGCCTCAACCTTCCTCTTCCACTCATTCCTCTAATGATGCTGATTTGCAAAAGAAGAAGAGATGAAAATATTGCTGAAAGGTTGTTCATATTATTGATGAGTGTAGAAAGCTTGCTAAACACAATGAAAAGAAGAAGGAATCCGACATGTCTATTGCTGAAAATTCAGCAAATGCAAAGAATGATGAAGCTAACATGGCTCAAGTTTTTTGGGCATGTGTTATTACATGTCATTATGATGCATCTTTGCATTCTAAATGTATGGTTGTGAGTGAGGCTGATTTGGATTGGTTCTTTGATAGTGGTGCTTCAAAGCACATAACATCATGCAAACGATTTTTTGCCTGTTTGAAAGATGCATCCAAAGTGTTGGTGCAAACAAGCCTACACACATTGGCTTGAACCCTTAGACTCATTAAAGACTAGCATGGATAAAGGTTTATCAAAGCTTCACTCAAAGCAAGGTTCATGTGAACATATGCTTATATGTTCTTACTTCTTTACCCCTTGTAAAAGTCTAAGTGACTTGACATTTGGTTGTAATCACTTTAAATCATCCACCTACCACTAGAGTCGTGGAAACTTGATTGTTGAGATGGAGAGAATATCTCCCTACTTTTAGAGGAGAGATTCAAGGGAGCCTAAGTTTGAATTTCAAATTCAAATGATCTCAAAACTTCTATAAAATATACAATCAAAATAGTCGCGGTTAGTACTGCCATTCTAGCTCACTCCCCGAGGCAAAATTTCATTGTAACTCATTGTGTGTGAGGGCTACTCTATACCCAACATCACACTACCTCATTTAGCTCTGCTTGGCAAGCTAATGAGATTGTACAAACACATATATCAATAGAAGTATACATTCATCATCTCTGTTTTGTCTGAGTCATCTACTCCAAGTCTGTCAACTTCAAAGAGGCATTGCTCTGGATCTACTGAACCAAATCAAGAGATCTATAGCTCATTGGAACCAGCTCAAAGTCTACTACAAGCATACAAAGTTTCAAAGGATTCCATTCAGCCATTTGGGAGAAAATCAAGTCGAGGTGCACACTGGTATTTGTCTGCAGAGTTCCTGAAAAGTCGGGGGTGATTATAATTTTGCTAAACTTATTTCTCAGTGCATAGTTTGTCAATTGAAGTGATTCCACTTGTGATTGGTAGCTTACTAAGGTATATTGATACTCCCAAAAGGAATTGTTCCAATTTTAAGTGTGCTGGACACACTGAGTAAAAGTCTGAGCAGGTATCATTACAAGAATAGAAAGTTTTTGGTTGATTTTTGAAGAGCCAACTTATCTGTTTTGGTCTGATCATTACCCAAACCATTTCCAAAGTACATATATAGTTTCTTTATGTCATTTGGAAGCTAAGCAAGTGTACTAAGCATTTCTGAAGAGAAAAGAGGGCAGGTGTGAAGCAGGTTTTGCAGCACCAACTGATTTCCTGAGTGCATCCATCCATCACTCTCAACAGTGGTATCAGAGCAAAACAAGGTAATCATGGGTGATGGTTTCCCTTCTTTCATTGACAAATTGGACAGAAACAACTATCAAGCTTGGTCATTGAGAATGAAGACCTTTCTACAAGGGAGAAGTTTATTTGGATACATATCAGGAGATGAGGAGTTGCCCTCATTCAAGACTAGAGGACTACCTACAAAGGATGAGCATGAAAGACTTAACCAATGGTGTGCAAAGGATGCTTTGGCAAGGTCTTATCTCTTAAACTCTATATCTGACTTTCTTTTACCTCATGTAAGGAATTGTAAGACTTCCCAAGAGACTTGGGAAACCTTGTCAAATTACTTTTCTTCCAACACAAGGGCTAGAAAGAACCAATTATGGATAGAATTCACAACACTGAGGAAGCAGCCCAAGCAATCAGTCTCAGATTATGTGACAAAGATCAAAGATGTGGCAGACCAACTAGCAAGCATTGGAGAGGAAATTGAAGAGGAGCAAATAGTCAGGCAAGTGACAAATGGACTCAAGGCAGATGATAAGTGGGAAAGTTTCACCACTGCAATGGACCTCTACATGGACATGCATACCCCTGATCTCACAACACTCATGGGTCAACTATTTACACATGAAGCAAAGTTCACCAAAGCTGGAGATCAATCAAAAGGTAATAACCCCTCTGCTCTCTTTACTGATAAGAAAGTTAAAGATAAAGGTAAGAAGAAACAGGATGAAGAAGGCTCTACCTCTCAAGCCAATTATGCAGGAAGAGGTAGGTCATCTAGAGGAAGAGGCAGAGGAGGTAAGTCAGGTAGGGGGAGACCCTACAACTCATCACCTTGCAACATCTGTGGGTTGTCCAATCATACCACAGATGAATGCTACAAGAACTACAAAAATCAGAGAGGAAGAGGCTACTCAAGAGGTGGATACTCTCAAGGGAGAGGCAGATTCAACCAACATCAAAGCTACAATGGGTACAACAACCAATACAACAACAACTACAACAACAACCACAATGGAAACTACCAAGGTGGATTCAGAAATAGAAGAGATTACAACAACTACACAGAGGAGCAGGATGACTCCTTATTGATCATGAACATGACCTCCAAGATAGGTACAAATGATGATCATTTATTTTACATTGACTCAGGATGTTCTAACCATGTAGCTGGCAATGTGGCACTACTTTCTGATTTGGAAGAGCCCAAGGGCAAACATCAGGTACAAACAGGTGATGACACTAAGCACTCTGTGGTCAAAGTTGGAAATGTGAAGACATGTGATGGTAATCAGAACCTATTAAGCAGGGTACTCTATGTACCAACAATAACTAAAAATTTAATGAGTGTTGGTCAGATTGTGGAGAAAGGTTTGCAGGTCAGATTCACACAACATGGAGCATATGTGGAGGACCCAAAACAAGGATTCAGAAGGATAGCTAAAGGAGAGAAATCAGGTAGACTATTTACATTTGAGCTAGAGGATACAAAAAACATTGCTTTGTATAATTATAAGGATCAGACACTCTCAGAGTTAGAGATATGGCACAAAAGATTAGGGCACATAGGTGAAAGGACTCTTAAGCAAATGTGCAGGGATCAATGTGTGCTTGGGATACCTAATGTATCCAAGCAACACATGATTTACAAATGTGGATCATGTCAATTTGGTAAGTCTCACAGATTACCCTACTCAAGAAAAGGTTTCATGCATGAAGACTACTTAGACTTGGTACACACAGATGTTTGGGGACCTAGCAAGGACCCTTCCATTTCTGGTTCAAGATATTATGTGTCTTTTATTGATGACTATAGCAGGTGGACCATTTTATACTTTATGAAGCATAAAGATGAAGTGTTTAATTGTTTCAAGAGGTATCTTGCACTTGTTGAGAATCAAACAGGTAGAAGCTTGAAGAGGCTAAGATCAGATGGTGGAGGAGAGTATTTCTCCAATGAGTTTGAAGATTTCTTGCAGGAAAGAGGCATCAAGAGAGAGATCACTACCAGATATTCACCTGAACAAAATGGGGTAGCAGAAAGAAGGAATAGACTTATAGTGGAAACAGCTAGGTCTATGCTCAATGAAAAAAGGTTGCCAAATTACCTATGGGCAGAGAGTGTATCCACTGCCACTTACCTCATCAACAGGTTGCCATCCAAATCACTTGATGGCATGACTCCATATGAAGCATGGCATGGTAAGAGACCCTCTCTGGATCATTGCAAAATCTTTGGTTGTATAGCATATGTGCATATTCCCTCACAGGTAAGAGGAAAGCTAGACCCAAAGGCAGAGAAATGTATCTTCATTGGCTATGATTTAAACCAAAAGGGATACAGATTCTACAACCCCACAAACAAAGGCTTTAAGGTAAGCAGAGATGTCATATTTGATGAGAATGACTCATGGTATGAGAATGAATGCAGGAAAGTGAGTCTACCCTATGACATGGAGGAAGATTTCCCAAAGCTTACTAAGGAAGAGCCAACTCAGCAAGAAGACTCAAGCTCAGATGATGATACCATAAACCTTGAAGAGTTCAAAGCATGGAAATCCAAAGGAAAGATGAAGATGAAGCAATTGGAGGACAAAGCAGAAACTTCTACTCAAGCTATGAGAAGATCTCAGAGAGAGAAGAAGAAGCCTATCAGATTTGGGTATGACACATCACTTGTAACTAAACATTCTGTATATCTTGCAAAAGACTTGTTGAATGAAGAACCAGGTACCTATGAAGAAGCAATTACAAAGCCAGAATGGAGAGAAGCCATGGATGAGGAGATAGAAGCCCTCCAAGAGAGTGATACTTGGGACTTGGTACCCAAGAAGGATACTATGAAGGTAATAGGATCCAGATGGATCTACAAATTGAAGAAGAATTCAGATGGAACAATTAACAGGTACAAAGCTAGGTTGGTAGCCAAGGGTTTTGCACAAACCCAAGGCATTGATTATGAGGAGACATTTTCTCCTGTGGCCAAGATGCCAACTATCAGAGTTTTGGTGAGTGTAGCTGCATCCAAGAATTGGAACATGTACCAATTGGATGTGAAGAATGCATTCTTGAATGGATGGATATCTGAAGAAGTCTACATGTCACAACCACCTGGCTATGAAGATCCAAGAAAGGTACATTATGTTTGTAAATTGAAGAAGGCTCTGTATGGTTTGAAGCAGGCACCTAGAGCATGGAACTACAGATTGACCACCTACCTCCAAGACCAAGGATTTGTGATGAGCAAAGCAGACACTTCTCTATTCATAAAGAGAAGTAATACAGAGGTAATTTACTTATGTGTTTATGTTGATGACATCATCATTACAGGGAATGATGTCAATGGGATTAGACACATCAAAGGACAGATGATGAAAGAATTCAAGATTAGTGATCTTGGATTACTAAAATATTTTCTAGGTCTTGAATTGATCTACACAAACTCAGGTATATACATTACTCAAAAGAAGTATGTACAGGATATGGTCAAGAAGTTTGGTTTGCAGGATGCCAAGGTATCTACTACTCCAATGGAGGTTAACCAAAAGCTAAGTGCTCATGAAGGAGAAGAAATCAAGGACATTACAGGATACCAAAGTATGGTGGGTAGTTTGAATTATGCTACCTTGACAAGAATTGACATAGCATATGGTGTAAGTGTGCTTAGTCAATTCATGCACAAACCTAGAGTACCTCATCTAGAGGCAGCCAAGAAGATCTTGAAGTACCTCAAAGGAACTCAAAGTCATGGTTTGTATTTCCCTTATACATCAGATATTGACATTAAGGTTTATTCAGATGCAGATTGGGCAGGATGCAAGGATGATAGGAGGAGCACCTCAGGGTACATTTGTTTTGCAGGAGACAAGCCTATTTCTTGGTCAGCTAAGAAGCAACCTACAGTGGCATTGTCATCCACTGAAGCAGAGTATAGAGGACTTGCAAATGCTACTCAAGAAGCTATCTGGTTGAAGCTTCTTTATACAGAGTTAGGTCTACATACAAGACCACCTATTATCTTTGGAGACAATACTAGCTCTCTTCATCTTGCAGCAAACCCAATTTATCATGCCAGAACAAAGCACATAGAGGTTCATTACCACTATGTGAGAGAGAAATTGCTAAGTAAAGATATACAATTGACATATGTATCTACTAATATGCAATGTGCAGATTTACTTACAAAGGCATTGGATGGAACCAAGTTATGCAGATTCAAATCTATGATTGGATTGCAGGAACTGATTGAAGAATGAAAGAGAAGACTTAAGCCAAAGTGTTTGGCTTGAGGGGGAGCTGTTGGTGCAAACAAGCCTACACACATTGGCTTGAACCCTTAGACTCATTAAAGACTAGCATGGATAAAGGTTTATCAAAGCTTCACTCAAAGCAAGGTTCATGTGAACATATGCTTATATGTTCTTACTTCTTTACCCCTTGTAAAAGTCTAAGTGACTTGACATTTGGTTGTAATCACTTTAAATCATCCACCTACCACTAGAGTCGTGGAAACTTGATTGTTGAGATGGAGAGAATATCTCCCTACTTTTAGAGGAGAGATTCAAGGGAGCCTAAGTTTGAATTTCAAATTCAAATGATCTCAAAACTTCTATAAAATATACAATCAAAATAGTCGCGGTTAGTACTGCCATTCTAGCTCACTCCCCGAGGCAAAATTTCATTGTAACTCATTGTGTGTGAGGGCTACTCTATACCCAACATCACACTACCTCATTTAGCTCTGCTTGGCAAGCTAATGAGATTGTACAAACACATATATCAATAGAAGTATACATTCATCATCTCTGTTTTGTCTGAGTCATCTACTCCAAGTCTGTCAACTTCAAAGAGGCATTGCTCTGGATCTACTGAACCAAATCAAGAGATCTATAGCTCATTGGAACCAGCTCAAAGTCTACTACAAGCATACAAAGTTTCAAAGGATTCCATTCAGCCATTTGGGAGAAAATCAAGTCGAGGTGCACACTGGTATTTGTCTGCAGAGTTCCTGAAAAGTCGGGGGTGATTATAATTTTGCTAAACTTATTTCTCAGTGCATAGTTTGTCAATTGAAGTGATTCCACTTGTGATTGGTAGCTTACTAAGGTATATTGATACTCCCAAAAGGAATTGTTCCAATTTTAAGTGTGCTGGACACACTGAGTAAAAGTCTGAGCAGGTATCATTACAAGAATAGAAAGTTTTTGGTTGATTTTTGAAGAGCCAACTTATCTGTTTTGGTCTGATCATTACCCAAACCATTTCCAAAGTACATATATAGTTTCTTTATGTCATTTGGAAGCTAAGCAAGTGTACTAAGCATTTCTGAAGAGAAAAGAGGGCAGGTGTGAAGCAGGTTTTGCAGCACCAACTGATTTCCTGAGTGCATCCATCCATCACTCTCAACACAAAGGAGGACATATGGTGTGTGCAAACTATGCCTCTTATCCTATCATTGGAGTAGGAGAAATTGAGCTTACGACTGCAAATGGAGGTGTGATTCTCTTGAAAAGTGCATTGTATGTGCCCGATATAAAGAAGAACTTAATTGCACTTCCGTTGATCGCTAAAGTTGGACTTCATGTACACTTTGTTGATGATAAATGTATGGTTCACGATTTCAACAAGGGCGATGTCATCGTGATGTCCAATACATTATGTAATAGCTTGCATCACATGGATACGTAAAATAGGGCTGCCTCGAATGCTTTAGTTACTCATACTTCTTCCATGGCTGAAATGGAGCTTTGGCATGCTCATTTTGGTCACTTAAACTTCAATAGTTTGCTTTACCTGCAAAAGAAGGACATGGTTATTGGCTTGCCTACACTTGAGTCCATTGAAAAGCATGCATCTGAATGTTGCATTCTTGGAAAAATGCATCATGCTTCTTTTCCAAAAGATAGTCATACACACACTACAAGAAAATTGCAAATTGTTCATAGTGATGTATGTGGTCCTATCAAGACTCCATCTTTTGGGAAGCATGTATATTTTGTTACCTTCATTGATGATTGTTGCAGAGCAAAGAGGCACGAAAGAGGAGCTCCCAAAATTTTCAAATTAATGGGCATATTTTTCTTCTTCAGAGTCTTAGGAAAGTCCCTAAAGCCATGTAAATGCACTAGAGGAGTCCTCTAGATGCATAATCCCAAATCATTGTAATATATTTCTTGTAAAAATAGTAGGAAAATAGAGATTAGCCAATAAAGTGCCGGTCTCTTGTGTGAAAGGACCATTTTTAGGGCACATTTATATAAGTCAATTTGTGGCTCTTTGTAAACACTTTTTGCCATTGTGAAGAAGGACAGCCCCTGAATTTCGAAATTGCTTCTTTCGTGCAGATTTTGATCTTCTCATTGATCTTCTATATGTGTGTAATGCTTGGAATGTGTGTGTAAAACTGTTGTCTATCCCTCCCACTGTTTTTGAGCTACTCTAGTGTGTGTGTGAGCTAGTACGAGTTGTGGAGTGAGTGTGTGTGGTTTCTTCCATTCACTGTTTTGGTCATAACTTGAAGAGTGGTTATCAAAATTGAGTGAAAATACCACTAATAGATGCGTCTCGTCGAGAGCTTCGAAAGGAAGCCATTATTGGCCATATTCGGGGTTCGGAGCTGGGAGATATCCTCGATTTAGTGAAAACTAATGTAAGTGGTATCGCGACAGACATTTTCAGTAGTTAAAGTGAGTTTGAGAGATAGAAGAGTCTTTTCTCATGCATGCAAGCTGAACCACTTCATTTATCATCACGAGTTCACACGTCCTCATATGCTTGGTTAGGCCAGTTCTTCGGATTGACAAATAAGCGTGTGTCAATTCCCCACTATACACACTTGTGTGGAAAATGAAATTTAGTCTCTTTGGCACAAGTCCCTAAGACTTCTTGACTTAGGTACACACATTTTTGGCACCATTACCAGGGAACACACTCAATCAAGGTGCCTTCGTGATGGTTATACATCGAGAGTGAGGAAATCGTACTTGTAGAAGTGAATTCGTTTAGTGGCAAGTAGTCAAACACTTCAGCACTTGTTACTTCACATCCCGGAGGTGTGTGTAATGAGTTTTTAGGTTTAGGGTTAGAACAAAGGGAGAGAAGAAAGAGTTAGGGTTAGGTTAGGAAGAGATTTGGAGGAGAAGTAAGTGAAAAAGTATGAAGAAAATCCCAAAAAATTGTCAAGATAGTGTAGGATAGGCCTTAGTTCTCAAAAAGTATAAAAACCAGAAAATTTTAGCTCCCAAAGCTAGCTAGTGACCTCAAGGTTTGAGCATAGCAACCAAGAGGTAAGCTACAATCAAACATTAATCTCAAAAATTTTGAAAATCTGCATTTCCACGTGATTAAAAGCACATTTGGTATCGCAAGGTGGGACAGAGCGTTTCTAGAAGTCCTTTGAGTGAGACAGTAGGCTAGGAGTGAAGAGGGGTGAGAGAAGAGAAAGGGGATGAAAAAAATTCTGAATTTGGAGGTGTCTTGGCTTGAGTATCGCAATCGGTTGAGTTTTTGGTATCGTGATACCAAAAATTCCCTTGTATCGTGACACTTGCCGAAGTATCGTATCTTCGATTACCAGCCTTGGTATCGTGATACCACTTTTGGTATCATATCACCTAGTTGGTATTGTGATTGCACTTTACCAAGTGGTATCGTATCGCGGTCCACTTTTGGTATCGTATCGCCTCACTTTCTTGTATCGTATCGTGAACCTTTTTGGTATCATATCGTCCAAAAAGTGGTATCGTATCGTGAGCCTATGTCGTATCGTATCGTCAGAATTCTCAGTATCGTATCACCCGGTGCATAGGCATCGTATCATCTGTTGCTTAAGTATCGTATCGTCCAGTTTTCTGGTATCGTATCGTGGACTCCCTAGGTATCGTATCGTGAGCCTACGTGGTATCGTATCGGCCAGTTTCCAGTATCGTATCGTCCCCATCTTAGTATCGTATTTCGCACGAAGTGGTATCGTATCGTGCATTAGTCTGGTATCGTATTGTCCAGATTTGAGGTATCGTATCTCCAGAGATTCAAGTATCGTATCATGCTCAATAGCGATCTCGTATCGTATCGTATGTCCGAGTGGTATTGTATCGCCTATTGCCATAGTATCGTATCATTTAGAGAAGTGGTATCGTATCGTCTAGTCCTCTGGTATCATATCGTGGACTTCGCAGGTACCGTATCATGAGCCTACGTGGTATCGTATCATGCAGTTTCCAGTATCGTATCGTCTGACGAGCAGTATTGCCTAGTGCAGTATTGCCAAAGGTGGCATCGCCCAAAACATTTGGAGCATTTTCAAGGGTAAATTTGAGGCATTTGAGGAACCACTTAGGGAGAGTTTTAGAGGTCTAGAGAGCCCCAGGAGGGTGAATGAACTTGAGATCAAGAAGGGTTCTAAGTAGTCGGAGAAGTGTCATATCATCTGTTGGAAGTATCGCTCAGGTCAGTCACCGATCTATCTATTCGGATACCTCTAGCGACTCAGAGGGGGAGATACCCATGGCCTCAAAAGACATGCAGGGTCCCGCTCTTGAGAGAAACTTCATGACCGTTGTAGAAGGAGAATACCGCACCTCCTTGCAGTATGTTTCCACTAATGCCCAGGAGATCCCCATCTACCTGGATGGGTTAAACAGATCTGTGGCTAGGATGGTGACTTCCCTAGATGCAACAATTGTGCCCAGACCTGATGTCAAGTATGAAGGTGGAGCATACATGGACAAGTTTACATAATGACTCAATATCCTGATTTGATCAATGAGAGAGGAGAGTTAGTGGGACAAGAAAACTCAAGGAGACCAAACCCTAAGGAGTTAGTAACTACCCCTAGAGGCAAGTCAATAGTAACGCGAGTCTTGAGAGGGGACTTGATACCTCAAGACAACTACTTACTGGAAGTCTATTTGATCCATGGATCAGAGTTGTTACTTGAAACTGACTCACCGAGTCAAGGAAGAGAAGAAAGTACGATGACATTTTATGAGCTAAAGGATCTGGAAGACGAGTCTAGAGTAACATACCTAGACAAGAACCAGAGAAGGTATTGGTTGGTAGATGCCATAGACAGGGCTCGATTGAAATACATGGGATTGCCTGTATTCCCTCAGAGAGAGCAGGCAACCACCTCTCAGAACCCCTTCGGAACACAACAAGAGGCAGAGCAATCAATGTCTGGACAAACAAGCCAATGGAGCGTTCTGAACCATGCTCACGTACAATTCGGGACTCCGGGAATGCAAACACACAATCAGACCCACCCTGGAATAGGAAATCAATACTGACCTCCAGTAGGCCACGACCACCAATAGGAGTGCAGCCCAGGATACCCCCAATTAGACCAACAATCCCTACCTTCCCTGTAATTCCCAGACCGCCAGAACCAATGAGAAGATTGAGACCTATTCAGGTGGCCAAATGCGTGAGGAACCATTATGATGGAATGGGAGAACCTTACGACCACATTGCTGAATTTAAACAAGTTTTGAGAGATGAACAAGTAGATGACTTCTTTGTGCAATATGAGTCTTTTGGACTCACCCTCACAAGAACGGCTCTGACTTGGTTCCAGCCATTGGACCCCAACCAATTTGGAAATATGGATCAATTCTTTCAAGAATTCATAGGGGAATTCACTAAGAGGGGGATTAAACACAATTCTGCGTCTTTAATCCATAGTTTAAACAGAACCCTAATGAAACCGTGAACACAGCTGCCCGAAGATTCAACCAGTATGTGGATAGATGTCCGGTAGCAGAAATACCTACACAACAAAAAATGATATCATTGTTTTTGGATGGACTAACGAATGGGACTCTAAGAATGCTAGTCTATGTGAAGAGGTTACAGACCGTGAGTGAATGTCTTCAAGAGTGTATCAACCTAGAAGACAATCTAGCAGAGGATCTGAAGAGTGCGCCTAGCCCCACTAAATCAGAAGACTCTCGGAGTACGGTTACATCCAATTAGGAGTCCAAGGACAGAAACTATCAACATCAACCCCTAAGAGTACCATGTTGCGAAGGTGTAGTCTATGTGGAGGAGATCACCCCACGCACATGTGTGTACGAGGAGGAACAAGTGTACCACATACATATCCTTACAATAGACAGGCCCATCAAGGAACGGCCCTATATTGTCACATAGAACAAAAATACACTAATCACAACACAGAAAATTGTCCGTTCAATAGGCAGACACGGCCTCTACAACCACCTCAGTATCGACCATATGTGTATCCACCTAGAGAGCCAGGTAGAGATATGCCCAGGTACAATCCCTACCCACCACCACCAGGAGCACCGAGACCATACGAGCAAGCACAATATCCACAACCCCAACCAGTGTTATGACCACAACTGTCACAACCCCAACATGTGGTACCGGTTAAGTACGCTCAACTAGAGGAAAACCTGGAAAGATCCATTGTACTAGCATCACCTATGACTAGCATGGAGTTGACAAACCCAGGTTACGAGCGATCTCCGGGAGAGTACTATCCCTATGACACTAACTTGTCGGAGTATGAACAAAATTATGATCCACACTACTACGGGTACGAAGGATACTAATATTCCTATGGGCCAGAAGTGGCAACATTAATGTACACTGCACCTAAAGCCCAGCCACCTATAAGACCACCCCTCAGACCACCTATGCCAAGAGGACCATGCTATAGATGTGGAGGAGACCACTTCATCAGAGAGTGCAATCGGCCTTACAATCCACCACCTCCTAGGACTTGGGAAGGATATTGTAGTGATTGTGGAAATGAACATCTCTTCCGTGATTGCCCAAAAAACCCCAACAAAGACCCAGGAAACTGCACCTATTAATGTAATAGAAGTGATAGAAGCACCGGGAAGTGATAAGGAATACCTTGTACCATTAAAGGCCATTACACGAGCACAAACGAAGGAACGAGAGGGAAAGCAACCGGATCTGGATCAAACAAACCATAGAACCTTAAACCCCAAAATTCAAATAGTGGAAGATTCAGAGGACCCACGTGAGAATACCCAAAACATGAAAGCACAAAAATGGACAACGAACCTAAAGAAAAGAATGATAAATGTGAGCTAGTGAAAACCCTAGACGAACCAATGTCAACAATACCTGACTTAGAGGTTGACTGGCCAAAAGAATTATGGAATAGAATCCGAGAAGAACATTGGAAGAGGAATGGAGTGACTAAACCTCCCTTTAAGGAATTAGATGTGGAAGTTTATCAGCCAAGTCCCAACATGGAAGAAGTATATGAGGAAGTATCGAGACTACACCGAAATAGAGAAGAAGCTTAGAGCATTTCGACCCTACCCAATTACATGGGAGAGTACAAAAAGGAATCCATGATATTTTGAGCACCCATAGTACGAGGGAAAGGAAAGGGAAACTCAGATAAGAATTCACACAATCTAACAGAACTTAAAAAGACAAAAGTACAATGCCAACTGACTGTGGAAGAACTACTCCGGGTTAAACCGCAAATATGGAAACAATTAGCAGGTCAACTGGAACTAGGGCAGGAGAAGGACGAAAAGGAAGACAAGGGAAAAGAAAGCCCGTCTAAGGTACAAATCCTAGTGGATAAGGTTGGAGAATTTAGCGAAGGAGACAAGGAACACATGTTTACCCCTCACTTACAATGGCTATATGACCAAAGCTATACTAGACACAGGAGCAGGAGTAGGAATTGCCACCAAGGAGATTTGGGAGAAATGGGGAAAGCCTGCCTTAAGACCCACTCGCATGAAGCTCCAATTAGCAGATGGTCATGTTGAAAAACCATTAGGGATATTAGAAAAGATCAAGCTAACAACCTGTGGAGTTGAATTTGAACATACTTTAGCCATCTGTGAATTCGAAAAAGCAAATAATTACAAGATGATATTAGGACAATCCTTTATGAGACAACTTAGGGTAGTGCAAGATTGGGGACGAGACTCTTTATACCTTCAACATCAAGGAAACACCACCAAAATAAACTTGCATACTTTTGCATATCGAGATGTACCCCCACTACAATGGAATCCTATACACAAGGAGGAAGATGATCTATCTATTCATAGCACTGGATCAAGTGACCAATCATGGATGCATGAAGATACCCAATTATGGATGTGTAAAGAAGCCAACAAAGAGGATAATAAAAGGCAGCTATGGCCAATAGGACATCCTAACTACTGACCTGTAGAGGACCCAATTTATATGCCTCAAATCTTTCCTGATGAAACATTTGAACCGCATGGATGGATGGAAATCTTAGCAACCTTGGATGTATGTGTGAATCAAGAAGTTCTAATGATGAATGAATGTGTGGACAAAATTAGGATGTAAATTTGCACACGGTGGTCCTTCAAGAAGTAGAAGCAGGGGAAATATTGGAAAAGGAATGGAAAGAAGAATACGAGAGCATAGAGATGGAACCGGAATTTGACTCTGAAGAATGCTACCTAGAAGCTACTTGAACCGAAGACCAGTATGGAATGACCAAAGTGTTAGCAATAGAAGCAGTCCCCATAGTACCGAAGCAAGAGGAAAGAGTGAGTAAGATCGACCTTTTTGAGGTTCCAGAGCATTTTAAAAGGTACGAAGTAGAAGAGAGAAAGATAGCCATTCAAATGCCTAAGCGAGAGGCTAGAGAAGGAGAAGCGTACAACAACAAAGAACAAACAAAAAAATCATAGTAACAGCGGAAGATGGAGAAGAAAGACGTACATACATAGGTAAAGATGTGTCAACTGAGGAGGAAGAAGAATTAATACAATTGATCCGAGAATATCGAGATGTATTTGCGTGGACATATAAGGATCTCAAAGGTGTGGAACCCTCTATTTGCTCTTGTTGGTGCAAACAAGCCTTCACACTTGGCTTTGATCTGTACCTTGAAGACTCAACATAAGGCTTGGACAATTGGAACCTTGGAAGGCTAAAGTTTGGACCCTTGAAGGAAGTATTCACATGGAACAAGTACCATAGGAACCTAGTCTTATTGTTCTTACCATTTATCTTATGAAAAAGTCTATATGACTTTACCACTCATGTAATCACACCTACTAGACTAGAGTCGTGGAAAAAATTAGATGAATCAGTTGAGGGAATATCTCCCTAAGTCTAGTGGAGAGAATCAAGGGAACTTTAGTTTGAATTCAAATTCAAACACTCTTCAAAACTCCTATAAAAAGGCTATGTAAAAGTCGCGGGTTAGTTTTCACTCTTCCCGAGGCAATTCCAAGCAAATCATTGAGTGTGTGTGAGCTACACTATAGCCTACACCTCTGAGTACCATTGAGCATCACATTACACGCCAATGGGAATGTACAATCATTATAGTTAATAAATATACATACATTCATAGTCTCTGTTTTTCTCTGAGTGATCATCTTCAAGTCTGTCAACTTCAACATGGCATATCTCAAGATGTACTGAACCAAATTGGATGATTCAAAGCTCATTGGAACCAGCTCAAAGTATTCTACAACACTACAAAGTTTCACGTCATTCCATTCAGCCATTTGGGAGAAATTGCAGACGAAGCAGTCTCTGGTATTTTTCTGTGTAGATCCTAAAAAGTCGGGGGTGTCTCTGATTTTGCTAAAGATCATTCTCAGTGTATAGTTTATCAATTGGAGTGATTTAACTTGCTAATGGTAGCTTGTTAAGTTAATTTAATACTCCCAGAAGGAATTAATCCAATTGTAAGTGTGCTGGTCACACTAAGCTTAAGACTGAGCAGGTATCATTACAGGAATAGAAAGTTTTTGGACTTGTGAAGGTTCAAAATCATCTGTTTTGATTTGGTTATTACACAATTATTTTGTAAAGCACATATATAGTTTCTTGGTGTCATTTGGAAGCTCAAGGAGTCTCCTAAGCATATCTGAAGAGAAAGGAGGGCAGGTGTGAAGCAGGTCTAGCAGCACCAACTTGATCTCCTGAGTGCATCCAGCCATCACATCCAACAGTGGTATCAGAGCAAATAAGGTAATCATGGGTGATGGTTTCCCTTCCTTCATTGATAAATTGGATAGAAATAATTACCAGGCTTGGTCATTGAGAATGAAGACCTATCTACAAGGGAGAAGCTTGTATGGATACATATCAGGAGATGAGGAATTGCCCTCATTCAAAACCAGAGGCCTACCTACAAAGGATGAACATGAGAGGCTCAATCAATGGTGTGCTAAAGATGCCTTGGCAAGGTCATATCTCCTAAACTCTATCTCTGATTTCCTTCTACCTCATGTGAGGAACTGTAAGACTTCCCAAGAGACTTGGGAAACCTTGTCAACATACTTTTCATCAAGCACAAGGGCCAGAAAGAATCAGCTATGGATTGAGTTTACAACTCTTAGGAAGCAATCAAAACAATGTGTCTCAGATTTTGTCACCAAAGTCAAAGATATTGCAGATCAACTTGCAAGTATTGGAGAAGAAATTGAAGAAGAGCAAATAGTCAGACAAGTGATCAATGGACTAAAGGCAGATGACAAGTGGGAGAGCTTTACCACTGCAATGGACTTGTACATGGACATCCAAGCACCTGATCTAACAACTCTGATTGGACAACTCTTTACACATGAAGCAAAGATCACAAAGAATGGAGAGCAATCAAAAGGTAACAATCCCTCTGCCCTATATACTGATAAGAAGACTAAAGACAAGGGTAAAAGCAAGAAGGTTGATGAAGAAGGCTCTACCTCCCAAGCAAACTATGCAGGGAAAGGTAGATCATCTAGAGGTAGGGGCAGAGGAGGTAAGTCAGGTAGGGGGAGACCCTACAATCAATCTCCATGCAATATTTGTGGCTTGTCTAACCATACTACAGATGAATGCTACAAAAACTACAAGAACCAAAGAGGAAGAGGTCACCAAAGAGGAGGATACTCTCAAGGCAGAGGCAGATTCAATCAATCTCAAGGCTACCATGGCTACAACAATAATTACAACAATAGCTATAATCACAATGGCAATTATCAAGGTGGATACAAGAACAGAAAGGATTACAACAATTATGCAGAGGATCAAGATGATTCCTTGTTGATTATGAACATGACATCTAAATCAGGTATCAATGATGATCATTTGTTCTATATTAATTCAGGTTGCTCTAACCATGTAGCTGGAAATGTTGCCTTACTCTCTGATTTGGAAGAACCCAAAGGCAAGCACCAAGTGCAGACAGGTGATGACACTAAACATTCAGTTGTTAAAGTAGGCAATGTCAAAACAAGTGATGGTAATCAGAATTTACTAAGCAGAGTGTTGTATGTTCCAACAATCACCAAGAATCTGATGAGTGTAGGTGAGATTGTTGAAAAGGGTCTACAGGTCAGGTTCACTCAACATGGTGCATATGTGGAGGATCCAAGACATGGATTCAGAAGGATAGCCAAGGGAGAGAAATCAGGTAGATTGTTTACCTTTGAACTTGAGGATACTAAGAATATTACCTTGTACAACTATAAGGACCAAACCCTATCAGAATTGGAAATGTGGCACAAGAGATTAGGTCACATTGGAGAGAGGACCATAAAACAAATGAGCAAGGATCAATGTGTGCTTGGGATACCTAATGTATCCAAGCAACACATGATATACAAGTGTGGGGCTTGTCAATTTGGTAAGTCACACAGATTGCCCTATACCAAGAAAGGTTTTATGCATGAAGATTACTTGGAATTGGTGCATACAGATGTTTGGGGACCAAGCAAGGAGCCATCCATATCTGGATCAAGGTACTATGTATCCTTTATTGATGACTATAGCAGATGGACTGTCTTGTACTTCATGAAACATAAAGATGAAGTATTTAATTGTTTCAAAAGGTATCTTTCATTAGTTGAGAATCAAACAGGTAGACATTTGAAGAGGCTAAGGTCAGATGGTGGTGGAGAATACTTCTCCAATGACTTTGAAGATTTCTTGCAGGAAAGAGGCATCAAGAGGGAGATTACTACAAGGTACTCACCTGAACAAAATGGGGTAGCTGAGAGAAGGAATAGGCTCATTGTAGAGACAGCTAGGTCTATGCTTAATGAGAAAAAACTACCAAATTATCTTTGGGCAGAGAGTGTATCTACTGCCACATACTTAATCAACAGGTTGCCATCAAAGACACTTGATGGAATGACACCCTATGAGGCTTGGCATGGTAAGAAACCATCTCTGGATCATTGCAAAATCTTTGGGTGTGTTGCATATGTGCATATTCCCTCACAGGTAAGGGGAAAGCTAGACCCTAAGGCTGAAAAGTGTATCTTCATTGGTTATGATTTGAATCAGAAAGGATACAGGTTCTATAACCCCTCAAACAAAGGCTTCAAGGTAAGCAGAGATGTTATATTTGATGAAAATGATTCATGGTATGAAAATGAGTGCAGGAAAGTTAGCCTACCTTATGATATGGAAGATGACTTTCCAAAGCTTATCAGACAAGAACCAACTCAGAAGGAGGACACAAGTTCAGATGATGAAGACACCATCAACATTGAAGAGTTCAAGGCTTGGAAATCCAAAGGGAAGATGAAGATGAAGCAACTAGAAGACAATCCAGAATCCTCAACTCAAGCTGTGAGGAGATCTCAAAGAGAAAAGAAGAAACCTATTAGGTATGGGTATGATACTTCACTTGTAACCAAGCACTCTGTATATCTTGCAAAGGATATCTTGAATGAAGAACCAGGTACATTTGAAGAAGCAATTACTAAACCAGAATGGAAGAAAGCAATGGATGAAGAAATGGAGGCTCTCAAGGAGAGTGATACTTGGGACTTGGTACCCAAGAAAGACTCCATGAAGGTGATAGGATCCCGATGGATCTACAAACTCAAGAGAAACTCAGATGGTACAATAAACAGGTATAAAGCTAGGTTGGTAGCCAAGGGTTTTGCACAAACCCAAGGCATTGATTATGAGGAGACATTTTCTCCTGTGGCCAAGATGCCAACTATCAGAGTTATGGTGAGTGTAGCTGCATCCAAGAATTGGAACATGTACCAATTGGATGTGAAGAATGCATTCTTGAATGGATGGATATCTGAAGAGGTCTACATCTCACAACCACCTGGCTATGAGGATCCCAATAAGGTAAATCATGTTTGTAAATTGAAGAAGGCTCTGTATGGATTGAAGCAGGCACCTAGAGCATGGAATTACAGGTTGACAACCTATCTCCTAGATCAAGGATTTGTCATGAGTAAAGCAGATACTTCATTGTTTATAAAGAAGAACAATTCAGAGGTAATATACTTGTGTGTCTATGTTGATGACATCATTATTACAGGAAATGATGTTCAAGGAATTAGACACATCAAAGGTCAAATGATGAAGGAATTCAAGATCAATGATCTTGGATTATTGAAGTACTTCCTAGGACTTGAATTGGTCTACACAAACTCAGGTATATTTATTACTCAGAAGAAGTACATTCAGGACATGGTCAAGAAGTTTAATTTGCAGGAAGCTAAAGTCTCAAACATTCCTATGGAGGTCAACCACAAACTCAGTGCACATGAAGGAGAAGAACTCAAGGATATTACAGGTTACCAAAGTTTGGTAGGTAGTCTTAATTATGCTACCTTAACCAGGATTGATATATCATATGGTGTTAGTGTACTTAGCCAATTTATGCATAAACCAATAGTACCACATTTGGAGGCAGCCAAGAAGATAGTAAAGTACCTAAAGGGAACACAAAATCATGGTTTGTACTTTCCATATTCATCAGACATTGACATTAAGGTATACTCAGATGCAGATTGGGCAGGTTGCAAGGATGACAGGAGGAGTACATCTCGTTACATATGCTTTGCAGGTGATAAACCAATTTCTTGGTCATCCAAGAAACAACCCACAGTAGCTCTATCATCTACTGAGGCAGAGTACAGAGGGCTAGCCAATGCCACTCAAGAAGCCATATGGTTGAAGCTATTATATTCAGAATTGGGCCTATACACAAGACCACCAATCATATTTGGTGATAACACAAGTTCTCTTCACCTAGCAGCTAATCCAATTTATCATGCTAGGACAAAACACATAGAGGTTCACTACCACTATGTGAGGGAGAAGTTACTTAGCAAAGAAATTCAATTATCATATGTGTCTACTAATATACAATGTGCAGATTTGCTTACTAAAGCTCTGGATGGAAGCAAGCTATGCAGATTTAAATCCATGATTGGATTGCAGGAAATAATTGAAGACTAGAGATGAAGACTTGAGCCAAAGTGTTTGGCTTGAGGGGGAGCTGTTGGTGCAAACAAGCCTTCACACTTGGCTTTAATCTGTACCTTGAAGACTCAACATAAGGCTTGGACAATTGGAACCTTGGAAGGCTAAAGTTTGGACCCTTGAAGGAAGTATTCACATGGAACAAGTACCATAGGAACCTAGTCTTATTGTTCTTACCATTTATCTTATGAAAAAGTCTATATGACTTTACCACTCATGTAATCACACCTACTAGACTAGAGTCGTGGAAAAAATTAGATGAATCAGTTGAGGGAATATCTCCCTAAGTCTAGTGGAGAGAATCAAGGGAACTTTAGTTTGAATTCAAATTCAAACACTCTTCAAAACTCCTATAAAAAGGCTATGTAAAAGTCGCGGGTTAGTTTTCACTCTTCCCGAGGCAATTCCAAGCAAATCATTGAGTGTGTGTGAGCTACACTATAGCCTACACCTCTGAGTACCATTGAGCATCACATTACATGCCAATGGGAATGTACAATCATTATAGTTAATAAATATACATACATTCATAGTCTCTGTTTTTCTCTGAGTGATCATCTTCAAGTCTGTCAACTTCAACAGGGCATATCTCAAGATGTACTGAACCAAATTGGATGATTCAAAGCTCATTGGAACCCGCTCAAAGTATTCTACAACACTACAAAGTTTCAAGTCATTCCATTCAGCCATTTGGGAGAAATTGCAGACGAAGCAGTCTCTGGTATTTTTCTGTGTAGATCCTAAAAAGTCGGGGGTGTCTCTGATTTTGCTAAAGATCATTCTCAGTGTATAGTTTATCAATTGGAATGATTTAACTTGCTAATGGTAGCTTGTTAAGTTAATTTAATACTCCCAGAAGGAATTAATCCAATTGTAAGTGTGCTGGTCACACTAAGCTTAAGACTGAGCAGGTATCATTACAGGAATAGAAAGTTTTTGGACTTGTGAAGGTTCAAAATCATCTGTTTTGATTTGGTTATTACACAATTATTTTGTAAAGCACATATATAGTTTCTTGGTGTCATTTGGAAGCTCAAGGAGTCTCCTAAGCATATCTGAAGAGAAAGGAGGGCAGGTGTGAAGCAGGTCTAGCAGCACCAACTTGATCTCCTGAGTGCATCCAGCCATCACATCCAACAGCTCTCATAGAATACTAATGACGGCGGAGGCAAAACCATCTAAACAATGCCCTTATACATACAATGAGGCCTATGCTGCTAAAATAAAAGAAGAAATAGACAAGCTATTAGCGGCTGGATTCATTTATGAAATAGGACACACTGATGGGTATCACCACTAGTGGTTGTGCCTAAGAAGAACAGAAAACTTAGAGTATGCATTAATCTAAAGAAAGTGAATGCAGCCACGATCCGCGACAGCTACCCATTACCCATCTGTTGGAACTGTGAAGTTATGAAGGATCCATGAAGCTATGAAGGCTATGGAGTACTTGGAGGCCTCCCTTGAAGCTAAGGATACTTGAAGGCTCAAGGCCTTGTGGCAGTCTCACAAATTTCCCCTTTTTTCCTTTTGTATACAAGTTCTTTCATAGGAGCTCCCTCTTACTTATTTATATGAGAAAACCCATAAAAACTCAACTTACCCTTCTTCTTTTTGGAAAAGGCTTCTTTTTGAACTCTTGCCTTATTTTAGAAATAGGAGCCCTTTTGGAAATGTACGAAGAGCTCTCTCTCTCTCTCTCTTGAAAGATTCTCTTCTTGATTTTCTCACCTACCTTTTATTTTTAGGATATCTTAAATTAATGAAGCCTTTGGTCACTTGTATTCAACGGATTCCTCCTCCCCTCTTATATAAGGGGGAGCTCATTTTGTAAAAGGGAGGTCCCTTGGCCATGGCCTTCGCCTCCATGCTAATGGAAAGAAGGTTCATTTGGCTTCCACATTTCTCCTTGTGTGCTAGGCGTTGATCCATGTGTGTGGATTTGACACTTGGGGTTGGCTTGTGTGTGAGCATTGCCCTCCCTTGCTCCTTTTGACGTTGGCAATGGTGCCATTGTTCGTGGACGTGGGTATGTGTGCGTTGCTTGCACGTCTTGCAACTCCTCTTGGAAGAGCCTCTCACTTCCATGTGAAGTGGTTTGGCCTCTCACTTCCATGTGAGGTGGTTTGGGTTGGTTACTCCCCATACTTCAACAAATTTTGGCACCGTTACCGGGGATGATCGACCTTCAACCATTGGGTTTTTTCGAGCTTGCCGTGCCTACACTTGATGGATGCACCTCATGCTTGGATTGAGTTGTGGATCCGTGTGGCCTTCTGTTGGTCAAGGGTACCTCATATTTGTTGAATTTTTTTTTGGGTAATTTAGTTCATTTTTTTTTTGTTTTTTGCACAAGAACACCCCCTTAACTCCCTTTTCTATCACCCTCTCACATATACATACCCCTCTCACACACACACATAAGCATCACTTTCCACCATTGTCATCTTTTGACTAGTGATTTCCTTGGATAAAGGGAGGGTGATAAATTGGCCATTTTAAAATTCAAAAATGCATAACGTGGTGGGTGGCGGATTGAGCTAGCCGCTACTTCCTTTACTTCCCTCTCTTCAAGAAGTCAGCGGGGAGTTAATTCCTGACAAAGGGGGAATACAAGGCACATATTCCCTCTCTTCATGTCAGAGAATGATTTGACAAGCTCCGGAATGTTAATTTTGATGCATTATTCATCTATCTCGCACATTCTCTCTCTTATTAGGCGACTGGTGGCAAAGGCGTTTTCCTTTCCCTCTCTTTCCAATTGGACTTCAGTCCGGGGTTGAGCTCCTTTTTTGAGCTCCCCCTGTTCATCATCCTATTGTTTGGGGTTGGAGCTTGGCCTCCCCTATTACACGAGCAAGCTTATGATGGGTAGAGCCCTCATGGGCTCCTCCTTTCTGTCCGACTGTGCGTTATGAACTGCAAGGCCTTCCTCAATATGATCGCACCATGACCAGACACCCCTTTCTATGTTTTGCTGCACGACAGGCCTCGGAGTTTCTCTCAGAAGTTTTTTGCTCATAAGCGGTGTCGAACCCTCTGGCTCTCCCTATTTGCTGATGCCCCAAGCCATGGTGGGTTGAACCTCTTGCTCCTCAGCATGCTTGAAATACTGTGCTTTGGAGCCAACATATACAAACTCCATGTTCTGAATGGAAGCTGTGGCTGAGTGAGCTCTTCATGAGTTCCCTACGCAATTGATTCCACTCGAGCTTGGAGGTGCAGCCATGCACCTTACTTCATATATGGATGGCATTTCTCGGGGTCGAACCTCAAGCTCATGTTTTCATCTGGCTACCATGGCGGGGCTGATGCTTTGTTCTCTGGTTTAGCTTTCGATGGGGCAATCCCTCACGAGCTCTCATTGATTTTCGAATGTCTTCCTAATATTTTACTTCCACTTCACCCCACATTTCTATACAGTTGAGCTTCGATCCTTGCCGTATCTCCCATATCATTTCCTTCTACTCATAGATCAAGCTCATGCTTCCCATGGATCTGAGTCATGGCTCTACACATCTGCACGTGTCTCTCGGGGCTGGGGTTGAGTGTGCTCCACTACATCATGCAATTTTTGGAACCCTATTTAGTATGTTTGAAGTTTTTGGAGACTCACGACAAGTTACAGGAGGTTGCGGCTTCATTGGATGCTCACACCACATTTCGATGGCCAAACCTTTTGTGCATAAATGGCATATCTATGGCCATTATTGTGTATCAGATCGGAGAATCGTTCAAGAAGTGCTTGAAGTGCTTTTACTTTTGTTATCTTGTGTTCTCGATAATGCAACACAGTAACGTGAGGTTCTAGCACTAATTTGTCCATATTGATCTCCTTTAAATATGCGGATGCATACATAGCTCGGCTCACACAGGACTCTTCAAACACCAACAAATTTGTGCAATGGTTTTTGGAGTTCTTCGGATCTTGCGTTAATGCAACATTTCTGTAATGTTTTAAGTACCATATTTTGTCTCCCCATGGGTTGAAGTTACGGAATATGTAAGGTTCCAGAATGAAGTTTTGATAAATATTTTTTCTTTCTTTCACCAAGTGCATGGAGCATGCTCATAACAGTAATGGATTTGAAATGCTAAATGATTTGTGTAATTGTTTGCTCTACAATGACCTTATCAATTTTAACAATATACGTGAAAGATATTATCGTCTTGTGGTGAAAACTCTTTGGGGACCACTTGAAGACATGCTGAGCATTCAGTGTGCTATGTTATGAAGCACATGCTATGTTATGAAGCACAGTTGAGACAGAACTCTACGTATTTCGGATGTCGGGCTATTGTGCTCTTTTGCTTTAATAATTGCAGGTGGACAGCATTGTTGCTCCAGATGTCAAAAAGCCTAGACTTCACATGGGGTGTGTCACTACCCCTCTTATGCTATATCTTGCAGATTATTTTGCTGATGTGGAAGACTTTGTAAAAAGTCAAGCAAAAGTCGCATGCTCTAGTCCGCCTACAAGAGTCCCGCATTTGAGTGTTTTGATATATTTCAGACGTGCAATTGACAAATCATGGTGGGGGGCTATCTTTTTGTTCTCAATCGCTACATATTGTTCTTAAAATGGTTGGGTTGATGGTCCGGTTGAGACAAGTAAGTGCATGATGCTTCAAGGACATAGCATATGATTTTCACTCATCATGCTCCTTCTATATACTTTCTAGGTGGAAATCCAAGTGTCCTTCCTGTACTTGCCTTCCATTTTCATTATCAATCTACATGGCTCATCTGTGATGCCATCTAGTTCTTCTTTGTGATAGTCTTGCTTGCATGCAGCTCTATGGGCCTTGACATTGCTCCCTTATGAACCATTTTGGGTGACACATTTTCTACTCTTTTTCCTCAGAAAAATCGTAGCCTCGTTGGGGACATTCATGGTGATTGCTATCAAGGTGTAGAAAGGATACAAACCTAGGAATGTATCACACGTAGTCTTGTAGTTTTGCCTATAGATATGTCAATTTTGCACTCACACATGACAAAACGATGTCTTGAAATCTCTATCCTATGCTTGTTTTTTAGTACACAACACGTTGGGGGACTAATCATGGATTGCAGCGCTTTGCATAATGCAATGGATGTTTGATTGTCTCATTGGGAACATCTTTTTTTTGAATCATCATATGAGTTTCAAAGCAGACTTCTTTTTTATGCTGGATAAAATGCCATTGTATGTGTGATTTAGCTTCTCAGGTTGAAACTCAAAAGTACTCCGGCTTGCCCTATGGTTTTTGTATTGACAGTCAGTCTCCATACCGACTATTGTGATTCTCAAAAAATTGGATATATGAGCACCAACAACAATAGGGCATGTTGCTGGGAGGACACAATGGACTTGACAAAACTCTAGAGATATTCAAGAGGGACGTTGCCTACAGTTTGGGTTGTCTTTCATGTTGTTCCCAGAATGGTTACAATTGTTGATGCTCTCATTGGTTGTAATGAGTCGGCTTCCCTATCTATTGCTGTTGAACTTGGGTGCCTGAATATGAATTATTGTTGGGTTCATGATGCTAGTTTCTTATGACATCAGCTGACAGGCATGCTCCTTCATGATTCTCAATGGATATGTATGCCATTGGCATTAATTGAAATTGCAAGTAGACAGACCCTTGAGTGGGTTGAGATTGTGAACACTTCCTGAGCCATGCTGAGGAAATATTAGCACATATTTTTGTAATGATTCTGCATTTGAGAAGGGACCCATCCTTGAGGCCGCTGGTCCTTTGATGATATGTGAATCTGCTATCCCATTTTTTATCACTCCATCAGTATGACAGATGCAAATTTTGGCATGTTTGTTTGAGCCTTGATGGTCAAACTTCTGCCGCAGGTTGAATGTTGTATAATGTATGGGACACGGTTCATGCCTCTTTGCAGATATGTTTGATGCAGGGATTGCTCTCATAAATGTTGCGTATGCTACCACCAGCTTGATTTGGATGCGATGAAGCTTGGATTGAGTATGGTGGGGGATTGAATTAAGGATTGCATTCACAACCCTACAAACACTTTGAGCCTATGATCGACTTTGTAATTTGTTGTGGACCCGGCTGCATGGAAAAAATAAATTTATTGCAGGTTTTAGAAGCTACTACTTCTGACCGAGGAGACGTGATTGTGCAACTGAACCACTTTGGAAGGTAGTATCCACACCCCCTGACACCATATAGTACTCTGTTCCTTGCTTCCATTTCAGGATTTCGCAATCAAAGTTGAGCATTTATGCTGTTGGAAAGCATGATTGCATCAGATGATGCAACGTTTGACCTTCATGGGTGGACAACTCATAGGATTATGTCCAAAATCATACATTTTACAGCAACTCATTTCCTTTGCATGAATAATTTTCAGATTTTTCAGGTCTTCGAAAGTATTTATCCAGAGATGAAGGCACAATTGGCAATTGTATGCACCTCATTCAGTTATTTTTGTTGCTGAGCTGACTGCCCCCAAGGGGATTGTGTTGCTCAGACCCAAAGACATGAAGATTTGAATACTTGAGGACTTGCATACTTGAAGACTTGCAGACTTGAAGATCTTGCATATTCAACATGACCTCGATCAGCTATGATTAGTCCTCTTTTCTTAGCTTTGTCGAGGATGACAAAGACTAGGTGGGGGAGGGTGTTGGAACTCTGAAGTTATGAAGGATCCATGAAGCTATGAAGGCTATGGAGTACTTGGAGGCCTCCCTTGAAGATAAGGATACTTGAAGGCTCAAGGCCTTGTGGCAGTCTCACAAATTTCCCCTTTTTTCCTTTTGTATACAAGTTCTTTCATAGGAACTCCCTCTTACTTATTTATATGAGAAAACCCATAAAAACTCAACTTACCCTTCTTTTTTTTGGAAAAGGCTTCTTTTTGAACTCTTGCCTTATTTTAGAAATAGGAGCTCTTTTGGAAACGTACGAAGAGCTCTCTCTCTCTCTCTCTCTCTCTCGAAAGATTCTCTTCTTGATTTTCCCACCTACCTTTTATTTCTAGGATATCTCAAATTAATGAAGCCTTTGGCCACTTGTATTCAATGGATTCCTCCTCCCCTCTTATATAAGGAGGAGCTCATTTTGTAAAAGGGAGGTCCCTTGGCCATGGCCTTGGCCTCCATGCTAATGGAAAGAAGGTTCATTTGGCTTCCACATTTCTCCTTGTGTGCTAGGCATTGATCCATGTGTGTGGGTTTGGCACTTGGGGTTGGCTTGTGTGTGAGCATTGCCCTCCCTTGCTCCTTTTGACGTTGGCCATGGTGCCATTGTTCGTGGACGTGGGTGTGTGTGCGTTGCTTGCACATCTTGCAACTCCTCTTGGAAGAGCCTCTCACTTCCATGTGAGGTGGTTTGGCCTCTCACTTCCATGTGAGGTGGTTTGGGTTGGTTTCTCCCCATACTTCAACACCATCACTAACCATCTATTGGAAAGAGTTGCAGGAAAGGAAGTCTATAGCTTCTTAGATGGATTCTCAAGATACAACCAAGTAGCCATTGCTACTGAGGATCAACATAAGACCGCATTCGCGACTGAATGGGGAGTCTATGCTTTTCGAGTAATGCCTTTTGGACTCACTAACGTGCCTACCACTTTCCAAAGGTTGATGTGTCATGTTTTCAAAGAATTCCTGAAGAAGATTATGGAAGTGTATGTGGATGACCTATGTACATACTCAAATCAAAGACAAGACCAGATTCCTGAATTGCGGAAGATATTTAATAAGTGCTGACAATATAGAATCTGCTTGAACCCTGAAAAGTGTGTCTTCATGGTAAGACAAGGGAAGATCTGAGGACACATAGTGTCTAGGAACATAATATCTATAGATGAAGATAAAATCAAGGTCATTTTAGAACTTCCTAGACCGAAGAATGCAAAAGAGGTGCAAGCATTTATGGGACATTGTGGATACTACCGTCGATTTATCCACATGTACGCCATAATTTCCAAACCGTTGTATGGACTGTTGACTCAAGTCACTTGGATTGATGAATGGGAAAAGGCATTTAACGAGTTAAAAAGGTGACTTAGCACGGCTCCAATTTTGAAAACACCGAATTGGAACAAGCCTTTTCATATTCATGTGGATGCTTCTAATTACGCAATAGGACGTATCTTAGCCCAGCCAGCAGATGAAGGAAAGTTAGATCACCCAATTGCCTATGCGAGTAGACAACTGAATCAAGCTGAGAGGAACTATACAACTACAGAGCGAGAGGGATTATGAATGGCCTATGCAGTGAAAAAATTTAGACATTACCTCTTAGCCAACAAGTTCAAGTTCTTCATAGACCACCAAGCCTTATTGTACCTAGTCAATAAGCCTTGTAACACGGGAAGACTGGTGAGATGGTTTCTGCTATTGATGGAGTTCGACTTTGAAGTAATAGTGAAAAAGGGAAAGACCCATATAAGAGCAGATCACCTCTCTAGATTAACACATGGAGAACCACCAAGTGGAGTACCCGATGATCTACCAGACACTTACCTATTTAATCTAGAAGTGTATTCAAAGTGGGCAGAGCAACTAATTCCTATACTCAGTCATGGCCCACAACACTCAATCAATAAAGAGAATAAAAAGGAAATTCTACAGTCGAGGATTTTGCACATTATTGCGGGAAGTGTGTACTATAAGGAACCCAATGGTGTACTACTGAGATGTGTTGAGGAAGACGAACAAAGGGTGCTGATTGAACAAGCCCATGTGAACAAATGGAGGACACACAAATGAATTCACGGAACTCTAAGAGAATTGAAACGATTAGGAGTATACTAGCCTGATATGCCTAAAGCTGTCCATGATTATGTTAGTAACTGCTCAGAATGCCAGGAGACCACCCCCGAGGATCATACATCCTTACCTTTCTATATAATAGCACCCAAATGGAGTGAAGCACTAGTGAAATTTCTAAAGACAAGAGAACATGAGAAGGGAATTAGCTTGGCAAGGAAGCGATCCCTCGAGGAAATGAGCAAGGACTATGTACTCATGGGAAGACACTTGTTGAAGAGAGGGAAAGACAATCAATTACGGCTATGTGTGCATGAAGGAGAATATTTACCCATATTAGAGATGGCACATGCAGGTGATGCAGGAGGTCATTTTTCAGCTGAGAGAACTATAAAAATGATCCTCTTTGCGGGCTTGTGGTGGGAAACTCTACATATGGATGCGGAAACCTATGTACCAAGTTGTGAGACATGCCAAAGGGCTAAATACCCGATTCGGAGAGATGACATGCCATTGAGACCTATGGTCTGCGCTAGAGCATTTTCCAAATGGGGTATAGATTTCATAGGACCCATTAATCCACCAGCCAAAGGGTCACATGCCGAATACATCATAGTAGCCACAGATTATTTGACAAAATGAGTAGAGGCAAAGGCCACTAGAAGAAACGATGCTCAAACCACTGCTAAGTTTCTTTTTGAGCATATATTCACTCAGATTACCAATTGAGATTGTGAGTGATGAATGAGTTCTGAGTGATCCATAAAAACTCAGCCCCATATCACCCTCAAGCCAATGGTCAAGCGGAAATTTCCAATAAGGTGTTATGTACAGTATTGACAAAGATCGTCAATAATGGGAGGTCTGACTGGGACAAAAAATTGCATCATGCAATTCGGGCCTTTCGAGTCGCTTACAAGACTGCCATTGGAACTACCCCATTCAATCTAGTATACGGACAGAACGCAATCTTGCCAATTGATTTTTTCGTACCCACTTTGAGAGTAGCCCAGCAGTATGAATGGACAGGACATGAATTATCCAAGCAACTAGACCAAATTGAGAAGCTACATGAGACTAGAACACAAGCGGTAGCAGGTATTTATGTGGCTAAGCGAAGACAAAAGGCATATTATGATGCACACATAAAAGACAAGGGACTAAAAGAAGGAGATTTGGTCCCGGTCTACACTTTGAAGCAACATGCCAAGAAATTACAAAAACGTGGATATGGACCTCTAATCATCAATAGGATTTCCACGAGTGGAACAATTAATCTAGCTACTCTAGATGGAGATGTTCTTCCTAACTACATAAGTGGATGCCGAGTCAAACGATATATGGAGCCATTGATGGATGAAATGCTAGCATGCCTTGTAGGTGTGTAAAATAGGAAGAACGGATTAGAGAGGAGGCATGGCGAGAAGCCTTGGAGCATATTAAGAAACGGAAGGAGTGGTTAAAGCAAAGAGATGAACAGTACCTACAAGGAGAAGAGCCTATTCCCATGGCTAATTACCAGGTTCATAAGTCTAACATGACTAATGTCAACATGTCCCAGCCTTATTTAAACCTAGGAATTAGAACAATGGAGTATCGGTTGATAGATGCCTTGATAGACTCACGAGTAGGACTCAGTTGCATACGAAATACTATCACCCGAGATCTCCAAACGATTATGACACCCACGAAAGCATATAACATGCATTAGAGAAGCCATAGTATCCCTCCACCTAGGAAATTCAACTATGGAACAACAAGTTCTAGTGTGCAGAGATGAAGTTTTAATAGAAAACTTGATACTAGGACAAGACTGGATCATCAAGAATGAGGTAAGCATCCACCTAGCGCAAGGACACATTTTAGCCAAGATAGGGCACAAGGAAATCTTTAGTCTATTAGGCGAGAAACCCTCACAGAGACCGGAAGTCATCGAATGTGTGGAACAACTCATAGAAGAGCACGTAGGAAATGATTCCAACACCAATCACTCAGAAGCAAGTCCGAAAGGAGAAGAAATTTCAAACCCAAATATATCCAAGGGAGAAGTGGATTCATCCTACTCGATTGATGAACAGAAAGAAACCAAGGAGATCAATACTCTTAGAATTTCTCACACAAAAGAACGATCACCAACTTGGAAAACCACCATCAACTACTCACATTCGGGAAACGACAACTTCAAATGGGTGCGCAAGGATCAAGTGAAGGAATCAGAGATCCAACACCAGCTCATAAGGAGGAAAAGGTGGGCAAGAATTCTTCTTCATCGAAATCCGAAACAAAACGACTCTTACAAGTATGGCTTCCTAGGCCCATGATTGAAGCTCAAAAAGCACGGCAACAAATGTGGATTCCCAAGAAGGTCAGACTAGCGGCCATTAAAGAGACAGACAAGCAAGAGGAAACATTGCATCAACACCACAGTACCATAAGGACTAACGAGCTTCGTCACAAATACCTCAAGAGAAGAAACCCCACACCTTCGATAACCAGAAAGAGAAGAGATACACATGTAGCACGACACAATGAGACAAAAACAAGGTTCAATACCTCTACTACGAAATGGATCTGGAAACCCAAACAACAGCAAGGAATGAAACACCAAAACCACGAAGATTTCTGTTGCACTCATGAAGCTTCCAATGCGCCTAAAGTATGCACGATAGAGCCACATTACGAGGCCAGGCATTCGACACATAAGCTACAACATAGAATTAGTGGTGCACATTCTCCAATTGGGGACACGTCCTAGTTTCAACTTCCTTAGGAATGGACTTACTATGAAATAAATAAATGCTTCGGCTATGCTAATTTTTGTTTCTTTCAGGATAAAATGAAAAAGAAATATATGCGGTAAGGGATCTAACTCATACACTAAAAGGGGACAGAGCGACATAAAGAACGAAACTACTACAACACATAGCACTAATGCCATAACTGGTATAGCAGCTAATGCACTATTCATTACAAGTGCAGATGGCCTCCAAAGATTCTGAAGCAACCATTCAGGAGGACGTGATGGAATTTCCTCTACATAGCATGACTAAAGCAAAGAGACACTGGTTTAGAGAGGATCAACTGGCTAGGGATTATCTATTCCTAGTGACCATCAAGATCATGGACACGGATCATCAATTCCCGGTTATGTCCCAAGATTTTAAAGTGGTACATGAGCTTCGATCTACCATGGACATCATGAAGAAAGCGGGAATCCACAAATATTTTGAATTGCCAATCTACAAACCCGACTTTCAAAGGTGCGTGCAAGTTATGAATACATTACAACCAGCGCTACACAATCCATTGGTGCTAGAGGCAAGAGTCATGGATGCAGTAGGTGAATGGGTCATAATCCAATTTACACATGATCTAATCAAAGAAGCTTTTGGATGGGAGAAGGATGGCAATACGGTATTAAAAGAGGAAAGTCGAGGGGCAAAGACCAGGACATTTACTGACATTAATCGCACTGATATTGAAGAAGAAGTAAGACTCATTCATCAACATTTTTGTTTCTCTAACATGCATAGATACACTACCCCTCAGAAAATCATAGTATAGATGTTGTCTCATGCTATTAAACAAATTGGGAATCAAATTAATATGACTCCTTATATTCAAGAGAGGCTATTCGAAGCAAAGAAGCAGTGGAACCACAAGAAGTTCCTGAACGGCAGCGTAGCTCTGACCATATTGATATATCATGCCTTGGGCATTAGAGAGCACTTGCAAGAAATGCCATCTTCAGAAGCCATGGCCAAATATGCAAAGGTCACTACAGTCCCGAGAAAGAAAAAAAGTGTCAAAATCATTGAGGAGGCAGAAACTAGCTCCCAACCTAAAATGAGAGGTACAAAACGACTAAGAGAAGTAATGCAAGTAGAAGCAGAAGTCCCAACCACAAAAAGGACCCATGTGCTACCAAAGACAAGGATTGAAGAGCACCGACCAATTACCGAAGAAGAATTAACAAGAGCCCTGGAAGACACACATAAATACACTGAGGATCAAGTCAATCTACTAGTGCAAGGGCATCATTACCAGTAAGCCCACAAAGATACAGAAGTGAAAAAGAAGCTAACCAAGGTACATCGATACAGGGAAATAGGGTTGGATAATTCAAGCTCATCTTCCGATGCACAAGAGGAACCAGACACATCCTTCCTGAATACCGACATTCGGAGTGAATCCAAAGATGATGGACAATCAGAGGAATTAAATGAAGTAAGCTACAATGTGGAAGAAGAGGGCGTGAAGGTAAATCAAACTACCATCAACCCTAATCAAAACACTGCAGACAAAGAAGTATCCCAGGAAAGAGTACATGTCATCAAAATAAATGAAACATCTAACATTCAAATCCATGAGACCAAGCTTGCAGGAGAGGGATCATTCAAGAATCCCAAAGAAGAACCAAAAGACACTACGGTGGAAGAGTCCCCACCATTCACACCAATAAGGGTTATGGCAGAACCCTCCGATATTGATGTTACATTTCAAGGGAGTGCCATGAAAATTATCAATATAGAAGAAGAAAGCAAAGAACCGGAAGTGCAGCTTCAAATCAGACAACCACATAATGAAACTATACATGTGGAGCAAGGAAGGGATGTACAAACTGGGGAAGCTCCAAGTATTCCAAAAACATGGTTAAATGTAGATGTCGCTCAACTCAAGCCAGTGGTGCAGCATATGATCAAAATTGCTATGGATACGCAACAATTAATGCTTGAAGTTGATGCTGACTATGACAAAGCAATGCAAGAAAAGCATAAACTTCATGAAATGGGTAAGAACCTTTTAGCCCAATTGAGTCTAGCACACGAGCACATAACAAAGAAAGAGAATGAAGTTCAAGAGGCCAAGTGGCAATGTAAAACCCTAGAAACAGAAAATGAGAAATGAAAGAGCAACTACAGGAGTTAGAGAAGAAATATGATGCTAGCGAGGCCGAGAAGACACGGATGAACGCAAGAAGCAAGTTATTGGAATCACAAATTAAAATATACATGGATGAGGCAAAAAACTTAAGGAACAGAAACAATGAGCTGATGACAGCTCTTCTTTGTGATCAACTTATAGAAGCTCAGGAAGTTCCAGAAAAGGACACAAAGACATTGGAGGAAAAGTTAGCAAGGTATGAAGATCAGATCAAGTAGGAGCAGGCCATTGCAGAATGGGAGTAGAGGTATATGGATGATACCGCGGCTCTAAGGACAAAATGGAAAAAGTCCGAAAATAGATATATAGCGCAATGTAAAGAAGACACTAATCAACCGGCTGTCGTAGTAGAAGAAATACAAAAAAACAAGGAAACGGTTTTGAAGGCCAACAAAGAAATTAAGCAAAGAGATGAGATGATAAAGCAACTACAAGATCAGCTCGCACAAAAGGCAACCGAGGGGACACCAGTAGTTCCAAAATCCACAGCGGCTACTGAGGAGATTGAGAACTAAGCCGAAATGAAAGGGCACTACTGGTGTCCCAACTTACAGGAGAGTTTGAAGATCAAAAAGTCAGTTTTGACCAGGGTGATCACTCCAGGTTGGATCCCTCAAAATAACAGAAACATAGAACTATTTTTGAATAGAAAAATAGAGGAAGCCTTTTGGAGATTCAAGCCGGATCAACCTAGCCAATTGGGCATAGTCATCATCTACGAATTCAAAGATCCTGAGATACCAGGCAAAGTTTTCTACCTGGATAACACATCAGAGAAAATGTTCTTGGTATCAAAGCATGATAGGCATGCATATACTTGGCAGGGTGAATTGATCTTTCCTCCACCACGGTCTAATATTTCCCATGGCCACCAAGGTGTAGGATCATCACAGGCTCATGAAGCACAACGAGAATGCACAAGAAAGAGACCTGAAGTAAGCTTTGCAAACATTAGGGGTAGAGACCAATCAGGACATGAGGGTGAAAGACCTGAAAGAGAGGGACATCAAGCACATATGCAACAAAGAGTTGAACATGATTTTCCATTGCCTAGACCCCGAAAGCACCCAAGAACCCTTAGACCCACTCAAGTGATCAAGGCAATGAAGAATATTTTGATGGGACAGGAGATCCTTGTGATCATGTGTTCGAGTTCAAACAAGTGTTGAGAGCTGAACAGGTTGAGGACTTGTTCACCCAGTACGAGGCATTTGGTTTGACTCTTAAGGGCACTGCCTTAGCTTTGTTTCAACCACTGAGTAGTCGCAACTATCACGATATAGGTCAACATCTAGACGAATTCATTGTAGAATTTTCAAAGAGTGGTATCAGGCATAACACATAATCTTTGATCCATAGCTTCAAGCAGACACCCCAAGAAATAGTGCGACTAGCAGGAAGAAGGTTCAGACAGTACCTAGAAAGATGCCCTGCTCCAGAGTTACCCACACCGGCCAAGCATGTGGCTTTCTTTTTAGATGGCTTATTAAGCACCAAGTTAAGATCATATGTGTACTTGAAAGAGCCTAGAAGCATAGAAGAGTGTGTGCGGACCTGCATTGACATAGAAGCCAACTTGGCTGAGGAGTTAGGACTATCCAAACTCTATAAAGACTCTGATAGTTCTACTAGGCATACCTCTAGAGCCTCCACTGAGTTGGATGAGATAGCAGAGCAATTTGCCAAGAAGCTAGGAGTTCAAAATAGACAAATACCAAGAGTCACCTCATTGAATCGGTGTTATAGTTGCAGAGGCGACCACATGGCTAATGTATGCCCATTGCACAACAAGAACATGAGAGAAAGGAGTGCTCCATATTGCAGTATTGAGAGAAAATACACGAACCACACGGATCAAGATTGTCCATACAATAGACAGGTTGTTAGATAGAATTATCAGCAACCTTACCAACAAGGTAGGTATCAGAACCAATACCAACAACCATATTATAGACCACAACAACAATATCAGGCACCATATAGGCCACAACCAGTCCTAGGAAACCAACCACCAACGCCTGTCAATGTAATTCCAGTTAAGTATACAGTGGCAGAAGAGAACCTTAATAGAGCATTGGTGCTAGTGACCCCATTGCTCTTAGAGAATGACTCTCATGCTGATAGTTCAGATTACTCCCATGAAGGTACTCCACATGCTTATTACACAGAGTCACCTCAGCATAGTGAGACTTATCCGTATCAATATGAGGCACCACCTATGGAACAAAATTGGGAGCCTGAATACTGGAATGTCATGTATACAAATCCTAACCCTAGGCCCCAATTGAGACAAATGAGACCACAAGCCCCTAGAGGACAATGTTTCAAATGCCAGGGTGACCATTACATTTGTGATTGTCCCCACCCACCATCTTCGGTTCAAGGACATGCCATCACAATACAAGGTTTTTGTCCTGAGTGTGGCAAAGAGCATCTCCCTAGAGATTGTCCAAGGAACCCCTCTAGTGCACCCAAGGTTACACCCATTAATGTGGTAGGCTTAGTGGTGGATTCAAGTGCTAGTAGCAGTAATGTGGCTCCTATACAAGCAGTTACTAGAGCACAAGCCTTAAAATAGGATAAACCAGTCGAGTGAATCAAGAGAGCCTAGTAAGAGGAAAACAAGAACATGGAAGGATACTAGGGAGAAAGCCAATCGCAAGTGGAGCAAAAATTTATCGAAACTAGAAGAAAGCCTGAAAGAAGGGAAAACAAAAATAGAAGACATTGCATCCCAAAGCCCCTCGCATGCTGAAGCTCCATTTACTCCACTTCATCTCACCCCACCACCCACTGTAAATAGAGCACCACCAGGGTCTATTCTTGCAAACCCAACCCCAGAAATCTTGGACATGATGTTCAAGGCCTACCAGGATCGCCTTCAGGAAGGGCCAAGAGCTGCAAACCTTGACAAGAGTTACCCTCGAGTAGATTTAGAGATTGAACAGACAAAAATGTGCATGAAAATGGTAGAGCTAGCTCAAGCTATGCTTGAGACCAGTCAATCATTCAACCAAACAAACTCTGTCAAACCGAATTTGCATTTCTAGGGCTTACTAGAAAGATTAGAGCAGTTGGTAAGCAAGTCACAGGTTTCTTTACCTCCACAGGCTCAACCAATTGTTGAAAGAGCAAGCTCACCCCCAACAAAAGCTTATGGCCCTGATTCCATGGATGAGGGAGCACCTCTTTCAATTCAACAATACTCTCAAGAGTTCTTGCAGGAAATACAAGAAGAGAAATGGGCCAAGGAGAAGGGTAATCCTCCTATTCCTGAAATTGATGATCTACATGATCAATTTCCCCAAGACATTACATCTATTTACGGAGATCAAGTAGAGCAACAAGAACATGTAAGGTTAGATTTTGAATCTAATACCTTAGAAGAACTGCCTCAATTTCTAGGCCCATGGGAATCTGAATCTCTTCAGATCAGAGCTCCCACCATATTGGTAAGAAACGAAGACTCAGTGGTTCCAAGGAACACTGATGTCGTGAAGAACACTAAGGTTCAGTGTCATCTCACAGTAGAAGAGCTGCTCAAAGCAAAACCTGAGCTGTGGAATCATGTGAAGGATCAGGTTCCAGAACTTGAGTCCAATATGCCAAAAGCAGGCTCTAAGAAGAAAGTACCAGAGATACCTCTAGACAAAATAGGGGACATGTGTGAGGGTGAAGAAGGTAATACTCATCTTCCAATCACCCACCAAGGTTACACAACCAAAGTAATCATAGATTCAGGTGCTGGTGTTGCTATTGCAACCAGCTCATTATGGAAGCGATGGGGCAAACCTACATTAAGACCAACTCGAATGAAGCTTCAAATGGAAGACGGTCATTTTGAAAGACCTCTAGGATTGCTCAAAGGGATAACTCTAAACACTTGTGGTGTAGAGTTTGAACACACATTTTCTATATGTGACTTTGAGAAAAATAATGTCTACGAGATGATCCTGGGAAGACCCTTCCTATGACAATTGCAAATAGTACAAGACTGGGGAACCAACTCCTTATACTTACAACACTTAGGGGTCACCACCAAGGTCAACTTGAAGGATTACACCTTCAGAGATGTACCAACCCTACAGTGGAATCCTATCCACGAAGCGAAAGAAGATTCCATCTCTGTGCATTCTAGAAGTTCTCTTGACCCATCCTGGTTGCATGAAGATACTCATTTGTGGATGTGAAAGGTCGTAGAGGAAGAGGAAAAACACTTAAAGGCGAGATAAGAAGGAACTTCGCCAGGAGATAGACCAGTTAGAGACCCATCTTACACACCGATGATCTTTCCAGATGAGGAATTTGAGCCTCATGGCTGGCCAGAAATCTTAGCCACCATGGACATTGATGTCAATGAAGAATAGTGGACACCTCATTGTGATGAGGAGGGTTATGATATTTTAGTGTTCATGTGTCAGCCCTTGTTAGAAGAGTGTGACCCTAGTGATGTCATAGAAGCTGAAGAAAATGACAATGATCTCGAGTCCATTGTAATGGATAGTTGCTTTAATTTAGAAAGGCATTATCTAGAAGATGTAGGAGTATTTAACCAACAAGAAGAAGAACCTCTCACAAGCATTAAAACTATAAATTCAAAGGACGGATGTGAAGGAGGTCAAAAGAAAAAGAAACGAAAAGTAGTGAAATAAGAAGAGGAGGAATCTTTGTTTGAAGTACCAGAGAATTTCAAGAAATATGAAATTGACGACAGGAAAATTTTGGTACGAATGCCGGAGAGAGAGGTCACTATAGGAGAAGCGTATGATAATAAAGAAAAGACCAAAAAAATTGTTGTCACCATTGAAGGGAAGGAAGAGCAATGTACATACATAGTAGATGACCTAAGTGCAGAAGAAGAAATGGAGATCCTAGCTCTATTAAGGGAATATAGGGACGTGTTTGCATGGCACTATAGAGACTTGAAGGGGGTAGATCCAAGAATTTTCTCTCATACGATCCCCATGACTGTTGATGCCAAGCCCACCAAACAGAAGCCCTACACATATAATGATACATATACAACCAAAATAAAAGAAGAAATTGATAGGTTGATTGAAGCTGGATTTATCTATGAGATTGAGCATATTGAATGGGTGTCCCCCATTGTAGTGGTGCCCAAGAAGAATGGAAAGTTGCGAGTGTGTATTAACCTTAAAAAAGTTAATACCGCTACGATTAGAGATAGTTATCCGCTTCCAATCACAGACCATTTATTGGAATGTGCTGCAAGCAAGGAAGTTTATAGCTTCCTTGATGGATTTTCAGGTTACTATCAAGTAGCCATTACCCTAGAAGATCAACACAAAATGGCTTTTGCCATAGAATGGGGAATCTTTGCATTTTGTGTGATGCCATTTGGGCTCACCAATGCACCTACAACATTCCAACAGCTCATGTGTCATGTCTTCAAAGAGTTCTTGAGAAAGAGCTTAGAAGTATATGTGGATGACTTATGTGCTCATTCCCAAGAAAGAAGATATCACATCCCTGAGCTCAGATAGATCTTCAACAAGTGCAGAGAATATCGAGTGTGTCTGAACCCAGAAAAGTGTGTGTTCATGGTGCGTCAAGGTAAAATCTTAGGTCATATTGTTTCTAAGAACAAAATATCAATAGATGAGGACAAAGTCAAAGCTATAACGAAGTTGCCAAGGCCAAGGAATGTTAAAGAGGTACAAGCCTTTATGGGACATTGTGGATATTACCGTAGGTTTATCCACATGTATGCGATCATAGCTAGACCTCTTTATGCCTTATTGACAAATTTTGAGTGGAATGATGAGTGCAAAAATTCCTTCAATGAGCTGAAGAGACATTTGTGCACAACACCAATATTGACCACTCCTGATTGGAATAAAACATTCCATGTCCATGTGGATGCCTCCAATCATGCCATAGGATGTGTGCTAGCACAACCCACAAGCGAAGGAAATTTAGATTTACCCATAGCATACGCTAGCAGATAGCTAACCACAACTAAACGAAACTATACCACCACTGAGCAAGAGGGCTTAGGCATGGTATACACTATGAAGAAGTTTAGGCACTATTTATTGGCCAACAACTTCAAGTTTTTCACTGATCATCAAACTTTGTTATATTTGGTCAATAAACCTTGCAATACCAGACGCTTAGTAAGATGGTTCCTCTTACTAATGGAATATGACTTTGAAGTGGTTGTTAGGAAAGGTAGAACCCACCTCAGGGCAGATCACCTTTCTCGCATAACTTCAGGAGAATTACGGCAAGGAGTGTCTGATGAACTACCTGATGCTTATTTGTTCAATTTAGAAGTTGTTCCTAAATGGGCAAATAAGTTGGTACCAGTCCTAACCTTTGGACCCGCAAATAAGAATGTGAAAACAAACAGAGGAGAAATTGTAAAATCACAAAGATACCAAATATTGGACGGAAGTATGTACAAACAAGATACTGAGGGTTTACTAGCTTGTTGTGTTGAGGACGATGAACATAGTAGTTGGTTGCAACAAGCTCATGAAGGATTGCTAGGAGATCACTATTCTAAACAACGAACATTGCAAAATCTGAAGCATTTGGGAGTGTATTGGCCTAGCATGGACAAGGAAATACACGAGTGGATTAAGAATTGTCCAGTGTGCCAAGAGAGGCCCCCAGTGGAGCATGCCACCCTTTATCAAGTGTCGTTAATTCTTGATTGGAGTGCTCCATTGGTAGAATTCATGAGATTGGGGACCTTACCCAAAGAGGCTAGTCTAGCACGAAGAAGAAGCATGGAGCAAGAAGCTCAAGACTACGCCTTAGTAGGAGAAAACCTATATCGCAGAGGAAAAGATGGTTACTTAAGACTGTGCGTTCATGAATCAGGCTATTTGAAAGCCTAACAAACTGCACACAGTGGTGTTGCAGGTGGACACTTTGGTCCTGACCGAGTAATTAAGACCATTCTATTTTCAGGACTTTGGTGGCCCACTCTTCATATGGATGCACATACCTATGTGAAGAAATGTGATACATGGCAACATGCACAATATCCAATAAGAAAAGACGAGATGCCTTTGAGGCCAATGATGGGAGGACGTGCATTCTCAAAGTGGGGCATAGACTTTGTAGGTCCTATTAACCCTCCAGCTAGAAACTCCCATGCAGAGTACATTATTGTAGCCACAGATTACCTTACAAAGTGGGTGGAAGTAAAATCCACAACAAAGAATGATGCTCAGACAACGGCTAAGTTCTTATTTGAGAATGTGTTCACTAGATATGGATTACCGATAGAGTTAGTGACGATAGAGGCACACACTTCTTGAATGAAGTCATTGAAAATCTTCTCCAAGAATTCTTGGTGATACATAAGAAGCCAACCCCCTATCATCCACAAGCTAACGGACAAGATGAGAGCACAAACAAGATCCTATGTAATGTCTTGACCAAACTGGTAAATAGTAAACACTCTCATTGGGACAAACAACTTCATCATGCTATTTGGGCTTACCGAGTTGCCTACAAAACGGTACTCAATGCCACCCCCTTTCAGATGGTTTTTGGACAGAATGCAGTGCTACCATTAGATTTCTTAATTCCTCCTTTAAAAGTAGCACAAGAGCATGAGTGGAATGTGGACATGAGTTGTCCTCCAGGATCTTTGATTTAGAATGCTTAGATGAGATGCGGCTACGAGCAGCAGTAGGCATCTACGCTGCAAAGAAAAGGCAAAAGGCATACTTCGATGCACACATCAAGGATAAAGGATTGAAAGAGGGAGATCTAGTGTTGGTTTACACACTAAAGCAGCATGCTCGTAAGTTGGAAAAAAGAGGATATGGACCTATGATCATAAATAGAATTTCCACGAGTGGTGCGATTCAATTGGCCATTCTAGAAGGTGACATCTTGCCAAGCTATATTAGTGGATGTCGAGTCAAGCTATATCAAGAACCTCTTAAAGAGGATATGCTAATGAGATTCAACACTGCTAAAAAGCGAAAAGAAGAAGAGTTAAGGGTGAGAGAAGAAGCACAGGCAGAGGCTAGAGAGCGCATTAGGAAAAATAAGTTAAGGCGACTAGGCCTAGATGTCAACCCAAAAGCCCCAAAATATCACATGGACATGTGCCAAAAATCGGGCATAATTACTTCTCGAATAATTGACCAACGTCCCTTTGTGACCATAGAGATATGACAAGGAAAGAGTGCGAGGATTGTGAAAGCATTGATTGACTCAGGTGCAACAACTAGTGCAGTTAGACTTTCCTACTGCCAAGACCTGAAGTTGAACATCAATCCCATAGAAGCCTATCTCATAGGATTGGGAGGTGTGGAAACCCCTTGTTTGGGTGAGGTGGGACTTCCCATCTACCTTCAAGATGTTCCAATGATAGTCAAAATGCTAGTGTGTCATGATGAGGACCTTACAAAGCCACTTGTCTTGGGACAAGATTGGATCTATGACCATGCGGTCAACTTAAACCTAAGGAGCCAACTTCTTCAAGTTTGGGTTCATGAACAATGCATTACATTAGAGTTAGAAAGCTGCATGCTCACAGATCATGGTGTCACACATTCTCTTAGGACTAATCTTAGAGAAGAAGAAGTTGTATGTGTCCAAAGCTTTATGATGCAGAAGGATGCTGCCTCCAACAAAAGAGTTGGAGACCCATTGAGACTCCCTTCTTGTATGAAGTCTCAGCCATCGGTAGTAGTTCAATCACACAAGGAAGAGAAACAGTCCATGACAATTGCTGTATCAAAAAGACAATGGGATTTCAAGAAGAAAGTAGTTTCGGGCATGAATCAGATCTGGGTACGAAAAGGAGAGCAACCAGTAGTCTTGCCAACACAATTCCCACCCAGGCAAGCCAACAATGTGAAGACCATAACCAAGCAACCATGAACAGCTCAACAAGAGGGTCTACGAAAAATTTGGGTGCCTAAGAAATTAGTTAGAGCTCAACAAGGGCAATTACACATGTGGGTTCCCAAAGGACTCTTACATGCAAATAGGCCTATGCTCTCCACCCTGCAAAAGGTCTCAACCAAGAAGCCAAGGAGTGAAAAGGGAAAGAACCGAGCACAGAGACCACAAGAGGATAAACTCTCCTCTTTGGTAATAGTCACAAGACCAACAACAATGGTATGGGTATGGAAGCCAAAAGCATCGGTAGGCCCCACAAAACCAAAGAGCCAACCACGAAGGATCAAAGCCTCAAGAAACCATCCAAACATGGAGCAGTCAAAGAAGATCACTAAACAGTCAAAGACCATTCTCAAATGGATCCCTATAAGGAGGAAGGATCAGTTGTCATCTCGAGATCCAATGGATACCTCCAAGAAAGATGGCATAAACATCCGCAAATAACATCGAAAGCCTCGACGAGCGACAACCATGTGCTCCTTACACAACCTTGTCTTTTGCACCATTCAAGTCATGCATTTCCAAAGTATGCATTAATATAGGGCCACATTACATGGCTATGCATAGACACATTTGAGAATCCCATGCACAAGAGCACATTGACCTATGTCAACTATTTTTTCTGATACTAACATCTGTCTTCTTGTTTGTGACATTGTTATAAAATTAAAAAAAAAAAGAGAAGAGAGTTTGTTCCTAGGTTTGGCTCATGGAACATGAATGATTCATGCTTACCTGAAGGTGGAACCGTTGATTATTGGGCATTTATCAGTTTGGATAGAAGTGTGTCTCGGCTAGCAGATGATATTATTATTGCCTTATCTGGTAGATGTCAAGCACTTGGCATGAACATGGCATCCACAACTATTGTTTCCCCTTACCATGGTAGGAGAGAAGAGCTTGAAGGTTAGCAATTTGAGCGATGCTTAACTACTATATGCACGAGAGCATCCAAGGAGATATCTGCAAGGGGTAGTTTGGTACCCTGAAAATCCTTATTTGTATACTGGGTGAGACGACTTGTTGCTCTAGCACAATGGTGAGAACCACGTTAAGAAGCTCCACCTCCTTAATGTCAATCCGCGGAAGAGATAGGAGTGATATGAAGATCGTGAATGTGAGATGAAGTGAGAGTGAAGGTGAGAAGCATAGAGATGCACACACACATACACACACACTACGAAGAGACAAGCAAGACACAATGGAAGGTGAGAAATCAACTCTATTGCTCAAGATCTCAATTACAACCTCAAAGTAGCTCTAAGCTCACACTAACCAACACTAAGTTACCTCAAAAATGAGCTCTCTAGCTCTTTTTATAGATTCTAGACTAGTTTTGACCGGTTTCACATCTAGTGACCGGCATAGTTAAAAAATAGGTCCTATGCGCTATTTGAGAGGGTAAACGGTGTCTAAAAATAACCAAAATTGATACGCTCATTCTACCTAAGCTCCTCAAGCTCGAGGACTCCTTGGCTTGCACAAAATGGAGCTAGAAATTAAGAAAAGGGTTTTTCTATGTTACATATGTTACAATAGTGATAAAAATCACTGTTGGAGGTTTTTTGAAAAGTATTTTAAAACATAATTCTTAAAAAAAAAAGATTCGACTGACTCCCTGCTCTGTCTTTACATGCTTCCCTGTCTTCTATGCCTCTGGCTACTGCCAACACCCCCCTCCCTCTCGCTTTTGTCGTCCTCGACAGAACCTTGTTGTGCGGTCTGTCGGATGTAATTCTGGAGGAGTTCCTGAGCGAGGGTGTGTTCGGATATTCGAATGCCTCGGGCCAAATCTGCCTCGAGTTTCTCCCAATCAATTGGTTGCGGTTCATCGGGTGGCGGGAGTCGATAATGTGTGGAATATACCATCTGTTCACAAGTGAATAGTTGAAGCAAATGCGTGGGCCTGCTGATGAACACCTCTGAATGCCGGTAAGTATTTAATTCTGCAATGCCAGGCATAACACACCCGTAGCGATGGCGTTGTACTCATATCATATGCAAGATCTAGATTGCCATGCTCGAAGCTCGGGGTGTTTACATGAGGTGCCTTTACACGACGGAAGACTTTGAAAACCATTTGCATCATGTCAAAGATTTTGACAGTCATGTGCACTACTATATCGTCCATGTGTTTCAAGCGAGGGAGCCACTGACAAATCGTGGCCATCATGTTTCCCACTGTCGGTAGTTCTATGGGTGGCTTGAAATATGGGTAATTTAACCAATCCTGGCACTGCTTGTTGTTTTGTACTTTAATAGCAAATGTTGTCCAGGAGCGTCGACATGGCACTGGTCCCTAACATGGGTTATACTTTAAATGTAAAGGTGCCTTAACCCAAGTACTCATCATCTCAGGATATTCTTGTAAAAGATCTTTACGCCAATCTGGTTGATAGATCTCGCCTTGCTGCGCATCGAGTGGCAAATCCTCAGGTTCAAATTGAGTAGCGTGAGATGGTTTCTTGCCTGTTTCTTTCTCTATGGCCAACTGATATTCTGCCATCAACATGAAATACAGTTTGTATTGTAACTCATGCCTGGATATGTATCTGCGCGGGGCCAAATGAGCAAAGTAGGGCGACTGTAGAATTCTTTGTTCAATCATTGCCATTGCGTGCAACTGCGCCTCTACTCATGCTGAGTGGGTTGGTCCAAGCTCTTCAATTTTCTTCATCCATGCGGGGGTTGGAAGTTCATAAGTCATCTGGCCTTCAGCCGTGACTCGTCCGCCTGGGATGGGTTGTGGCTCGTAGGCTTCTTCAAAAGTTTCCTCCATCGGAATAGTTACATTTTCTTCATCAGCTGGGAGCTTTGGTGGGGAATCTGGCCTTGGTGGTGCTTCATATATAGCTATCCGCGATTCAAGGGTTGATACCTGGGCCCGTAATGCATTGAGTTTGTCTAGGATGTCAGGAGATGGGTCCGCAGGAGCTGGGAGTCCTTGTAGGAATTGTGGGATGAATGGGCGTAAGGACGACTTTTGCTACTCCACCGGAGAAAGAGGATGTTGTTCTGGGAGAAGGGGGGTGTATGGGGGAGACTGGATGGATGGGAGGTGAAGGAGGAGCAGTTGGGGGGATAGGTACTTTGGTAACTGTGGTGGTATGCACAGTGGTAGAACGGGGTGGGGAATCTACGATGATGGCTTCTTCTGTCAACGAGCCTTCAGGGACAAGACGTGCTTCCCTGGCCTGTTCTGAAGACTGACCGCCGGTGGGTACCCGAATGTATTCACCCGGTTTGGTTAGTAAGCGGATTCTGCGGGGGTCATACTGCAGTAGCGGTTTTCTCTGCAAATACCTTAAGGCTTCGGTGGGTCCAACTGATTTGACAAGCTCTCTGAAACCTCTGATGTATACTTCTTCGAACCTGCCCGAGACAAGCTCTTGTTCTATAAGTGTTTGGCTCTCTTCGTCAGTCAACTTCTTGCGCGCCCAAACCTTTTCCATAGTACGGTATAACTTTTTGATGGCCAGTGTATAAGCTGCTGCTTCGAAGGTTTCTTCTTCGTGTGTGCTCGTGTCACCTTGGGTGTCCGTTTGTCGTCCTTGTTCATCTGTCTTTCCATGCTCTTGGGATTCAAGAGTTCCCTGGCTGGCTTCGTCATTGCCTTCAACTTTGTCGGTTTTTGTTCTTTCCTCTTCAGAGCTAGACACGACTTGTCCGTGTGGTTGATCTCGGGGTGTGGTAGGGTAGCTAGGCCGTTCGTATTCCTGGGAGAAGATCTGGCCTTCTGAAAACTGAAATTCATTTGAAAATACATCCTGCATCTCAAAATCAAATGTGGTGTTTGTTTGTTCTGCTTCTAAATGGGGTATCGGAAAAGAGAAAGCTTCCGCACCAATAGTGGTGGGAACTTCTGCTGTGGTGGTTGTAGGTCCGGGGACTGTGGCTGCTTGAGGAGCAACTGTGCTGGTAGTGCCCTCCGTTGTAACTGGTCTTGATAACCTTATGCGAATGGGTTAAACAGGGGCTTCTGTTGGAGACTGTTCAGGAGAGGGTTGTGGTGAGGGTGATTCTGGCACCTGAAGGCAGGGGATAGTTCCTCTCATTCACTTTCCTGCTCTTCCTTTGCTAGGCTTCCTAGCTTTCTTCGTTGTTCCTTTAAACACTTTCAGCTCCTCACTTGTCAATGCTCGTTCGATCGGCAAGTCATATGCTAAGCACATATATACAATTCTGGTCAGTGAGCAGCATCCATTGATGACTTTCTTTCTTTCCCATCTATGTTGTGCTAAATACATCTGATCAATGATCCAGCTAGCTAGATCAACTATCTGGGGTCCAATACAAGATAAATACAAACCAAACCATATTCGTTTGTGAGGCATTGTGAATCTGTCCTGAGCGGGGAAAGCAAAATGCTGCATACATATCCGTAGTGGCTTTGAAAGCTCAGGTGTGATCGCCGAAATCTCTTCCCACTTAGTGACGTCCCAACGTTTCATAGGGTCTGGAACTAACCTTTCTCGCTCTGTGGGCGTGTGGGTTCCATGAATCTTGATGGCAGCTCGAATCAGATCTTTAGAAAGATAAAATCTTTTATATGGTGGATCGTTCACTAAAGATGGCAAAATAAAAGTTCTGGGCAGGTCCTTATTCTCCGGAGCTATCAAAGTGGTGATTAAATAATAGCATCTGTAGAAGTCAGGTTTAGGCAAAGGGTCACTGAGATACTCTGTGAAGCCGGCTCTTGCCAAACATGTGTTAAGTCTTGTGTGTTCTGTAGCCCTTCGAATTCTCTTGAGAGAAACTGATATTTGCCCCAGGTACGGTCATCAAAAGTCAAATTAGCCTCAAATATAAACTCAACATCTGCCAATGGTCCTGCTAGCCCTTGAAACTAGTGAGAATTACGATGAATCTTTTCAGTATACCCTTTAGGAGGATCGTCAATAGGCATCGGTCCTGGGAAACCTTGAAATTCTGGTGGTGGAGCTGTTAGTATATGATCAATGTCTACCCCTCATGATTGTATGCACATTTTGTAAGGCCCCCTTTATGAGGAGAAGCCAAGCATGCATTACCCAATTGATGGGAATCCCAACTTGAATGTTGGATGAAGGTCATATTGGACCATGTAAGATATTATAAGGAAAGGGAGTTATCAGGGTCCCCAATTGTGGGGTCCGGGGCAGCGGTGAGCAGCCCTGGCTGGGGGGTCCAAGGGGGCCAGCGGGCCCCCTGGCTGGGGGGTCCCAGGGGGCCAGCGGGCCCCTTGGTGGGGGTCCGGGGGCAGCGCCCCCGGCGCGACGGTAAAGGGAATATTCCATGGAATATTCCCTGTCGGAGTCAGAAATCATTTATATTTGTTAGGTCGGTTCAACCAGTCTAAGCCGTGTATGACAATTACGCGGGCGGTGGCCGCCCACGCTCTACCGCCCATGTATAGCCGTCCATGGCAGGCCACCCATGATCCTATATATACATGACTTCTGCACTACCTAAGACACTGAGTTGAGCCAGCATACCTCTACCTTGTATCTCCCTATCTAGAGTTGTCTAGATCACCATTTAAGCTCTACCTTGAGAGCGCACGGGTGGACAACGCCATCATCTTTGTACTTGCTGCTAGTAGAAAATTGTTGAGATTCTCCTATATCTGTTATCTTCTCTGTTATTGCTCCTGTGTTATATTGCGTAACTATTGTCTTACAGGAGCCGTCGGATGGGACTCAGTGAGTAAATCACTAATAGTAGCCCTGGGTATACTGGTTCCAGCTTCAGATGGTCCTTCTTCGGTTTGCATGATGATTGACGTGCTAATGGAAAAGATCTGCTACAAAAGATTAGCACATTAGTATGGAAATTAATTATGATCCCATTAAGGTGAGACCGCAATCCCTTTCCATAGCCGATGTGTAACCCGTGTAGCCAAGTGTTGTGATATGATTGATGCAATGCTTCTTGCAGAACTAGTGCAGGTCTCTAGACACCTATATGTTTTCAGATATTGCATGCAGTTCTTTGATGAGATGTTATTACACGTGATGTTGGGTTATAGTGTGTGGATTTATACAAGCTTCAGTCATGAATGAGTTATTACAAGGTTGTAGATTAGTCGGGGTGGTAGTTATGTTAGACAAAGGGTTAGGAGAAGACTTCTGGATACGTTTCGGTATCCACTTCCTAAGAGTTTGTGATCGGGTGATAGGTCGCTGCGGAGGGACAAAAGATGATATCAGATTTGGTGGTATGGAGGGTTGAAAAGATTTCCGAGGGGTATATTTTACATGGTTTGAGGGTTGAGCTATAGTACATGGTTTGGGTACCCAAATTTGCGTGGGTGAGGGTCTATTCGTGAGGTACTTCTTGGCGATCCAAATTTGTCGAATGTTCGAGCTTGTAGAAGAAGGTCGAGGGAATGTTGGATACTGATTCTGCTTCTGCCTTGACTTCTTCTTGTCATTATTTGCATTTTTGAAATATGTTGGTGCTTTTTGTCCTTTTGGCACCCATATTTGTCTTGTTCCTCTTGCTTTGTGATACTGATACTGCTTTCCTCTTTGTGTCGTCTGATGTTGCCGTCGGTCTGGGTTCCTTCGTAGTGGTTGACTCCTTTGTGGTTGAGGTTGAGAGGTCGGATGGACACTCTGCTTTGGAAAAGAAGGGAGGTCCAACACTTGCGAAACTTGCCCATTAGGAGATGAGGCATTCTGTACCACAGATCTAGGCCAGTCCGTAGTAAGTGTGGAAGGATGGGCACCGCAGGGTGTTTTGCCCATGTGGACGCTGATGAAGTCCACCTGACCAAGCGGTTGGGCGGTTGCCCCTTCTAATTTGCAGGAAGCCCAAGGGAAAATCTCCTGACATCCTTCTGATTGACAATTGTCCATCGCCAAGCCCGTGTGGGTTGGTGTAGACGTAACGTGACTGATCTGACCAAGGATCTTCCGGTCTTCCATCGCATGCATTTCATAGGGTCTAGGGTTACAAACCTCAGTCGGAATGCCATTAGGAAAGTCAAGCGGTATCACTCGCTTCTGATCTAAGGTTCCAATCTGTAAGGAGCCTTGTCTAAGATTTAGGTCCACTGAGTGATCATATAGCCAATCTTGGCCAAGGATTAGGGGTTCTATCAGGTCGTCGTCATGGCACACTAGTAGCTTTGTGGTCATAGTCACTTCGTTTATGAGGATAGGAAGGTCCACCTCACCCCTGCAAGGGGTTTCCATGCCTCCTAGCCCTATGAGGTATGCCTCAATCGGCCGCATTTCTATTCTTGAATCCTTATAGTGGGACCATCTAATCCCACTAGTCGCAACACCTGAGTCAATTAAAGCTCTGAGCTCTTGGCAAGGGTTGCCGTGCTCTAGCCTGACTGTAATGAATGGTCTCCTGTCCACTATGCTAGGATGAGTGGTTGACTTTACTTGACACATGGCCATGGGGTATCTGGGTGATGTTTCCAGATGGTTATAATGTTCTCTCCCTTGTCCTTGTCTTCTTAACTTCATGCGCTTAATGCGTTCTATAGCTTCTGCCTGAGCTTCAACTCGTATTCTATTTTCTTCCTCCTTACGCTTCTTTGCCAACGTGAGTCGTCTAAGCATATCCTCAGTAAGAGGTTCCTGATATAACCTGACTCCACAGCCACTAATGTAATTAGGCATTATGTCTCCTTCTAAGGTGGCTAATTGTACTGCTCCACTTGTCGAGAGTCTGTTAATGATCATAAGAATTTCTTTACCGCGTAGATCATCCCTAATCCTTCTCGTTCCGTAGTGGTGTGATTTCTTTCTGCTACGTTCATCTGTCTGCTCGCGTAAGCTATGGGGAGATCTATGTTACCTTCACTCGTGGGTTGTGCTAGCACACATCCTATGGTGTAATTGGATGCATCCACATGTACATGGAATGGCTTACTCCAATCTGGGGTTGTCAATATAGGTGCTGAGCACAAACATCGTTTAAGTTCATTGAGTGAATTCTCACACTCATCTGTCCATTCGAACTTGGTCAAAAGAGAGTATAGAGGCTTGGCTATGATTGCATACATGTGTATGAAGCATCTATAGTAACCACAATGTCCCATAAATGCATGTACTTCTTTTACGTTAGTTGGTCTAGGTAGTTATGCAATTACTTTTACCTTTTCTTCATCTGTAGAAATTCCATTCTTTGACATAATGTGTCCTAGAATTTTGCCTTGTCTGACCATGAAAACGCACTTTTTGGGGTTCAAACAAACCTGATATTCTCGACATTTGTCAAATATTTGTCTTAACTCAGGGATATGTGTCTGTCTTATATTCGAATGAGCACATAAGTCATCGACATAAACTTCCAAATTCTTGCGTAAGAATTCCTTGAAAACATGACACATGAGTCGCTGGAAAGTAGCGGGTGCATTTGTTAAGCCAGAAGGCATCACACGAAATGCAAATATGCCCAATTCTGTGGCAAAAGCCGTCTTGTGTTGGTCTTCTGGAGCAATGGCTACTTGATTATAGCCTGAGAAACCATCAAGAAAGCTGTAAACTTCCTTGCCCGCAACTCTTTCCAATAAATGTTCCGTGATAGGAAGAGGATAACTGTCTCTAATCGTGATGGCATTAACTTTTTTAAGGTTAATACAGACACACAATTTTCCATTCTTCTTGGGCACAACCACAATGGGGGATACCCATTCAGTATGCTCAATTTCGTAAATAAATCCTGCTTCTATCAAACGATCTATCTCCTCTTTAATCTTCGCAGCGTAATTATCATTATACGTGTACGGTTTCTGTTTTGTCGGTTTTGCATCTGGAGTCATAGGGATTCTATGAGAACATATGTCTGGATCTACTCCTTTCAAATCTTTGTAACTCCAGGCGAACACATCTCTATATTCACGCAATAGGGGAACTAATTCTTCTTCTGCTTCATTCGTCAAATCATGCCCAATGTATGTACACTTTTCTTCTTCTCCTTCTATGGCAACTATTATTTTCTTGGTTTTCTCTCGGTTATCATATACTTCTCCCACTTCAACTTTTCTGTTTGGCATTTGTACCATGATTCTTCTATCTTCTATTTCATACTTCTTGAAGTTCTCAGGTACTTCAAACAAGGATTCTTCTTTTTCTGACATGGTTTCTTTCTTCTTTCTTTTCTTGCCTTCACTCTTGCTAGTCACTTGAGTGGCTAATCTCACCTCATTCGTAATTTCTTCGTGTGTCTGAGGATGAGTTTCTACTTCGTAAAATATTCTCCCTCTGATGCAAATGGAGGGTCCATGATAATTGATTCTAAATCGAAATCACTCGCATCCTCAAATGCATCATTGCTAGGTTCACATTCTTCTAGAATTGAATCACACATGATTGGCTCTATCGTGAAAACTGAAATGTCATAGCCATCCTCGTCACAGTGGGGTGTCCATTGTTCTTCATTGATGGCTACGTCCATGGTTGCTAGGATTTTTGCCCAACCATGGGGTTCGAATTCTTCATCTGGAAATACTACAGGTGCGTAAGCTGGGTCTTGAAGGGTTCTTGGGTGTTGTTCTACACCTAGGGTCCTGGCTTCTAATCGTTCTTCCTCTTGTTTTGCTACTTTACACATCCATAAGTGAGTGTCCTCGTGTAACCATGAGGGGTCTGACTCTAATGAGTGTACCGATTCTGTTTCTACCTTTGTCTTATGGATGGTATTCCATTATATTGGGGGTACATCTCGATGTGAATAGTCTTTAAGATTGACTTTAGTAGTCACTCCTAAATGTTGCAAGTACAAAGAATTAGTTCCCCAATCTTGTACAATTTGCAACTGACGCATGAATGGTCGTACCAATATCATCTCATAAGCATGATTTTTCGCAAAATCACAAATGGCAAAGGTATGCTCAAACTCTACACCACAAGTGGTGAGAGATATGCCTTCTAGTAAGCCTAATGGTTTTTCTATGTGTCCATCAGCCATTTGTAGTTTCATCCTGGTAGGTCGTAGTGCTGGCTTACCCCAACGTTTCCATAAAGCGGTGGTAGCGATGGCTACTCCGGCTCCTGAATCTAAGATGGCTTTCGTGGTGTAGCCCTGATGGGTTATTGGAAGATAAGTGTTACCTTCCTCTCCTTCACTTACATCTCTGATCTTTTCTACTGGTATCTCTGGTACCTTCTTATGTGATCCTATCTGTGAGGGAGTAGTAGCAAGCTCAGGGAATTGATTTGCTACATGTTTCCACAATTCCAGTTTAACCTTTAATAACTCCTCTAGAGTGAGGTTACACTGTACTTTAGTGTTCTTGATCACTTCCGTATTTCTAGAGATTACTGATTCTTCATTCCTCACTATTATCGTGGATGATCTCAGACTAATAGACTTTGCTTCCCAAGGTCCTGTGAACTGAGGTAATTCTTGTAAAGAATTGGATTCAAAACCTGTGTGTTCACTCAGTTGCTCTTCCTCTACATCATCGTAAATAGAGGGGATATCTTGTGGAAATTGTTCCTGCAAGTCATCTATTTCTTGAATAGGAGGATGGGTTCCTTGTTCTTTTCTCCATTTCTCTTCTTGGATTTCTCTCAAAAATTCATGTGAGTATCTATGTATGGAAGACAGATTGTCTTGATTCTCTGTATTGGGTACTTGAGAGAGGGATGGTGCATTCCTTTCCTGTGTCTTTGGGACAGTAGGGTTCCTATGCTGATCTTTTTTCTCTTTGCTTTCTATCAAGTATTCTAGCCTCTCCATTAGTCCTTGAAAGTGTAATTCAGGTTTTGCCATGTTATTCCAATTTAGATATCTAGAGGCTTCGAACAAAGCTTGTGCTAATTCTACCATCTTCATGCAAAGTTTAGTTCTCTCAATTTCTAGATCTGCTCGAGGGTAGTTCTTACTCATTTTAGCTATTTGAGGTCCTTCGTTTATTCTAGCTTGATACGCACGAAACATCATGTCTAGGTTTTCCGGCATGGGTTCTGCTAGAACTGATCCTGCTTTCTGTGCTAGGTTCTCTTGATTCAATTCCTGTGAAGTAAATTCTTGGATTTTGGCTCTAGATTCCTTGAGACTTCCTTACAATTTTGTTATCCTCTTACTCCACTTTCTCTTGATTCTCTCTCGAGAATCTTTCCAAGATTTCGTCTTTTTACCACTAGATTCTGCAACTTCACTACTTCCGGTTATTTTCTCCTGATTAAGCTGTTGATTTTGTAAGAGCGCCTGGGCTCTTGTTATAGCTTGGATAGGCACGTATGTAGGGTTGGGTCCATCTGCATTGTTTACAATACCTATCACGTTGATCGGTGTCACATTTGAAGCATTCACAAATTTCTTAGGACAATCTTTGATTATGTGCTCTTTGCCACAATCCGCACAAAAGCCTTGTATGTTGTAGTACTGTGATTGTCTTGCTATTGGAGGATGTGGACAATCCTTTATGAAATGATCTCCTTGGCACCTAAAGCATGGTCCTCTAGGGCCCTGTGGTCTTTGCTGTCTCAATTGGGGCCATGGATTTGGGTTTGTGTACATCACATTAGCGTAGTCGGGCTCCCAACTAGGTTCCACTGGTGGACTATCATAATGATATGTCTCCACATGTTCTGGTGACTCCGTGTAATAAGCGGGTGGACTATCTACATGAGTGGAGTCAAAACTGTTTGAGTTCGGATCACTCTCTGTGATCAAAGGTGAAGAAGGCACTAAAGCCCTACTTAGGTTTTCTTCTGCAGTAGCGTATTTCACTAAGATGACATTCGCTAGTGGGGGTGGCTGCTGAGCTAAGACAGGTTGAGGTCTTTGTTAAGCCTGATATGGGTAGTTCTGAGGAGGCCTATAGTAATAAGGCTGAGCATTGTATTGGCCTTGATACCTACCTGGTTGCGCGTATGCTTGCGGGTAGTTCTGTCTCACTGTTTGTTTGTTGTATGGGCAGTCCTGAGCTGTATGATTTGTGTATCTTCTCTCAATTGTACAGTATTGGCCACTAGGGTTGGCTTGCGGTTGTGTTGCATTGGGACACTGTAGCTCAGTGATGAGTAGCACCTCCTTTAATGTCAATCCGGGAAGACATGAGGATGGTATGAAGACCTCGAGTAAGTGAAGGCACAAATGTGTGAGTGCGAAGCACACTAACATGCACACACATACACACACACGCACACACAGCAAGAACAAAGAGAGTAAGACAATGGAATCACTTCTATTGCAACAAAGTTCTCATACAAGCTCAAAACTACAAGAAGCTCTCCAAAAATGAGCTCTCTAGCTCTATTTATAGTTTTTCCACTAGCTTTGGCCCTGTCCAGACCTAGTGTCCGGCCTAGTTAAAAATTAGGTCCCATGGCTTATTTGAGGGCTCAAACGAGATCTAAAAAATATGAAAATTGGCAGGCAACTACTTCTAAGGCTCCCCAAGCTCGAGGACTCCTCGGCTTGTACAAAATGGAGCTACAAAAAGGTGAAATGATATTTACAAAGATTTTTAGTGATAAGAATCACTTTTAACATGGTGTAAGGTTTGGAAAAATTTAATGGGTTGCCTTAGTGCTAGATCTGCGTGTATGCTCGTACTTGCTTCATCTGCCAACACTCTCCCCCCCCTAGCGTCTGCCGCCTCTGACAGACCTCTGCTCCATTGTTTGATCAATGTACTTCTGCAGGAGGTCGGTTGCCACTTCTTGTTCCTTGATGCGTAGTCCCCGGACCAAATCTCTCTGGAGGGCATCCCAATTGACTGCTCCTGGCAGATCAGGGTGTGGTGTGGTGTAGAGCTCCGAGTGCATGGTTTGTTCACACGCAAATAGTTGTAGCAGGTGGGTTGGGCGTGGTGCAAACACTTCTGAGTGTGACTCCCAAAACCCCGTGGTGAACATATCATCAAAGGTTTGCTTGTAACAGGCAGGGAGATATCTTATTCGTGCATGCCATGCGTAAGCCACTCGAATGCTCGGGGTCGTGCTCATGTCATACAGCAAATTATAATTACCATTGATGAAGCCCGGAATTGAAGGCTGGATGTTACGTACATTTCGAAAGGTCTTTACCACCACTTGCATCATGTCCAAAATTTTGAGCATCATTTGAGCGGCGACATCCGGCATGGGGTGGAGGCGTGGCATCCAATGTCTGATGGTGGCTATCATGTATGATACTGTAGGTGTGCCGGTTGGGGGTGCGATTGCGGGGTAATTAAGCCATTCTTTACAATTTGCGTTGTTCTGAACCTTGATGGCGAATGCTTTCCATGATCTTCTTCTTTGTACTGGCCCAAAGCAAGGGTTATACTTCAAATGCATGGGAGCGTGATCCCATGTTCGTAACATCTCCGGATAGGTCTCCAGTAACTTTTGCCTCCATATGGGTTGGAATATGGCCCCCTTTCTGGCTGCCTCTGGAATGTCCTCGGGTTCGAACTGTGTTGCGAACGTAGGGTACTGGTTGGTTATGCGTTTGATCTCAACATTATAGTCAGCCAGCAGTACAAAATAGGGCTTATATTGTAACTCCGAACTGGTGATCAATCGCCTAGGAGCCAAGTTTGAGAAATATTCTGACTTGAGTATGGACTCCTCAATGGTTTTCATGGCCAGCATCTGAGTTGCTACGCGCTCTTCGTGAGTGTGGCCCATCTCCTCTACCTGCTTCATCCATGCCGACGGGGGCTCCTCATATGTGTCTTGGCCTTCCTCCGTAATTCTGCCTCCTGGAAGGGGTTGAGGCTCATAGTTGTCTTCAAATGTCTCCTCCACTGGAATGACTACAATTTCTTCTTCTATGGCTTGATCAGGTGGAGAGGAGGTCATTCATACTGTAACAACTTGATTTTTAATTCTGCAACCTGTTGTCGTAGCTCAAGTACCTCATTGGTTGTTGAAGATTCAGGTTCTGGTGAAGTAGCAACATCGACCGTCTCTGTAGATTTGAGTGGATGTTGTGTAGGCACTTGGGTTCTTTGTAATTCCTTGACTTGGTCTGCCAACCGGTCATGTGCCTCCAAGAGGGTTGCATACGCTTCTAATGCTTGCTGAATGTGTTCTGAGGGAACCGCTTGGAATTGGGCAGGGTCTATAGATGCTCCAAGGGTATTTTCCATGGCTGCTTCTAGATTCTCGTGGTTTTGCTGCTGTAGCCTTCGGTTTTCTTCTTGAGCTGCTGCTAAATGGCGACGAAGTAGAGTCATGTTTCTTTGTAATCTAGCGTTGCGGCCCAATTGATCTCTGAGTTGTTCCTCCATAGCTTTACCTGTCTCTGTATACTTAGCTTCCAGTTCTGCATTCGATTGTTGGAGGGTAGTCACTTGGTGTTGTAGTGCTGTATTACCTAGTTCCAAGGCATCGACGCGTGGCTGGAGTTGAGCCGAGAGATTGCACAGCTCCAAGTTATTTTCTTCCAATAACTTATACTCTTGCTTAAGCTGAGTGGCCGCTTCAACCATGGTGTCTAATGCATTACTAAATGATGTGGATGCCTGGGTAGAGGAGGAACATGCAAAGGGTCGGGAAATGGGAAAGGGAAAAGTGGATGATGTGCCTATGAGTGAAGTGAAATGTGATGATGGTGGAACAGACGTGGTGGTGGGTGCTCTTGTGGGTGGTGAAATATCCATGGGATCGGATGTGATAGTGTGTGAAGTGTGAATTGTGAATACGGGAACGGTAGGTGGTGTGTTAGTGGTGGCAGTGAATGTGGGGAAGGTGGGTTGGGGAAGGGACTTTTTATTATAATTCTCAACTTGTTGGAGTATATTTACAAGGTTTGTCCAGAATGAAGGTTGGGTGACTTGGGTTGATTCTGAGGGGGTTAACAGGGGTATAATGGATAGGGGTTGGGAGGGAGGAAATGTATTGGTGGATGGAAATGGGTGTGTTAAGGTTTGGCTAGTGGCAAGTGGCTGTCCGAGGGCTGGGAGATATGAAGGGTGACCTATTATAGTTTAATCGGTGGTAGGATGACCTATACGGGATTCAGAAAATTGGGTGGAAGTGGTGGATGCAGGTAAATGGAAGGATAGATGAGTAGTGGTGTGTATCATGGTTTCAACATGGGTGGTTATTGGTTGTTCAGGAAGACTAGTGGGGAAGGGTGCTGAGGGCTGGCTAGGAGGTGATGGGAGGTATCTGTGTATTTACATCTGGTTCCTCACTGGGAGTTGGGCGGATCATGTGAACATCTTCTGAGGTTGTGGTAGGCAGTGCGGCAGAGACTTCCATTTGAATCATTTTTCACCGTCGAGGTCTTGTATCGATCCTTCGTTGGTCATATGGAGGGGTATCACGATAAACCATGGTCCTCATGGCTTCTCCTATTCCACATGTTTCCGCCAAGAGATTCAATGATTCGACAAAATGCAGGTCGACATTCTCCGCTTGCAGCATCTGGCTCACTAGTGCTCTATTTGCTTCTTCCGATAACTTGTGTCTTTTCTGTACCTGCTTGATTGTCTTGTAGAGCCGTTTGAGTTGTGCCGTGTAGGCAGGAGCTTCCTCTTCACTATCCTCTGGCTCATTTCCTCGTGCTTCTTCCTGATTCTGTGTACTTTGAGCATGAGGATGTTGTGTCTCATCTTCCCAATGTACCCTTCTTGCCTCTCTTTGTGGTTGTTCTCTTTGGGATGATGATCCAGGACCGGCATTGTCAGAAAAACACTCACTATCAGATAGGTTGGCATTCTGCAGGAAGTTTTCAAAGTCAAAATTGGGATCCTTTGCTAATGTGGCCATGGATGCAAACTCAGCATCGGTGGGTAGTGGAGGGGCAGATGGAGTGGGTTGTATCCTATCGCCTGATTGTGTTCCTTGGAGATGGATGGTGAAAGGGTCTACCCGGGCCTCTTCTCTAGGGGAGGCTTCTGTGGCGGCCTCACAGGGAATGAGAACCTGGGAAAGCGAGCCACGCATTCTTTTTGTAGGTTGTACTCCTAACTTCCGCCCCTTGAAGAATTCTAGTTGTGAATATTTGAGGGCCCTTGCGATCGGCACATCATATGCAAGGCATCTATAGATAATTTTGGTAATCGCACAGCAGCCATTCAAGGTATGCTTCCTCACGCCCCGCTTGCATGCTTCATATAGCTGGTCCAAGATCCATACACGCATTTTAATTGGCAAGCTTCCAGTCTCTGCTAGGTACAATCCATACCATATTTTCTTATGTGGTTGGGTGAAGTGGTCTTGAGCTGGAAATGCAAAGTGCTGAAGGCACATCCGTAGGGGTATGGCGGTGTTGGGGGTGAGGGCACACATTTCCTTTAACTTCTTGATTCTGTTGTTCTTCATCGACTCTGGTATCAAAGGATCTCGATCAGAGGGAACGTGGGTGCCATACATCTGAAGAGCTTCCCTGATTAAAGTAACATTCAACTCAAACTTCTTCATTTCTTCCTGGTTCGATAGAGAGGGCACCAGGAATGTGCCTGAATGATCCTTATCTCCAGTCGGCTTTAGTGTGTCTATCAAATAGTAGCACCTAAGAAAATCCGGCCTAGGCAACGCTGCACTAAAGTAGTCTTGCAAACCCGCTTTCTGCCAAATATTCTGAAGAGGATCTGCATTCTGTAATGTTTCAAATTCTCTCGAGAAGAATTGAAATGTCCACCAGACGCTACCGAATTCCAACTTTGACTCCCAAATGTGGTCGGCATCTCCCAAGTCTCCAGGCATCTCATTGAACCAGTGAGAATGCCCCTTCACTCTTTCTGTTAGGCCATTTGGTGGATCTAAGATAGGAATTCTTCTCACGTTCAAAAGCTCTTCAGGCCTTGCTGTTAGTGGGGCTTCCACAGGCATGGTATCCCAATTGCTTTGATTACCAGTGCCCACCTGGGAGCTTGTTCCTGCTACTGTTGCCATGATACTTCTGATGCTTATCTCCCGGAAGAAGAAAGCACATTAGTATTGCATAGGAAACAGGATATAACGGTGTTCCCTCCACAATACTAACATGACAATCCCGATGGTTAGTGGTTAGAGGTGAAGTGTTTGTGATAGATGTGAGTGGTTATTAGAGGTTAGTGTTATCCTAGATGCATACTTTGGTTATGCAATGGACTCAAAATGCACCTTCATCAGAGTGGATGGATTTACACGATTGGGTCAGGGGGTTTGATAGACGGTTTAAGTCTCCAAACCTTGATGGAGGATTCATAGCTCTTAGAGCTAAAGACAGGCAAAGATTTATGAACTCGGTTGTGATGGATTTGGGACCTTTTAGGTACCCATTTCCAGACATTCCTCGGTTTGGTTGAGTGTGGGTTAGGGTGGTCTTTAGGTAGAGTTCCTGCGTTGTTTTTCGAGAGGACTTGTGGGTGATGAATTATGCCAGTGACTAGAGTTGGAGCTATTTGGGCACGTAAACAGGCCTTGGGCACCCATATGATTCCAGCATTGGGGCTAGCCTTCATTGACCGCTTAGGGACCCAAATAGCCATGGTGTGCCTAGGAGGTTTCCTAGGGTACTCCTTCACTTGTGTCCGTGATGGTGTGGCTTTTTTGTTGCCTCCTCGAGAGCCTGCTATTGGAGCTGTGGGTTTTCCATCCTTGCATATCCAGATCTGCTTCGCGCCATGAGGTATTCCGTGTTGCACTAGTTGGCGCTCCTGCTTCTTGATCAATGACCTCCTTCGTGTTGTATGATGTTTGGTCTGCATGTTTAGAATCTCCTTTGGCCCAGCTGTGAACTCCTCATTGACTCCTCTACCTTTGGTAAGATCGACAATCCTCTGCACCATAGAACTTTGGACAAGAACAACATCATTATCTTTATGTGGATTCCTGGAGGGACTAGGAGTTGGTGCCTGTTCTATTGGTTTGAGTGCTTGATTTTCTAATTCAATCGTAAGACGGCTTTGGCCTACCCAAGCCTGAAGAAGTCCACTTCTTAGGTTGAGGTGACTGCGTGATCGTAGATCCAGTCTTGGCCCAAAACCAGAGGTTCGGTAAGATCCTCGTCTTCACATACTAGCACTTTTGCTGGCATGAGGACCTCTTGTATGTAGAGGGGAAGTTCCACCTCTCCCATGCAAGGGGTTTCAACACCTCCTAATCCTATCAGATATGCTTCTAGGGGTTTTACCTCCAATTGCAGCTGCTGGCAATAAGAAAGCCGAGCTGCACTAGTGGCTGCTCCTGAATCAATTAAAGCTCTCATGCTTGTTGTGCTGTCTCCTTGTCCTATTTCTAGGGTCACAAAAGGTCGCCGATCAACTATCGTATGGATCCGCTTACCTGAAGCCTCACACATGGCAATGTGATAACCATGAGCTTCATGATTGTCAGTCATGGCCTGATCGCTACCTTGTCTTCGCAATTTCATTCGTCGAATGCGTTCTAAAGCTTCGGCCTCTACTTCTTCACGAATTCGCTTTTCCTCCTCCTTGCGTTTCTTTGTAGTATTAAGTTGATTGAGCATTTCTTCAGTTAAGGGTTCTTGATATAGCTTGACTCTACATCCGCTTATGTAACTTGGTAGTATGTCACCCTCTAGAGTGGCTAGTTGTACTGCTCCACTTGTGGAGATCCTATTGATAATCATAGGTCCATAGCCTCTTTTCTCTAATTTTCGTGCATGCTGCTTCAATGTGTAGACTAGGACTAGGTCTCCTGCTTTCAAACCTTTATCCTTCACATGTGTATCAAAATATGCATTTTGCCTCTTCTTCGTTGCATAGATTCCTGCTGCAGCTCTCAATCGTGTCTCGCCTAGACGTTCAAGATCAAAGATTCGAGAGGAGAGTTCATGGCCTGTCCAGTCATGCTCTTGTGCTACTTTCAATGTAGGTATCAAAAAGTCCAAGGGTAGCACCGCATTCTGACCGAACACCATCTGAAAGGGTGTGGCTTGGAGTACCGTTTTATAGGCCACACGGTATGCCCAAACAGCATGGTGTAGCTGTTTGTCCCAATCAGAGCGTTTATTGTTCACTAATTTCGTCAGTACATTGCATAAGATCTTATTTGTACTCTCAGCCTGGCCATTAGCTTGGGGGTGATAGGGGGCAGACTTCTTATGTACTACCAAGAATTCTTGGAGCAGATTTTCAATAACTTCATTCAAGAAGTGAGTCCCTCTATCACTGACTAGCTCTATAGGTAATCCATACCTGGTGAACACATTCTCAAACAAGAACTTAGCTGTTGTTTGTGCATCGTTCTTTGTTGTAGCTTTTACCTCTACCCACTTAGTTAGATAGTCAGTGGCCACAATGATATAATCAGCATGTGAACCCTTAGCTGGGGGATTAATAGGGCCTACAAAGTCTATTCCCCACTTAGAGAATGCACATCCACCCATCATAGGTTTCAGTGGCATCTCATCTTTGCGTATAAGATACTGAGTTCTTTGACATACATCACACCGTCTCACGTAGGTATGTGCATCCATGTGAAGGGTCGGCCACCAGAAGCCCGCAAATAGTATTGCCTTGATCACCCGATCTGGTCCAAAGTGTCCTCCTGCTACACCTTGGTAAGCAGTTTCCAAGTTCTTTAGATATTCACTCTGTTGGCTGTATACGAGAAGAAGCAAGTACGAGCATACAAGCAGATCTAGCACTAAGGCAACCCTTTATTTTTTCAAAACCATTACACCAGTTAAAAGTGATTCTCATCACTAAAAACCCCTGTAAATACCATTTTCACCTTTTTGTAGCTCTATTTTGTACAAGCCAAGGAGTCCTCGAGCTTGAGGAGCCTTAGAAGTAGTTGCCTGCCAATTTTCATAATTTTTAGATCTCGTTTGAGCCCTCAAATAAGCCCTGGAACCTAATTTTTAACTAGGCCGGACACTAGGTCTGGACAGGGCCAAAGCTAGTCAAAAACTATAAATAGAGCTAGAGAGCTCATTTTTGGGCTAGCTTCTTGTAGTTTGAGCTTGTATGAGAACTTTGTTGCAATAGAAGTGATTCCATTGTCTTACTCTCTTTGTTCTTGCCGTGTGCGTGCGTGTGCGTGTATGTGTGTGCATGCTTGTGTGCTTCTCACTCACGCACTTGTGCTTCCACTTGCTCGTGGTCTTCATACCATCCTCACGTCTTCCGGATTGACATTAAAGGAGGTGCTACTCATCACTGAGCTATACCAAATTTTGGCGCCGTTGCCGGGGATTCGAGCTTTGAGGACGAGCGTGTGATGGTAAGACGTAGAGAGGACGCGTTGGAATGGTAAGTAGTCGGTAAAATTCTGATTTTTTTTTTACCTCCATCTCCATCTTCACCTCCTTCTCCATCTCCACCTCCACCTCCTTCTCCACTACATATTCCCTCTTCCTTGTCATTCCCCTCATTTGTTGTGTGCGAGTTTGAGAGAGAGCGAGCGTGTGTGTTCTTGTTTTGTGTGTTTTTTGCATGTTTCTTGCAGGTGGCAGCTCCATCATCATCTCCAGCAAGCTCAGCAGGCACGGAATCTGTCTGCACAGTCCCCGAGGCATTGAGCTCGAGCTATCGCGACACTCCAAAAACTTCACCCAATCACGATTCTGAGTGCACCACGACACTGCGCAGGCCTAGAGCTCCCAAGATCACTAGACAGAACAGAAAAATTCACCATATCCCGAGCTATAGCGACACCTCGAGGTATCGCGACACTCACGAGCTATCGCGACACTCACGACCTATCGCGACACCTCAGGACCTATCGCGACACCTCACGACCTATCGCGACACTTCGACCTATCGCGACACCTCACGACCTATCGCGACACCTCACGACCTATCGCGACACCTCACGACCTATCGCGACACCTCACGACCTATCGCGACACTTCGACCTATCGCGACACCTCACGACCTATCGCGACACTTGGGAGTATCGCAACACCTCAGGACCTATCGCGACACTTCCCACCTATCGCGACACCTCACAAGCTATCGCGACACTTCGACCTATCGCGACACTTCCCACCTATCGCGACACTTCCCACCTATCGCGACACTTCCCACCTATCGCGACACTTCGACCTATCGCGACACCTCGACCCGACCTATCGCGATACATGGCCTTTAACACATGAAAAATTTAGGGTTATTTTTGAGTGAATTGAAGGGTAGTTGAGCTTAATTTTAGGCACCTTGGTATAACTTTAGAACCTTGGAAGTGGGCAAAAGACCTATAAACCAGAGAGGGATCTCCTGAACCCTGAGAGCCTGTTTTGACCCTTTAGTGCCTGAATGGTCATAACTTGACCATACGAACTCCGATTGATGAGATTTTGATCTCGTTGGAAAGCTCGTTGAGAATCCTACGTGGACCTTGACTGGTTTTTTGTAAGAATCATACGCGGAGTTTTAGAACATGTATTTTTAAGTTGACCTTTGGGTGGAACTAGGTGGTCCTAAGATTGAGGGGGTTCAATGAGTTACTCCAGGGGGGACTGAAAATATTGATGTGTGTCTTTCAATTACTTGTGGTAATTGAGCTATACTGACTGGTGAGATTTTGCAGGAACATCGTGTGCACTCAAGGCAATCCAAAGCAAGCTAGCAAGGGTGAGTACCAAGCTTGGGAGAAGGCTTCCTGGGCTTGTGTAGCAGTCTGGTCAACCAGCTAATTGAGGTTGGAAGATCTCTCAACCCTCCTTTGTCAATTCCTAGCCTAGGCTAAGTACGACTTAGGTGTGGTAATTAATTAGGGCAACGTTAGGCACGAATCAAGTCCAAGAGTATTAATCAACCAAGTGCAAGAATTAAGTAGGTCTTACGTGCGAAAACTCTAAGGGACAAAAGGTAAACTGGAATCGATCACTTATCAAGTGCGGAAATTCACTTAAGTACTCCTGACGACGCGATTTCAGACAAGACCATAAACATAATATTCAACTCAAAAGAACAAAGTGATTGATGCAAATTAACCTGCAACGAGAGTGTGCTTAGGTCCAAGGGGGTAGATAAATCAGGCATATGAACCTTAGATCAGGCAGACACTTAGGCCGAGACAGACAAAGCCTCAGATCTTTTGAAGCTAGTGTCAATCACACTGCCAGGTCTTGGGCCCAACAGTTGAGTGATTACCCATACACTCCCAGATCAGAAACAAGTGATTCTGAGATGTCCTATCACATGGAGAGACCAGTAGGTAGTTCAGGGTTGGCTTATCTAGAAAAGCCAGAAGGACCATACAAGACTCAACTGGAATACATCAGGACTAATCGTCTAGGTGCTCGCATCTATGAAGATGGCCTGAGAAGATCGGTGGTCCAGATTAAGAACCCCGATCAACCCCATGGATTAGACCACCCAGTAGTCAAGTTTGAGAATGGAGCATACCTAGATAAAGAGGGGACTATATATGTAGTCACCACTCTTCCTGATAGAACTGATGAGTTTGGAAATGTGATTGCTGAGACCGACATGGGTGATATAGAGCAAGGGAACTTAGAGAGAGAGCCAAGAACCCCCCGTGGTAAATCTGTCTTGACCAGAATCATGACTCCAGAGTGGATTCCACAGGATAATAAAAGCATAGATCTGCTTTTAAACCGAGAAACCGATGAGGCTTTTTGGAGATATAAATCCGCTCAACCTCAGGAAGTGAGTGCCTTCATAATCTATGAGTTTAAAGACCCTGATAGCCCAGGCCAAGTAACCTACCTAGACAATGCATCAGAGAGAATCTTCATGGTCACTGAGCATGGCAGACATGCCTACACATGGAAGGGTGAATTTGTTTTTCCCCAACCAAGGTCTAATGTGTCCTTTGGTCACCAAGGAGCTGGGACCTCCCAAGCTCATGGAGCTCAAAGAGATAGAAGTAGAGAGAAACCTGAGGTAAGTTTTGCCAACTCCCTGGGAAGAGAAAGAACGGGAACAGAAAGGAATAGGGTGGAACCTGAGAGACATAGAACCCCATGGAATCAAAGGAATGCTGACGATTTTCCTTTGCCAAGGTCGAGAGAACACACTAGGACCCTGTGACCAACTCAACTGGTGAAGTCCATGAAGAATTACTTCGATGGCACGGGAGACCCTTATGACCATGTGGCAGAATTTCGGCAAGTATTGAAAGCTGAACAGGTAGAGGACCTATTCACACAATATAATGCTTTTGGTCTAACTCTTAGGAACACTGCCCTTACGTGGTTTCAACCATTGAACGAGAGGCATTTCAGAAACATAGACCAGCTCTTAGAGGCATTTATCATTGAGTTTTCTAAGAGTGGAATCAGGCACAACACTTCCTCACTAATTCATAGCTTCAAACAAACACCTCAAGAGACTGTCAGACTAGCTGGAAGAAGATTTAGGCAGTACCTGGAGAGATGCCCGATGCCGGAGTTACCCACACCAGCCAAACAAGTGGCCTTGTTCTTAGATGGATTGTTGAGCACCAAGCTCAGGTCATATGTGTATCTGAAGGACCCCAGAACGATAGAAGAGTGCGTGCGCATGTGCATAGACATTGAGGACAATCTAGGTGAGGAATTAGAACTATCAAAAATCTATAAGGATTCTGATAGCTCTAGTAGCCTCACATCTGGTCAATCCACATCCATTGAGGAACTTGCAGAGAAGGTAGCTCAAAAACTAGGTGTCTCTAGCAAACAAATTCCGAGATTTGCCCCAGTTAAGCGGTGTTACACTTGTGGCGGTGACCATATGGCAAATGTATGCCCCATTATGGCACAACCCCAGGCGAATCCTAGTAGCCAGTACTGCACCATAGAGCGCAGGTACACCAACCACACTGCACAAGACTGCCCATATAACAAACAAATTGTTAGGCAAAATTACCCTCAGCCATATCCACAACAGGGTAGATACCAGAATCAGTACCCACCACAACAATACAACAGACCACAGCAAACTTATCAGCCACCTTATCAAGGGTAGTAGAGACCTCAACCAGTCCTAGTGCAGCAACCCCCTGCTCCAACCAATGTGATCCCAGTGAAATATGCATCTGCTGAAGAAAATCCGAATAGAGCCATAGTCCCAGTCACCCCATTGCTATCAGACAGTGATCCAAGTGACCATAGTTTTGACTCCACACATATTGATAGCCCACAGGCTTACTACATGCAGTCACCCGAGCATAACGAGTCATACTATTATGAGGACCCAAGTGAAAATAGTGGGGAGCCTGAGTATACAAATGTCATGTACACAAACCCCAACTCTAGACCTCAACCTAGGCAGGTAAGACCCCCATTTCCTAGAGGACCATGCTTCAGATGTCAGGGAGATCACCTTATACGTGATTGTCCACTGCCTGCCCCTACACAACCTCAACCAGTAACCATTTAGGGTTTCTGTCAAGACTGCGGGAAAGAGCATCTCCTATGAGATTGCCCAAAGAACCCTAATAACATGCCTAAAATCACTTCTATCAATGTTGTTGGGTTAGTTGTAGACTCCACAGGGAGTGTGACTTCCACTGCACCTGTGCAAGTGATCACAAGAGCACAAGCACTACAACAAAACCAAGGCGTTGGTAAGGAAAAGAGCCCTGAGGTGAGTGAAACAGAGAGCATAACCAAAAAGAGGACTAGATCCTGGAAGGATAGTCGTGAAAGAATGAAAAGGCAATGGGCAAAAAAGATGAGCGAACTTGAAGAAAGCTTGAGAGAAACCAAAGCAAAAATCATAGAGATCACATCTCAACCGCACTCTCACACATTCCCACCGCTACCATCCCCATCACCCTCCATCCCTCCACCCTCTAATATACCCCACGTAACCCACCCACCACCCCGAGTAGGATCAGTATTAGCTGATCCCACTCCTGAAGACATAGACATGATGCTTAAAGCATATCAGGCCAGAATCCAAGAAGGGCCAAATGTAACGGATCATGACAAGTGCTACCCTAGAGCTGACCTAGAGATAGAAAGAACCAAGCTTTGCGCGAAAATGGTCGCATTGGCTCAGACTATGTTTGAAGCCAGTCGCCTTTTCAATTACTCGGGCTCAGCCAAGACACAATTACACTTGGATGGACTTCTAGAGAAGTTAGAGGGCATAATTGCAAGATCTGCCAAGGAAGAAAAAAATCAAGAAAGAGATAAAGCAAGCAAAAACATGAACCATTCCCCATCAAAAGCGTATGTGCCCAATTCCACTGAACCAGACAACCCCCCCTCCCTAGAAAGAGTAGAGAATCTAATGGCACAATCACAAAAGGAACTCGCCCCTCAACACCATGACAAGGCTAGTGAAAGAGCAGGTTTTCCTACCCAGAAAGCCTATGTGCCTGAAGCCTATGTGCCTAACTCTACGGAGCCAGACACATCATCTTCTATGAATCGGTTCACACCAGAATTCCTACGCGAGATTCAAGAAGACAAATGGGCTAAAGAAAGTGAAGCCCCTCCTCCCTTTGAGCTGGTGGATGACACACACGATCAATTCCCACAAGACCTTCCTTCCATTTATGAAGAACAGGAGAGTGCCCAATCTCAAGAAAGATTAGACTTCGAGTCTAATTCTTTACAAGATCTACCCCATTTCACAGGCCCATGGGAAGCAAAGTCCACCTGTATGAGAGCACCTACAGTCATGGTAAGAAACGAAGATTCAGTCATACCTAGGAACACAGAGGTAGTGAAGAACACCAAAGTGCAGTGCAATCTCACTTTGGAAGAGTGGCTTAAGGTTAGACCAGAAGTGTGGAAACAAGTAGCCAATCAAGTGCCCGAGATAGCGAAACCTCGTTCCCAGGTAGGATCACATAGGACAGTGCCAGAGATACCCTTGGATAAGGTAGGAGATATGTGTGAAGGTGAAGAAGGGAACGCCTATCTTCCCATTACCTACCAAGAGTACACCACCAAGGCAATTTTGGACTCAGGTGCAGGAGTTGCAATTGCCACCACTTCCCTATGGAAGCGTTGGGGCAAGCCAGCACTCAAGCCAACGAGAATGAAATTGCAGATGGCCGATGGTCATATTGAGAGACCCTTAGGATTGCTAGAAGGAATAACTCTCACCACCTGTGGTGTCGAGTTTGAGCACACATTTGCCATATGCGACTTCAGCAAAAATCATGCCTATGAGATGATCTTGGGACGACCTTTTCTGCGACAGTTGCAAGTGGTACAGGATTGGGGAACCAATTCGTTGTACCTGCAGCACTTAGGTGTTACGACCAAAGTCAATCTTAAGGATTACTCTCATAGAGATGTGCCACCTATTCAATGGAATCCCATCCATAGAGCCAAAGATGAGACTGACTCTGTGCATTCCATAGAATCCGGATCCTCGTGGATGCATGAAGACACCCACTTATGGATGTGTAAGGTAGCAGTAGAAGAAGAGAAGAGAGAGAAAGCCAGAGAGGTAGGTGCAAAAGAAACCAATAGATCAATCCAAGACCCAACCTATGCACCTGTAGTCTTTCCGGACGAAGAATTTGAACCCCACGGCTGGGCAAAAATTCTAGCAACCATGGATGTAGCCATCAATGAGGAACAATGGACACCCCACTGTGATGAGGATGGCTATGATATTTCAGTCTTCTCCATAGAGCCAATCATGGGAGAGGAAGTTCTAGAAGAATGCGAACCTAGCCCTGATGCATTTGAGGATGCAAGTGACTCCGATCTAGAGTCAATCATTATGGATCCACCTTTTGCATCAGATGAAGAATACTTCCATGAAGTAGAATTTCAACCCCAGAGGCACGGAGAGCTTACAAATGATGTAAGATTAGCCACACATGTGACCCCGAAGGAAGAAGGAAAGAAACGAAAGAAGAAAGAAGTCTCACCAGAAGAGGAAGAATCTTTGTTTGAGGTCCCTGAAAACTTTAAAAAATATGAGATAGACGATAGGAGGGTCATGATAAGAATGCCTAAACGGGAGGCACAATCAGGAGCGGCCTATGATAACAAAGAAACCACCAAAAAAATAGTGGTAGCCCTAGAAGAGGGAGAGGAGAGATGTACTTACATAGGACATGACCTGACGGAAGATGAAGAGCACGAATTGATAGCCTTGCTAAGAGAATACAGAGATGTATTCGCTTGGAGCTACAAGGATTTGAAGGGTGTTGACCCGGACATATGCTCACATACAATTCCCATGACCTCAGATGCTAAACCCTCTAAGCAAAAGCCATACACATATAATGATAACTATGCTGCTAAGATCAAAGAAGAGATAGACCGCTTGGTGGAAGCCGGATTTATCTACGAAATTGAGCACACTGAATGGGTATCCCCCATTGTAGTGGTGCCCATAAAGAACGACAAATTACGAGTATGCATAAACCTGAAGAAGGTTAATGCCACCACTATTAGAGATAGCTATCCGCTTCCTATCACTGAGCATCTATTAGAAAGGGTAGCGGGCAAGGAAGTGTACAGCTTCCTAGATGGGTTTTCGGGCTACAATCAAGTAGCCATTGCACCAGAAGATCAGCATAAAACGGCTTTTGCCACAGAGTGGGGTATATTCGCTTTTAGGGTAATGCCATTCGGGCTGACCAATGCTCCCGCAACCTTCCAAAGACTAATGTGTCACGTGTTTAAAGAGTTCTTGAGGAAAAATTTGGAAGTCTATGTTGATGATCTTTGCGCTCATTCCAACATTAGACAGACCCATATACTCGAACTCAGACAGATCTTTGATAAATGCAGAGAATATCAAGTCTGCCTGAACCCAGAAAAGTGCGTTTTTATGGTCAGGCAAGGCAAGATTCTAGGACACATAGTGTCAAAGAATGGCATATCCACTGACGAAGAGAAAGTGAGAGCCATATGAGAACTACCTAGGCCAAGGAATGTCAAAGAAGTTCAAGCTTTCATGGGGCATTGTGGTTACTACCGCCGATTCATTCACATGTATGCTGTCATTGCAAAGCCCATGTACGGACTTTTGACAAATTTTGAGTGGACTAATGAGTGTGAGAACTCCTTCAATGAGCTGAAGAAGCGATTGTGTTCAGCACCAATCTTGACCACACCAGATTGGAGCAAGCCATTCCATGTTCATGTGGATGCCTCCAATTATGCTATTGGATGCGTACTTGCACAACCTACGGGTGAAGGGAACATGGATCTCCCTATTGCCTATGCTAGTAGACAACTAAATGCAGCTGAAGGGAATTATACCACCACTGAGAGGGAAGGACTAGGCATGGTGTATGCGGTTAAAAAGTTTAGACATTATTTGCTTGCAAATAAGTTTAAGTTTTTTACTGATCATCAAGCATTACTATACCTGGTAAACAAACCATGCAACACAGGCAGATTAGTAAGATGGTTTCTCTTACTAATGGAGTATGACTTTGAGGTAGTAGTGAGAAAAGGCAGAACTCACCTAAGAGCAGATCATCTCTCAAGGCTCACATCCGGAGAGGCACCACAAGGAGTGTCAGATGACTTACCTGATGCATACTTGTTCAATTTGGAAGTGGTGCCCCAATGGGCCAAGCCCTTAGTGCCAATACTTACATATGGACCTAATCATCCAAGAGTAAACACACAGGATAAGGAGGTAGTCAAAGCTCAAAAGTACCACATCATGGCGGGAAGTATGTACCAGCACACGGATCAAGGAATCTTGGCTTGTTGTGTAGAAGAGGACGAGTACGCTAAGTGGTTGCAATTAGCACATGTAGGTGCCTTAGAGCAACACTACTCAAAACAACGAACCCTACAGACCCTGAGGAGACTAGGAGTGCATTGGCCGACCATGGAAGCTGATGTCCAGAAGTTGTGCAAGGAATGCCCAATGTGCTGCATTAAACCACCTGTGGAACATGCCACTCTTTATCAAGTGTCCATAGTGTCGGATTGGAGTGAACCCCTAGTATCCTTCTTGAGGATGAAAACATTTCCTCAAGATATGACTTTGGCCAGGCAAAGAAGTTTGGAACAAGAAGCCTTGGATTACACCATCATTGGTGATAATTTATACAAAAGGGGTAAGGATGGTTACCTGAGACTATGTGTCCATGAAGGTGAATACCTAAAGATCTTGGAAACAGCTCACGAGGGTGTAGCAGGAGGACATTTTGGTCCAGATAGGGTGATCAAAGCAATTCTATTTGCAGGATTTTGGTGGCCCACCCTTCACATGGACGCACATACCTATGTGAAGAGGTGTGAGATTTGTCAGCGAACCCAGTATCCTATACGCAGAGATGAGATGCCACTGAAGCCTATGATGGGCGGACGTGCATTCTCTAAGTCGGGAATAGACTTTGTAGGTCCTATCAATCCCCCAGCTAAGGGTTCCCATGCTGAGTATATCATCGTTGCCACGGATTATCTAACCAAGTGGGTAGAGGTAAAAGCCACAACGAAGAATGACGCTCAGACAACTGCTCCAAGAATTCTTGGTGGTGCATAAGAAGTCTGCCCCCTATCACCCTCAAGCCAATGGGCAAGCCGAAAGCACCAATAAGATCCTATGCAATGTATTGAAAAAATTAGTGAACAATAAACGCTCTGATAGGGACAAACAACTACACCATGCTGTTTGGGCAAACAGAGTCGCCTACAAAACGGTACTCCAAGCCACCCCCTTTCAGATGGTATTTGGCCAAAACGCAGTGCTACCGTTGGACTTCTTAATACCTACATTGAAAGTAGCACAAGAGCACGAATGGACGGGTCATGAACTCTCCTCTAGACTTTTTGACCTTGAACGATTAGGAGAAACAAGACTGAGAGCAGCTGCAGGGATATATGCAGCTAAGAAGAGACAGAAGGCATACTTTGATGCCCATGTGAAGGATAAGGGCTTGAAAGCAGGAGATCTAGTTTTAGTCTACACATTGAAACAACACGCAAGGAAGCTAGAAAAGAGAGGCTACGGACCTATGATCATCAATAGGATCTCCACGAGTGGAGCAGTACAACTAGCCACTTTAGAGGGGGATGTTCTCCCAAACTATATTAGCGGATGCAGAGTCAAGCTGTATCAGGAACCCCTCACGGAGGAAATGCTAAGTCGACTCAATACTGCTAAGCAACGTAAAGAGGAGGAAAAACGAATTCGAGAAGAAGCACAGGCAGAGGCCTTAGAGCGTATCAGACAAATGAAGTTGAGGAGACAAGGGAGGGATCAGCCTATGACTGACACTCAAGAGTCTCCAGGCTATCACATGGCCATATGTGAGGCTTCAGGTGAACGTACCCATAAGATAGTGGATCGACGATCTTTTGTGACCCTAGAAATAGGACAAAGAGACAGCACAACAAGCGTGAGAGCTTTAATTGATTCAGGAGCAGCCACAAGTGCAGTTCGGCTTTCTTATTGCCAGCAGCTGCAATTGGAGGTAAAACCCCTAGAAGCATATCTGATAGGATTAGGAGGTGTTGAAACCCCTTGCATGGGAGAGGTGGATCTTCCCCTCTACATACAAGAGGTCCTCATGCCAGCAAAAGTGCTAGTGTGTGAAGACGAGGATCTGACCGAACCTCTTGTCTTAGGCCAAGACTGGATCTATGATCACGCAGTCAACCTCAACCTAAGAAGTGGACTTCTTCAGGCTTGGGTAGGCCAAAGCCGTCTCACGATTGAATTAGAAAATCAAGCACTCAAACCGATAGAACAGGCACCAACTCCTGGTCCCTCCAGGAATCCACATAAAGATAACAATGTTGTTCTTGTACAAACTTCTATGGTGCAGAGGATTGTCAATCTTACTAAAGGTACAGAAGCCAATAAGGAGTTCCTAACTGATCCAAAGAAGATTCTAAACGAGCAGACCGAACATCACTCAACACGAAGGAGGCTGCTGAGCAAGAGGCAGGAGCGCCAACCCATGCAACATGGAGCATCTCGTGGCGCGAAGCAGATCTGGATACGCAAGGATGGGAAACCCGCAACTCTAATAGCAGACTCTCAAGGAGACAAGAAACGAGCCTCACCATCAAGGAACAAAGTGAAGAAGCCCCCTAGGATAACCCCTAGGCATACCAATTCTATTTGGGTTCCTAAGCGGTCAATGAAGGCCATCCCTAATGCTAGACAGATATGGGTGCCCAAGGCCTGCTTACAAGCCCAAATTACTTCACCTTCAGGCACTAGGATGAAGCAACTTTCACAAACACTCGTGGCCAACTACTCAGAAAATGAAAAGATACCTACACCTCTCACTATCTCCACTCCCATCTATCATAGGAATGTCTGGAAAGGGGTACCCAAAAGGTCCCAAATACATCACACTCTCATCCAAAAATCTTCACCTGTCTTTAGTTCTAAGAGCTACGAATCCTCTATCAAAGTGTGGAGAATTAAACTGTGTATTAAACCCCGTGACCCAATTCTGTAAATCCGTCTACTCTAACACAGGAGCATTCTGAGCCCATTGCATAACCAAAGTATGCATCTAGGATGGCACAAACCTCTACTCACCACTCACACCTATCACAAACACTTCACCACTAACCACTGACCTCCGGGATTGTCATGTTAGTATTGTGAAGGGAACACCATTACATCTTGTGTCCTAGGCAACACTAATGTGCCTTTCTTCTTCCAGCAGATAAGCAACTTACTCTCATGGCAACAACGGCAGGCACAAGCTCTCAAGCAGGCTCTGGTGCTCCAATCAATTGGGATGCCATGCCGGTGGAGGCCCCACCAACAGCTCGACCTGAGGACTTCGTGAATGTGCGGAGGATTCCTATCCCAGATCTACCAAATGGCCTAACCGAAAGAGTAAAGGGGCATTCTCACTGGTTCAATGAGATGCCAGGAGATTTGGGGGACGCGGATCATATCTGGGAGTCCAAGATGGAATGTGGAGGAGTGTGGTGGACCTTCCAGTTCTTCTCACGAGAATTCGAAGCATTGCAAAATGCAGCTCCACTTCACGATATCTGGCAAAAAGCAGGATTACAAACTTATTTCAGTGCAGCTCTGCCTAAACCCGATTTCCTCAAGTGCTACTACCTAATTGCCATGCTGAAGCCGACAGGGGATAAGGATCATTCAGGCACATTCTGGGAGCCCTCCTTGTCAAATCTGGAGGAAATGAGGAAGTTCGAATTGAATGTTACTTTAATCAGGGAGGCACTTCAGATGTATGGCACGCATGTACCTTCTGACCGCGACCCCTTGATACCTGAGTCGATGAAAAGCAATAGAATCAAGAAGCTAAAAGAAATGTGCGCCCTCACCCCCAACATCGCCATACCTTTGCGGATGTGCCTCCAACACTTCGCATTCCCCGCTCAGGACCGTTTCACTCAACCTCACAAGAAAATATGGTATGGGCTATATCTAGCAGAGACTGGAAGCTTGCCCATTAAGATGCCGGTATGGATCTTAGACCAAGTGTATGAGGCAGGCAAACGGGGAGTGAGGAAGCCTACTCTGCATGGCTGTTGTGCGCTGACAAGAATTATCTATAGATGTCTTGCATATGATGTGCCGGTTGCCAGAGCCCTAAAGTATGCACAACTGGAGTTGTTCAAAGGGCGGAAGTCAGGGAGCCAGCCTGCAAAACGAATGCGTGGATCGCTCTCCCAGGCAATGATCCCTCAAGAGGCCACGACTGAAGCTTCTCCGAGACCAGAAGCTCAGGTCGCACCTTTCACGATCCACCTTCAAGGAGTTCAAGCTGAGGAGGTGGTACAACCCGCTCCATCCGCCCCTCCACTACCTACCGATGCAGAGTTTGCATCTATGGCCACCTTCACAGAGGATCCAAACTTCGATTTTGAAAGATTCCTGCAGACAGTCCCCCTATCAGACAGTGAAGATTCGCCTGACAATGTTGATCCGGGAGCATCCGTCCAAAGAGAACAGCCACGGGGCGAGACAAGCAGAGTACATGGGGAAGAAGTGGCACAACATCCTCATGACCCAAACACTCAAATTCAGGAAGGTGCACAAAGAAATGAACCAGAAGACAGTGAAGAGGAGGCCCCTGCCTACACAGCACAACTCAGACGGCTGTACAAGACAATCAAGCAGGTAGAGAGAAGACATAAGATGACAGAAGAGGCGAACAGAGCTCTAGTGAACCAGATGTTTCAAACCGAGAATGTCAACTCACATTTTGTGGAATCATTGAATCTATTGGCAGAGACATGTGGGATCAGGGAAGCATTGAGGACAATGGTCTATCAGGAAAACCCTATCTATGATCAACGAAGGATTGATACACGGCCACGACGCGGGAAAATGATTCAAATGGAAGTCTCTACTGCCTTGCCTACTATAATTTCAGAGGATGTTCACATGACGAGCCCAAGTCCCACCGACGAACAAGAGGTAATTACACAGGTACCATCTCCACCGCCACCTTCCATTCAACCCTCAGAACCCTTCTCCACTAGCCCTTCTGAACAACCGATATCCACCCATCATGAAACCATTGTACACACCTCCGTTTTTACATCCTTCCCTTTACCCACATCCAGCACTTCCACCCAAATTTCTGAACCTCACACCGGTCATCCGGCCACCGATCAAACCATAATAGGTCACCCTTCCTATCTCCCCGCCCTTGGACAACCACTTGCCACTAGCCAGACCTTATCCCATCCTTTTCCATTCACCCACACCCAAACCCTATCCACCACCTCCCTAGTAACTGCCTCACACTCAACCCAAGTCACACAACCCTCATTCTGGACAAACCTTGTAAATATACTCCAACAGGTGGATAATTATAATAAAAAGTCCCTTTCCCAACCCCACTCCCCCACATTCACTGCCACCACTATCACACCACCCACCATTCCTGTATTCACAGTGCACGAATCACACACTCTCACGTCCGATCCCATGGACATCTCACCATCCACAGGATCACCCACCACCACTGTTATTCCAACATCACCACGTATCATTTCACTCACGTCGCCATTTCCAAACACTGTAGGCACAACATCCACTTTTCCCTTTCCCATCTCCCGACCCCTTGCATCTTCCACCTTTACCCCTGCACCCACCTCATTTAGTCATGCACTCAACACCATGCTCGAAGCTGCTGCCCAACTTAAACAGGAATACAGGTTATTAGAAGAAAACAATAAAGAGCTCTGTACATTGTCATCCCACCTCCAGGCACGTGTCACTGCCTTGGAGTTGTCTAATACGGAATTACAGCAGGAGGTGACCACCCTCCAACAATATCAGGTGGAGCTCGAGTCCACACATACAAAGAAGAGTAGGGCAACGGAAGAACAACTTAGAGATCACCTAGCCCGTAACACTAGACTACAACGAAACATGGCTCTACTTTGACGCCATTTAGCGGCTGCCCAAGAAGAAAACAAAAGACTACAGCAACAAAATCAAGAAAATCTCGAAGCAGCCATGGAAAATACTCCAGGGGCACCCATCGACCCTGCCAAATTTCAAGCCATCCCCTCAGAAACCATACGACAAGTATTGGAAACCTATGCCAATCTCTTAGAAGCACATGATCAGCTTGCTGACCAAGTCAAAGACCTACAAAAAGCCCAAGTGCCTACAGCACACCAACGCGAACCTAAAGAGATGGCCAACGCTGCAACCTCACCAGAGCCAAAATTACTAGTAACCAATGAGGTACTTGAGCTACGACAACAGGTGGCAGAACTAAAAATTAAATTGTTACAGTATGAACGACCTCCCTCCCCACCTGATCAAACCATAGAAGAAGACACAGTAGTCATTCCAGTGGAGGAGACATTTGAAGACAATTATGAGCCTCAACCCCTGCCAGGAGGCAGAATTACAGAGGAAGGCCAGGATACATATGAGGAACCCCCGTCAGCATGGATGAAGCAGGTAGAGGAGATGGGCCACACTCACGAAGAGCGCGTAGCAACTCAGATGCTAGCAATGAAGGCCATTGAAGAAACCATACTTCAATCTGAGTATTTCAGGCACCTTGCTCCTAGACGACTCATCACGAGCTCAGAATTACAATATAAGCCATATTTTGTATTGTTGGCCGACTACAACGCAGAGATCAAAAGAGTCACCAACAAGTACCCTACCTTCGCCACCCAGTTCGAACCCGAAGATATACCAGAGGCAGCCAGAAAAGGGGCGATTTTCCAACCTACTTGGAGGCAAAGATTACTGGAAACATACCCGGACATGCTGAGAACATGGGATCACGCTCCCATGCATTTGAAGTATAACCCTTGTTATGGGCCAGTACAAATTGCTCAAAACTTTCCGCAATGTATGCCATATTCAGCCTCCGATTCCCGGCTTCATCAATGGTAATTATGACCTCCTGTATGATATGAGCACAACCCCAAGCATACGAGTTGCTTATGCATGGCACGCATGCATCAGATATCTCCCTGCCTGCTATAAGCAAACTTTCGACGATATGTTTACCACGGGGTTCTGGGAGTCACACTGAGAAGTGTTCGCACCACGCCCAACCCACCTGCTACATCTATTCGTGTGTGAACAAACCATGCACTCAGAACTCTACACAACGCCACAACCGGACATACCGGGTGCAGTCAATTGGGAGACCCTCCAGAGAGACTTGGTTCAGGGACTACGCATCAAGGAACAAGAAGTGGCAACCGACCTCCTGCAAGAGTACATTGATCAAACAGTGGAGCAGAGGTCTGTCAGAGGAGACAGACGCTAGGGGGGGGAGAGTGTTGGCTGTATACGAGAAGAAGCAAGTACGAGCATACAAGCAGATCTAGCACTAAGGCAACCCTTTATTTTTTCAAAACCATTACACCAGTTAAAAGTGATTCTCATCACTAAAAACCCCTGTAAATACCATTTTCACCTTTTTGTAGCTCTATTTTGTACAAGCCGAGGAGTCCTCGAGCTTGAGGAGCCTTAGAAGTAGTTGCCTGCCAATTTTCATAATTTTTAGATCTCGTTTGAGCCCTCAAATAAGCCCTGGAACCTAATTTTTAACTAGCTCGGACACTAGGTCTGGACAGGGCCAAAGCTAGTCAAAAACTATAAATAGAGCTAGAGAGCTCATTTTTGGGCTAGCTTCTTGTAGTTTGAGCTTGTATGAGAACTTTGTTGCAATAGAAGTGATTCCATTGTCTTACTCTCTTTGTTCTTGCCGTGTGCGTGTATGTGTGTGCATGCTTGTGTGCTTCTCACTCACGCACTTGTGCTTCCACTTGCTCGTGGTCTTCATACCATCCTCACGTCTTCCGGATTGACATTAAAGGAGGTGCTACTCATCACTGAGCTACACACTCTCATGAACACAATGTCTTAGGTAACCATCTTTTCCATGCTTGTATAGATTATCACCAATGAGTGAGTAATCTAGGGCTTCTTGTTCTAGACTTGTTTGCCTCGTCATAGTCATGTATGGAGGGAATGTTTTCGTCCTCAGGAAGGATACTAGGGGTTCACTCCAATCCGGCACTATGGACACTTGATAAAGAGTGGCATGTTCCACAGGTGGTTTAATGGAGCAGATTGGGCATTCCTTGCACAACTCTGGACATCAGCTTCCATAGTCGGCCAATGCACTCCTAGTCTCCTCAGGGTCTGTAGGGTTCGTTGTTTTGAGTAGTGTTGCTCTAACGCACCTGCATGTGCTAATTGCAACCACTTAGCGTACTCGTCCTCTTCTACACAACAAGCCAAGATCCCTTGATCTGTGTGCTTGTACATACTTCCAGCCATGATGTGGTACTTTTGGGCTTTTACTACCTCTCTATCCTGTGTGGCTATTACTGGGTGGTTAGGCCCGTATGTCAATACTGGCACTAATGGCTTAGCCCACTGCGGCACCACTTCCAAATTAAACAAGTAAGCATCAGGTAAGTCATCTGATACTCCTTGTGGGGCCTCTCCAGATGTGAGCCTAGAGAGATGGTCTGCTCTCAAATGAGTCCTGCCTTTCCTCAATACTACCTCAAAGTCATATTCCATTAGTAAGAGAAACCATCTTACTAATCTGCCTGTATTACACGGCTTGTTTACCAGGTACAGTAGAGCTTGGTGATCAGTAAAAAATTTGAACTTATTTGCAAGCAAATAGTGTCTAAACTTTTTAACCGCGTACACCATGCCTAATCCTTCTCGTTCGGTGGTTGTATAGTTCCGTTCAGCAGCATTCAATTGTCTACTGGCATAGGCAATAGGGAGATCCATATTACCTTCACCCGTAGGTTGTGCAAGTACACATCCAATAGCATAATTGGAGGCATCCACATGAACATGGAATGGCTTGTTCCAATCTGGTGTGGTCAAGATTGGTGCTGAACATAATCTTCGTTTAAGCTCCTGGAAGGAATTCTCACATTCATCAGTCCACTCAAAGTTAGTCAGGAGTCCGTACATGGGCTTTGCAATGATAGCATACATGTGAATGAACCGGCGGTAGTAACCACAATGCCCCATGAAAGCTTGTACTTCCTTGACATTCTTTGGCCTAGGTAACTCCGCTATGGCTCTCACTTTCATCAGTGGATATGCCATTCTTTGACACTATGTGTCCTAGAATCTTGCCTTGCCTGACCATAAAAACGCACTTTTCGGGGTTCAGGCAGACCTGATATTCTCTACATTTGTCAAAGATTTGTCTGAGTTCAGGAATATGGGTTTCTCTAATGTTAGAATGAGCACAAAGATCATCAACATAGACTTCTAAGTTCTTCCTCAAGAACTCTTTAAATACATGGCACATCAGCCTCTAGAAGGTAGCTGGTGCATTGGTAAGCCCAAATGGCATTACTCTAAAGGCAAATATGCCCCATTCAGTGGCAAAAGCCGTCTTATGCTGATCTTCTGGAGCTATGGCTACTTGATTGTAGCTAGAGAACCCATCCAGGAAGCTATACACTTCTTTGCCTGCTACCCTTTCTAATAGATGATCAGTGATAGGAAGAGGATAACTATCTCTAATCGTGGCGGCATTAACTTTTTTAAGGTTAATACACACACGCAGTTTTCCATTTTTCTTGGGCACCACTACAATGGGGGATACCCACTCAGTGTGCTCAATTTCATAGATGAATCCGGCTTCAACCAGTCTATCTATCTCCTCTTTGATCTTAGCAGCATAGTTATCGTTGTATGTGTATGGCTTCTGCTTCGAGGGTCTGGCGTCTGAGGTCATGGGGATTGTATGTGAACATATATCAGGGTCTACCCCTTTCAAGTCCTTATAACTCCAAGCAAATACATCTCGGTATTCTCTTAGCAAGGCTATTAGCTCTTGTTCTTCCTCTTCTGTCAGGTCATGACTGTAGCTCAATGATGAGTAGCACCTCCTTTAATGTCAATCCGGGAAGACGTGAGGATGGTATGAAGACCTCGAGCAAGTGGCGGCACAAGTGCGTGAGTGAGAAGCACACAAGCATGCACACACATACACACACACGCGCACACACGGCAAGACAAAGAGAGAGAATCAATGGAGTGCTTTAGATTACTTTCACAAGCTCTTATGAGTTTGTTTCAATTACAATCTACCTTCTAAAATGAGCTCTCTAGCTCTTTTTATAGTTTTTGACTAGCTTTTGGCCCTGTCCAGACCTAGTGTCCGGCCTAGTTAAAAATTAGGTTCCAGGGCTTATTTGGGGGCTCAAACGAGATCTAAAAATTATGAAATTTGGTACGATGGTACTTCTAATACTCCTCAAGCTCGAGGACTCCTCGGCTTGCACAAAATGGAGTCTAATCTACCAAAAACGGGATTTACAATGTTTGTGTAGTGATTAAAATCACTTGGGTTGTACATAATCTATGGGAAAAAATGATCTGGCCTTGTTGCCGTATTGTGCATGACTCCTTTGTTGCTTTGTATGCCAACACTCCCCCCTTCCTAGCGTCTGTCGCCCCTGACAGACCTTTGTTCGCGCGGGTGGTCGATGTAATATTGGATGACATTGGTGGCCAGTTCATGTTCTCCTATCCTTAAGCCTCTTGCTAGATCGGCTTCCAATGCCTCCCAATTTATTGCACCGGGGGTTTCTGGTTGTGGGGTGGTGTAGTACTCTGAATACATTGCTTGTTCACAAGCAAACAGTTGAAGCAGATGTGTCGGCTTTGGTGCGAAAATCTCCGAGTGGTACTCCCAGAAACCTGATCTGAACATTTCTTCGAAGGTCTGTTTGTAGCAGGCGGGGAGGTACTTGATGCGTGCATGCCAAGCGTAAGCCACACGGATACTGGGGGTGGTGCTCATGTCATACACCAAGTCGTAATTTCCATTGCTAAACCCCGGAAGACGTACCTGTGGTGCGGCTGCATTTCTAAAGGTCTTCAGCACTACTTGCATCATATCTAAGATTTTAAGCATCACTTGCGCTGCTACATCTTGCATGGGCTTCAAGCGCGGCATCCAGTGGCGAATGGTCCCCATCATATATGCTACCGATGGTGGTCCTTGTGGTGGCGCGATGTACGGGTAGTTCAGTCATTCCTTGCATTGCGCATTGTTCTGTACCTTGATATTAAATGCCTTCCACGACCTGCGGCGGGGGACTGGACCGTAGCATGGGTTGTACAGGAGGTGCAACGGCGCGTTGTTCCATGTGCGTAGCATTTCTGGATAAGTCTCTAAAAGTTTCTGCCGCCATGTTGGTTGACGAATCTTGCCTTTTCGCACCTCTGGAGGAAGGTCTTCGGGTTGAAATTGGGTCGCAAAAGTAGGAATCTGACCCGTGACTCTTTGTATTTCTGCATTATAATCAGCCAAGATAATATAATATGGCCTGTACTGGAGTTCCGATGAGAGAATCAGGCGTCTCGATGACAAGTTCTTGAAGTAATCTGATTGTAAAACAGTCTCCTCTATGACCCTCATAGCCTGATTTTGCACTATGGTGCGCTCTTCATGCGAGGTCCCTATTTCCTCCACTTGTCGTAACCATGGCGGCCGTGGTGCCTCGAACGTGTCCTGCGCTTCTTCTGTTTGTTGGCCTCCTGGGAATGGTTGCGGATCATATTCTTCATCAAACGTTTGTTCCACAGGAATTTGCACAACTTCTTCGTCCGTGGGAGCCTCCGGAGGGGAAGATGGCCTCTCATATTGTAGTAGGCGTGTTTGCAATTCAGTTACCTGTTGCTGGAGATCTTTTATGGCCTCTGCGTCGGAGAGAAGCGAAGCCGCAGAGGGGGTGGTTGGAGGGGCAGCTGTTGGGCCTTGTTGGTGTTCCTGCTTCAGTTGTCCTAGCTCCTCCGATAGCTTATCATGTGCTTCGAGCAGCATGGCATAATCTTCCAATATAATCTTGATATTATCGGGGGTCACTGCTTGAAACTTGGATGGGCTGATGGGTGCCCCCGGTGTGCTCTCAATAGCTGCCTCCAGGTTCTCTTGATTTTGTATTTGCAGACGTCTGTTCTCTTCCTGAGCAGCCGCAAGATGGCGTTTAAGTAGCGCCATATTTCGCTGAAGTTTTGAGTTGCGTTCCAGCTGTGTTCGTAGGTGACCTTCTACCACCTGCACTGCTTCCTGATCTACGTTCTGTAGCTGTACCTCCAATATATTGTGGGCTTCTTGGAGGGTGTGGAACTGTGTGTGGAGGCGAGCATTCTCCTCTTCTAGTACCGCAAGGCGGAGCTGTAGTGTCGCTGAGTGCTCTTGCAGGCGTGCGTTTTGTTGTTGGAGCTGAATGTAATCTGTTCTTAAATTTGATATACAAGCCAACATGGTGTCCAATGCATTACCTATAGATGAGTGGGGGGTGTTTACTGTGGAAGATGCATGGGAAGGGAATTGGGGAAGGGAGACAGTGAATGATGTGTCTACGAAAGTTGTGTGTGTGGGTGAAATTGGTGGAGGGGGAATGGGAGGAGGTGAAACCGTGGGTGGAGGTGCCGTGGGTGGTGAAATGTCCATACCTTCAGGAGTGGGTGTTAGTGTGGGGCCTGCCATATACATTGGTATGGTAGGTGGTGTGTGTGTGGAAGTGGTGAATAGATGTGACGTGGGGTGGGGAGCTGAAAAGACAGGGAATGGTTGAGGGCCTGGTTGAAAAGCCCTAGCAAAGATGTCCTGGAGGGATTGTAGAAATGGAGAGAGGGATATCGGGGGTTGGGGTCGTAAATTTGAGGAGGGCTGAAAGGGTTGCGTGGTAGCAGGGAAGCCCATGAATGTGGATCTAGGGTCAGGATGACCCGTGGCTGAGGGCGTTGGGGATGGTTGCCCTAGGGCAGGGTCTAGGAGGGGTTCGGCGGATTGTGTAGTGTTGGGGTTGTCTTCGAAGATAGGATTATCAGTGGTAGAGAATAGGGTGGCACTGGAGATCGGAGTACGGAAGATGAAGGTGGGGTCGGTGGGTTGAGTAGTCGATGTGGTTTCTACTGTTTCTCTTCTAGGAGGTGATGGTGGGGGAGTAGGTGGTAGTGGTTCGGTGGACTCCTCATGGGTGGCTGGGTGCTGTTGGCTAGCTGTCTGGGAGGTTGTTCTGATAGTTTCAGGTGTAGTAGTCGGCTCTTCTGCAACTGTAACGGGAATTTGTATATTTTTACCTGAGCGAGGTCGTGTCTGGAACCTTCGTGGGTCATATTGAACTGAAGGCCTCTGAATGGCAGTGCGCACAGCTTCTACAACTCCATATGTTTCTGCCATCAATAAGAGACCTTCCCTGTACTCTGAGTCAACTCCAGCTTCTTCCAACAACTGAGTCATAAGTACTCTGCTGCTCTGTTCAGTGAGTAATTGCTGCGATCGTACTCTTTCCATAATCTGATACAGCCTTCGGAGTTCGGCTGTATATGCTGGGGCTTCAGTGGTCTCTTCTTCATACGCTTCTTCTTCTTCCGTGTGTCTTGTTAACTTTGCTGAGCGTCACTCCAATGGACATGTCTACCGTCTGTAGACTTTCTTCTTCTCCGTGAGGATGTGCCCTGCTCCTCTGCCTCTGAATAAAACTCCACATTAGAGAATTGTGTGCTTTGTAGGAATGCTTCGAAATCCTAGGGGTCCAGTCCTTCAGCGTCTCTAGTGGCAGCAAATTCGAATTCAGGTGTAACCGGAGGAGCCGATGGGGTAGGTTGTGTCGTAGTGTCAGATTCCGACCTGGGTATCCTAATGGTAAAGGGAGGTACAGTGCCCTCTCTTAATGGTGATGCCTCAGGAGTAGTCAGGACTTCCCGTGTCTGGACGCAAGGGATCGCGCCCCTCATGCGCTTGGACTAATGTGTGGATGTCTTGAGCCTTTTAAACATTTGTAATTGTGCCCAAGTTAAGGCACGCTCAATGGGGACATCATATGCCAAGCATCGATAAATGATGCGTGTGAGTGCACAGCATCCGTTCACCACTAATTTCCTAGATGCCCGTTTGTTTGCTTCATACAACTGATCTATAATCCACACTGGTAGCTTAATAGGTAACGCACCTGCTTCCGCCAAGTAGAGAGCAAACCAGATCTTCTTGTGTGGTTGCGTGAATCGGTCTTGACCGGGGAAGGCGAAGTGTTGCATGCACATTCGGAGAGGGATGGACACATTTGGGGTGAGTGCTGCCATGTCTTTCAGCTTTACTAGTTTCCTGTCCTTCATGTTGGTGGGAACGAGAGCATCTTTTTCTGAGGGTACATGCGTGCCATGCATATTTAAAGCATCACTCACCAGCTCCACAGTAAGTTCAAACCTCTTCAACTCGTTGTTGCCCATCAATGAGGGGAGAACAAATGATCCGGGTTGGTCCTTATCTTCATGAGCTTGTAATGTGGAGACCAAATAATAACATCGGAGGAGATCGGGTTTAGGTAGTGGGGCTTCAAAATATTCCGCCAATCCTGCTCGTTGCCATATGGTCTGTAGATCTTCGGTGTTCTGTAAAGTCTCGAACTCCTTGGAGAAAAATTGGAATCGCACCCATGATCTGTCATACTCGCATTTAGACTCCCAGATATGCTTGGCCTCACCTAATGGACCGGGCATGCCATTGAACCAATGAGAATTGGCATGAACTCTTTCCGTGATGCCTGTAGGTGGATCTGGCACCGGGAGTTGCTGAAGGTGTAGCATCTCCACTGGTCGTTCCGTCGGGGGCACATCCACGGGTATACTATCCACATCAATTCCCGCAGTAAGTATTCCTACTTGTGAGCCCGAACCTGTCGCTTCTGCCATTTTACTGCTTGTCTTCTGATTCTGTGAGAATATAGAATCATGTGTTAACATCGTAATGGACAGAATAAATCCGTTGTTGTCCCCGTTACAACATTAACATGAGGTAGATGGTGAGTTAGTGGTTAGTAAGTGCACGAAGACAGTGAGTGTAGTTAACGTTTGTGTATTCCTAGGAGACTAATGCCGTTAGTAAGTGGGGTGAATTTACAAATCGGGGTCGGGGGGTTTATTACAGATCTTAGACTGCCAAATGCAGTGGATGGGCTTTGCTTTCGGTTTTGTAGAGACTCCAGAGAGCTGTGTCGGTGTCGCTGTTTGGGAATGGGGCCTTTTAGGGACCCACTTATAAGTGATTACATGCATACTCATGGGTCTTTGTGTGTTCCTAAGTGTTGAGCACGAGGGAATTCTGGTGGTACTCGTAGATGGGTTATGCTGCATAGGTTGCGGCCTTGGTTTAACTACTTGTGCCCTCAAGCAAGCCTTAGGCACCCAAATTTGTCTAGATTGTGGGCTTGCCTTCATCGACTTCTTGGGCACCCAAATAGATTTTACTTTAGCAGAAGAATTTCTGAAAGACTCCTTATTAGTGTCGTGTTGTTGGTTACTAATAAGAGCTTTTGCCCGCGTAGTTGACGGTGGTGCACCCGGTCGTTCGCCTTTCCGCACCCATACCTGGTTTATTTGCTGGGGCATTCCGCTGCGCAGATATTTTTGATCTCGGACATAAGTAGTACTCTGCTTCTTCTGCTTGTGATCCGCCTTTGGTTGCTGCCTCCTTCTGGCCTTTGGAAAAGAAGGGAGATCCGTTGCATCCGTGACTCCTTTTTTGCAAATGTCATTCCTCTGCAACACAGGGTTTTGAACAAGAACAGTATGGTCATCTTCATGTGTACCCCTGGAAGGACCAGGAGTCTGTGCCTTTCCTAGTTCCTTGAGTGCTCCATTGTCTAATTCTACTGTAACTCGACTATGATTGAGCCAAACCTGGAGAAGTCCACTTCTTAGGTTTAGATTGACTGCTTGGTCATAGATCCAATCCTGACCCAAGACGAGGGGTTCAGTGAGATCCTCATCTTGACACACTAGTACTTTAACGGTCATTGCCTCATCGTGAATGTAGAGGGGAAGTTCCACCTCGCCCATGCAAGGGGTTTCCACGCCTCCCAATCCTATGAGATATGCTTCCACAGGATGGACAGTTAACTGTAACTCTTGACAGTAAGACAACTTAACAGCGCTAGTGGCAGCACCTGAGTCAATCAAGGCTCTTACGGTCCTTGCACTCTTTCCTTGTCCTATATCTATGGTTATGAAAGGACGTCTATCAATTATCCTATGCGAGCTTGTTCCTGCAACTTCACACATGGCCATAGGAAATCCTTGGTCTGCATAGTCATTCGCTCCAGGCTGATCTCTACCTTGCCTTCGTAATTTCATCCTTCTGATGCGTTCTAAAGCCTCTGCTTGAGCCTCTTCTCGAATGCGCTTTTCTTCCTCTTTGCGTTTCTTAGCAGTGTTGAGTCGGCTGAGCATTTCCTCCGTGAGTGGTTCCTGATACAACTTGACTCTGCAACCGCTAATATAATTTGGGAGAACATCACCCTCTAATGTGGCCAATTGTACTGCTCCGCTCGTGGAGATCCTATTGATGATCATAGGTCCGTAGCCTCTCTTTTCTAGCTTCCTCGCGTGTTGTTTTAGTGTATAGACTAAGACTAGATCTCCTGCTTTCAAGCCTTTATCCTTCACGTGGGCATCAAAGTATGCCTTCTGTCTCTTCTTGGCTGCATATATCCCTGCAGCGGCTCTCAGTCTTGTTTCTCCTAATCGTTCAAGGTCAAAGATCCTAGAGGAGAGCTCATGACCTGTCCATTCGTGCTCTTGTGCTACTTTCAATGTAGGGATCAAGAAGTCCAAGGGTAACACAGCGTTTTGACCGAATACCATCTGAAAGGGGGTGGCTTGGAGTACCGTTTTGTAGGCAACTCGGTATGCCCAAACAGCATGGTGTAGCTGTTTGTCCCAGTCAGAGCGTTTAGTGTTCACTAATTTCGTCAGTACATTGCATAAAATCTTATTAGTGCTCTCAGCTTGTCCATTAGCTTGAGGGTGATAAGGGGCAGACTTCTTGTGTATTACCAAGAATTCTTGGAGTAGGTTTTCAATCACTTTGTTCAAGAAATGAGTGCCTCTATCACTTACAAGCTCTATAGGTAGCCCGTATCTTGTGAATACATTCTCAAACAAGAATTTGGCAGTTGTTTGAGCATCGTTCTTGGCTGTAGCTTTTACCTCTACCCACTTGGTGAGATAATCTGTTGCCACAATGATGTATTCCGCATGAGAACCCTTAGCTGGGGGATTAATAGGACCTACAAAGTCTATTCCCCACTTAGAGAATGCACGTCCACCCATCATAGGTTTCAGTGGCATCTCGTCTTTGCGTATAGGATACTGAGTCCTTTGACAGACATCACACCGTTTCACATAGGTATATGCATCCATGTGAAGGGTAGGCCACCAGAAGCCTGCAAACAATATTGCCTTGATCACCCGATCTGGTCCAAAGTGTCCTCCTGCTACACCTTGGTGAGCAGTTTCCAAGATCTTGAGATATTCACTTTCATGGACACATAACCTCAGGTAACCATCTTTACCGCGCTTATATAGATTATCACCTATGAGTGAGTAATCCTGGGCTTCTTGTTCTAAACTCCTTTTCCTAGTTAGAGTCATGTCTGGAGGGAATGTGTTTGTCCTCAAGAATGATACTAGAGGTTCACTCCAATCTGGCGCAATGGATACTTGATAGAGAGTGGCATGTTCCACAGGTGGTTTAGTGCAACAGATTGGGCATTCCTTGCACAACTTTTGGACATCAGCTTCCATAGTTGGCCAATGCACTCCGAATCTCTTTAGAGTCTGCAACGTTCGTTGCTTTGAATGGTGTTGCTCTAGTGCACCTACATGTGCTAGTTGCAACCACTTAGCGTACTCATCCTCTTCTACGCAACAAGCCAAGATCCCTTGATCTGTGTGCTTGTACATGCTTCCGGCCATGATGTGGTACTTCTGGGCTTTTACAACCTCTCTATTCCGTGTGTTTACGACTGGATGATTAGGCCCGTAGGTCAATACTGGTACCAATGGCTTAGCCCACCGCGGTATAACTTCCAAATTAAACAAGTAAGCATCAGGAAGGTCATCTGACACTCCTTGTGGGGCTTCTCCAGATGTGAGTCTAGAGAGATGGTCTGCTCGTAAGTGAGTCCTACCTTTCCTTACCACAACCTCGAAGTCGTATTCCATTAGTAAGAGAAACCATCTTACTAATCTACCTGTATTGCATGGCTTGTTTACTAGGTACAACAATGCCTGATGGTCCGTAAAAAATTTAAACTTATTTGCAAGCAAATAGTGTCTAAATTTCTTGACTGCATATACCATGCCTAATCCTTCGCGCTCTGTAGTGGTGTAATTCCGTTCAGCCGCATTCAATTGTCTGCTGGCATAGGCAATTGGAAGATCCATATTACCTTCACCAGTAGGTTGTGCAAGCACACATCCAATGGCATAATTGGATGCATCCACATGGACATGGAATGGCTTATTCCAATCTGGTGTGGTCAAGATTGGTGCTGAACATAATCTTCGTTTAAGCTCTTGGAAGGAATTCTCACATTCATCCGTCCACTCAAAGTTTGTCAGAAGTCCGTACATGGGCTTTGCAATGACAGCATACATGTGTATAAATCGTCGATAATAACCACAATGCCCCATGAAAGCTTGTACTTCCTTGACATTCTTTGGCCTAGGTAGCTCTGCTATGGCTCTCACTTTTTCTTCGTCGGTAGATATGCCATTCTTTGACACTATGCGTCCTAGAATCTTGCCTTGCCTGACCATAAAAACACACTTTTCTGGGTTCAGGCAGACCTGATATTCTCTACATTTGTCAAAGATTTGTCTGAGTTCAGGAATATGGGTTTGTCTAACATTGGAATGAGCACAGAGATCATCAACATAGACTTCTAAACTCTTCCTCAGGAACTCCTTAAACACATGGCACATCAGCCTCTGGAAGGTAGCTGGTGCATTTGTAAGCCCAAATGGCATTACTCTAAAAGCAAAAATGCCCCATTCTGTGGCAAAAGCTGTCTTATGCTGATCCTCTGGAGCTATAGCTACTTGATTGTAGCCCGAGAATCCATCAAGGAAGCTGTACACTTCCTTGCCTGCCACTCTTTCTAAGAGATGCTCTGTGATGGGAAGCGGATAGTTATCTCGAATTGTGGCGGCATTAACCTTTTTCAAGTTAATGCACACACGCAGTTTGCCATTCTTCTTGGGCACCACTACGATGGGGGATACCCATTCAGTGTGCTCAATTTCATAGATAAATCCAGCTTCGACCAGTCTATCTATCTCCTCTTTGATCTTAGCAGCGTAATTATCGTTATATGTATAAGGCTTTTGCTTAGAGGGTTTGGCGTCTGAAGTCATGGGGATGGTGTGCGAGCATATGTCCGGGTCAACCCCTTTCAAGTCCTTGTAACTCCAAGCGAATACATCTCTGTATTCTCTTAGCAAGGCAATCAATTCGTGCTCTTCTTCTTCTGTCAGGTCATGGCCTATATACGTGCATCTCTCCTCTCCTTCTTCTATAGCCACTACTATTTTCTTGGTGGTTTCTTTGTTATCATAGGCCTCTCCTGATTGTGCCTCCCGTTTAGGCATTCTTATCATGACTCTCCTGTCATCTATCTCATACTTCTTAAAATTTTATGGGACCTCAAACAACGATTCTTCCTCTTCTGGTAAGGCTTCTCTCTTCTTTCGTTTCTTTCCTTCTTCCTTAGGAGTCATATGCGTTGCTAATCTTACATCATTTGTAACCTCTCCATGCCTCTGGGGTTGAAATTCTATTTCATGGAAGTATTCTTCATCTGATGCAAATGGTGGGTCCATAATGATTGACTCTAGATCGGAGTCACTTGCATCCTCAAATGCATCAAGGCTAGGTTCGCATTCTTCTAGAACTGCCTCTCCCATGATTGGCTCTATGGAGAAGACTGAAATATCATAGCCATCCTCATCACAGTGAGGTGTCCATTGTTCTTCGTTGATGGCTACGTCCATTGTTGCTAAGATTTCTGCCCAACCGTGAGGTTCAAATTCTTCGTCTGGAAAAACTACAGGTGCATAGGCTGGGCCTTGGATTGATCTAAGGGTTTCTTTCGCACCTACCTCTCTGGCTTTCTCTCTCTTCTCTTCTTCTACTGCTACCTTGCACATCCATAAGTGGGTGTCTTCATGCATCCATGAGGATCCAGACCCTATGGAATGCACCGATTCTGTGTCATCTTTGGCTCTATGGATGGGATTCCACTGGATAGGAGGGACGTCTCTGTGAGAAAAATCCTTGAGATTGACTTTGGTTGTAACACCCAAGTGTTGCAGATACAAAGAGTTGGTTCCCCAATCCTGTACCACTTGCAACTGTCGCATAAATGGTCTTCCCAAAATCATCTCATAGGCATGATTTTTGCTGAAGTCACATATGGCAAAGGTATGTTCAAACTCGACACCACAAGTGGTGAGAGTTATTCCTTCTAGCAATCCTAAGGGTTTCTCAATATGACCATCGGCCATTTGCAATTTCATCCTCGTTGGCCTGAGTGCTGGCTTGCCCCAACGCTTCCATAAGGAGATGGTGGCAATTGCAACTCCTGCACCTGAGTCCAAAATTGCCTTCGTGGTGTAGTCCTGGTAGGTGATGGGAAGATAGGTGTTCCCTTCTTCACCTTCACACATATCCCCTATCTTATCCAAGGGAATTTCTGGCACTGTCCTATGGGATCCTACCTGGGAACGAGGTTTTGCTATCTCTGGTACTTGTTTGGCTACATGTTTCCATAATTCAGGTCTAACCTTGAGTAGCTCTTCTAACTTGAGATTACACTGCACATTAGTGTTCTTCACTACCTCTGTGTTCCTAGGAATGACTGAGTCGTCGTTCCTTACCATGACTGTGGGTGCTCTCATACATGTGGACTTTGCTTCCCATGGGCCTGTGAAGTGAGGAAGCTCTTGTATGGAATTCGACTCAAAGTCTAATCTCTCATGAGACTGAACACTCTCATGCTCCCCGTAAATAGATGGGATGTCTTGTGGGAATTGGTCGTGTGCATCGTCCACAAGTTCAAAAGGAGGGGCGACCTCGCTTTCGTTATCCCATTTGTCTTCTTGAATCTCTCGTAGGAAGTCTGGTGCAAACCGATTCATAGAAGAAGAAGTGTCTGGCTCCGTAGAATTGGGCGCATAAGCAACGTGTGAAGGAGGGCTGGTTCTATCGTTGACTCTCTCCTCGTTCTCGCAAATGGCTGGAGCACAAGCTTCTTGGGGAGGATTACTTATTCTATTACTTTTCCGAACAGGCTCACACATTCCCTGAGAAGGAATGTAGGCAACCTGTGGAGGTACTTGAGCTTTCGAGGGAGGCTCATCGGCCTTTTGGGGGGGAAGATAAGCTTCTTGAGGAGGCCCACGGGCTTCCTGAAGAGGCTGGCTTACCCGTTCTCTTGCCCTTTCCTTTCTTTGAGGGGTAGGTTCCTTTTCTGGCTGTGCTATTGGCCTCTCTATTCTTTCTAAGGAGGGGAAGTTGTCCGGTTTAGGGGCATTGGCCACATACACTTCTGATTGGGAATGATTCCTGTTTTTGCTTGCTTTTTCTTGGTCTTGATTTTTTTCTTCCTTGTCGGATCTTGCAATTATCCTCTCTAACTTCTCTAGGAATCCATCCAAGTGTAATTGCATTTTGGCTGAGCCTGAGTAATTGAAAAGGCGACTGGCTTCAAACATAGTCTGAGCCAATGCGACCATTTTCGCGCATAGTTTGGTTCTTTCTATCTCTAGGTCAGCTCTAGGATAGCACTTGTCATGATCCGTGACGTTTGGCCCTTCTTGGATTCTGGCCTGATATGCCTTAAGCATCATGTCTATGTCTTCGGGAGTGGGATCCGCTAATACTGATCCTGTTTGGGGCGGTGGGTGGGTTGCGTGGGCTGTCTTAGAGGGTGAAGGGATGGAGGGTGATGGGGGTGGTAGCGGTGGGAATGTGTGAGAGTGCGGTTGAGACGTGATCTCTATGATTTTAGCCTTGGTTTCTCGTAGACTTTCCTCAAGTTCACTCATCTTCTTTGCCCATTGCCTTTTCATACGTTCGCGGCTATCTTTCCAAGCTCTTGTTCTCTTTTTATTTTGGCTCTCAGTATCGCTAGCATCTGGGCTCTTTTCCTGGCCTACCCCTTGGTTTTGCTGCAAAGCTTGAGCTCGAGTGACTACCTGTACTAGTGCAGTGGAAGTGACACTTCCTGAGGAGTCTACCACTAACCCAACAACGTTGATAGGGGTGATTTTAGGCATGCTATTGGGGTTCTTAGGGCAATCTCGTAAGAGATGCTCTTTTCCGCAGTCTTGGCAAAAGCCTTGGATAGTCACGGACTGAGTTTGTGTAGGCGGAGGTAAGGAACAATCACGAATGAGGTGATCACCTTGGCATCTGTAGCACGGTCCTCTTGGGAATGGAGGTCTGACTTGCCTAGATTGAGGCCTAGGATTGGGATTTGCATACATGACGTTCGTGTAATCTGACTCCCAACTAGGTTCGTTTGGCTCTTCACCATAGTAGGACTCGCCATGTTCTGGAGACTGCATGTAGTAAGCCTGGGGGCTATCCACATGGGTAGAATCAAAGCTATGATCACTTGGGTCATTTTCAGAGATCAAGGGTGTTACTGGAACTATAGCTCTATTCAGGTTCTCTTCTGCAGCAGTATACTTTACCGGAATCACATTAGCTGGGGCTGGGGGTTGTTGTGCTAGCACAGGCTTAGGCCTTTGTTGGTTTTGATATTGAGGTTGGAAATTTTGTTGTGGCCTACCATATGGTTGTGGAGGGTACTGGTTCTGGTATCTGCCTTGTTGGTAGGGCTGAGGGTAGGGTTGCCTAACCGCCTGCTTGTTGTATGGGCAATCTTGTGCGGTGTGGTTGGTGTATCTCCGTTCTATGGTGCAGTACTGGCTACTAGGGTTTACTTGGGGTTGAGCCATAATGGGACAGACGTTCGCCATATGGTCACCACCGCATGTATAGCACCTTTTCACAGGAGCAAACCTTGGAATTTGTTTGCTAGTTACTCCTAATTTCTGAGCTACCTTTTCGGCAAGTTCCTCAATTGATGTGGATTGCGTGGAAGAGTGACTAGATGCGCTATCTGAATCTTTGTAGATTTTGGAAAGCTCTAGCTCTTCTCCTAGGTTATCTTCAATGTCAATGCATATACGTACACACTCTTCTATTGTCCTAGGGTCTTTCAGATACACGTAGGATCTCAATTTTGGACTCAGCAATCCATCAAGGAATAAGGCTACTTGTTTAGCAGATGTGGGTAGTTCCGAAATAGGGCACCTTTCAAGATATTGTCTAAATCTTCTTCCGGCCAATCTGACAGTCTCTTGGGGGGTCTGTTTGAAGCTGTGAATCAATGAGGAGGTATTGTGTCTTATGCCACTCTTAGAGAACTCTACAATGAATGCCTCTAGGAGTTGGTCTATGCACCTGAACTGACGTTCATCTAATGGCTGAAACCATGTAAGTGCCGTGTTCCTAAGGGTTAGACCGAAGGCATTATACTGCGTGAACAGATCTTCCACTTGTTCAGCTCTCAAGACTTGCTTGAACTCCGCCACATGATCATAGGGATCTCCTGTGCCGTCAAAGTAATTCTTCATGGACTTAACTAGCTGGGTGGGTCTCAAAGTTCTTGTGTGCTCTCTAGGCCTCGGTAGAGGGAATCCATCTACATTTCTTTGGTTCCTGTGGGCTCTAAGCATCTCAGGTTCTACCCTATTCGTCTCCGTTCTCGTTCTTTCTCTGCCCACTGGATTGGCAAAACTTACTTCTGGTCTATCTTTACTTCTGTCTCTTTGCATACCATGAGCCTGGGATGTTCCAGCTCCAGGGTGACCATAGGCTACATTTGATCTTGGTTGGGGGAAAATGAATTCGCCCTTCCAAGTGTAAGCATGCCTATAATTTTCTGTCACCACAAAAATCCTCTCTGAAGTGTGGTCTAAGTAGGTCACTCTACCTGGGCTATCTGGATCCTTAAACTCATAGATCATGATTGTTCCTATGTCAGTTGGGTGATCCGGTTTATACCTCCAGAAGGCTTCGTCCGTTTCTCGATTGAGAAGCAAATCTATGCACTTGTTATCTTGGGGGACCCACTCAGGCGTGATAATCCTAGTGAGAACTGATTTACCTCGAGGGGTTCTAGGTTCTACTCCCATATTTCCTTGTTCCAAGTCGCCTAAGTCCGCTTCTGAGATTACGTTTCCAAAGTCATCTGTTCTATCAGGATGACTAGTGACTACATATATGGTTCCTTCCTTGTCCAGGTATGCACCGTTTTCAAACTTGACAGCTGGGTGCTCTAGTCCTATGGATTGGTCAGGGTCTTTAATCTGGACCACAGATCTTCCTAGGCCGTCCTCATAGATGCTAGCACCTAATCGGTTGGTCCTAAGGTATTCCAACTGTGTTTTGTAAGGGCCTTCTACCCTGTACAAGTAGGGCACACCTGAACTTCCCGTAGGTCTGTCCATGCCTTGAGACATCTCTGACTCACTGGTATCAGAGCTAGGGTAATGAGAGTGGCGACTCAACTGCTGGGCCCAAGACCTTGCAGTGGGATTGACACTAGCCTCAGAAGACCTAAGGCTTTGTCTCTCTCTTACTAGGTGTCGTCCTGATCTAAGGTTCATATGCCTAACTGATTAACCCAATTTTTTTTTGCCCAGAGTACAACCTAGTTGCTGGTTTCTTTGTATCAGTCGCTTGGTTCTTTTTAGGTTGATTATCGTGTTTATGGTCTTGTCTGAAATCACGTCGTCAGGAATATTTGAATGTTGTTTTGCACTTACAGTTGATCGTTCCACGTTAGGTTCTTTCCTTTATGTTGTCGACAGTACAGAGATTAAGTTTTTAGCTTGACTTGAGTTTTTAGGTAGGCTTCAACTTGATAGTGGCCTATCGTCGCCCTGACTTACTCCTACTTCTAATCGTTCTTAGCCTAAGCTAGGAATTGACGAAGAGGAGTTGAGAATATTCCGACCTTTCTTGCCGAACCTTGCTCTTTAGTGCTCGAGAAGTTGATTCTCAAGCGTGCGCCACACCGTTGCTTGGAAACTCTCAATTGCTTCTCAATAGGCCTGCATAAATCCCAAGATTAGCTCCAAGCAGACCTTTCAATTGACAGACAATTTATTTCAGACACTTTTTTAATGACCCTTGTTCCCCCTTTTGCATTGTTAGAAATTTACTCTAGAGCTCCCTTGGTGTTCCTACCCCTCAGTGTGTCAACTTCCAAATATCCTATCTGAAAATCAACGCGTTATTCTTATAAAAAACAGTTGAGGGCGTGTAGTATATGTCACGAGCTTTCCGACAAGCCCTAGAGCTCAGAAAATGGATTTCGTATGAAAAAGTTATGACCGTTCAGGGTTTAGGGGGTTACTAGACAGACAGAACCTTTCGGGGGTTTTAATGCATTTTCTAAGGCCTTCGTAAGTATATGAGTACATGAAAGTGCAAATATGCCCAAAATTTAGCCTAAATTTCCAAAAATTCACACCTTAATTTTTTGCCGAAAATGCCTGTCTATCGCGATAGACGGTGTCTGTCGCGATAGACACAATCTATCGTGGGGGCTGTCTGTCGCGATAGACAGTGTCTATCGTGGATTTTCTGTCTGTCGCGATAGACGGTATCTGTCGCGGATTTCTGTCTGTCGCGATAGACGGTGTCTGTCGCGATAGACGGTATCTATCGTGGGGGCTGTCTGTCGCGATAGACGGTGTCTGTCGCGATAGACGGTGTCTATCGTGAAATTCTGTCTGTCGCGATAGACGGTGTCTGTCGCGATAGACGGTGTCTGTCGCGATAGACGGTATCTGTCGCAGATTTCTGTCTGTCGCGATAGACGGTGTCTGTCGCGATAGACGGTGTCTATCGTGGATTTCTGTCTGTCGCGATAGACGCTGTCTGTCGTGAAATTCGGTCTGTCGCGATAGACGGTGTCTGTCGCGATAGACGCTGTCTGTCGTGAATTTCTGTCTGTCGCGATAGACGGTGTCTGTCGCGATAGACGGTGTCTATCGTGGATTTCTGTCTGTCGCGATAGACGGTGTCTGTCGCGATAGACGCTGTCTGTCGTGAAATTCGGTCTGTCGCGATAGACTGAAAAAATGCAAATTTTTGAAAAACTTCTAGTGATCTAGAGTGCCCTCAAGGTGTAGGTTACAATGATAAACATGCATTCACAAAATGTTAAGATTTTCTGTCTGTCGCGATAGACAGAGGCTGTCGTCCCGGGACCTGTGCAGAGCCTGTCGTACCTGCGCACACTGCTGGGGATGATGGTACAGCAAAAAACCTGCAAACTAGCTCAGAAAACATGCAAAAACAGCACATGCAAGTTCGCTCTCTCGCTCTCTCTCACAAGTGAAATGAGGGGAATGAGGTGGAGGTGGGGATATAGTCAAAAAACTGAAATTTTCGCGATGATGGAGATGGACGTGGGAGATGGTGATGATGATGATGGTGAAGAAAGTAAAAGAAAAACGATGAGAGTGAAGAAAATACCTACAACTCCAACGCGTCAACTCTACGTCTTACCATCACACGCTCGTCCTCAAAGCTCGATCCCCGGCAACGGCGCCAAAATTTGGTGTAGCTCAATGATGAGTAGCACCTCCTTTAATGTCAATCCGGGAAGACGTGAGGATGGTATGAAGACCTCGAGCAAGTGGCGGCACAAGTGCGTGAGTGAGAAGCACACAAGCATGCACACACATACACACACACGCGCACACACGGCAAGACAAAGAGAGAGAATCAATGGAGTGCTTTAGATTACTTTCACAAGCTCTTATGAGTTTGTTTCAATTACAATCTACCTTCTAAAATGAGCTCTCTAGCTCTTTTTATAGTTTTTGACTAGCTTTTGGCCCTGTCCAGACCTAGTGTCCGGCCTAGTTAAAAATTAGGTTCCAGGGCTTATTTGGGGGCTCAAACGAGATCTAAAAATTATGAAATTTGGTACGATGGTACTTCTAATACTCCTCAAGCTCGAGGACTCCTCGGCTTGCACAAAATGGAGTCTAATCTACCAAAAACGGGATTTACAATGTTTGTGTAGTGATTAAAATCACTTGGGTTGTACATAATCTATGGGAAAAAATGATCTGGCCTTGTTGCCGTATTGTGCATGACTCCTTTGTTGCTTTGTATGCCAACAATGACCTATGTACGTGCATCTTTCTTCTCCTTCCTCGATGGCTACAACTATTTTCTTGGTAGTTTCCTTGCTATCAATAGGCTTCTCCTGCTTGTGCCTCACGTTTAGGCATTCTTATCATGACTCTCCTATCGTCTATCTCATATTTTTTAAAGTTTTCAAGGACCTCAAACAAGGATTCTTCTGCCTCCGGAGTGACTTCCTTCTTCTTTCTTTTCTTTCCTCCACTCTTAGTAGCTACTTGTGTGGCTAACCTCACCTCATTTGTAAGCTCTCCGTGCCTCTGGGGTTGAAATTTTACTTCATAGAAGTATTCTTCATCTGATGCAAAAGGTGGGTCCATAATGATTGACTCTAGATCGGAGTCACTCGCATCCTCAAATGCATCAGGGCTAGGTTCGCATTCTTCTAAAACTGCATCTCCCATGATTGGCTCTATTGAAAAGATTGAAATGTCATAGCCATCCTCATCACAGTGAGGTGTCCACTGCTCTTCATTGATGGCTACATCCATTGTTGCTAGGATTTTTGCCTAGCCATGGGGTTCAAATTCCTCATAAGGAAAGACTACAGGTGCATAGGCTGGGTCTAAGAGTGTTGGCTTGCCCCAACGCTTCCAAAGGGAAGTTGTAGCAATTGCAACTCTTGCACCTGAGTCCAAAATCGCCTTGGTTGTGTAACCCTGATGGGTAACTGGGAGATAGGTATTTCCTTCTTCTCCTTCACTCATGTCTCCTATCTTATCCAATGGTATTTCAGGCACTGTTCTATGAGATCCTACTTGGGAGCGCGATTTCGCTATGTCTGGCACTTGTTTGGCTACATGTTTCCACACTTCTGGCTTAACTTTGAGTAGCTCTTCTAAAGTGAGATTGCACTGCACTTTAGTGTTCTTTACTACCTCTGTATTCCTAGGTATGATAGAATCTTCATTTCTTATCATGACTGTGGGCACTCTCAGACAAGTAGACTTGGTTTCCCATGGGCCTGTGAAATGTGGTAATTCTTGTAGAGAATTAGACTCAAAGTCTAATCTCTCTTGAGAGTGGGTGCTCTCATGCTCCTCATAAATGGATGGGATGTCCTGTGGAAACTGATCGTGTGCATCATCCACAAGTTCAATGAGAGGAGGGACTTCACTTTCTTTAGCCCATTTGTCTTCTTGAATCTCTCGTAGGAATTCTGGTCTGAACCGATTCATAGAAGATGATGTGTCTGGCTCCGTAGAGTTAGGCACGTAGGCTTCCTGGGGAGGTAGGCTCACGTTCTCACTTGCCTTGCCCTTATTTTGAGAGGCGGGTTCCTTTTCTGATTGTGCAATTAGCCTCTCTATTCGTTCTAGCAGTCCATCAAAGTGTAACTGCGTCTTAGCTGAACTAGAGATGTTAAAGAGGCGATTGGCTTCAAACATAGTCTGAGCCAATTCCACCATCTTAGCACAAATTTTGGTTCGTTCTAGCTCTAGTTCTGCTCTAGGGTAACACTTTTCATGATCAGTTACGTTTGGCCCTTCTTGGATTCTGGCCTGATATGCTCTAAGCATCATGTTTAGGTCCTCGGGAGTGGGATCGATTAGGACGGATCCTACTCTGGGTGGTGGGTGGGTTAAGGGTGGTGTATTGAAAGGTTGGGGAATGGAAGAAGATGGATTGGCGGGTAAAGGGAGAGGTGGTGGAGGGGTGGTGTGAGAGTGGTTTTGAGATGCGAGTTCACTTATCTTTGCTTTGGTTTCTCTCAAGCTTTCTTCAAGTTCGCTCATCTTTTTTGCCCATTGCCTTTTCATTCTTTCACGACTATCCTTCTAGGCTCTAGTCCTCTTTTTGGTTATGCTCTCTGTTTCACTCACCTCGGGGCTCTTTTCCTGACCAACACCTTGGTTTTGTTGTAGTGCTTGGGCTCTTGTGATCACTTGCACAGGTGCAGTGGAAGTCACACTCCCTGTGGAGTCTACAAATAACCCAACAACATTGATAGGAGTGATTTTAGGCATGTTATTAGGGTTCTTTGGGCAATCTCGTAGGAGATGCTCTTTTCCGCAGTCTTGACAGAAACCCTGAATTGTCACTGGTTGGGGTTGTGTAGGGGCAGGCAATGGGCAATCACGTATAAGGTGATCTCCCTGACATTTGAAGCATGGTCCTCTAGGAAATGGGGGTCGTACCTGGGGTCTAGAGTTGGGGTTTGTGTACATGACATTGGCATACTCAAGCTCCCTACTATTTTCACTTGGGTCCTCATAATAGTATGACTCGTTATGCTCGGGTGACTGCATGTAGTAAGCCTGTGGGCTATCAATATGTGTGGAGTCAAAAATATGGTCACTTGGATCACTGTCTGATAGCAATGGGGTGACTGGGACTATGGCTCTGTTCGGATTTTCTTCAGCAGATGCATATTTCACTGGGATCACATTGGTTGGAGCAGGGGGTTGCTGCACTAGGACTAGTTGAGGTCTCTGCTGCCCTTGATAAAGTGGCTGATAAGTTTGTTGTGGTCTGTTGTATTGTTGTGGTGGGTACTGATTCTGGTATCTACCATGTTGTGGATATGGCTGAGGGTAATTTTGCCTAACAGTTTGTTTGTTATATGGGTAGTCTTGCGCAGTGTGGTTGGTGTACCTTCGCTCTATGGTGCAGTACTGGCTATTAGGATTCACCTGGGGTTGGGCCATAATGGGACATACATTTGCCATATGGTCACCTCCACAAGTGTAGCACCGCTTAACTGGGGCAAATCTCGGAATTTGTTTGCTAGAGACACCTAGTTTTTGAGCTACCTTCTCTGCAAGTTCCTCAATGGATGTGGACTGATCAGATGTGAGGCTACTAGAGCTATCCGAATCCTTATAGATTTTGATAGCTCTAACTCCTCTCCTAGATTATCCTCAATGTCTATGCACATGCGCACACATTCTTCTATCGTTCTGGGGTCCTTCAGATACACATATGACCTGAGCTTGGTGCTCAACAATCCATCTAAGAACAAGGCCACTTGCTTGGCTGGTGTGGGTAACTCCGGCATCGGGCACCTCTCTAGGTATTGCCTAAACTGTCTTCTTGCTAGTCTGACCGTCTCTTGAGGTGTTTGCTTGAAGCTATGAATTAGTGAGGAAGTGTTGTGCCTGATGCCACTCTTAGAAAACTCAATGATAAATGCCTCTAAGAGCTGGTCTATGTTTTTGAAATGCCTCTCGTTCAGTGGTTGGAACCACGTGAGGGCAGTGTTCCTAAGGGTTAGACCAAAAGCATTATATTGTGTGAATAGGTCCTCTACCTGTTCAGCTTCAAGACTTGCCTAAACTCGGCCACGTGGTCATAAGGGTCACCAGTGCCATCGAAGTAATTCTTCATGGACTTCACCAGTTGAGTTGGCCGCAGGGTCCTAGTGTGTTCTCTCGGCCTTGGCAAAGGAAAATCATCAGCATTTCTTTGGTTTCTTGGGTCTCTAAATCTCTCGGTTTCCTCTCTATCCGTCCCTGTTCTCCTTCTTTCTCTTCCCTGGCGGTTGGCAAAGCTTACTTCTACTTCTATCTCCTTGGACTCCATCAGCCTGGGAGGTCCCGGCTCCTTGGTGACCATAGGACACATTAGACCATGGTTGGGGAAAAACAAATTCACCCTTCCATGTGTAGGCATGTCTGCCATGCTCGGTGACCATGAAGATTCTCTCTGATGTATTGTCTAGGTAGGTTACTTTGCCTGGGCTATCAGGGTCTTTAAACTCATAAATTGTGAGGGCACTCACTTCCTGAGGTTGAGCAGGTTTATATCTCCAAAAAGCCTCATCGGTTTCTCGGTTTAAAAGCAAATCTATGCTTTTATTATCCTGTGGAATCCACTCTGGAGTCATGATTCTGGTCAAGACAGATTTACCACGGGGAGTTCTTGGCTCTCTCTCTACATTCCCTTGCTCTATATCACCCATGTCGGTCTCCGCAATCACATTTCCAAACTCATCTGTTCTATGGGGAAGAGTGGTGACTACATATATAGTCCCCTCTTTATCTAGGTATGCTCCATTCTCGAACTTAACTACCGGGTGTTCTAGTCCATGGGGTTGATCGGGGTTCTTAATCTGGACCACAGATCTTCTCAGGCCATCTTTGTAGATGCGAGCACCTAGACGATTAGTCCTGATGTATTCCAATTGAGTCTTGTAAGGTCCTTCTGGCTTTTCTAGATAAGCCAACCCTGAACTACCTACTGGTCTCTCCATGTGATAGGACATTTCAGAATCACTTGTTTCTGATCGTGGAGTGTATGGGTAATCACTCAACTGCTGAGCCCAAGACCTAGCAGTGTGATTGACACTAGCTTCAGAAGATCTGAGGCTTTGTCTGTCTCTGCCTAAATGTCTGCCTGACCTAAGGTTCATATGCCTGGTTTCTCTACCCCCTTGGTCCCAAGTACACTCTCGTTGCAGGTTATTTAACACCAATCACTTTGTTCTTTTTAGTTGATTATTTTGTTTATGATCTTGTCTGATATCACGTCGTCAGGAATACTTAAATGAATTTTGCACTTGATAAGTGATCGATTCAAGTTTACTTTTGTCCCTTAGGGTTTTCGCACTTAAGCCCTACTTAATCCTTGCACTTAGTTGATTAGTTCTCTTGGACTTGAATCATGCCTACCGTAGCCCTAATTAATCACCACACCTAAGTCGTGCTTAGCCTAGGCTAGGAATTGACAAAGGAGGGTTGAGAGAACTTCCAACCTCAATTCTCTGGTTGCTCAGACCGCTGCACAAGCCCAGGAAGCCTTCTCCCAAGCTTGGTACTCACCCTTGGTAGCTTGCCTTGGACTGCCTTGCTTGCACACAATGTTCCTGCAAAAGTTCACAAGTCAATATGGCTCTATTACCACAAGGGATTGACTGACACACATTAACAATTACAGGTCCCCCTTGGAGTAACTCACTGTACCCCCCAAAATCTTATGACCACCTAGTCCCACCTAATGGTCAACTTAAAAATACATGTTCTAAAACTCCACGTAGGATTCTCAACAAGCTTTCCAACGAGACCAAAATCTCCTCAATCGGAGTTCGTATGGCAAAGTTATGACCATTCAGGCACTTAGGGGTCAAAACAGGCTCTCAGGGTTCAGGAATTTCCTCCCTGGTTTCTAGGTCTTTTGCCCACTCCTAAGGCTCTAATATCATCCCAATGTGTCCCAAAACTAAGCCCAATTGTACCTCAATTCACTCATTTAATTCACTTCAAATTTTATGCGTTAAGCCCATGTATCGCGATAGGTCGGGTCGAGGTGTCGCGATACTTGGGAGTGTCGCGATAGGTCGAGGTGTCGTGATACTTGGGAGTGTCGCGATAGGTCGAGGTGTCGTGATACTTGGGAGTGTCGCGATAGGTTGAGGTGTCGCGATACTTGGGAGTGTCGCGATAGGTCGAGGTGTCGCGATACTTGGGAGTGTCGCGATAGGTCGAGATGTCGCGATACTTGGGAGTGTCGCGATAGGTGGGGTCGGTGTGTCGCGATAGGTGGGAGTGTTGCGACACTTGGGAGCGTCGCGATACTTGGGAGTGTCGCGATACTCCGAGGTGTCGCGATAGGTGGGGTCGGTGTGTCGCGATAGTCCGAGGTGTCGCGATAAGTCGTGAGTGTCGCGATACCTCGAGGTGTCGCGATAGGTCGAGTTATGGTGAATTTTGTGGTTCTGTCTTGTGATCCTAGGTGCTCTCGGCCTGCGCAGTGTCGTGGTGCACTCAGAAACGTGATTAGTCGAAGTTTTCGAAGTGTCGCGATAGCTCGAGCTCGACGCCTCGGGGCCTGTGCAGAAAGATTCTGTACTTACTGAGCTTGCTAGAGATGGTGATGGAGCTGGTACCTGCAAGAAACATGCAAAAAACACACAACACAAATGCACGCGCTCGCTCTCTCTCAAACTCGCACACAACAAATGAGGAGAATGACAAGGAAGAGGGAATATGTAGTGGAGAAGGAGGTGGAGGTGGAGATGGAGGTGGAGAAGAAAACCAGAAATTTACCTCCTACTTACCATTCCAACGCGTCCTCGCTACGTCTTACCATCACACGCTCGTCCTCAAAGCTCGAATCCCCAGCAATGGCGCCAAAATTTGGTGTAGCTCAGTGATGAGTATCACCTCCTTTAATGTCAATCCGGGAAGACATGAGGATGGTATGAAGACCTCGAGTAAGTGAAGGCACAAATGTGTGAGTGAGAAGCACACTAACATGCACACACATACACACACACGCGCACACACAGCAAGAACAAAGAGAGTAAGACAATGGAATCACTTCTATTGCAACAAAGTTCTCATACAAGCTCAAAACTACAAGAAGCTCTCCAGAAATGAGCTCTCTAGCTCTATTTATAGTTTTTTCACTAGCTTTGGCCCTGTCCAGACCTAGTGTCCGGCCTAGTTAAAAATTAGGTCCTAGGGCTTATTTGAGGGCTCAAACGAGATCTAAAAAATATGAAAATTGGCAGGCAACTACTTCTAAGGTTCCCCAAGCTCGAGGACTCCTCGACTTGTACAAAATGGAGCTACAAAAAGGTGAAATGATATTTACAAAGATTTTTAGTGATAAGAATCACTTTTAACATGGTGTAAGGTTTGGAAAAATTTAATGGGTTGCCTTAGTGCTAGATCTGCGTGTATGCTCATACTTGCTTCATCTGCCAACAGACACACATTTGTCATGTGATCGCCACCACAGGTGTAACAGCGCTTGTTTGTTGTTACCCTAGGCATCTGTTTACTAGAAACTCCTAGTTTCTGGGCCACTTTTTCTGCTAGGTCCTCTATTGAGCTAGACAATTTTGTGGATGCTAGAGATGAAAAGTCTGAGTCCTTGTAGACCTTTGAGAGTTCCAACTCGTCTCCTAAGTTGTCCTCAATGTCTATGCACATTCGTACACACTGCTCTAGCGTTCTGGGTTCCTTCAAGTATACATAAGAGCGTAGTTTAGAGCTCAACAGGCCATCTAAAAACAACGACACTTGTTTGGCTTGTGAGGGTAGCTCTTGCATTGGACATCTCTCAACATATTGTCTAAACCTACGTCCTGCGAGTCTAACTGTTTCTTGAGGGGTCTGTTTAAAGCTATGAATCAACGAAGACGTGTCATGTCTGATCCCACTTTTAGAGAATTCAGTGATGAATGACTCTAAAAAGTGATGGATGTCTCTAAATTGCCTTTGTTGCAATGGTTGGAACCAAGTTAAAGCGGTATTCTTTAACGTTAGTCCAAAAGCATTGTATTGCGTGAACATGTCTTCGACTTGCTCTGCTCTCAGCACTTGCTTAAATTCTACGACATGATCATAGGGATCTCCTGTCCCATCAAAATAATTTTTCATGGATTTTACTAACTGAGTGGGTCTTACTATTCTCGCGTGTTCACGTGGTCTAGGTAGAGGAAAATCATCTCTACCACCTGCCATTCTTTGTCTTTCCACTCTATCGGTGTCTACAGTGGTTCTATCTCTCCCTATGGGGTGATTGAAGCTTACTTCCTGTCTCTCTTTGTTCTTCTCTCTTTGCATGTCATGGGCTGAGGATGTTCCTACCCCTTGGTGGCTCGCGTTTACGTTTGCTCGTGATGGAGGGAATACCGATTCGCCTCTCCATGTGTATGTATTTTTAGCGTGGTCTGGCACCACAAATACTCTTTCTGAAGTTTCATCCAAGTATACAACTTTTCTAGGTGTATCCGGGTCCTTGAACTCGTAGATTATGATGGAGCCTACCTCACTAGGTTGTTCCGTTCTGTACCTCCAAAATGCTTCGTCAGTTTCTTTATTTACAAACAGCTCTATGCTCCTGTTATCCTGAGGGGTCCAATCTGGAACTAGTACTCGTGTCAGTACAGATTTCCCTCTAGGTGTTCTAGGTTCTTCTAATGGTTCCTTTCATTGGGATCTCACTTCCGTTTCCAACTGAATTACGCCAAACTCATTCGTATTGTTTGGCTGCGTACTTAAGATGTACATCGTTCCTTCCTTGTCTATGTACGCATCTCGCTCAAATTTCACCACTAGACGTTCCAATCCAATGGGTTGATCGGGGTTGTGCATTTGCACCACTTGTCTTCTCAAACCATCCTCATAGATGCGAGCACCTAAGCGGTTTGTTCGGAGAAATTCTAACTGAGTCCTATAGGGTCCTTCTGGTCTTGCTAAGTATGCTACATTTGACCCTCCTTCTGGTCTTTCTGTGCTAAATGCCATTTCTGATTCACTAGTATCTGAGCTCTCGTAGGGATAACTAGTGTTCAATTGTTGAGCCCACGATCGTGCGGTAGTTCCTACACTTGCCTCTGATGATCTAAGGCTTTGTCGGTCTGACTTACCTATATGTTTGCCTGATCTAAGGTTCATGAATTTTCTTCCTTGCACACTCAGTACACACTCAGATCGTCAATGATTCTTTGTTCTTACTTTCTTGATTCTTTTTAAATCCCTTTAGATTCTTGTCTAGATGTATGCGTCAGGAATTCGACTTTCTGTGGTACTTTGAGTTCTCGTTCCATCAGACTTATGTTCTTTCCCTTAAGTTTTCGTATCACACACCTTTACTTTAGTCTTGAACTTGATAACTTTAATTCTCTTGAACTTGAGGTGATCGTCGTTAATCCACAATGCTAACGTTTATCCTAAGCAAAAAATTGACTGAGGGGGTTGAGTAATCTTCCAACCTCGAGTCAGCTTTTCTGGTTGCTCTGATGCCCAAGAATCCGCACTTCCCAAGCTTTATGCCCTTCACTACCTTGCCTTGAATGCCTTTGATTTCCTTTGCTAGACCTGGAAAAATCCAATATTAGACCAATATCACAAATGGATGATCAAGCACTTGAGTTTATACACTTTTAAAGTCCCTTAACCTTTGGCAACTTCTCTTCCAAAGCCCCCTTTCTTTCCTAGTCCCAACTATGTCAACCTCAAAAATACCCTCTCAAAAAATCAATGTATTCTTTTTGAAAAAAAAACAGTTGAGGTCACATAGTACTCGTAAAGAGCTTTCTAACGAGCTATTAAGCTCAAAAAATGGACTTCGGATGAAAAAGATATGACCGTTCAGGCACTGGGGGTAAAAACTGACCAACAAGTTTTTCTCCAAATATGAGCTAAGGGGTCTCCTATGAGTCTAATCACCCAAAAATTTCCCAAATATAGCCCCAAAATTGGCCAAAAATTGAAACCCTAAAATTTGCGTTTGGGGTGAGCAATCGCGATGGTCTGAGATGATCGCGATGGTCTGGGACCGTCGCGATGGTCTAGGCGAACCGTCGCGATGGCGTGATGCGCGAACCGTCACGATGGTCTGAAGTGCACGGTCGCGATGGTCTGAGATGATCGCGATGGTCTGAGATGATCGTGATGGTCTGGGACCGTCGCGATGGTCTAGGCGAACCGTCGCGATGGCGTGATGCGCGAACCGTCGCGATGGTCTGAAGTGCACGGTCGCGATGGTCTAAATGTGAGCAATCGCGATGGTCGGTATGAGGCGTCGCGATGGTCCGATTGAGTGAACAATCGCGATGGCGTCAGTCAATGGTCAACATGAACCGTCATGATGGTCCGAAGTGAACCGTTGCGATGGTCACAGATGTGATGGCGTGAGCCAATCGCGATGGTCCAAATTTTGAGTTGTCGCGATGGTGTAAGGGTCTCGTCGCGATGGCGTGGCTAGTGAGCAATCGTGATGGTCTAGCTTGCCATGTGGCACTATCGGGGCGATGGCATGGGCCAATCGCGATGGCGTGGGGCCGACGGGATCGTCGCGATGGTCAAGGACCGTCGCGATGGTTCAAGTGAACCGTCGCAATGGTGTGAGACCGTCGCGATGGTCAGGTCTAGCCATCGCGATGGCGTGAGCCAATCGTGATGGTGTGACACAATCGTGATGGTCTGAGTCAATCGCGATGGTCCACCAAAGTGTGAATTTTTGAAATGCAGCAATGGATTCCTAGAGGCGCAAGGGTCGCCTATACGCCCATGAACTCGCTTACCTCAAATTCCGAACTTGGCAGACCATCGCGATGTCTGACACAGTCGGCAATTTCTGATAGAAAGTGATTTTCTTACCTTTTTGCAGCCTTCCTGATGCACTGGAGCTCTGTACCTACAAGAAAACTCAAAAACACACAAGTACACACAAGCGTGAGAAGCATAGAGATGCACACACACATACACACACACTACGAAGAGACAAGCAAGACACAATGGAAGGTGAGAAATCAACTCTATTGCTCAAGATCCCAATTACAAGCTCAAAGTAGCTCTAAGCTCACACTAGCCAACACTAAGTCACCTCAAAAATGAGCTCTCTAGCTCTTTTTATAGATTCTAGACTAGTTTTGACCGGTTTTACATCTAGTGACCGGCATAGTTAAAAAATAGGTCCTATGCGCTATTTGAGAGGGTAAACAGTGTCTAAAAATAACCATAATTGATACGCTCATTCTACCTAAGCTCCTCAAGCTCGAGAACTCCTTGGCTTGCACAAAATGGAGCTAGAAATTAAGAAAAGGGTTTTTCTATGTTACATATGTTACAATAGTGATAAAAATCACTGTTGGAGGTTTTTTGAAAAGTATTTTAAAACATAATTCTTTAAAAAAAAGATTCGACTGACTCCCTGCTCTGTCTTTACATGCTTCTGCGTCTTCTATGCCTCTGGCTACTGCCAACACGACTCTTGTTTATGGTGAGCTAAAGAGAATTTGTGAACCTAAGCTTGGTGTAGTTACCCAATGTTTTTTGTCAAGGAATATAAGGAAATTCAATTCTCAGTATTTGGCAAATGTTGCTTTGAAAAGAGGAGACAGGACCAGGCCCTCAAAAAATTTCATCAGTGGACCATCAACACGGACATTCATCGACAATGTTCCATTACAAATGCCGGGTGCACAACACAAAGAGATAACCCTTGAGCACTTAGCTCAAGACCCCCAATTTTTGCACCATACTTCTTCCAATGCATTTTCCAAGTAAGCATGCATAGGGCCACATTACAAGGTCGTGCACAAGGCACATACTTTCTTCAACCCATGCACTAGCACACTTACCCATCATTCACTATGGGTTATGCATCCTTGGCATGACTACTATGCCCATCACCTTGGAAGATCTAGAGGACATCACGGGGACAACATCGATACCTATGACGCAATTTGAAACCAGTAGTTGCTCCAACTCAACCTTGCCAACCTCTTTTGAGCAACTCTTAGTTTTTGGAAGCTCACAATGACACATTCTCTCTAGAATCCAAAGAAGATGCACATACAAAGGATGAACACTACCTCTCAAAGCACTACATGGAACAACCCTTACAACAAAGGTCTATCAAGGACGAGAGACTCGAGAGGGGGGGGAGTGTTGTAGCTCAAGATCAAGGACAATCATACAAAGCACATCCGAGAAGTGGAAACACAAGAAGAAGGAGCACATAGGGAGCTCCAAGAAGTGTATGTCAAATTTTTAGAAGAAATCCCTATAAAAATAGTGATTTTCATCACTAAAAGCCATTGTAAATACCATTTTATATTTTTGCAACTCCATTTTGTTCAAGCCTAGGAGTTCTTGAGCTTGAGGAGTATTAGAAGTATCATCCTACCAATTTTCATAATTTTTGGACTCCGTTTGAGCCTTCAAATAAGCCCTGGAACCTAATTTTTAACTAGGCCAGACACTAGGTCTGGACAGGGCCAAAACTAGTCAAAAAACTATAAAAAGAGCTAGAGAGCTCATTTTTTAGGTTAGCTTGTTTAGAGAGTGAGCTTCTTAGAGAATAGAGCTTTTGTAAGAGAACTCTAGTGTAATAAATGTTGAAAATATAGCAAGCTTCATTGGAAGCTTTCATACCTGTTCATCCCCCATCCTCCATTTTCCTTCATAAGAAGTCTCCTTTGGTTACTAGTTTAGAGATCATGTTCCAAGTGCATATGAACGCAGTCATTAGCTCTCTTCAACATATAGTATATCAATAAAAGAAGAATAAATTATGCATCTGAAAAAAACTCGTAGCCTATTTACCTCTTCCTTAGATTTAGCATGAAAAAGGGGAATCACCATCAAATTGCATGACTCACATAAATTAGCCGTAGAAGTCACCTCAATTCATGCACGAAGCTAAAAATGCTCCTTGATTCATGGAACCCACCGATTTGAGCAAATACTTATTTAAGGAAGGGGCACACGTTTTATTATTGTGGCTCCTACAGCACCATGGCTCCTCATAGATCTTGTTTTGGTGATACTATGAAGATGTAGCGAAGAGAAGGCATGACGTTTGTATAATCTGCTACAAGCTTCTTGTACTGTTCAGACAAAGTAAGTGATCAGTTTTTTTTGTTACACTTCCTCTTTCAACAAGTGTTGAAGAATCTGCCGCAGGTCTTATGTATGTCTTATTGGAAAGAATTGTACTCATGTGATTTCATAACATGATATATGCGAAGGCAAGTTGCATATTTTGATGAAAGAGAAAGGATCATGGTGAGAACTCCAAGGAAAGAGTACCTACTGTAAGTTCTTTGATTTCAAGAACTTATGACCGCTTGTGCTTAATTCTCTATATCATAACTAGTTCGTATGAAATATGGATGCGCATATATGTTGAACTAAAGTTGGCCCATTGACATCTAGTCTGGGCGACTTGAGTGCAGACTTGTTGGATGTGCCAAAGAAGTTAGTGAATTACCATCCATAAGCAACCATCTGCAAGGTACATATGTATGCAGCAAGAAGGAACAACATTATGCTCAATAATACTATTATGTTGTAATCTGCACATGTATGGATTATAATAGCCTCACTATCTGTTGTTCAGTCAAGACAGAAACTCACACATATGTTTCTTGTTTGACATGATACCATGATATCATTGATATGACATGATTGCGATATGATGAGAGATTTTCATACAAGAAAACACATGGTCTTTTATTAATGACATGATGGCACATCGTGCATTCAAACAAATTTGTTATGAAGGTTACATGTTACAGGTTGCAGGTTGAGATGAACATCAGATAAATGACAAAGAAATATATGGTTGTCAGACAACTCATATGCACCTACAAGAGATAAGCATTACATATTGTTTCTAGTGAATTCTGCAGGTCATATTGCTCGGTATATTAAAATCTTACAGGTCTCCTCTTGGGAGATATTACTCCGAAAGCTGATGTATGATTATGTGTGTGAAACCTTGAAATTGATATTGTTGCAGGATAAAGTATACAGAGAAATGTATTGACCCCTTAATGTATAGATGTTAAGAATGCTATGAATATGCAAATGCAAACAAATCACAGATTTGTATATGTTCCACTTCACATGCCAAGGCTCTTTATTCATATGAATTATTAGTCACTTGAAGCGTTGGATAAATAAAGAAAAAACATCTCCAGGTATTGGGAAGTGAGCTAATGTCATTGTCTTGTTACAAGTTATGAGCAATCACTAAAGCGTTAGAATTCAAAGTTCTGACACACATCTTTGGATAAAGAAAACGGTTCAAGTGGAACATATGATTTTAGTGTATTATTGTATGTGATTCAATTATAAGGCCTGGAACGTAGTGGTTAAGCATTGTTTCAGTGCGCAAGGAAATAGAAGTGATGGTTATAAGTAATGTTTATGTATGAAAGTATGGTTGATCTGTGATGCATTGTTCATATGCATAATGTTTTGTTCAAGATTTATGTATGACACTTGTGGAACAATGATTAAAATATGCCATATGTATTGAAGTTGTGGTTGAGAAGCAAAGGGGAGTAGAGTAAAATCGATTAAAGTTCTCGTTGTCGATCATATTGGGTTATAGGCCCATCACTTTCCGCTTGTGCTTCGGTATTGCATATACCAACAATAAAAGTCCTTCCATTGTTCCTCTCTTTGATCTTGCCTTGTGTTGGCAGTATACGAGAAGAGGCAAGTACGAGCATACAAGCAGATCTAGCTGTCATATTATGGATGTATATCCTCTTGGATGAGGTGGCACTTGTGCCACATGGCATCACACGGGTATTTATACCACTTGGTAGAAGATATAAGAGAGACTCTCACGTGAAAAGAAGACGCTCAGGCGATGGCTGGGAGGAGAGAACAACAGACTTCTCTGTGTGTGTACGCGCGAACAACCATGGCTGGACCTTCGATCGGGCAGCAGTAGCAAAAGAAGAAGTTTATTACACTCTCTGTGTGTGCTCGTGGATGCAGATCGAGGCAAAAGAGAACAACGACGCGGGCGTTACACTGGTATCAGAGCCACATACGATGGCATTTCTGCGTGCGTGCTGAGGCGGGATTCGAACCTGCAACGCCAGCTTGAGAGATATTTCAGCTATCCAATTCGCCATCAGCTCATTCGATGTACATCTTTCCCATGAGCGCATGTTGAGCTCCTCTCGTCACGCACGTCTGATGGATACTCCGCAATGAGTATGCACACATATGCGTGCGATTTGATAAGGGCCGCCTAGCAGGGGAGGGATCACGCGACGTTCTTTTGCCTTCTTCAACAAAGAAGAAAGGACTCTCACATCCGCGAGTCATGTATGAACCATCGTAGAACTCGAATTCAAATCGAGACTCGCAAATTCAAGACCTCAAATGAAGATGACTTCAAATGGAGATGAAGTTCAAGAGTTGTGTTGGTGCCGTAACAAGCAAGAGAGAGAGATGGGATGTACCTGCTGCATATGAAGAGTCTACGAATGAAGAGCATATACTCCAGGACTTGTCCAAGGTCTTGATTTCAAATTTACAGGCATGGAGCTTCATGTTAATCACAGGTATTATTATTTCAATTTTGAGAGGTTTGCATTTTCGAGAAGCACCATGAACTGTTAGGAGGCCAAGTTTCTTGAGGGAAATCATGTGTATGGAGAGTATGAGGTATATGCTCTCATTTGGGATCAAGGATTACCTCAAAAATACAAGAAGGCCAAGTTTAGAGTATCTCTAAAATACTCTACTTTTATGATTTTCACATAAATTTCAGGAGCTATTTTAGTAAATAGCCATTTTGGGAAGGGGAAAAGAGAAGGTATTTTTAATAGATTTATGGAAATAATCATGCACACATATAGTATAGTGTATTGAATTCCATATACAATCAAGAAATCCATAAAATACCTCAGTTTGATGGGAGTTTGAAGCTCCACAAAACCCCCTTCCATCACAGTTTGATAAAAAATTCAGCACCTAAATTTGGGAAATTCCCATTTTTGAAGAGGGAAAAAGAGGTGCGATAAATATGGATGGATGGGAAAAAGTATATTTACTGAGAGTATGGTGCATGGACTTCTTATGCGAATCATTAGATTCATTGAAATGATAAGTGCAGGAGGAATTTTACTTCCTCAAAGACCCCCTTCCCGCATTTTTTGGAAAATTTCAGAAATTAATCTTTTGCCAAACTCCACTTCTTGGAGTAAGAAAAAGATCATTTAGAGGCTTCCCATGGATTATTGTATATAATCCAAGAGAAATCCACATTTAGAGTGGATTAGAAGCTTGCTAAGAGCTCCCATTTAAGTTTTTGCATAAAAGCAAAATCTTGATTTAGGCCTCTTTTGAAGAGTGAATTAGCATGCACTAAGGGAGGATTTGGAAAGGTAAAAAATGGCTCAAGCATCTTCATATACCACTCTCTGAGGTTATGGAGAGAATTTTAGGATTTGCATGATGGAAGAATGCTTTTGGGCACCCCAAAAATCACATTTTTACACTTTTTCCAGCCCCTCCAACAGTCCACTAGTTCGACATGTCCCACTTGAAATGGCCATATCTTGGGCTAGGAAACTCCAAATTGGACATGCTACGGCTCGTTTCGAAGAGCACAAGGTCTACTTTCAGTTTATAAAAAAAAAATTTTGGAAAGTAAAATTTTTTGCAGGTCTGAACAGGTCTGCAAAGTCTGAACAGTTTTTGGCGACTACCTTCCGGGAGCCATATCTTTCAAACAGGAAAGGCGATTTGAGTAATTTCACTTCGACCTATTTGCACATGCTTTATATTTCAATTTATGAAAAATTGCAGGTCCTAAAGTGGTTTTTGCAGGTCTAAAGAAGGATTACTAATGCATTTTTGAGCTAAATTTGCATTATTTTTGTAATCACCTGACCATGCTTTATGCTTGAGGAGTGCTCCGATATTCTCGGACACTTCAAAGTGTATGTTAGGACCTGAGGAGGAAGGTGCAGAGGTCTCGAAGCTTGTCGAGAGCGATTGGATGCATGCAATTCCAAAATTAGACTACTCAGGTATGTATATTTTATGCTTTTTGGCATTTTATTTATGTTATGGCATGTTCTGTATCTACATGCATGAAGGGAATTGCATACATCAAATGTTGATCATTGTTTAAGCTCTTAAAAGTATGGATCAACATGCAGGAAGTATACTTTTTGATTGTTTGCAGGAAAGAAGATTACAGAAACCATATGGCTATGCAACACCGGGAATGGTTGTTAGCAAATACTTTTGTGTTTTTGCAGGTCATGGAATCCATATATAAGTTTATGGCGTGCATGCCATGGGCCTGTCAAGCCCTATGTTTTTGGGTGGCCTGAGTGCCACTGAGCTATGGTTTAATTTTTTTTGGAATTCCATTTCCTGGGGAAATGCTGTCGAAATTTTTCCTACCGCATGGCGTTATATACGCACTTGCCTTTAGGTAGGAATGTTATGGCATCATAGCATGCCCTTTCTGCAAACATCAATAAGTTTTACGCATGCTTATAAGCATGTATTTGATGGACTTAGGACCATCAGAGTATTATATATAAGGCAACTTCGATAGTAGCAGGATCCCTATATATAATCCTTATGGATTTAGACCATAGGATTGCTAACGGAAGGAGCTACACCTTCACTATTAGTAATGTGCACAAGCAATCCTATAGGTTCAGGAAGTTGCATTCAGGCTCGGGAGATACATTTAGGACAATCTCCAAGGCAGTGAAGATTTATTTATCTTCACAAGAGTCTCACAGTAGAATTAGGAGACTATGGGGTATCATGATGACTACCCAAAGAGTGACTAGTTTCACTCATGCACATCACTTGACCGAGTAGTGAAGTATTTCTACTACACTACTAAGGAAACCAAATAGATGGGATCACACAGATGGGTTTCATGAGATAGCATCGACGGATGCTTATGTGATTCGAGTGATGGTTAAGAAGGCCATAGGCATGGCACTAGCTCCATGGTATAGAGCATAGATCCCTTAGTCAGGAATAGTTGGGGTACCCAATACATACATATGTATCTTGGGATCTACAGACAGGTACTTAGACTCAGTCTTTGTACCCAGCAACAAGTTGGTTTGGAACAGAAAGGGATATCCATGGTCACGTACTGACTAGAACCAAACTAACTAGTTCAAGGACATGGGACTCATTTCAGTCCACTGATATGATTTTAGTATATGGGATTCATTGGAGTCCACCTACATATTCCATCATATGGAATAGATATTCGGTTTAGTGTAGGTATGACACCGTGAATTGGAAGAAGTTTTCACTGGTATGGGACGGTGGAAACGACTTCCCATTGAGCACTCTTCTTCTATGGCCAGGGAGAAAAGGACTCATCATTCATGGCGTCATGTCTCACTAGATCAGAGGAGAGCTCTTAGTAGACATCTCCTACTAGGATTGGGAGTTATCTCTCACAGTATGGGGAAGATTTATTCTTCCAGTAGAGAATGTGATAGGTGATTTTATCACCATTGGTATCACATACTCATTTTTTTTTTTTTTTTTTCTTTCAGGAAGGATAATTTCATCAGTTTGATTGGATCATATAGATCCATGCACAAAGTATGGTTAGCAGAGATAGTTCTTCACTATGGATACACATATGTTTACGGTATCATGTCACATCATTGCTGACCATTTTAGTAGAGGGCTTTGACCCTTATTAGGAATTTATTTTCTCCACTCTTCACTACATACACCTTCATTATTTAGGGGAGATTTGTTCTCCATCTTGATAGGAATATGTGTAATGAGGGATTATGTATTAGTTATGGAAGAGAGGACTAAATAAATTCATGAGTTTCTCTTTTAAGGTAAGGAGAAAGTGGGAATCAGCTCAGAGATCCATGAGGGATCTTACTTTAGTTCAGTACTCTCACTTTAGCTCCTATACCTTGGGAGAGAAAGAAGGAAAGGAAAACATAATTTCTTCATAGGGAAAGAATAGAGTATGTTTTCCTTTACAGAGAAGAGGTGTTTAGAAAACATCTCTTAGTTTATATTTCAGAAGGAATTTGTTTACTCTACTTGTCAATATAATTTCCTTCATATGGGAGTATGATTCTCCACTATTTTAGAAGGGAAAACATGGAGAACTTATGTGCATGTTCTCAGTCATGGATGAGTAGAGCTAACGGATTCAACAGAATCTCTTTCGAAGGGAAAGGGAAAGTGGAATAGGTTCCACTGCTAGAGCTCTTTTCCTTAGAAGAGATTGAATAGAGAGAGAGAGAGAGTTTAACTTTCTCACTTTTAGGTTGTCTAAATAGAAGTGGCACTCTTCTATCAAAGACAAGAGGGAGATCAGTTAGTCATGATGGTTAGATTGAATCTCACTTGTAGACTCTAGAGAGAAGTAGTTATGTTTATTTCCAGTGATGGTCCTTGACTAGATGAGATGATCTAGTTATTGACATTAGTGAGACTGGAAGTAGAAATATGACTCTTCTCTTTATGCTTTCTAGGAGATAGAGATATATCTAACCTATTAGGGTACCAAACTCTTAGTTGGTGTTACATCATGAGTATGATGAGTAAACATCAGTTAGGAGGATGGGTACTTAGGGATTATCTGAATCTCAAAGGGAATGCTTTCTGCATTCATATGGCAAACTACAGGGAAGAGAAACATTAGAGTTTGCACAAGTGCCAATAGATGCTCTTCCAATAGAACCTAGTCCAATGGTAAAAGATGACAAACCACAGACTTCTTGGTTGGTGAAATGTAGAGATTGCATTTTACCACCGTGAGTTAGATGATGGATTTGCATAGTTCACAAGGTAGTTTAGACAAAACTACTACTTGTGATTACACTCAAGGTTAGGAAGACCTAGAGTGGTATGAGGGCAATCTATCATTTAGTCTTAGATGGGTTTGGAGTCACTTGTTATGGGACTTTGTTCTATACTTCAGAGGATTTTATGGTTTATTATCTCCACTATGATACGGTCAAGCTTATAAGTTTGGCACTTTACACTTTCTTTTCATATTATTACTCCATAGAGGATACATCATATGGACTTAGGTCATTTGGGTGATGTAGTATGTTATGGGAGTGATAGTATGGAGGTGAAGTGTACATGGGAGTTAGTAGGCACCACTCAGACGGTTTCCCACCTTTGAGATGATCTCATATGAGACTTCTTAAGGGGAAGGATACAGGGAAACAACACACAGAGATGACCATGTACATAGAGTACATGGGGTTCAGGGGAGTCCGAGCACTTTCTTCTACCATTACGGACATTTCATTTACATTTTCGAGGACGAAAATGCTTTCAAGAGGAAGGAAATGTCATATTATGGATGTATATCCTCTTGGATGAGGTGGCACTTGTGCCACATGGCATCACACGGGTATTTATACCACTTGGTAGAAGATATAAGAGAGACTCTCACGTGAAAAGAAGACGCTCGGGCGATGGCTGGGAGGAGAGAACAACAGACTTCTCTGTGTGTGTACGCGCGAACAACCATGGCTGGACCTTCGATCGGGCAGCAGTAGCAAAAGAAGAAGTTTATTACACTCTCTGTGTGTGCTCGTGGATGCAGATCGAGGCAAAAGAGAACAACGACGCGGGCGTTACACTAGCACTAAGGCAACCCTTTATTTTTTTCAAAACCCTTACACCATTTAAAAGTGATTCTCATCACTAAAAACCCCTGTAAATACCATTTTCACCTTTTTGTAGCTCCATTTTGTACAAGCCAAGGAGTCCTCGAGCTTGAGGAGCCTTAGAAGTAGTTGCCAATCAATTTTCGTATTTTTTAGATCTCGTTTGAGCCCTCAAATAAGCCCTGGAACCTAATTTTTAACTAGGCCGGACACTAGGTCTGGACAGGGCAAAAGCTAGTCAAAAACTATAAATAGAGCTAGAGAGCTCATTTTTAGGGGAGCCTCTTGTAGTTTTGAGGAGCTTGTATGAGAACTTTGCTGCAATAGAAGTGATTCCATTGTCTTACTCTCTTTGTTCTTGCCGTGTGTGTGCGTGTTCGTGTATGTGTGTGCATGCTTGTGTGCTTCTCACTCACGCACTTGTGCTTCCACTTGCTCGTGGTCTTCATACCATCCTCACGTCTTCCCGGATTGACATTAAAGGAGGTGCTACTCATCACTGAGCTACACCAAATTTTGGCGCCGTTGTCGGGGATCGAGCTTTGAGGACGAGCGTGTGATGGTAAGACGTAGAGAGGACGCGTTGGAATGGTAAGTAGTTGGTAAATTTCTGATTTTTCTCCATCTCCATCTCCATCTTCACCTCCTTCTCCATCTCCACCTCCACCTCCTTCTCCACTACATATTCCCTCTTCCTTGTCATTCCCCTCATTTGTTGTGTGCGAGTTTGAGAGAGAGCGAGTGTGTGTGCTTGTCTTTGTGTGTTATTTTTTGCATGTTTCTTGCAGGTGGCAGCTCCATCATCATCTCCAGCAAGCTCAGCAGGTACAAAATTTGTCTGCACAGTCCCCGAGGCGTTGAGCTCGAGCTATCGCGACACTCCGAAAATTTCACCCAATCACGATTCTGAGTGCACCACGACACTGCGCAGGCCTAGAGCTCCCAGGATCACTAGACAGAACAGAAAAATTCACCATATCCCGAGGTATCGCGACACTCACGAGCTATCGCGACACCTCACGAGCTATCGCGACACCTCACGAGCTATCGCGACACCTCACGACCTATCGCGACACCTCACGAGCTATTGCGACACTTCACCACCTATCGCGACACTTCGACCTATCGCGACACCTCACGAGCTATCGCGACACCTCACGAGCTATCGCGACACTTCACGACCTATCGCGACACTTCACGACCTATCGCGACACTTCGACCTATCGTGACACCTCACGAGCTATCGCGACACCTCACGAGCTATCGCGACACCTCACGACCTATCGCGACACCTCACGAGCTATCGCGACACTTCACCACCTATCACGACACTTCGACCTATCGCGACACCTCACGAGCTATCGCGACACCTCACGAGCTATCGCGACACTTCACGACCTATCGCGACACTTCGACCTATCGCGACACCTCACGAGCTATCGCGACACCTCACGAGCTATCGCGACACCTCACGAGCTATCACGACACTTCACGACCTATCGCGACACCTCACGAGCTATCGCGACACTTCACCACCTATCGCGACACTTCGACCTATCGCGACACCTCACGAGCTATCGCGACACCTCACGAGCTATCGCGACACCTCACGAGCTATCGCGACACTTCACGAGCTATCGCGACACCTCGACCTATCGCGACACTTCACGACCTATCGCGACACCTCGACCTATCGGGACACCTCACGAGCTATCGCGACACTTCGACCTATCGCGACACCTCGACCCGACCTATCGCGATACACGGCCTTTAACGCATGAAAATTTAGGGTTATTTTTTGAGTGATTGGAAGGGTAGTTGAGCTTAATTTTAGGCACCTTAGTATAACTTTAGAACCTTGGAAGTGGGCAAAAGGCCTAGAAACCAGAGAGGGATCTCCTAAACCCTGAGAGCCTGTTTTGACCCTTTAGTGCCTGAATGGTCATAACTTGACCATACGAACTCCGATTGATGAGATTTTAGTCTCGTTGGAAAGCTCGTTGAGAATCCTACGTGGACCTTTAGGTGGAACTAAGTGGTCCTCAGATTCAGGGGATACAATGAGTTACTCCAGGGGGACTGAAAATATTGATGTGTGTCTTCCAATTACTTATGGTAATAGAGCTATACTAACTGGTGAGCTTTTGCAGGAACTTTGTGTGCACTCAAGGCAATCCAAAGCAAGCTAGCAAGGGTGAGTACCAAGCTTGGGAGAAGGCTTCTGGGCTTGTGTAGCAGTCTGGTCAACCAGCTAATTGAGGTTGGAAGATCTCTCAACCCTCCTTTGTCAATTCCTAGCCTAGGCTAAGTACGACTTAGGTGTGGTAATTAATTAGGGCAACGTTAGGCACGAATCAAGTCCAAGAGTATTAATCAACCAAGTGCAAGAAGTAAATAGGTCTTAAGTGCGAAAACCCTAAGGGACAAAAGGTAAATGGGAATCGATCACTTATCAAGTGCGGAAATTCACTTAAGTACTCCTGACGACGCGATTTCAGACAAGACCATAAACATAATATTCAACTCAAAAGAACAAAGTGATTGGTGCAAATTAACTTGCAACGAGAGTGTGCTTGGGTCCAAGGGGGTAAATAAATCAGGCATATGAACCTTAGATCAGGCAGACACTTAGGCCGAGACAGACAAAGCCTCAGATCTTCTGAAGCTAGTGTCAATCACAGTGCCAGGTCTTGGGCCCAGCAGTTGAGTGATTACCCATACACTCCCAGATCAGAAACAAGTGATTCTGAGATGTCCCATCACATGGAGAGACCAGTAGGTAGTTCAGGGTTGGCTTATCTAGAAAAGCCAGAGGGACCTTACAAGACTCAATTGGAATACATCAGGACAAATCGTCTAGGTTCTCGCATCTACGAAGACGGACTGAGAAGATCGGTGGTCCAGATTAAGAACCCCGATCAACCCCATGGACTAGAACACCCGGTAGTGAAGTTTGAGAATGGAGCATACATAGATAAAGAAGGGACTATATATGTAGTCACCACTCTTCCTGATAGAACTGATGAGTTTGGAAATGTGATTACAGAAACCGACATGGGTGATATAGAGCAAGGGAACTTAGAGAAAGAGCCAAGAATCCCCCGTGGTAAATCTGTCTTGACCAGAATCATGACTCCAGAGTGGATTCCACAGGATAATAAAAGCATAGATCTGCTTTTAAACCGAGAAATCGATGAGGCTTTTTGGAGATACAAATCTGCTCAACCTCAGGAAGTGAGTGCCCTCACAATCTATGAGTTTAAAGACCCTGATAGCCCAGGCCAAGTAACCTACCTAGACAATGCATCAGAGAGAATCTTCGTGGTCACCGAGAATGGCAGACATGCCTACACATGGAAGGGTGAATTTGTTTTTCCCCAACCTTGGACTAATGTGTCATACAGTCACCAAGGAGCTGGGACCTCCCAAGCTCATGGAGCGCAAAGAGATAGAAGTAGAGACAAACCTGAGGTAAGATTTGCCAACTCCCTGGGAAGGGAAAGGACGGGAACAGAAAGGAATAGAGTGGAACCTGAGAGACATAGAACCCCATGGAATCAAAGGAATATTGACGATTTTCCTTTGCCAAGGCCGAGAGAACACACTAGGACCCTGCGACCAACTCAACTAGTGAAGTCCATGAAGAATTATTTCGATGGCACGGGAGACCCTTATGACCATGTGGAAGAATTTCGGCAGGTATTGAAAGCTGAACAGGTAGAGGACCTATTCACATAATATAATGCTTTTGGTCTAACCCTTAGGAACACTGCCCTTACGTGGTTTCAACCACTAAACGAGAGGCATTTCAGAAACATAGATCAGCTCTTAGAGGCATTTATCGTTGAGTTTTCTAAGAGTGGAATCAGGCATAACACTTCCTCACTAATTCATAGCTTCAAACAAACACCTCAAGAGACGGTCAGACTAGCTGGAAGAAGATTTAGGCAGTACCTGGAGAGATGCCCGATGCCGGAGTTACCCACACCAGCCAAACAAGTGGCCTTGTTCCTAGATGGATTGTTGAGCACTAAGCTCAGGTCATATGTGTACCTGAAGGACCCCAGAACGATAGAAGAGTGCGTGCGCATGTGCATAGACATTGAGGACAATCTAGGTGAGGAATTAGAACTATCAAAAATCTATAAGGATTCTGATAGCTCTAGTAACCTGACATCTGGTCAATCCACATCCATTGAGGAACTTGCAGAGAAGGTAGCCCGAAAACTAGGTGTCTCTAGCAAACAAATTCCGAGATTTGCCCCAGTTAAGCGGTGTTACAATTGTGGCGGTGACCATATGGCAAGTGTATGTCCCATTATGGCCCAACCCCAGGCGAATCCTAATAGCGAGTACTGCACCATAGAGCGCAGGTACACCAACCACATTGCACAAGACTACCCATATAACAAACAAACTGTTAGGCAAAATTACCCTCAGCCATATCCACAACAGGGTAGATACCAGAATCAGTACCCACCACAACAATACAACAGACCACAACAAACTTATCAGCCACCGTATCAAGGGCAGCAGAGACCTCAACCAGTCCTAGTACAGCAACCCCCTGCTCCCACCAATGCAATCCCAGTGAAATATGCGTCTGCTGAAGAAAATCCGAATAGAGCCATAGTCCCAGTCACCCCATTGCTATCAGACAGTGATCCAAGTGACCATAGTTTTGACTCCACACATATTGATAGCCCACAGGCTTACTACATGCAATCACCCGAGCATAACGAGTCATACTATTATGAGGACCCAAGTGAAAATAGTGGGGAACCTGAGTATGCTAATGTCATGTACACAAACCCCAACTCTAGACCTCAACCTAGGCAGGTATAACAACCCCCATTTCCTAGAGGACCATGCTTCAGATGTGAGGGAGATCACCTTATACGTGATTGTCCACTGCCTGTCCCTACACAACCTCAACCAGTAACCATTCAGGGTTTCTGTCAAGACTGCGGGAAAGAACATCTCCTACGGGATTGCCCAAAGAACCCTAATAACATGCCTAAAATCACTCCTATCAATGTTGTTGGGTTAGTTGTAGACTCCACAGGGAGTGTGACTTCCATTGCACATGTGCAGGTAATCACAAGAGCCCAGGCACTACAACAAAACCAAGGTGTTGGTCAAGAAAAGAGCCCCGAGGTGAGTGAAACAGAGAGCATAACCAAAAAGAGGACTAGAGCCTGGAAGGATAGTCGTGAAAGAATGAAAAGGCAATGGGCAAAAAAGATAAATGAACTTGAAGAAAGCCTGAGAGAAACCAAGGCAAAAATTATAGAGATCACATCTCAACCGCACTCCCACACACTTCCACCACTACCATCCCCATCACCGTCCATTCCTCCACCCTCTAATACACCCCACGTAACCCACCCACCACCCCAAGTAGGATCAGTATTAGCTGACCCCACTCTTGAAGGCTTGGACATGATGTTCAAGGCCTACCAGGCTCGACTTCAAGAAGGGCCAACAGCTGCAAACCTAGACAAGAGTTACCCTAGAGCAGATTTAGAGATTGAACGGATGAAAATGTGCATGAAAATGGTAGAACAAGCTCAAGCTATACTTGAGACTAGTCAAAAGTTCAATCAGACAAACTCTGTCAAGCCGGATTTGCATTTCCAAGGCTTACTAGAAAGATTAGAGCAGTTGGTAAACAAATCACAAGTTTCTTTACCTCCACAGGCTCAACCAGTTGTTGAAAGAGGAAGCTCACCACCAATGGGAGCTTATGTTCCTAATTCCACGGATGCTGGAATACCTCCTTCAATTCAACAATACTCTCAAGAGTTCTTGCGGGAAATACAAGAAGAGAAATGGGCCAAGGAGAAGGGTGATTCCCCTCCTATTCCTGAGATTGATGATCTTCATGATCAATTTCCCCAAGACATTCCGTCTATCTATGGAGATCAAACAGAGCAACAAGAGGATGAGATATTAGATTTTGAATCTAATTCGTTACAAGAGTTGCCTCATTTCACAGGCACATGGGAATCTGAATCTCTCCAGATTAGAGCTCCCACAATATTGGTGAGAAATGAAGACTCAGTGATTCCAAGAAACACTGATGTTGTGAAGAACACTAAGGTTCAATGTCATCTCACTGTAGAGGAGCTCCTCAAGGCAAAACCGGAGCTCTGGAATCATGTGAAGGATCAGGTTCCAGAACTTGCATCCAATATACCAAAAGTAGGCTCTAAGCATAAAGTTCCAGAGATACCTCTCGACAAGATAGGAGACATGAGCGAAGGTGAAGAAGGTAACACTTATCTTCCGATTACCTATCAAGGTTACACAACCAAAGCAATTGTGGATTCGGGTGCTGGTGTTGCTATTGCGACCACCTCCTTGTGGAAGCGATGGGGCAAACCCACCTTAAGACCAACGAGAATGAAACTTCAAATGGCAGATGGTCATTTTGAAAGGCCTCTCGGGTTGCTTGAAGGGATAACTCTAACCACTTGTGGTGTAGAGTTTGAACATACATTTGCTATATGTGACTTTGAGAAAAATAATGTCTACGAGATGATCCTAGGAAGACCCTTCCTACGACAATTGCAAATAGTACAGGATTGGGGAACCAACTCCTTGTACTTACAACACTTAGGGGTCACCACCAAGGTCAATTTGAAGGATTACACCTTCAGAGATGTACCACCCCTACAGTGGAATCCTATCCACAAAGCGAAAGAAGATTCTATCTCCGTGCATTCTGGAAGTTCACCTGATCCATCATGGCTGCATGAAGATACTCACTTGTGGATGTGCAAGGTCGCAGAGGAAGAGGAAAAGCGCCTAAAAGCGAGAGAAGAAGGAACTCCCCCAGGAGATAGACCAATAAAAGACCCAGCCTATACACCGATGATATTTCCAGATGAGGAATTTGAGCCTCATGGTTGGGCAGAAATCTTAGCTACCATGGACATTGCAGTCAATGAAGAACACTGGACACCTCATTGTGATGAGGAGGGTTATGATATTTCAGTGTTCATGTGTCAGCCCCTGTTGGAAGAGTGTGATCCTAGTGAGTTCATAGAAGAAGAAGAGAATGACGATGATCTCGAATCCATTGTGATGGATACTTACTTTGACTCAGAGGAACACTACTTAGAAGACATAGGAGTGTTAACCCAAAAAGAAGAAGAACCCCTCGCGAGTATTAAAACGATATATTCAAAGAAAGGAAGTGAAGGAGGTCAAAAGAGGAAGAAAAGAAAAGCAGTGGAACAAGAGGAGGAAGAATCATTGTTTGAAGTACCAGGAAATTTCAAGAAATATGAAGTGGAAGACCGGAAAATTTTGGTACGAATGCCTAAGAGAGAGGCCATTATAGGAGAAGCATATGACAATAAAGAAAAGACCAAAAAAATTGTAGTGACCATTGAAGGGAACGAAGAACGATGTACGTACATAGGAGATGACCTAAGTGCAAAAGAAGAAGTAGAGCTTGTAGCTCTATTAAGGGAATATAGGGACGTGTTCGCATGGCACTATAAAGACTTGAAAGGAGTAGATCCAAAGATTTGCTCTCATACGATTCCGATGACCGCTGATGCCAAGCCCACCAAACAAAAGCCCTACACATATAATGACAATTATGCAGCCAAAATAAAAGAGGAAATTGACAGGCTGATTGAAGCTGGATTCATCTATGAGATTGAGCACACTGAATGGGTGTCCCCCATTGTAGTGGTGCCCAAGAAGAATGGGAAATTGCGAGTGTGCAAATCTATCCACTTCCAATCACCGAACATCTATTGGAGCGTGTTGCAGGCAAGGAAGTTTATAGCTTCCTTGATGGATTTTCAGGTTACAACCAAGTAGCCATTGCCCCCGAAGATCAACACAAAACAGCCTTTGCCACAGAATGGGGAATCTTTGCATTTCGTGTGATGCCATTTGGGCTCACCAATGCACCTGCAACATTCCAAAGGCTCATGTGTCATGTCCTCAAAGAGTTCTTGCGAAAGAGCTTAGAAGTATATGTGGATGATTTATGCGCTCATTCCCAAGAAAGAAGTTACCACATCCCTGAGCTCAGACAAATCTTCAACAAGTGTAGAGATTATCGAGTGTGTCTGAAACCCAGAGAAGTGTGTGTTCATGGTACGACAAGGTAAGATCCTAGGTCACATTGTTTCTAAGAATGGAATTTCAACAGATGAAGACAAAGTAAGAGCAATAGCAGAGCTGCCCAGGCCACGGAATGTTAAAGAGGTACAAGCCTTTATGGGCCATTGTGGATACTACCGTAGGTTTATCCACATGTATGCCATCATAGCTAAACCTCTTTATGGGTTGTTAACAAATTTTGAGTGGAATGAGGAATGCGAGAATTCCTTCAACGAGCTGAAAAGACGTTTGTGCACAGCACCAATATTGACTACTCCTGATTGGAGCAAACCCTTCCATGTCCATGTAGATGCCTCCAATCATGCAATAGGATGTGTGCTAGCACAACCCACAGGTGAAGGAAACCTAGATTTGCCGATAGCATATGCTAGTAGGCAATTAAATGTAGCTGAACGAAATTACACCACAACGGAGAGAGAAGGCTTAGGCATGGTATATGCTGTGAAGAAGTTTAGACACTATCTATTGGCCAATAAGTTCAAGTTTTTCACTGATCATCAAGCTTTACTATATTTGGTCAATAAACCTTGCAATACAGGCCGCTTAGTAAGATGGTTCCTCTTACTAATGGAATACGACTTTGAAGTTGTTGTCAGGAAAGGTAGAACCCATCTTAGGGCAGACAATCTTTCTCGCATCACTTCAGGAGAGCCACCGCAAGGAGTGTCTGATGAATTGCCCGATGCTTATCTGTTCAATTTAGAAGTTGTTCCTAAATGGGCAAATAAGCTGGTACCAGTCCTAACCTTCGGGCCTGCAAATAAGAATGTGAAAACAAGCAAAGAGGAAATTGTAAAATCACTAAAGTATCAAATATTGGCCGGAAGTATGTACAAGCAAGATACCGAGGGCGTATTAGCTTGTTGTGTCGAGGACGATGAACATACTAGTTGGTTGCAACAAGCCCATGAGGGATTGCTAGGAAATCACTACGAGCATTGCAGAATCTAAGACGCTTAGGAGTGTATTGGCCTAGCATGGACAAAGAAATACAAGAGTGGATCCAGAGTTGTCCAGTGTGCCAGAAGAGACCCCCAGTGGAGCATGCCACTCTTTATCATGTGTCATTAATCCCAGATTGGAGTGCTCCATTGGTTGAGTTCATGAGATCGGGAACATTACCCAATCAGGCTAGTCTTGCAAGAAAACGGAGCTTGGAGCAAGAGGCTCAAGACTATGCCTTAGTAGGAGACAACCTATATCGAAGAGGCAAGGATGGTTACCTAAGACTGTGCATCCATGAATCGGACTATTTGAAAGTCTTAGAAACTGCACACAGCGGTGCTGCAGGTGGACACTTTGGGCCTGACAGAGTAATTAAGACCATTCTATTCTCAGGACTTTGGTGGCCCACTCTTCATATGGATGCACATACTTATGTGAAGAGTTGTGACACATGCCAACGTGCCCAATATCCGATAAGAAAAGATGAAATGCCTTTAAGGCCAATGATGGGAGGACGTGCATTTTCAAAGTGGGGTATAGACTTTGTAGGTCCCATCAACCCCCCAGCTAGAAACTCCCATGCACAATACATTATTGTAGCCACAGATTACCTTACAAAGTGGGTGGAAGTAAAAGCCACGACAAAGAATGATGCTCAAACGACGGCTAAGTTCTTATTCGAAAATGTGTTCACTAGATATGGGTTACCAATAGAGTTGGTTAGTGATAGAGGTACGCACTTCTTGAATGAGGTCATTGAAAATCTCCTTCAAGAATTCATGGTGATACATAAGAAGTCTGCCCCTTATCACCCACAAGCTAACGGACAAGCCGAGAGCACGAATAAGATCCTATGTAACGTATTGATGAAACTTGTAAATAATAAACGCTCTGATTGGGACAAACAACTTCATCATGCTGTTTGGGCATACCGAGTTGCCTACAAAACGGTACTCAATGCCACCCCATTTCAGATGGTCTTCGGACAGAATGCGGTGCTACCATTAGATTTCCTAATTCCAGCTTTAAGAGTAGCACAAGAGCATGAGTGGAATGGACATGAGTTGTCCTCTAGGATCTTTGATCTAGAACGTTTAGGTGAGACGCGGCTACGAGCAGCAGCAGGCATCTATGCTGCAAAGAAATGGCAAAAGGCATACTTTGATGCCCATGTGAAGGATAAGGGCTTGAAAGCAGGAGATCTAGTTTTAGTCTACACATTGAAACAACACGCAAGAAAGCTAGAAAAGAGAGGCTACGGACCTATGATCATCAATAGGATCTCCACGAGTGGAGCAGTACATCTAGCCACTCTAGAGGGGGATGTTCTCCCAAACTATATTAGCGGGTGCAGAGTCAAGCTGTATCAGGAACCCCTCACGGAGGAAATGCTAAGTCGACTCAATACTGCTAAGCAACGTAAAGAGGAGGAAAAACGAATTCGAGAAGAAGCACAGGCAGAGGCCTTAGAGCGTATCAGGCGAATGAAGCTGAGGAGACAAGGGAGGGATCAGCCTATGACTGACAATCCAGAGTCTCCAGGCTATCACATGGCCATGTGTGAGACTTCAGGCGAACGTACCCATAAGATAGTGGACCGACGACCTTTTGTGACCCTAGAAATAGGACAAAGAGACAGCACAACAAGCGTGAGAGCATTAATTGATTCAGGAGCAGCCACGAGTGCAGTTCGGCTTTCTTATTGCCAGCAGTTGCAATTGGAGGTAAAACCCCTAGAAGCATATCTGATAGGATTAGGAGGTGTTGAAACCCCTTGCATGGGAGAGGTGGATCTTCCCCTCTACATACAAGAGGTCCTCATGCCAGCAAAAGTGCTAGTGTGTGAAGACGAGGATCTGACCGAACCTCTGGTCCTGGGCCAAGACTGGATCTACGATCACGCAGTCAACCTCAACCTAAGAAGTGGACTTCTTCAGGCTTGGGTAGGCCAAAGCCGTCTCACGATTGAATTAGAAAATCAAGCACTCAAAACAATAGAACAAGCACCAACTCCTGGTCCCTCCAGGAATCCACATGAAGATAACAATGTTGTTCTTGAACAAACTTCTATGGTGCAGAGGATTGTCAATCTTACTGAAGGTACAGGAGCCAATAAGGAGTTCCTAACTGACCCAAAGAAGATTCTAAACGAGCATACCGAACATCACTCGACACGAAGGAGGCTGCTGATCAAGAGGCAGGAGCGCCAACCCGTGCAACATGGAGCATCTCGTGGCGTGAAGCAGATCTGGATACGCAAGGATGGAAAACCCACAGCTCTAATAGCAGACTCTCAAGGAGACAAGAAACGTGCCTCACCATCAAGGAACAAAGTGAAGAAGCCCCCTAGGATAACCCCTAGGCATACCATTTCTATTTGGGTTCCTAAGCGGTCAATGAAGGCCACCCCTAATGCTAGACAGATATGGATGCCCAAGGCTTGCTTACAAGCCCAAATTACTTCACCTTCAGGCACTAGGATGAAGCAACTTTCACAAGCACTCGTGGCCAACAACTCAGAAAATGAAAAGATACCTACACCTCTCACTGTCCCCACTCCCATCAACCCTAGGAATGTCTGGAAATGGGTACCCAAAAGGTCCCAAATACATCACACTCTCATCTTGAAACCTTCACCTGTCTTTAGCTCTAAGAGCTACGACTCCTCTATCCAAGCATGGAGAATTAAACTGTGTACTAAACCCCCTGACCCAATTCTGTAAATCCGCCCACACTAACACAGGAGCATTCCGAGCCCATTGCATAACCAAAGTATGCATCTAGGATGACACTGACCTCTAATCACCACTCACACCTATCACAAACACTTCACCACTAACCACTGACCTCCGCGATTGTCATGATAGTATTGTGAAGGGAACACCATTACATCTTGTTTCCTATGCAACACTAATGTGCCTTTCTTCTTCCAGCAGATAAGCAACCTACTCTCATGGCAACAGCGGTAGGCACAAGCTCTCAGGCAGGCTCTGGTGCTCAAATCAATTGGGATGCCATGCCCGTGGAGGCCCCACCAACAGCTCGGCCCGAAGAGTTCGTGAATGTGCGAAGTATTCCTATTCCCGATCCACCAAACGGCCTAACCGAAAGAGTAAAGGGGCATTCTCACTGGTTCAATGAGATGCCAGGAGATTTGGGAGACGCGGATCATATCTGGGAATCCAAGATGGAATGTGGAGGAGTATGGTGGACCTTCCAGTTCTTCTCACGAGAATTCGAAGCCTTGCAAAATGCAGCTCCACTTCAAGATATCTGGCAAAAAGCGGGTTTACAAACTTATTTTAGTGCAGCTCTGCCTAAACCCGACTTCCTCAGGTGCTACTACCTAATTGCCACGTTGAAGCCGACAAGGGATAAAGATCATTCAGGCACATTTTGGGTGCCCTCCTTGTCAAATCTGGAGGAAATGAGGAAGTTCGAATTGAATGTTACTTTAATCAGGGAAGCACTTCAGATGTATGGCACGCATGTACCTTCTGACCGCGACCCCTTGATACCTGAGTCGATGAAAAGCAATAGAATCAAGAAGCTAAAAGAAATGTGCACCCTCACCCCCAACATCGCTATACCTTTGCGGATGTGCCTCCAACACTTCGCATTCCCAGCTCAGGACCGTTTCACCCAACCCCACAAGAAAATATGGTATGGGCTATATCTAGCAGAGACTGGAAGCTTACCCATTAAGATGCCTGTATGGATCTTGGACCAAGTGTATGAGGCAGGCAAGCGGGGAGTGAGAAAGCCTACTCTACATGGCTGTTGTGCGCTTACAAGAATCATCTACAAATGTCTTGCATATGATGTGCCAGTTTCCCGAGCCCTAAAGTATGCACAATTGGAGTTGTTCAAAGGACGGAAGTCAGGGAGCCAACCCGCAAAACGAATGCGTGGATCGCTCTCCCAGGTAATGATCCCTCAAGAGGCCACGACTGAAGCCTCTCCCAGACCAGAAGCTCAGGTCGCACCTTTCACGATCCATCTTCAAGGAGTTCAAGCTGGGGAGGTAGTACAACCCGCTCCATCCGCCCCTCCACTACCTACCGATGCAGAGTTTGCATCTATGGCCACCTTCACAGAGGATCCAAACTTCGATTTTGAAAGATTCCTGTAGACAGTCCCTCTCTCAGACAGTGAAGATTCCCCTGACAATGTTGATCCGGGACCATCAGTCCAAAGAGAACAGCCACGGGGCGAGACCAGCAGAGTACACGGGGAAGAAGTGGCACAACATCCTCATGACCCAAATACACAAATTAAGGAAGGTGCACAAAGAAATGAACCAGAAGACAGTGAAGAAGAGGCCCCTGCCTACACGGCACAACTCAGACGGTTGTACAAGACAATCAAGCAGGTACAGAAAAGACATAAGATGACAGAAGAGGCGAATAGAGCTTTAGTGAACCAGATGCTTCAAACCGAGAATGTCGACTCACATTTTGTGGAATCATTGAATCTATTGGCAGAGACATGTGGGATCGGGGAAGCATTGAGGACAATGGTCTATCAGGAAAACCCTATCTATGATCAACGAAGGATTGATACACGGCCACGACGCGGGAAAATGATTCAAATGGAAGTCTCTACTGCCTTGCCTACTATAATTTCAGAGGATGTTCACATGACGAGCCCAAGTCCCACTGACGAACAAGAGGTAATTACGCACGTACCATCTCCACCGCCACCTTCCATTCAACCCTCAGAACCCTTCTCCACTATCCCTTCTGAACAACCGATATCCACCCATCATGAAACCATTGCACACACCTCCGTTTTTACATCCTTCCCTTTACCCACATCCAGCACTTCCACCCAAATTTTTGAACCTCACACCGGTCATCCGGCCACCGATCAAACCATAATAGGTCACCCTTCCTATCTCCCCGCCCTTGGACAACCACTTGCCACTAGCCAGCACTCATCCCATCCTTTTCCATTCACCCACACCCAAACCCTATCCACCACTTCCCTAGTAACCGCCTCATGCTCAACCCAAGTCACACAACCCTCATTCTGGACGAACCTTGTAAATATACTCCAACAGGTGGATAATTATAATAAAAAGTCCCTTTCCCAACCCCACTCCCCCACATTCACTGCCACCACTATCACACCACCCACCATTCCTGTATTCACAGTTCACGAATCACACACTCTCACATCCGATCCCATGGACATCTCACCATCCACAGGATCACCCACCACCACTGTTATTCCAACATCACCACGTGTCATTTCATTTACGTCGCCATTTCCAAACACTGTAGGCACAACATCCACTTTTCCCTTTCCCATCTCCCGACCCCTTGCATCTTCCACCTTTACCCCTGCACCCACCTCATTTAGTCATGCACTCAACACCATGCTCGAAGCTGCTGCCCAACTTAAACAGGAATACAGGTTATTAGAAGAAAACAATAAAGAGCTATATACTTTGTCATCCCACCTCCAGGCACGTGTCACTGCCTTGGAGTTGTCTAATACGGAATTACAGCAGGAGGTGACCACCCTCCAACAATATCAGGTGGAGCTCGAGTCCACACATACAGAGAAGAGTAGGGCAACGGAAGAACAACTTAGAGATCAGCTAGCCCGTAACGCTAAACTACAACGAAACATGGCTCTACTCCGACGCCATTTAGCGGCTGCCCAAGAAGAAAACAAAAGACTACAGCAACAAAATCAAGACAACCTCGAAGCAGCCATGGAAAATACTCCAGGGGCACCCATCAACCCTGCTAAATTCCAAGCCATCCCCTCAGAAACCATACAACAAGTATTGGAAACCTATGCCAATCTCTTAGAAGCACATGATCAGCTTGCTGACCAAGTCAAAGACCTACAGAAAGCCCAAGTGCATACACCACACCAACGCGAACCTAAAGAGATGGCCAACGCTGCAACCTCACCAGAGCCAGAATTACCAGTAACCAATGAGGTACTTGAGCTACGGCAACAGGTGGCAGAACTAAAAATTAAATTGTTATAGTATGAACGACCTCCCTCCCCACCTGATCAAACCATAGAAGAAGACACAGTAGTCATTCCAGTGGAGGAGACATTTGAAGACAATTATGAGCCTCAACCCCTTCCAGGAGGCAGAATTACGGAGGAAGGCCAGGATACATATGAGGAACCCCCGTCAGCATGGATGAAGCAGGTAGAGGAGATGGGCCACACTCACGAGGAGCGTGTAGCAACTCAGATGCTAGCAATGAAGGCCATTGAAGAAACCATACTTCAATCTGAGTATTTCAGGCACCTTGCTCCTAGACGACTCATCACGAGCTCAGAATTACAATATAGGCCATATTTTGTATTGTTGGCCGACTACAACGCAGAGATCAAAAGAGTCACCAACAAGTGTCCTACCTTCGCCACCCAGTTCGAACCAGAAGATATACCAGAGGCAGCCAGAAAAGGGGCGATTTTCCAACCTACTTGGAGGCAAAGATTACTGGAAACATACCCGGACATGCTGAGGACATGGGATCACGCTCCCATGCATTTGAAGTATAACCCTTGTTATGGGCCAGTACAAAGAAGAAGATCATGGAAAGCCTTCGCCATCAAGGTTCAGAACAATGTAAACTATAGAGAATGGCTTAATTACCCCGCCATTGCACCCCCAACCGGCACCCCCACAGTATCTTACATGATAGCAACCATCAGACATTGGTTGCCACGCCTCCACCCCATGCCAGATGTGGCTGCCCAGATGATGCTCAAGATATTCGATATGATGCAGGTGGTGCTCAAAACTTTCCGCAATGTATGCCATATTCAGCCTCCGATTCCCGGTTTCATCAATGGTAATTATGACCTCCTGTATGATATGAGCACAACCCCAAGCATACGAATTGCTTATGCATGGCATGCACGCATCAGATATCTCCCTGCCTGCTATAAGCAAACTTTCGACAATATGTTTACCACGGGGTTCTAGGAGTCACACTCAGAAGTGTTCGCACCACGCCCAACCCACCTGCTACATCTATTCGCGTGTGAACAAACCATGCACTCAGAACTCTACACAACGCCACAACCGGACATACCGAGTGCAGTCAATTGGGAGACCCTCTAGAGAGACTTGGTTCGGGGACTACGCATCAAGGAACAAGAAGTGGCAACCGACCTCCTGCAAGAGTACATTGATCAAACAGTGGAGCAGAGGTCTGTCAGAGGCGACAGACGCTAGGGGGGGGAGGGTGTTGGCAGTATACGAGAAGAGGCAAGTACGATCATACAAGCAGATCTAGCACTAAGGCAACCCTTTATTTTTTTCAAAACCCTTACACCATTTAAAAGTGATTCTCATCACTAAAAACCCCTGTAAATACCATTTTCACCTTTTTGTAGCTCCATTTTGTACAAGCCGAGGAGTCCTCGAGCTTGAGGAGCCTTAGAAGTAGTTGCCTACCAATTTTCGTATTTTTTAGATCTCGTTTGAGCCCTCAAATAAGCCCTGGAACCTAATTTTTAACTAGGCCGGACACTACGTCTGGACAGGGCCAAAGCTAGTCAAAAACTATAAATAGAGCTAGAGAGCTCATTTTTAGGGGAGCCTCTTGTAGTTTTGAGGAGCTTGTATGAGAACTTTGCTGCAATAGAAGTGATTCCATTGTCTTACTCTCTTTGTTCTTGCCGTGTGTGTGCGTGTGCGTGTATGTGTGTGCATGCTTGTGTGCTTCTCACTCACGCACTTGTGCTTCCACTTGCTCGTGGTCTTCATACCATCCTCACGTCTTCCCGGATTGACATTAAAGGAGGTGCTACTCATCACTGAGCTACACCTTGTGCACGTGTGTGTGTATGTGTATGCATGTTTTTGCGCTTTCACTCACACACTTGTGCCTTCACTTGCTCATGGTCTTCATACCGGTCTTCACGTCTCTGTGGATTGACAAGTAAAGGAGGTGGTGCTTACACTTGAGCTACACCCAGTTTACATGCGTACGTATTTTCAACCATAAGCAAAAATTGTTTAATATCACATAAAGACTTTCTAGTTTGATTTCAATGGATAGACCCATGCATGCCATTAGTCATCAATGAAATTCACAAAGTAAAGCTCATCTCCAAAAGAAGGTGTCTGCATAGGATTATAGACATTACTATGAACAAGCTTCAATTTATGAGCAACTCAAACTTAACCATCTCTTGGGAAGGAGGAATGCTAATTTTGCCTTAAATACACCCTTTACACACATGTTTACAAGGTATCTCAAGTTTGGGTAGAGAGAACACCATTTTAAATTTTTCCAAGCATAGAAAACTTGCAAAATTCATGTGACCAAAGCATGCATGTTGTTAGGCCTCCAGGGATAGCATTATGTATTTTTGGTGTTATGGTATTTCAATATTATAATGTAATTTTAGTGAATAGTCCTGATGAAAAAGGTAGGACTTTAGAATGTAACTCTTTGTACATTAATGAAAGTGTGTCTTTTGGCCTATTGCACAAGGGATGATTGGGTTGTGCCGGATTGTCTAGCCAACAGTGTTGTGGCACATGTATTTAGTGCATATCTTGAGTACTCTATCTCTTAGTCTCTCTGATTAATTGATTATTTATCTATGCCAAGTGAAGATAGTAGAATATAAGTCTTTATTCAAGTATTTGTTGAAGTTATCGGCAATCCATCTGATTGAGAGTGACGTAGAATTGACTCTATCAGTGATTTAGTCCTATATTAATCTGTTCAGTGGCATATTTGGCACTGTAAGTTTGGTGATGAATAGCGCAACATAGTGTCTGATACAATCTATGTATTCTAGAGGTGCAGTATCAAAAATCTACAAAACTATAGGACTATCCAGTGTAGGAATCGATTTACCATGATTTGGGAGTGTAGAGTAAGTGGAGACACTAAGAGACTTAGATTAATCTAGGTCATCTCACCCAAGAACCCATAATTGAGCTACTCCTATCATTAACCAAAATAGATAGTAGAAGTTAACAATGGCGATCCTACTAGGGAGTGGTCTTCACAAACGACATGTCGGTAATGAGATCTGGGGAGCCATACCTGAAGTATAAGACTGATAAACAACCTGTACGAGTGAATAGTGCATTAGGTGCACTCCATGATAAGAGTGAAGGTACACCAATACTGGACAAGAAAGTAACTAATCACCGGGAACCAAGTAAGGAAACATCAAAACGGATGCATTTCTTAGTTTTTGATTTGTAGGTAATACCGAAAAGTTCTTCGGCATCTTCGCAAAAAATTTTGGTGCCCGGTGAAAGTTTGGTTGCCTTCGAAACAACAATTGATCAAGAAAAGAAATTTCTGATTGATGCACAAAAACATCCCCTAACCCCCCTTATCTCTCTGTTTGGCACAAAAGGACAAAATTGCTTGCATATGTAGCTGCTATGATAGTGCGTTTAGAGGTTGAAATGAGCTAAAATGAAAAATTTGATGCCACAAAGCAAAGCAATTTTGAACTCCTAATCGCCTCAAGTATGCTCACCAATTTTTGTCTGATTCTAAGACTATGATGGGAAGGGTGTTGATGATACCCTAGATGAAGTGAAGACATGTTCCAATTCCAATTGTGTGAGTTTAAGGTCTGCAGAAGCACATGAACAACACAAGGATGAAGAAGGAGCTTAGAGCATAAGACAATACAGTATGTATTACCAAGTGAATGTACAAAAGATAAGTGACATGGTAGGGTTATAGGTGTATATACAAGCTAGGGGAAAAAACCTCCTAAAGAGGGAAAAAAGTACTCTGGTGGTCCTAAGTGTGTTCACACACATCACCACCAAAATATATCAACAATCCATCTAGGGTTAGTGCTTTATAGAATTAGACCAACCTAGGGCTAACTCCTAGTTCGTATAGTCATTTAGTAGATTCAAGACAAAGTATTTTCTCTACATTGGACCAAAGCCTAAGTACTTCTAGTGGGATAGAACCCTTTAGATGCTTCAATGCTCTTTTACAAGCTGAAAATGAATCTTCCTTTCCACTATTTGATTGCACCAATGGAGTGTGAGTTTACAAATACAATCTATGATAGAAGGGTTGGGTTGGTTCTTATATATGACCCAAATTTCAAATAGCTCCATAGTGGTTATGTAAACTATGGTGGTAGTTGAATAAACCTAAGGCTAAGATAGTCTTGGTCTGCCAAGTGAAAGCTTATGAGTCTCTTTGAGTAGCCCTTGTTCTAAGAACCCTCATGATTCAACTTAGCCTTCAAAGCTTCTTATAGTGGTCAATGTGCTGAATGATTTAGAGAAGTACTTGGATCAAGATATTCTTGTTTGTGCCTAAAATTCCTAAAGTGGTGATGGCATATGTGTCACTATGGTGACTTGAGGTTCTAGGTCCCCTCAAGTCCTATCCCAACTCAAGAGTCTCTCAAATGGTTTCCCTAAATGACCTTAGTATTTTGAAGCCAAAAAGCATTAAGGCACTTAATGAATGGATAGAAAGGGATAGGAGAGTCATACTCATTCTATCCCAACACATAAGCAATAGCATGATAGGGCATATACAAGACTTGGACACATCCAAGAAGGCTTGGGAGACCTTGGAGAGATTGTACTCTTCATCAACCAAGGCAAGGAAGATTCAGCTCAAGAATGAGCTAAATAATCTTAGGAAAGTGCCAAGTATGAACATAAATGAGTACATTTTGAAGGTTAAGCAGCTTGCAGATGCCCTAAGCTCAATTGGGAGCCCAATCGAAGATGATGATCTAGTCATACACACACTCAATGGCTTGAGAGAGGATGAAAGGTGGAAAGCATTCACCACATCAGTTTATGTGAGGGATTCCCTAACAAAATTTGATCAATTAGTCACATTGATGGTGACCGGGGAGATGAAGCAAGGAGGTTCACAATCAAAGGACATTCGAGCCCAAGTTCTCTATGCAGGTAGAGGAAAAGGCAAAAGAGATGTACACAACTCCCAAGGCAGAGGGAGAGGAAGGTCAAACTCAAGCTCAAGCAACCAAGAAGGCTCCATCCGAAGCTATGGATCAAGAGGAAGAAGACGGAGTAGAGGAAGAGGAGGAAGATCACATGGAAAAGAAGCATCAAATGGAGAATGCTAAAATTGTGGAAAATCAGGCCATTATGCAAGAGATTGTTGGTCCAAAGGAGGAGGCAATCAAGGATACAAATAGAAACAAGGTAAATATGCTAGTACTTCAACAAATTCAGAAAGTGATAACTTGCTTATGATATATGGGTCAAGTGAAAGAGTCAATTCATATTTTACATGGTACATTGATAGTGGTTGTAGCAACCATATGATTTGCAATAAAGATGTTTTCTTTAATTTACATTCACCCATCACTCAAGGACATGTAGAGACATGGGATGACACTGAGGACAAGATTACATATGTGGTAGATGTTGCATTGAATGGATCTCAAAGCTCCAAGGTGTTGAAGGATGTGTTGCATGTGCCAACCATCACAAAGAATTTGGTTTCGGTAGGTCAAATGGTTGAAAGAGGTTATGAGGTGAGGTTCAATGATCAAGGATGTTTTGTTGAAGACCCCATGTAGGACTAAAAGCTCATAGAAAAAGGAAAGAAGCAAGGAAGACTCTTCACCATGGAGGTAAAGCCATCAACCCCTCACACTGTCTACTTGTCAATTGGAAATAAAGAGATTGCAGAAATTGACTTATGACATAAAAGAATTGGACACGTAAACATAGAAAGGATGAAGGAGATGCAAAGGAAGGGCTTGGTGAGTGTTCTACTTGATCTTAAATCTCATAATATGCAACATTTATGCCATGCTTGTCAATTAGGGAAACAAAGCAAATTTCTATTCAAGAAGGGAGCACATGTGAGCAATGAAGTGTTGAAGCTCATACACACAGATGTATGGGGACCTACAAGGGAGCCATCCATTGGAGGTAATAGATATTTTGTCACATTTATAGATGATCATTCAAGGTTTTTTTGGATATATTGCATGAAGTCAAAGTCAGAAGTGTTTTACCACTTCAAGAAGTTCAAAAACCTAGTGAAGAAGGAAACAGGGAAGTATATAAAGACTCTCAGATCGGATGGAGGGGGAGAGTATTTTTCAAATGAATTTTCATATTTTCTACATGAACATGGCATCAAAAGGAAATTCACTTATAGGTATACACCTCAACAAAATGGTGTGGCAGAGAAGAAGAATAGAGACATAGCAGAAGTGGCTAGAGCTTTGTTAAATGAAATGAATGTTCCTAACTCTTATTGGGCTGATGCAACAAATACAACCATATACATTATGAATAGGTGTCCAACCTTAGGAGTACATGGAGTTACACATTATGAAGCTTGGTGTGGTAAGAAACCCAACCTTTCACATCTCAAAGTATTTGGTTGTGTGTGTTATGTTCACACCTCAATAATTGAGACACAAGTTAGACCCGAAGGCAGATAGGTGTATATTTCTTAGATATTCTTCAAAGCAAAAGGGTTTAGATGTTATAACCCTTGCACCAAAGAGCTTAAGGTATCTAGAGATGTAATATTTGATTATTTCCTACCTTAGTATGGTAGCAAAGATGTGTTACAGGTTGACAATGCATATCAAGCTAAGAAGAAGTTCAAAGAGCAACAACAAAGCATGGAGATAAGTGGTCCAACCACTTCACGCACACCATTAGAGGAGAGTACTACATCATCTTGGCATGGAAGGACATAGAATGAAGCTCACTCAAGTGAAGGAAGTAGCAAAGGAAAGGAAAAGGCAAATGACAACGACCATTGATGGGTAGATATGGAACCTACAAGTGACGAGGATATGGAAAAATTAGAAACTCCAGGATTTAAAGCATCTAAACCAAGGAGGAGGAGATTCCTACCACCTAATGGTGAGGTAAGGTCATCAAATAGGGTTAAATACCATGTTCAAAGGTTAACTATGACTCATTCATTGCAAGACACTATGCCTACATGAGTCAAGTTATAGCTTGCGAAGAACCTAACTTTTTTGGAGAAGCAAAAAAGCATATGGAATGGATTGAAGCCATGGAGGAGGAAGTCAAGGCACTTTAAGAAAATGATACTTGGTCATTGGTGCCAAGAACAAAGGACATGAAAGTCATTGGCAACAAATGGGTGTACAAGGTAAATAGGCATGCAGATGTGAGCATCTCTAGGTATAAAGCAAGGCTGGTTGCCAAAGGTTTTGCTCAAAACTATGGCATAGACTTTGAGGAAACATTTAGTACAGTAGATAAGATTTCCACCATAAGAAGTTTGATTGCTACTTCAGCCTCAAAAGGTTGGAAGATGTACCAATTGGATGTGAAGCTTTCCTAAATGGAGAGCTTGAAGCGATAGTCTTCATGGAGTAGCCCCAAGGCTTTGAAGATGAGAGGTTTCCACATCATGTATGTAGGCTTAAGAAGTATCTTTATGGGCTCAAGCAAGATTCAAGGGTTCGGAACCAAAGACTTGTGGACTGCTTGGTAAAATATGGATACAATCACAGTCATGGAGATCCATCACTCTTTGTGAATAAGGAAGGTAGCAAAATTGTTTTCATTTGTATATATGTTGATGATTTGATCATTACAGGGGATGATTAAGCCAACATCAAGGACATAAAAAGGAATCTTGGATGTGAGTTTAAAATCTTTGATTTAGGGATTTTAAGGTACTTCCTTGGGATTGAAGTACTATATAAAGAGGAAGGTATATACTTGATGCAAAGGAAATACATTTTAGATCTCTTGAAGAAGTTTTGCTTGTGTGATTGCAACCACATTTCAAATCCATTAGAAGTAAATGTTAAACTAAGTGCTCATGAAGGTGAAGAGTTGAAGGATGTGACCATGTATAGGTCAATAATTGGTTCTCTCTTGTATGCTACTATGATGAGACCAGATATTGCACATGTAGTTGAAGTGTTATCTCAATTTTTTACAGGCACCAAGAGTACCTCATCTTGTTGTAGCCAAAAGCGTACTTAGATACCTCAAAGGATCAATTATTCAAGGTCTATATTATCCATTTGATGATGGATCAAATGTATAAGCTTATTGTGATGTTGATTGGGCAGGTTCCAAAGATGACAGGAGGAGCACTAGTGGTTATTTTGTCATGCTAGGGAGGAAGACCATCTCATGGATGTCAAAGAAACAATCAACAGTGGCTCTCTCATTGACTAAAGCTAAATATATAGGCTTAACACAAGTCTCATGTGAGATTATGTGGCTCATGAAGTTGTTTGTTGATCTTGATTTGCATGTTAGTGAGTACCTATTTTTTTGTGACACCATAAGTAGCACGTGCTTGGCTCAAAATCCGGTGTTACATGCAAGGCCGAAGCATATAGAAGTGCATTACCACTTTATTAGAGATGAGATCATGTCAAAGGATGTCAAGGTGGAGAATGTCAATACAAAGGACCAATATGAAAATATGTTTACCAAAGCTTTGGATGGAGTAAAGCTACAACACTACAAGGAATGCATTGGAATGAAGGACCCAGGAATTGAGACTTGAGGGGGAGTGTTGAAAATCAAGTCTCAATCATGCAAAAAGGCTCAAACATGAGTTTTTCAAGTGGACCAATAAAAAAGGAGGACCCAAAGTCTTAGAATCAATTTAGAAGCTCCACCAAAATCCATCAAATTCAAATCTCATCAATCAGGCACAAAAAAGTGCACCTACACTAATTGGTCGGTTGTTAGCTACATTGTAGGAAAAGGAAAACTCTATATAAGAATCATCCCACATTTGTTTCTTGTATTTGTATACATTCCACGAGTTTGCCACTTAGTTTAGTGGTCATAAACTCCAGCAAGCAGGCCCCTTGCTTCCTTACCTCATCTTCTCATAATTTTGCTCCTCTCTATCTAGAGATATAGTTAGGCTTTTCCAAATCTGATTGTACCAGCTTACAGAGCATTGTTTTCCCTATCATTGTACTAATTTTCCTTGATTTCAAGCTTCATTTGGTCTCTCATATAGTGCCCTGAACTTTTCCAAAGTTTCAAGTTCTTTGACTAAGTGAGTAATGATAAATTGCCAACTTTGTGAAGGTATATCTCTGCACATAGGCAGAGAGTGTTGCAAATAGGTAGCCTGCTTTGCAGAGGGTGGTTGTTCGAGCTAGAATATCCATTTGGGATGATTTAAAGCATATAGTTTGCTATAATCTTGCAAAGTTTCATTTTAATTCTCTATAGAGGTGTGAATAAAAGTTTAGAACACTGAGCATATATCACTGCTTGTGGACCTAGTGAAGAGTAGCCATCTTCCAGTGGGGTGTTAAAATCATCCCCATCAAATTCAAGGAGACATGAGGGTGGTATGATGAACATGAGGAAGTGCGAGTACAAGTGTGGGGGGGAGAACCACACCAACATGCACAGAGATACACACAATAAGACAAAGAGATGGAGCAATGGAATCTTTTGCCTTATCACAAGAGACCAACCGATCGTGATAGATAGCCTACATGTGAAAAAACAAGGTTTAATTTTTTACTTCAAATTGATCTATTTTTTAAGGTTTTCTTGGTGGATTTCAAGGTCTACAAAGCGGTTGAGGATCTAGCAAGAGTGAAAGCTTACTAGCAAGACTTGGGAGAAGTTACTCGACCACATAGAGCACACAAAGCAAGTGACTCAAGGTTGGAAATTCACAAAACTCCCTTTGTCAATTCTAGCCTAGGTTAAGGCATTAGTGCTAGTAATATTACATAGAGTGACAATAGGAAACCTCAAGTCCAAGAAGCTTAAGGAAATCAAGTACATGACCTAAAGTATTTTTAATCATGATAACACTATGGGGCAAAGAACTTAAGGTGATGACCCATGATTAAATTAAACAATGCAAAGTATTCTTGATGGTTGTGCATCAAGACAAGAAATAACAAAGGAAAATAAATCAATAAGTAAATTGATAAGTGAACCCATATTAATAGGAAAATTTTAAGAAGGGATAAGAAAGGGAATTGGGCTAATTCATGAACCTTATATCAAACAAGTACCTTGGCAAGGTGGATCGACAAAGTCTAAGATCTTTTGAAGCTAGTGTCAACCATACAACCAGGTCTTGGTCTAAGTAGTAAGGTAATCACCAACTAGGTCATAGTTAGGAGATCAGTGAATCAGATAGATCTTATAGTATGGAGGGATCAACTCATAGCACTAGGACTACACACTTAGAGACACCAAAAGGACCTTATGAGACTCATTTGGAGTACATCCAAACCAATCGATTAGGTGCTTGCATCTATGAGGATGGATTGAGAAGTTCAATAGTACTATTGAAGAACCCAAACCATCCCTATGGCTTAGATCACTCGATGTTTAAGTTTGAGAATGGATCATGTATAGATAAACAAGGAACCATGTATGTGGTTACCAGGCACCTTGAGAAAACCAATGACTTTGGGAATGTCCTTCCAAAGTCAGAAGTTTGAGATTCAAAATAGGAAGATCCAATGGAGATCCCCTCCAGTCCTAGGAAGAAGTCAGTAATTACCATAGTCATAGCTACCACAAAGATACCCCAGGACAATACTTCCATAGAGTTATACATTAACACCACTACTAAAGAAGCCTTTTGGAAATTCAAATCTGATAAGCCTCATACTAAGCAAGAGTTCTAAGTCTATGAGTTCAAGCACCAGACATCCAAGGGAAACCAACTTACATGAGTCCCACATTAAAATGAATGCACTTAGTCTTTGACTATAGTAAGCAAAATCATTTTTGGCAATGCCAAAAGGTTTTACCCCCTACACAAGCCATCGACTAGTGTAGGATAGGATACCTCTTTAGAAACCAATAGACACAAAACAAAGGAAACTCCCAAGGTAAGCTTTGTGCACAACCTAGGGAGAGGTAGATCAAAGCAAGGCACAAGCAATCTAGAAAGAGAAGGGACTAGAGGACATAGGTTACATAGAGATGAGGAAGATTTCCCTTTACTTGGACAAAAAGAACACTTGATGATGTTGGGACCCTCTCAGATGGTTCAGACCATGAAGAATTATTTTGATGGTATAAGAGATCCCTTTGATCATGCAGCCGAATCTAAGTAGGTGTTGGGAGGGGAACAAGTGGAAAATATGTTCACTCAATAAGAGTATTTTGTTCTAGCCTTCAAGCACATGGACCTTGCTTGGTTTCTTTAAGAGTGGAATCAAACACAACACCTTGTCATTGATTCATAGTTTCAAGCAGAAACCCCAAGAGACAGTAAGGCTATCGGGATGCAGGTTTAGGCAATACATAGAGAGATGTCTAGTCAGGGAGATACCTATGCAAGTCAAGCATGTATCATTGTTCTTGGATTGTCTCTTGATTGGAAAATTGAGATCTTATGTGTATTTGAAGGAGCCACATACCCTAGACCAATGTGTGACAATCCAACAAGGTCTCCACGGCCATAAGTCCCATAGTCATGGCCCTATGGGAAAGGGGGATAGCCCCCCTAGACCATGCAGAAGGGGGCAACCCCCCTCTGCACTCTCTCCATTAAGGTTCTATGGGTAAACCACACAATGCCACAAGCCCTTTATTTTCACCTTGAATGGCAACCTAGTCACCCGAAAGTTTATTCCCTGCCTAACCTAATGGCCAGGCTCAAAAAGATAATCTATAACCATCAATGGTCACACATAGACCTCATCTTACTTAGAATTTAGGGTTCAACAAATTTCTGGGCTCTCCTAATGGATTCTCCTCATAATGGGGGCCTTATAAATTATAGCCCCATGGATCATTTGTGGTCACTTCAGGGTGGATTATTGAGTATATATACCACCCTCCTCAATGTCCACCCAACAATGAACTACCTCCTTGATCCAATGCCAAGCTTCAGAAAGTTTCAATAAAGTTTGTCTCTCCCAAGAGCCTTGGTGTAGATGTATGCTACATTTTCTTTAGCTAGACAATAGCTTATCTCCATGACCATGTCCTTGATCAACTCACACACATAGTGATATTGAATTTTTACGTGCTTGATACATGCATGGAAAACAGGATTCTTAGCAATGGCCATGCAACTTTGGTTCTCACACTTCAACCTTGTAGCCTCTTTTCCTTGCATTCCTATGCATTGGAATCAATGTCTACTTGGTTCAACAATGCAAATAAAAAAGGATTTTTTATTTCACACTTCAAGAGAGCGAGGTAGCAGAAATATGATAAATTCTTTATATATTTCTTTCAAGTAAACGATGTGGGTGCCTTGGATAGCGCAGCACCCTCCTATACAATCCGCCTGGGCTTGAATCCCATCAAGCACAACGCGGGGAGAATATTGGAAAAGCAAAAGTATAGCAGCTGACTTTTTACGTTTCATAGTGTCGATTTCACGCAATTAATTGCTTTTGTAGTGATCGTATGACGATCGTGTTTTATGCTTTATTGAGCTTGCGTTTTGTATTCGCTTTTGGAGCTTACACCAATACCATCAAAAGAAGAGGCTTGGCTAATTATCACTCACTCACTAAAAGATTTCAAGCTAGAGTTTGAAGGTCTTCTTGAAGAGAGAGTGTTCACACACTCTTGAGGAGGTGGAGTTTTGGTGAAGGAGAGGCTACTCTCTTGGAGCAAGAAAACAGTAAAGCAGATCTTTCGATATTTAAAGGGAACTTCAAATTTTGCTATGGTATTTTCGAAATCTACACATTTGTTACTAAAAGGATTTACAGATTCTGATTGGGTAGGTGATAGAGACACAAGAAGAAGTACTAGTGGATTTTGTTTTTATCTTGGAGATTTTCTTATCTCATGGCTTTCGAAGAGACAACCCACTATTGCCACTTCATCGTGTGAAGTTGAATATCGTGCAGCATTTACAGCTACTCTAGAGTCAGCTTAGTTGCAGAAGATTTTCATTCATCTTGATGTGAGAGTACATGAACCCATTCAGATATTTTCAGAGAGCGAGAGTGTTATAGCTATAGATAAGAATCCAATGCATCATGCAAGGACAAAGCATATAGAGGTACACTACCACTATATTCGAGAGCAGATAGCTAAGAAGCACATTGAGCTGGTTTATGTTCCTTCTAGTGAGAATGTTGCAGATATATTTACCAAAGCATTGACTAGAGATGGTCATGAGAAGATTTGCAAGTTACTGAAGCTTGTACCAATATGACATTGAAGGAGGGATTGTTGGAATCAATGTCTACTTGGTTCAACATGCAAATAAAAATGATTTTTTTATTACACACTTCAAGAGAGCGGGCCTAGCAGAATTATGATAAATTCTTTATATATTTCCTTCAAGTAAACAACGTGGGTGCCTTGGATAGCGTAGCAACCTCCTATACAGTCCACCTAGGTTTGAATCCCATCAGGCACAGCGCATGGAGAATATTGGAAAAGCAAAAGTATAGCAACTTATTTTTTATGTTTCATAGCACCGATTTCACACAATTGATTGCTTTTGGAGCGATCGTATGACGATCGTGTTTTATGCTTTATTGAGCTTGCATTTTGTATTCACTTTTGGAGCTTACACCAATACTATAAAAGAAGAGGCTTGGCTCATTATCACTCACTCACTAAAAGATTTCAAGCTAGAGTTTGAAGGTCTTCTTGAAGAGAGAGTGTTCACACACTCTTGAGGAGGTGGAGTTTTGGTGAAGGAGAGGCTACTCTCTTGGAGCAAGAAGTCGTCTATGAGGTGGTGGTAACTATCTTTTGAGAGTTTACCTTATATTTTGTTTTTAGGGTTTCTCTACCCTAATCTCAAAATTAGAGTTGGTTGATTTACACTTTTCTTACACTATTTTGTGAGAATAAGGTTAGCTTCGTTGCTCATTCACTTCACACATACACATTCTTTCAACATAATCTAAATTTTGTATCATCATCTTCTTGGATATTCTTCCATTAGTGAGTGCACCACTTTATATGGTTGAGTAGTACTCCCATGTTGTAATTTGGGCATCTATTTTTTAGTGAGTAAGCATCCAACTTACGTTCTCTATACTTGTCTCAATATATTTCTTTCTATCTCTCACTTATCATCTTAATTAATTAAGTGTGTATGCTCAAAAGGTTTAAGTTTGGAATGATCCTGGGGCCCCAAATTCCAACACTATGTGCCATAGGATCCTCCTCAACCATGATACTTCACATACTGCAACACATGCTACTTTGTACTTAGTTTCAATAGAAGATAGTGCTATAGTCAATTGCTTCTTACTCATCCAAGAGAAAATCCCATATACTAGAGAAAAACAATAGTATCAATATCTCTTGCCCAATATGAATCATAGTATCCAACCAGAGATTATCCCTCTTCAGAGAACCTACGTACTACTGCAACAACAACATAGGATATATCTTCCAATCTCCATTGGAGGTGAAGTATCTTCAATAGATAATTTTGTTTTGAGCTCCATAGGTGTATAAATCTCCTTGCAATCCTCCATCTCGAATGCCTTCAAAATCTATCTTTCATACTTTTGTTGAAGGATGAAAATCTTCCCTTGTTTCTGCCATACTTCAAGGCCTAAGCAATAATGCATTAAGTTTTTCATTTCAAATTCTGAACTCAGTGCATCTTTCACTTGTTGAAGAAGAGCATCATCATTTTCTATAATCATAAGGTCATCTACATAGAGTACAAGCACAATAATCTTCCATCTTTTCTTTAGAACATATGAGTTAACATCAGAATCACATCTTTTGAAACCTAGATCCAAGAGATACTTATCTATCCATTGGCACCATGCTCTAGGGGCTTGTTTTAGTCCATATAATGCCTTCTTTAGCTTGCATACCTTGTTCTTTGAATGGGGAACCTCAAACCCTAGTGGATGAAATAGATATACCATCTCCTTGAAGCCTTCATTCAAGATTGGTGATCTGACATCCACGTGATAGACCGGCCATTGTTTATGCACAGCCATAGCTAGTAGTACTAGGATAGTAGTCATCCTTGCAATTGGAGAAAATTATTCACAAAAGTCAATCCCTTCAACTTGTGAGTAGCCCTGTGCAACAAGTCTTGCTTTGTACTTTCCCAAAGTACCATCAACCTTGTATTTTGGCTTCAAAACCCACTTGGTACCAATGACTTCGCGCTTAGGGGTTTGATCCACTAGCTTCCAAGTTCCATTCTTCATATATTGTCATATTTTGTTTGCATGGAAGCTCTCCCATTCAAATCTTCAATTGCCTCTTCCACATTGGTTGGTTCCTTTGCTTGTTCTTGAATGAGCTCAACTAGCAAGGTTGTATTCACAATATGGGTGCTTTCCTATCTCTACTCCTCTATTCTCCATTATTGCCTTGGTCCACCTGCAACTTGTTCAAGTGGTTGTGGGATGGGGTTTGTAGAATCATAGAGCTACCTCATCCAATGTGGCAATGACTTTTCCGCTTGAGTGACGCCAGGTTGGTGACTTTCAAACTCATCATCTAAAGATGATGCTTCCTTCTCTTGGGTAAAAGGGATAGCTCTTGGGCCAAGTTCATAATGGATTTCCCCTTTGCCTAATGATAAAGTGGATACTTTGAAATGGGAAACAAAGGCTTTTTACTAGTGTAGGCTTCTTGTGCAGTCTTTCCATCAAGTGCCTTTGTGTGGCTTCGATTCAAGATGTAGATGGCCTCTTCCCGAAATTGATTTGGCAAACTCTTTCCCTTCAACATGCATCTTGCCATCTCCATGATGGTTTGATTTTGACATTCTGGAATGCCATTTTGTTGAGGGCTATGTGCCATCATGAGTTGATGCTTGATTTCTTTACTCTTGTAGAAATCTTCAAACTTTGTTGATGTAAACTCACAAGCATCATCTATCCTAAATTTCTTCGTCTTCTTTCTTGTTTCAATTTCAACAATCAGAAGCCATTCTTTGAAATTTCCAAAAGCTTAAGCCTTATCACAAAGGAAGTACACTCACATCTTTTTGCTATAGTCATCGATGAGTAACATGATGTAGGAAGATCTACCCAAGGCCTATGTAGGCATTTTTCTACACAGGTCAACATGCACAACTCTAGAGGATAGCTTGTTGTGTTCTTGCTTTCTTGTGGAAATGCCTTCCTCTGTTGCTTGCACATCATGCAAGCTTCACATGGTTCCTTCATCTCTTTAATCAATGGTAGGTGTGCAACCATAGCCCTATGATACATCTCCTTTAGTAAAAGTTATATGATATGGCCGAATCTCTCATGCCATAGCTTACTTGTGCCCCCACTTGTAGTGCTTTTAAGAGTAGACAACTCATACAGGTTGTTCCTCCTTATGCCAGTCCTAACAATGTCGTTGTGCCATAGCTTACTTATGCCCACAGTTGTAGTGGTTGTAAGAGTAGATAACTCATACAAGTCATTCCTCCTTATGCGTGTCCTAACAACATTGTTGTTACTATACATAATCTTAGCTCCTATTTTACTAAAAGATACTTGATGACCTTGATTAGTTATAGAAGGTACTGAAAGCAAATTTCATTTGATTTGTGGAACATACAACACATTTGAAATATTTCTTATATCCCCACTAGAGTTAATGAAAGAAATTGTACCTTTGCCCTCTACATGACATCTTGCATTATTGTTGCACATAGTGCATTTGAATTTCTACATTTCAAAGCACAAAGAAGATCTTCATCATTTGATTAGGATTATTCGGATTAGGCATTTATTGGGGTTCATGATCATTCCAAGAACAATCTCCACAAGTTCATATGAATCAAGGATATAAGTGATTTTAAACTTCCATAAGGTGTAATTTATACCATCAAGCTTACCTCCCATGAAGGTTGGTGGTCATATCCATAGCGTTTGGGATGACCAACATCATTGTTGCTCCCGATTGTGCTCCACCTACTTCTCTTGGTGAATTGCCTTGATTCCTAGTCCTAGATGATGATGCATCACTTGACATCTTCTCTCTTTTGGCATTGAAGCCTCTTCAACCTTTGCATTTCTGCTTCTACACCACTCAAAGCCTCTTGAGCTCTGATGCCAGGTAAGAAATAATAGCACAACGGAATAGACTAGTAGATAGAATTGAGAAAAATATTGTAGATAAAGAGAGAACTAGACTCAGAGATAGAGAACTCAAATTTTCAAATGGCCAAGAGTAATGCAACTACAAAGATGGCATTGTCCACTCATGCACTATCACTGTGGAGCTTAGATGGTGATCTAGATAGCCTCTAAATGGAGGGATTACTAATGCTCCGAGAAGGTCTCCACGACCAAAAGTCCTACTATCATGGCCTGAAAAGCTAGGAGATAGGCCCTCCAGACCCCAAAGAAGGGATCAATCCCCCCTTTGCACTCCACCCCCCCCCCCCACCGCCCCCCCACCCCCCCGTTAAGGCACTATGGGGAAACTACACAACACCACAAGCCCTTTATTTTTGCCAATGAATGGAAACCTAGTGGCCCAAAAGTTTAATCCCTACCTAACCAAATGTCTAGGTTCACAAACATAATCTATAACCATCAATATTCACACATAGACCTCATCTAACTTAGAAGTTAGGGTTCCATAAATGTCTGAGCTCTGATAATGGCTTGTCCTCATAATTGGGGCCTTACAACTTAGAGTACCATGGATCATTTGTGGTCACTTGACGGTGGCATATTGGTTATATCTAACACAAAGTGCCCTTGGAATCCCCCATATCCCACAAAGCAGTGGTAAAAGTACCCAAAGGCACAACATTATTGATGGTCAAGATTTGGTGGGAAAACAAAACAAAACTGAGTTTTAGAGGGAGTTACAAAGAAGGTTAATGAAATTAGGGTGGTCCATTTACTTTTGATCTTGTTATTATCCAAGACAAAAATCCTATGGTTTCTAAATGGAGGGGACTTCTTACAATTACATATTCTTTTGCCTAACTGACCAAGAGATTTATCAATCAAACATTCTTTTAGATGGTCATTGAAGTTGACCGCACATCTTTCTTTCCATATCTTCCAAAGTTCTTCCCCCTAATAGCATTCCATAAGGTAGAAGAGTGAGCTATCTCCAAGCAAAGCTTGCTTCCAACTGATTTGGTTGTGTAAAGTCAAAATCCTACTAAGCACGTGCCACACTAAATGACTCTCAAGGCATAAAAGGAAGAGATGACCAATGTCTTCCCTACCATGGAGGCAATGCTTACACCATTGAGGGCCCCCACATACTTTATTAGCTTTGATAGTGGTCCGAATTCCCCTATGTAGAAGTTTTCACATAATAATTGACTTTTGTTTCTCAATGAGAGGATGCCACAAGTCCACAAGCTTAAAGTGCCATATGATCCAGGTCAAGTTTAGGCACCATCTTTTGTTAAGGGAGGTATGCAGGTCGAGATGCTTCTTGACACTCATGGTCTTATCCAATCTGTTACCATTGATCCATCTTAACCCTTCAATTCACGAGGGATCATGCTCGAGAAGGAGGCGAGTCTTTTAGTTCTTCCTATAATTTATTCTCTGTCTTAATAGGCACCAATCTTCATAGTCTACTCTCCTAGTCGAGTCTATGTCCTCAAATCTAATCTTGTGTCTTCTCTCTTGATTCCAAAGGTGTTTCTAGAAACAAAACCCTTTGTTTCATAGCTTCGGCTGCATGACTTATTTCCAACTAATCTCCATGAATCGAACAGTTCTCTGAGTAACTTGTGTTGTCCTTCCCCTGTGGATGTGAGAAAGGTAGTACCTAGGATTTTTTTCCATTTATATATTTTTTTTCTCTTATTTTTTTACTGAAAGAAAACAAAAATGTTAGTGAGTAGCCGAAGCTTAATTATTTTCCTTAAGGTTATTGTACAAGTGCTCTCCTATTCCCTTGGAGGGAAATGTGCATCACTAATAAGTTGATGAAGAATTATGTGTTGAATGCATGGCCTCATAATGTGGCCCTATTATGCACGTTCGAGGTGTATGGAACTCAAGATGTGTGCCAAAAGAAGTTGTTCGTGGGTTTGTAGATGATGATCGTGATTTGGGTATCCAACTCAACTTTATTTTGTTGTTCTTGACTGCATCTTTGTCTCCTATTGTGCTTTGTGTAGCTGTCGTTTTGTGATTCTTCTTTGCTAGCCATCATATCTTTGAGTTGCTTTTGTTAAGTACTTTTGTTTCTGCAATTTCAAGTCGTCCCATCTTTCTTGCTCCTTTGACTTTATTTCGGATGGATCCTTCTTTCGTACTAGTGTTTTTAGTTTAGTTTTCTTTGCTGGCACAGTTGATTTGGGAATCCATATTTGCATTCTAAAGGGTTGAGCAACAATCAGTTTCTTTGGGATCCATAATTGGACAATCTTCTGTAGACCTCGGGATCCAGCTTGGCTTGAAGTCTTGACCTGTTGTTGGTTCCCTTGTGATGGCTTTGTTTTTGGTGATATGCTGCTACTTGATCTTTCTGAATCCATGCCTGTCTGGTTTGTTGAATGGGATATATTCTAATGTGGACATGTTTGGGTTGATTACTCTGACTAGTAGCTCTTGTGCTCAATTCCTTACTAGGGATCTCCATGGAAACGATGTTAGTAGAAAGGTCCAATGGATGATGAGGGGGTGTGAGATTAAGAATTGGTGTAAGCACAGGTGAAGTTCTTGGAGGTGGGGGTTCCACAGTAGAGGTAGATGTACAATCATCATCATGCATGATTAATTGATCTCTCAGAGCTAGACAAGTGGCTTTGATAGGTCGTTCTTCTAACAAACTGGATACTTTGCGATGCCCTATCTTGGCTGACATGTAGCCCAATGCTAGTTGGATAGTTACCTCATATTCATATATTCAATCTTGGCCTAACACAAGTTCTTCTAATAAATCTTGCTCATGGCACACTAATAGTTTTTGTTGCATCGTGTTATTTCCTAGGTGCAATGATAAGGTAATCTCGCATATGCATTCAGTAACCTTACCTCCTATTCCAATCAGGTGTGCTTTAGTTGAATGTAATTGGGCTTTGAGCCGATGAGTCAAAGAGGATCTGATGCAGTTGATAGCTGCTCCTGTATCAATGTGGGCATCCACCAAGTGATACTCCTCTGTTCCCACTCCTAGGTTCAAATATGGTTGCCTCACTTGATGTCCTAGGTTTTCTGGGACTCTAAAATTAGCCGTTGGGATGGGCTCCTCTCCTAGCCAATATCTTTCATCCCTCTCTATCATCCATTCCTTTCTTTTCCTTATTCGTTCTAGGGCTTCCTGTCGTGCTTCCTCACGTATTTTTTCTTCTTCTTCTCATCTATTTCTTGCTGCTAGAAGTTTTGATAGCATCTCCTCTGTTAATGGCTCTAAATACTTCTTCACTCAACAACCACTTATATAATTTGGTTGTACTTCTCCATCTAGGGTTGCTAAATTGATGGCTCCACTAGTTGATATGCGATTGATCACCAAGGGGCCATATCCTTTTTTTTGTAGCTTCTTTGCATGTTGCTTTAAAGTATATACAAGGACAAAATCTCCTTCCTTCAAATTTTTATCCTTAATATGAGCATCAAAGTATGCCCTTTGTTGCCTTTTTGCAGCATAAATGCCTGCCACCGCTTGTAATCTAGTTTCATGTAGCTTCTCGATTTGGTCCAATTGACTAGATAACTCATGTCCAGTCCATTCATAGGTCGATGCTACTCTAAGAGTAGGAACTAGGAAATCAATTGGCAAAATTGCATTCTGTCTATACACTAGATTAAAAGGAGTAGTTCCTATAGTTGTTTTGTATGCTACTCAAAATGCCCATAAAGCGTGATGTAACTGCTTGTCCCAATCAGATCTTCCATTGTTAACAATCTTTGTGAGAACTGTACACAAGATCTTGTTTGAACTTTCGGCCTGTCCATTGGCTTGTGGGTGATAGGGAGCTGATTTCTTGTGAATCACTAGGAATTCATTCATTAAGGCTTCTATCACTTCATTGACGAAGTGTGTGCCTCTATCACTCACGATTTCTATTGGAAATCCAAATCTAGTCAATATGTTCTCAAAGAGAAGCTTAGTTGTGGTCCTTGCATCGTTCTTCTTAGTTGCCTTGGCTTCTACCCATTTGGTCAAGTAGTCTGTTGCTACAATTATATATTCTGCATGGGAACCTTTTGCTGGTGGGTTAATAGGTCCTACAAAATCTATTCCCCATTTGGTAAATGCTCTGGCACTTATCATAGGTCTTAATGGAATTTCATCTCTTTTAATAGGATACTTTGTTCGTTGACAAGTATCACATCTTTGGACATATATGGTTGCATCTTGATATAGATTTGGCCACCACAATCCAGCAAAGAGAATCATTTTTGCAATTTTATCTACAGAAAAGTGTCCTCCTGCAGCTCGTGTATGCATCATTTCCAAGACTGGAATATACTCGTCTTCATGGGCACATTCTTAATTGGTTATCCCTTCCTCTCTTGAAAAGGTGTTTACCTACAAGTACATAGTCTTTGCTTTGTTCTTCAAGGGCACGTTTTCTTTCCAAACTAGCTCCTTCTGGGTACTCTTGTGTTTTCAAGAATTTCACTAGGGGCATACTCCATCTAGGTGATATTGTAGAGTAACATAGAGTAGAGTTCTCTTGAGGTGCTCTTTCTTGACAAATGGGGCATGTAGAGACATAATTATGTGTATCCCTCTGCATGGTTGGTCAATATATGTCTCTTAAGCTCTTCCCAAGTTCCATTAATACTTCGATGGGTTTTCCATTTATTCATGTGTGCTTTTTGAAGCCACATTTGTTGCTCGCCTTCCTCTACACATCTCATAAGTAATCAACTTGACTCTTGATGGTATAAGCTTCCAGCTATGATATGGATATTTTTAGTTTTCCATAACTCCTGGCTCTTATCTAAATTGATCTTATGTTGAGGTCCATGTGTGAGTATGGGAATAAATTTTTCAGCCTATCGTGGACATACTTCCAGGTTGAAAAGATAAGTATATAGAAAATCATGTGGCACTCCTGTGGGAGGTTCTGTCATCCTAGATAGGTGATCAGCGTAGATATGTGTGTTTCCTTTTTTTACTACTACTTCAAAATCAAAAGTATTTCTTTAGCGGTCTTTGGTCTTGGCAAATCCAGAATTATTTTGATTTTCTCTTCATCAGTGGAAATTCCATTGTTAGAGACAATGTGCCCTAATATCTTTCCTTGTCGAACCATGAAGACACATTTTTTGGATTAAGGCATACTCTATACTGACGACATTTGGCAAATATTTTTCTTGGTTTTGGGATGTGTTCTGATCTTATAGTTAAATAGGTACATAAATCATCCACGTATACCTCCATACTTTTTCTCAAGAATTCCTTGAACATGTGGCACATCAATCTTTGGAAAGTGGTTGGGGCATTAGTTAGACCAAAAGGCATAACCCTAAATGCATAGACTTCCCATTCGGTTGCAAAGGTTGTCTTATGTTGGTCTTCAGGAGCAATGGCTACCTGATTATATCCTGAGAAGCCGTTAAGAAAGCTATAGCCTTCCTTACCTACAACCCTTTCCAACAAATGATCTATGATGGGTAATGGGTAACTATCCCGTATGGTGGCCGCATTTACCTTTTTAAGGTTAATGCATACCCTTAATTTGCCATTCTTTTTCGGTACTACCACTAAAGGTGGCACCCATTCCGTGTGTTCAATTTCATAAATGAAGCACGCATCCAATAATTTATCTATCTCCTCCTTAATTTTTGTCAAATAAACATCGTTATAGGTATATGGTCTTTGTTTGGAGGGCTTGGCTTCTGTTGTCATAGGGATTCTATGAGCACAAATAGAAGTATCTACACCTTTTAAGTCCTTATAAGTGCATGCAAAGACATCTCGATACTCTCTTATAGGTTGTATTAATTCCTGTTCTTCCTCTGGTGAGACATCTTGTCCTATGAAAGTGCATCTCTCTTCTCCCTCTTCAATAGCTACAACAATCTTCTTGGTCTGCTCTTTATTGTCGTATGCTATCCTTGGTTGTGCTTCTCATTTTGGCATCTGAATAGCAATCTTTCTCTCCTCTACATCATATTTCTTGAAATGCTCAGTACCTCGAATTGGTCTTGAGGTGTGCTATCTTCTTTCTCTTTTTCTATGTTTGGTTCATCTATTACTAGTTGTAGCGCGTCTTGAGTCACATCTAGACTAGGTTCAATCTCTTCCTTCCTTTGCCTTTCTTCCTTAATAGGTTCCAGTTCCATTTCTATGCTCTCGTAATCTTCATTCCATTCTTTTTCAATTACTTCTCCTTCATCTGCTTCTTGGAGAATGGCCATGTATAGATTTACATCATATCCTTCCTCATCTATGCACTCATTCATAGTTTCATTTACGGATACGTCCAGGGTGGCTAAAATCTCCATCCAATCATGGGGTTCGAATTCTTCATCTAAGAATATTTGAGGCATGTTGGTGGGATCTTCTACAGGTCTAGATGTTCCTTGTCTTGGCTGCCATCTTTGTCTCCTTTCTTCTTTCCTTTTAGCTACCTTACACATCCATAGGTGAGTATCTTCGTTCATCCATGGTTGACTACTAGATCCTACACTATGAATGGATAAATTATTGTCTTCCTTGTGTATCGGCTTCCATTGCAGAGGAGGAACATCTTGATAAGTATAAGTATGGATATTTATCCTAGTCATCGTTCCTCCATGCTGCAAGTACACTGCGGCTTTTCCCTAGTCTTGCACTACCTTGAGTTGTCTCATGAAAGGCCTTCCAAGTATCATCTCATAATTGCTAGCCTTTTCGAATTGACATATTGCTAAGGTGTGCTCAAATTCGACTCCGCAAGTGGTAAATACTGCTTTTTCCAATAATCCTAAGGGTCGCTCTGTGTGTCCATCTGCCATTTGAATCTTCATTCTGGTAGGTCGTAAAGCTAGCTTTCCCCATTTCTCCCATATTTCTTTGGTAGCAATTCCTACTCCAGCTCCTGAATCTAATATGGCTTTTGTTGTATATCCTCTACAAGTGATAGGGAGGCATGTATTTCCTTCATCTCCCTCATTGAAATCTCCAACTTTATCAACTAGGATTTTAACAGTAGGTACTTCCTCTCGCATCTCGCTCTTGTGTGACTTTGGGGCTGGTGATTTTCTCTCTCAATTGAGGCTTCGCTTTCAAGAGTTCTTCCAGAGTCATGGGATTTTTACTTTTTTAAGTTGTTGTACTATGTCAGAGGTTTGGGCTGATGGTTTCTGCTCCTTTCTCCTCACTGAGGGAACATGATATAATTCGGAGTTATGTTCATACCCCCCCATATAGTTTGGTAATACATTGAGACTCTCTTCATCATCTTTGTTGTTGTCAAGTTGAGATGATCTTTCTGAGTTTAATTCAAGGATTGACGATTCAAGCTCGCCTATTGCTTCTAACTCCTCAAAATGTGATTCAATTCCTTCTGTTTTCTTTCATCTATCTTCTTGGACTCTTGCCCACAAGTCTCTAGGCCATTCCATGTCTACTTCAAGGATTATCGATCCTTCTTCTTTACTTTCACAGCAATTTTCTCAATAGTTCTCATTTTTCTTCCCTTCCCTAGGATGACTAGGTGCTACACATTCCTGAAATTCTTTTTCGGGAATTCTTGTGTTGGGTAGGGGCTAAACAGGTTTTTCTAAGGTTTGTTGAGCCACTTCAATTAACTTCTTAATTATCTCCAATCTTTCTTTCTCTAAGTCACCTCTTGGGTATTCTCTATCATATTGCTCAATGGTTGGGCAGTCTTTATTCGTGCTTGATATGCTTTAATCCACATGGCTAACTCTTCTGGCATTGGATCAGCTAAAACTGATCCTGCCTCTTGTTTTTTATGTTTTTTTGTCTCCTTGTTAGGGTTTCCTTCAAGCTCTTGTTTTTCCTCTTTGCTTTGTTTATTATTCTTGTTCTCTAACTTTTGTTGCAATCTCTTATCTTTTATCTTTTCTCTACGGGTCTTCTATCTTTGGGTTCGTCTAGACTTAGTGGATTTCTCGGGGGTCTCTCTTGCTTTTGCCCTAGTTATGGCTTTCAATGGCACAATATATTCCTTATCACTCCCTAATGACTCTACCACTTCTATAACATTTATTTGTGCAGTGGGATTGATTTTGTTGGGATTTTTAGGGCAATCCCTAAAAAGGTGTTCCTTGCCACAATCACTGCAGTAACCTTTCCAAACTCTCTGAGGTGGTGGTGGGTTAGGCAATGTACACTCTCTGATAAAGTGATCACCTCCACATCTATAACATGGTCCTCTAGGGGTAGGTGGTCTATTCATTGGTCGCGGTGGTACTGGAGCTCTAGGAGTGTACATTAATGAAACATAGTCCTAATCATATCCGTCAGAGCTATCATAACCATCCGATCCATAGTATTGCCCATACTCAGTCATAGTACTTTCATAGGTGGAATGACTTCACTGACTAAGTTCATAAGACTGATCATAAGTCTCAGTACTAGTCAATGGGGTGGCTGGTACTATTGCTCTTTCAGGATTCTCTTCAATTTGAGCAATTTTCATTGGGACAACATTATGAGGGTGAGATGGTTGTTGTCCTAGCACTGATTGAGGTTGATTGTATCCTTGATATGCATACGGTCGTGGTGCAGGTGCTTGCTGCTAGTATGAGGGGTATCTATAGGCTTCTCCTCCTTGATCTCTCGAGGGGTATCCATAAGGCCTAAATGGTGGTTGTGTAGGTCTCGGTTGTCGATTGTAAGGACAATTCTCCATACTATGATTTTTCTACCTTTGCTCTATGCTATAGTAATGAGTTGGACTCTAAGCGGGTGGTCTGTTATAGGCATAAGGAGGTGGTGGGGCTACTCCCCTATTGCACATGTGAGAAGGGTGGTCACCTCCATAGTGAACGCATCTCCTGAGCATAGGCACTCTCATAGGGTTGTTGGGATAATTTCTCTATCCTTGAACATTCAGCTTCTTAGCCACTAAATTGGCTTTCTCTTCTACATTGTTCGTGGGATTGGAAGTACTGCTAACACTATCCTCACTCTTAACACTTCCTTGAGGTATTTTTAAGTCTTTCACCAGATTATCCTCTAGATCAATACACTCCTTCATACATTCTTGTAAACTTTGGACTCTCTTCACATATACTAATGATCTCAATGACCCATTCACCAATCCTTCCAAGAATAATGAGACCATTTTATTTTGAGTGGGCCTCTCTTTTGCAGGACATCTATCCACATATTGCTTGAATCGTCTCGCTGCTAACCTCACTAATTCCGTAGGTGACTATTTGAAACTATGGATTAATGATGAAGAGTTGTTTTTTATTCCACTCTTGGTGAATTCCTCAATCAATTCCTAATATACTTGCTCCATGTTTTGAAAATTATTAGGATCTAAGGGTTGGAACCATGCTAAGGCCGTGTCTGTAAGGGTTAGGCCAAATGATTCATATTGGATCAAGAAGTTTTCTACTTGTTCAACTCTCACCACTTGCTTGAATTCAACAATGTGATTATATGGCTCACCACAACCATCATAGTGGCTTCTCATGCATTTGGCAACTTGAATTGGTCTTAGTCTTCTTCCAGGTTCAGGCGGTCTTGGCATTATAGGGAAAACTGGTCGTTCTATTGGTATGCATGGATCTCTTCCTACTGGTGGTCTCTCAAGAGCAGGAATCCTATTTATTGGTTTTGCATTTGCAAGGGATCGATAGTTAGGATTATCACCAAGTGTAGCAAAGTGGACTTGGGGTCTAACCGGAATGCTCTGTTGTTGTGTGTCACTCTAGCACAATGGTGAGTACCAACGTGAGAAGATTCACCTCATAATTGTCAATCCGTGGAGACGTGAGGACTAGTATGGAGACTATGAGCAAGTGAAGGCACAAGTGTGTGAGTGAGAAGTACACAAGCATACACACACATACACACACACGCGCACACAAGGCAAGAACAAGGAGAGGAACAATGGAGTTCTTTGCATTAGTCAAAAAGTCTCTTACATAAGCTCAATTCACAAACAATCTAACCCCAAAAATGAGCTCTCTAGCTCTTTTTATAGTTTTCTAACTAGCTTTGGTCTTGTCCAGACCTAGTGTCCGGCCTAGTTAAAAATTAGGTTCTAGAGACTATTTGAGGGCTCAAACAGAGTCTAAAAATTATGAAAATTGGTATGTAGCTAGCTCTAATACTCCTCAAGCTCGAGGACTCCTCGGCTTGCACAAAATGGAGTCTATTCTACCAAAAACGGAATTTACAATGTTTGTGTAGTGATTAAAATCACTTGAGTTGTAAATGGTCCATGGAAAAAATGATTGGGCCTTGTTGCCATATTGTGCATGACTCCTCCGTTGCGCTAGTATGCTCTTCATCTGACTTGTATGCCAACACGCCCCCCTTCCTAGCGTCTGTCGCCCCTGACAGACCTTTGTTCTATCGGGTGGTCGATATAGTATTGGATGACATTGGTGGCAAGTTCGTGTTCTTCGATCCTTAAGCCTCTCGCTAGATCAGCTTCCAATGCATCCCAATTTATTGCGCCAGGGACCTCTGGTTGGGGTGTGGTGTAGTACTCAGAGTACATTGCTTGTTCACAAGCAAAGAGATGGAGCAGGTGTGTTGGCTTCGGTGCGAAAATCTCCGAGTGATACTCCCAGAAACCTGATCTGAACATTTCTTCGAAGGTCTGTTTGTAACATGCAGGGAGGTATTTGATGCGTGCATGCCAGGCGTAAGCCACACGAATACTGGGGGTGGTGCTTATGTCATACACCAAATCATAATTTCCATTGGTAAACCCCGGGAGACGTACCTGTGGTGCGGCTGCATTTCTAAAAGTTTTCAGGACTACCTGCATCATATCTAAAATTTTAAGCATCATCTGAGCTGCTACATCTGGCATAGGCTTCAATCGCGGCATCCAATGGCGAATTGTTCCCATCATGTATGCTACCGACGGTGGTCCCTGTGGTGGCGCAATGTACAGGTAGTTTAGCCATTCCTTGCATTGCGCGTTGTTATGCGCTTTGATATTGAATGCCTTCCAAGACCTACGGCATGGAACTGGACCGTAGCATGGATTGTATAGGAGATGTAAAGGCGCGTTGTTCCGTGTGCATAGCATTTCTGGATATGTCTCTAGAAGTTTCTGCCGCCAGGTGGGTTGACGAATTTTGCCTTTTTGCGCCTCTGGAGGAAGGTCTTCGGGTTGAAATTGGGTAGCAAAGGTAGGAATCTGACCCGTGACTCTCTGTATTTCTGCATTATAATCAGCCAGGATAATATAATAAGGCCTGTATTGGAGTTCAGATGAGAGGATAAGGCGTCTCGATGACAGGTTCTTGAAGTAAGCAGATTGTAGCACAGTTTCCTCTATGACCCTCATGGCCTGATTTTGCACTATTGTGCGCTCTTCGTGAGAACTCCCGATTTCCTCCACTTGACGTAGCCATGGAGGCCGTGGTGCCTTGAATGTGTCATGAGCTTCTTCCGTTTGTTGGCCTCCTGGGAAGGGTTGTGGGTCGTATTCTTCTTCAAATGTCTGTTCCACAGGAATTTGTACTACTTCTTCGTCGATGGGAGCCTCTGGAGGGGAAGGTGGTCTCTCATATTGTAGTAGACATGCTTGCAATTCGGTGACCTGTTTCTGCCAGAGATCTTTTAAGGCCTCTGAGTCTGTGAGAAGTGAAGCCGCGGAGGAGGTGGTTTGAGAGTCTGCCGTTGTTTCTTTTTGGTGTTTCTGCTTCAGTTGACCCAGTTCCTCTGATAGCAGGTCATGTGCTTCGAGCAGCATGGCATAGTCTTCCAATATGATCTTGATATTGTCGGGGGTCACTGCTTGAAACTTTGATGGGCTGATGGGTGCCCCAGGTGTGCTTTCGATAGCTGCTTCTAGGTTCTCTTGATTTTGTAATTGCAGGTTGTAGCTCAGTGATGAGTAGCACCTCCTTTAATGTCAATCCGGGAAGACGTGAGGATGGTATGAAGACCTCGAGCAAGTGGAGGCACAAGTGCGTGAGTGAGAAGCACACAGGCATGCACACACATACACACACACGTGCACACACGGCAAGACAAAGAGTGAGAAGCAATGGAGTTCTTAGATTACTTTCAAAAAGCTCTTACAAGTTCATTTCAATTACAATCCACCTCAAAAATGAGCTCTCTAGCTCTTTTTATAGTTTTTTACTAGGTTTTGGCCCTGTCCAGACCTAGTGTCCGGCCTAGTTAAAAATTAGGTTCTAGGGCCAATTTGAGGGCTTAAACGGAGTCTAAAAAATACGAAAATTGATATGTAGGTACTTCTAAGGCTCCTCAAGCTCAAGGACTCCTTGGCTTGCACAAAATGGAGCTACAAACATATGAAATGGCATTTACAATGATTGTTAGTGATAAGAATCACTGTTATAAAGATGTAGATTTGGAAAAATTTGAAGGGCCTATCTGCTAGATTTGCGTCGACTGCTTTGTCTACTTACTCCTTCACCTCGCTCTGACTCTCTCCGCTGGCTTCCTTGTCTAGTCAGTCCTTGGGTGCCCATACTGCTCTCAACACACCCCCCTCTCTCGCGTCTGTCGTCCCTGACAGACCCTTGTCGCTGGGAGTGTTGGATGTAATATTCCACAACCTGAGTGGCAAGCTGATGTTCTTGTATGCGTAGTCCTCTGGCCAAATCTGTCATCATACGATCCCAATCAATTGGTCCTGGAATGTCCGGATGTGGCAGACGTAACTGATCTGCATGGATCGCTTGTTCTACTGCGAATAGGTGTAATAAATGTGTGGGTCTGGGAATGAAAATTTCCGAATGATATTCCCAGAATCCCGTAGAGAACATTTCCTCGAATGTCTGCTTGAAGCATGTGGGTAAGTACTTTATTCGTGCATGCCAAGCAAAGATTATAGTGACCGAGGGGGTCTGGCTCATGTCGTAGACTAAATCCTTGTTACCTTGAGCGAATCCAGGGGCAGAGATGTATGGAGCTTGTTGTAGCTCAGTGATGAGTAGCACCTCCTTTAATGTCAATCCGGGAAGACGTGAGGATGGTATGAAGACCACGAGCAAGTGGAAGCACAAGTGCGTGAGTGAGAAGCACACAAGCATGCACACACATACACGCACACACACACACGGCAAGAACAAAGAGAGTAAGACAATGGAATCACTTCTATTGCAACAAAGTTCTCATACAAGCTCAAACTATAAGAAGCTACCCCAAAAATGAGCTCTCTAGCTCTATTTATAGTTTTTTTACTAGCTTTGGCCCTGTCCAGACCTAGTGTCCGGCCTAGTTAAAAATTAGGTTCCAGGGCTTATTTGAGGGCTCAAACGAGATCTAACAATTATGAAAATTGGCAGGCAACTACTTCTAAGGCTCCCCAAGCTCGAGGACTCCTCGGCTTGTACAAAATGGAGCTACAAAAAGGTGAAGTGATATTTACAAGGGTTTTTAGTGATGAGAATCACTTTAAAATGATGTAAGGGTTTGAAAAAAATGAAGGGTTGCCTTAGTGCTAGATCTGCATGTGTGTCCGTACTTGCTTCTTCCCGTATACTGTCAACACTCTCCCCCCCCTAGGGTCTGTCGCCTCTGACAGACCTCTGCTCTACTGTTTGATCGATGTACTTCTGCAGGAGGTCGGTTGCCAATTCTTGTTCTTTTATACATAGTCCCCGGACCAAGTCTCTCTGGAGGGCATCCCAATTGACTGCTCCCGGCACATCAGGGTGTGGTGTGGTGTAGAGCTCTGAGTGCAGGGTTTGTTCACACGCGAATAGATGTAGCAGGTGGGTTGGACGTGGTGCGAACACTTCTGAGTGTGACTCCCAAAACCCCGTGGTGAACATATCATCGAAAGTTTGCTTATAGCAGGCAGGAAGATATCTGATGCATGCGTGCCATGCATAAGTAACTCGTATGCTTGGGGTTGTGCTCATATCATACAGGAGGTCATAATTGCCATTGATGAAGCCAGGAATCGGAGGCTGAATGTTACATACGTTGCGAAAGGTTTTGAGCACAACCTGCATCATATCAAATATCTTGAGTAGCATCTGTGCAGCTACATCTGGCATGGAGTGGAGGCGTGGCAGCCAATATCGAATGGTAGCCATCATGTACGCTGTTGTAGGTGGGCCTGTCGGTGGTGCGATTTTGGGGTAGTTCAGCCACTGTTTGCAATTCACGTTGTTCTGGACCTTGATGGCGAATGCTTTCCAGGAGCGTCTTCTTTGTACTGGTCCAAAGCATGGGTTATATTTCAGATGCATGGGAGCATGATCCCATGTTCGTAACATTTCCGGATAGGTCTCCAATAACTTTTGCCTCCATATGGGCTGGAATATGGCCCCTTTTTTGGCTGCCTCTGGGATGTCCTCGGGTTCGAACTGTGTTGCGAAGGAGGGATACTTGTTGGTTATGCGTTTGATCTCAGCATTGTAGTCCGCCAACAATACAAAATAAGGTTTATATTGTAACTCTGAGCTAGTTATCAATCGCCTAGGAGCCAAGTTCGAGAAATATTCAGACTTGAGTATGGTCTCCTCTATGGCTTTCATGGCTAGCATCTGAGTTGCAACACGCTCTTCGTGAGTGTGACCCATCTCCTCTACCTGCTTCATCCATGCTGACGGGGGTTCCTCATATGTATCCTGTCCCTCTTCAGTGATCCTGCCACCTGGAAGAGGTTGTGGCTCATAATTATCTTCGAATGTTTCTTCCACCGGAAGAACAATAGTCTCCTCTTCACTTGGCTGATCAGGTGGGGAGGGGGGTCGTTCATATTGTAACAACTTAATTTTTAACTCGGCCACCTGCTGACGTAGCTCTAGTACTTCACTGGCTACTGATAATTCCGGCTCTGGTGAGGTTGCAGCGTTGGCCATCTCTTTAGGTTCTCGTTGGTGCGGTGTTGGCACTTGGGCTTTCTGTAGGTCTTTGACTTGGTCAGCAAGCTGATCATGTGCTTCTAAGAGATTGGCATAGGTTTCTAATATTTGTTGTATGTTTTCTGAGGGGATGGCTTGGAATTTAGCAGGGTCGATGGGTGCCCCTGGAGTATTTTCCATGGCTGCTTCGAGGTTGTCTTGATTTTGTTGCTGTAGTCTTTTGTTTTCTTCTTGAGCAGCCGCTAGATGGCGTCGGAGTAGAGCCATGTTTCGTTGTAGTCTAGCATTACGGGCTAGCTGATCTCTAAGTTGTTCTTCCGTTGCCCTACTCTTCTCTGTATGTGTGGACTCGAGCTCCACCTGATATTGTTGGAGGGTGGTCACCTCCTGCTGTAATTCCGTATTAGACAACTCCAAGGCAGTGACACGTGCCTGGAGGTGGGATGACAAAGTACAGAGCTCTTTATTGTTTTCTTCTAATAACCTATATTCCTGTTTAAGTTGGGCAGCAGCTTCGAGCATGGTGTTGAGTGCATGACTAAATGAGGTGGGTGCAGGGGTGAGGGTGGAAGATGCAAGGGGTCGGGAGATGGGAAAGGGAAAAGTGGATGTTGTGCCTACAGTGTTTGGAAATGGCGACGTGAGTGAAATGACACGTGGTGATGTTGGAATAACAGTGGTGGTGGGTGATGTGGATGGTGAGATGTCCATGGGATCGGACGTGAGAGTGTGTGATTCGTGAACTGTGAATACAGGAATGGTGGGTGGTGTGATAGTGGTGGCAGTGAATGTGGGGGAGTGGGGTTGGGAAAGGGACTTTTTATTATAATTATCCACCTGCTGGAGTATATTTACAAGATTCGTCCAGAATGAAGGTTGGGTGACTTGGGTTGAGTATGAGGCAGTTACTAGGGAAATGGTGGATAGGGTTTGGGTGTGGGTGAATGGAAAAGGATGGGATGAGGTCTGGCTAGTTGCAAGTGGTTGTCCAAGGGCGGGGAGATAGGAAGGGTGACCGATTACGGTTTGATCGGTGGCAGGATGACCGGTGCGAGGTTCAAAAATTTGGGTGGAAGTGATGGATGTGGGTAAGGGGAAGGATGTAAAAACAGAGGTGTGTACAATGGTTTCATGATGGGTGGATATCGGTTGTTCAGAAAAGCTAGTGGAGAAGGGTTCTGAGGGTTGAATGGAAGGTGAAGGTGGAGATGGTACCTGAGTAATTACATCTTGTTCGTCAGTGGGACTTGGGCTCGTCATGTGAACATCCTCTGAAATTATGGTAGGCAAGGCAGTAGAGACTTCCATTTGAATCATTTTCCCTCGTCGTGGCCGTGTATCAATCCTTCGTTGATCATAGATAGGGTTTTCCTGATAGACCATTGTCCTCAATGCTTCCCCGATCCCACATGTCTCTGCCAATAGATTCAATGATTCCACAAAATGTGAGTCGACATTCTCGGTTTGAAGCATCTGGTTCACTAGAGCTCTATTCGCCTCTTCTGTCATCTTATGTCTTCTCTGTACCTGCTTGATCGTCTTGTATAGCCGTTTGAGTTGTGCCGTGTAGGCAGGGGCCTCCTCTTCACTGTCTTCTGGTTCATTTCTTTGTGCACCTTCCTGAACTTGTGTGTTTGGGTCATGAGGATGTTGTGCCACTTCTTCCCCATGTACTCTGCTTGTCTCGCCCCGTGGTTGTTCTCTTTCGACTGATGCTCCCGGATCAACATTGTCAGGGGAATCTTCACTGTCTGATAGGGGGACTGTCTGCAGGAATCTTTCAAAATCAAAATTTGGATCCTCTGTGAAGGTGGCCATAGATGCAAACTCTGCATCAGTAGGTAGTGGAGGGGCGGATGGAGCGGGTTGTACCACCTCCCCAGCTTGAACTCCTTGAAGATGCATCGTGAAAGGTGCGACCTGAGCTTCTGGTCGGGGAGAAGCTTCGGTCGTGGCTTCTTGAGGGATCATTACCTAGGAGAGCGATCCACGCATTCGTTTTGCAGGCTGGCTCCCTGACTTCCGCCCTTTGAACAACTCCAGTTGTGCATACTTTAGGGCTCTGGCAACTGGCACATCATAGGCAAGACATCTATAGATAATTCTTGTAAGCGCACAACAGCCATGTAAAGTGGGCTTCCTCACCCCCCGCTTGCCTGCCTCATAAACTTGGTCCAAGATCCATACAGGCATCTTAATGGGCAAGCTTCCAGTCTCTGCTAGATATAGCCCATACCATATTTTCTTGTGGGGTTGGGTGAAACGGTCCTGAGCTGGGAATGCGAAGTGTTGGAGGCACATCCGCAAAGGTATGGCGATGTTGGGGGTGAGGGCGCACATTTCTTTTAGCTTCTTGATTCTATTGCTTTTCATCGACTCAGGTATCAAGGGGTCGCGGTCAGAAGGTACATGCGTGCCATACATCTGAAGTGCTTCCCTGATTAAAGTAACATTCAATTCGAACTTCCTCATTTCCTCCAGATTTGACAAGGAGGGCACCCAGAATGTGCCTGAATGATCTTTATCCCCTGTCGGCTTCAGCGTGGCAATTAGGTAGTAGCACCTGAGGAAATCGGGTTTAGGCAGAGCTACACTAAAATAAGTTTGTAATCCTTCTTTTTGCCAGATATCTTGAAGTGGAGCTGCATTTTGCAATGCTTCGAATTCTCGTGAGAAGAACTGGAAGGTCCACCATACTCCTCCACATTCCATCTTGGATTCCCAGATATGATCCGCGTCTCCCAAATCTCCTGGCATCTCATTGAACCAGTGAGAATGCCCCTTTACTCTTTCGGTTAGGCTGTTTGGTGGATCTGGAATAGGAATTCTCCGCACATTCACGAACTCTTCAAGTCGAGCTGTTGGTGGGGCCTCCACCGGCATGGCATCCCAATTGATTTGAGCACCGGAGCCTGCCTGAGAGCTTGTGCCTGCCGCTGTTGCCATGAGAGTAGGTTGCTTATCTGCTGGAAGAAGAAAGGCACATTAGTGTTGCATAGGAAACAAGATGTAATGGTGTTCCCTTCACAATACTAACATGACAATTCCGGAGGTCAGTGGTTAGTGGTGAAGTGTTTGTGATAGGTGTGAATGGTGATTAGAGGTCAGTGTCATCCTAGATGCATACTTTGGTTATGCAATGGGCTCAGAATGCTCCTGTGTTAGAGTGGACGGATTTACAGAATGGGGTCAGGGGGTTTAATACACAGTTTAATTCTCCAAACTTTGCTAGAGGATTCGTAGCTCTTAGAACTAAGGACAGGTGAAGATTTCTGGATGAGAGTGTGATGTATTTGGGTCCTTTTGGGTACCCATTTCCAGACATTCCTAGGGTTGATGGGAGTGGAGACAGTGAGAGGTGTAGGTATCTTTTCATTTTCTGAGTTATTGGCCACGAGTGTTTGTGAAAGTTGCTTCATCCTAGTGTCTGAAGGTGAAGTAATTTGGGCTTGTAAGCAAGCCTTGGGCACCCATATCTATCTAGCATTAGGGGTGGCCTTCATTGACCGCTTAGGAACCCAAATAGAAATGGTATGCCTAGGGGTTATCCTAGGGGGTTTCTTCACTCCGTTCCTTGACGGTGAGGCTCGTTTCTTGTCTTCTTGAGAGTCTGCTATTAGAGTTGTGGGTTTCCCATCATTGCGTATCCAGATCTGCTTCGCGCCACAAGATGCTCCGTGTTGCACAGGTTGGTGCTCCTGCCTCTTGATCAGCAGCCTCCTTCGTGTCGAGTGATGTTTGGTCTGCTCGTCTAGAATCTTCTTTGGATCAGTTAGGAACTCCTTATTGGCTCCTGTACCTTCAGTAAGATTGACAATCCTCTGCACCATAGAAGTTTGTTCAAGAACAGCATTGTTATCTTCATGTGGATTCCTGGAGGGACCAGGAGTTGGTGCTTGTTCTATTGGTTTGAGTGCTTGATTTTCTAATTCAATCGTGAGACAGCTTTGGCCTACCCAAGCCTGAAGAAGTCCACTTCTTAGGTTGAGGTTGACTGCGTGATCATAGATCCAGTCTTGGCCTAAGACAAGAGGTTCGGTCAGATCCTCGTCTTCACACACTAGCACTTTTGCTGGCATGAGGACCTCTTGTATGTAGAGGGGAAGATCCACCTCTCCCATGCAAGGGGTTTCAACACCTCCTAATCCTATCAGATATGCTTCTAGGGGTTTTACCTCCAATTGCAGCTGCTGGCAATAAGAAAGCCGAACTGCACTTGTGGCTGCTCCTGAATCAATTAAAGCTCTCACGCTTGTTGTGCTGTCTTTTTGTCCTATTTCTAGGGTCACAAAAGGTCATCGGTCCACTATCTTATGGGTACGTTCACCTGAAGTCTCACACATGGCCATGTGGTAGCCTGGAGACTCTTGAGTGTCAGTCATAGGCTGATCCCTCCCTTGTCTCCTCAACTTCATTCGTCTGATACGCTCTAAGGCCTCTGCCTGTGCTTCTTCTCGAATTCGTTTTTCCTCCTCTTTACGTTGCTTAGCAGTATTGAGTCGACTTAGCATTTCCTCCGTGAGGGGTTCCTGATACAGTTTGACTCTGCATCCCCTAATATAGTTTGGGAGAACATCACCCTGTAAAGTGGCTAGTTGTACTGCTCCACTCGTGGAGATTCTATTGATGATCATAGGTCCGTAGCCTCTCTTTTCTAGCTTCCTTGCGTGTTGTTTCAATGTGTAGACTAGAACTAGATCTCCTACTTTCAAGCCCTTATCCTTCACATGGGCATCAAAGTATGCCTTTTGCCGTTTCTTTGCAGCATAGATGCCTGCTGCTGCTCGTAGCCTCGTCTCACCTAAACGTTCTAGATCAAAGATCCTAGAGGACAACTCATGTCCATTCCACTCATGCTCTTGTGCTACTCTTAAAGCTGGAATGAGGAAATCTAATGGTAGCACCGCATTCTGTCCGAAGACCATCTGAAATGGGGTGGCATTGAGTACCGTTTTGTAGGCAACTCGGTATGCCCAAACAGCATGATGAAGTTGTTTGTCCCAATCAGAGCGTTTATTATTTACAAGTTTCGTCAATACGTTACATAGGATCTTATTCGTGCTCTCGGCTTGTCCGTTAGCTTGTGGGTGATAGGGGGCAGACTTCTTATGTATCACCATGAATTCTTGAAGGAGATTTTCAATGACCTCATTCAAGAAGTGCGTACCTCTATCACTAACTAACTCTATTGGTAACCCATATCTAGTGAACACATTTTCGAATAAGAACTTAGCCGTCGTTTGAGCATCATTCTTTGTCGTGGCTTTTACTTCCACCCACTTTGTAAGGTAATCTGTGGCTACAATAATATATTCTGCATGGGAGTTTCTAGCTGGGGGGTTGATGGGACCTACAAAGTCTATACCCCACTTTGAAAATGCACGTCCTCCCATCATTGGCCTTAAAGGCGTTTCATCTTTTCTTATCGGATATTGGGCACGTTGGCATGTGTCACATTTCTTCACATAAGTATGTGCATCCATATGAAGAGGGGGCCACCAAAGTCCTGAGAATAGAATGGTCTTAATTACTCTGTCAGGCCCAAAGTGTCCACCTGCAGCACCGCTGTGTGCAGTTTCTAAGACTTTCAAATAGTCTGATTCATGAATGCACAGTCTTAGGTAACCATCCTTGCCTCTTCGATATAGGTTGTCTCCTACTAAGGCATAGTCTTGAGCCTCTTGCTCCATGCTCCGTTTTCTTGCAAGACTAGCCTGATTGGGTAATGTTCCCGATCTCATGAACTCGACCAACGGAGCACTCCAATCTGGGATTAAAGACACATGATAAAGAGTGGCATGCTCCACTGGGGGTCTCTTCTGGCACACTGGACAATTCTAGATCCACTTCTGTATTTCTTTGTCCATGCTAGGCCAATACACTCCTAAACATTTTAGATTCTGCAATGTTCGTTGTTTAGGGTAGTGATTTCCTAGCGGTCCCTCATGGGCTTGTTGCAACCAACTAGCATGTTCATCATCCTCGACACAACAAGCTAGTACACCCTCGGTATCTTGCTTGTACATACTTCCGGCTAATATTTGATACTTTTGTGATTTTACAATTTCTTCTTTGCCTGTTTTCACATTCTTATTTGCAGGCCCGAAGGTTAGGACTGGCACCAACTTGTTTGCCCATTTAGGAACAACTTCTAAATTGAACAGATAAGCATCGGGCAATTCATCAGACACTCCTTGCGGTGGCTCTCCTAAAGTGATGCGAGAAAGATGGTCTGCCCTAAGATGGGTTCTACCTTTCCTGACAACAACTTCAAAGTCGTATTCCATTAGTAAGAGGAACCATCTTACTAAGCGGCCTGTATTGCAAGGTTTATTGACCAAATATAGTAAAGCTTGATGATCAGTGAAAAACTTGAACTTATTGGCCAATAGATAGTGTCTAAACTTCTTCACAGCATATACCATGCCTAAGCCTTCTCTTTCCGTTGTGGTATAATTTCGTTCAGCTGCATTTAATTGCCTACTAGCATATGCTATCGGCAAATCTAGGTTTCCCTCACCTGTGGGTTGTGCTAGCACACATCCTATTGCATGATTGGAGGCATCTACATGGACATGAAAGGGTTTGCTCCAATCCGGAGTAGTCAATATTGGTGCTGTGCACAAACGTCTTTTCAGCTCGTTGAAGGAATTCTCGCATTCCTCATTCCACTCAAAATTTGTTAACAACCCATAAAGAGGTTTAGCTATGATGGCATACATGTGGATAAACCTACGGTAATATCCACAATGGCCCATAAAGGCTTGTACCTCTTTAACATTCCTTGGCCTGGGCAGCTCTGCTATTGCTCTTACTTTGTCTTCATCTGTTGAAATTCCATTCTTAGAAACAATGTGACCTAAGATCTTACCTTGTCGTACCATGAACACACACTTCTCTGGGTTCAGACACACTCGGTAATCTCTACACTTGTTGAAGATTTGTCTGAGCTCAGGAATGTGATAACTTCTTTCTTGGGAATGAGCGCATAAATCATCCACATATACTTCTAAGCTCTTTCGCAAGAACTCTTTGAAGACATGACACATGAGCCTTTGGAATGTTGCAGGTGCATTGGTGAGCCCAAATGGCATCACACGAAATGCAAAGATTCCCCATTCTGTGGCAAAGGCTGTTTTGTGTTGGTCTTCGGGGGCAATGGCTACTTGGTTGTAACCTGAAAATCCATCAAGGAAGCTATAAACTTCCTTGCCTGCAACACGCTCCAATATATGTTCGGTGATTGGAAGTGGATAACTATCTCTGATCGTAGCGGCATTAACTTTTTTAAGGTTAATGCACACTCGCAATTTCCCATTCTTCTTGGGCACCACTACAATGGGGGACACCCATTCAGTGTGCTCAATCTCATAGATGAATCCAGCTTCAATCAGCCTGTCAATTTCCTCTTTTATTTTGGCTGCATAATTGTCATTATATGTGTAGGGCTTTTGTTTGGTGGGCTTGGCATCAACGGTCATCGGAATCGTATGAAAGCAAATCTCTGGATCTACTCCTTTCAAGTCTCTATAGTGCCATGCGAACACATCCCTATATTCCCTTAATAGAGCTACAAGCTCTGCTTCTTCTTTTGCACTTAGGTCATCTCCTATGTATGTACATCGTTCTTCGTTCCCTTCAATGGTCACTACAATTTTTTTGGTCTTTTCTTTATTGTCATATGCTTCTCCTACAATGGCCTCTCTCTTAGGCATCCGTACCAAAATTTTTCGGTCTTCCACTTCATATTTCTTGAAATTTTCTGGTACTTCAAACAATGATTCTTCCTCCTCTTTCGCTGCTTTTCTTTTCTTTTTCTTTTGACCTCCTTCACTTCCTTTCTTTGAATTTATCGTTTTAATACTCGCGAGGGGTTCTTCTTCTTTTTGGGTTAACACTCCTATGTCTTCTAAGTAGTGTTCCTCTGAGTCAAAGTAAGTATCCATCACAATGGATTCGAGATCATCGTCATTCTCCTCTTCTTCTATGAACTCACTAGGATCACACTCTTCCAACAGGGGCTGTAGCTCAAGCGTAAGCACCACCTCCTTTACTTGTCAATCCGCGGAGACGTGAGGACCGGTATGAAGACCACGAGCAAGTGAAGGCACAAGTGCGTGAGTGAAAGCACACAAACATGCACACACATACACACACACGCGCACAAAGTAAGATCAAAGAGAGGAACAATGGAAAGCTTAGATTGCAAAAGAGTTCTCTTACAAAAGTTCTATACTCTAACAAGCTGACCTCAAAAATGAGCTCTCTAGCTCTTTTTATAGTTTTTTGACTAGTTTTGGCCCTGTCCAGACCTAGTGTCCGGCCTAGTTAAAAATTAGGTTCCAGGGCTTATTTGAGGGCTCAAACGAAGTCTAAAAATTATGAAAATTGGTACGATGGTACTTCTAATACTCCTCAAGCTCGAGGACTCCTCGGCTTGAACAAAATGGAGTTACTAAAAATAGATAATGGTATTTACAATGGTTTCTAGTGATGAAAATCACTATTTTTGTAGGGGATTCTTCTGAAAATTTGACATACGCTTCTTGGAGCTCCCTACTTGCTCTCTCTTCTTCTATGTCCACTTCTTTGATGTGCTTCCATGCTTTGTCCTTGACCTTGAGCTTCAACACTCCCCCCCCTCTCGAGTCTGTCGTCCCTGACAGACCCTTGTTGTAGTGATTGTGCCAAGTAGTGCCTTGAGAGGGAGTGTCCCTTCTGTATGAACACAAGTCGTCCGACGTTCTTCATCTATCACTGTGAGTCTTTGCAGGTTGTAGTCTCTTGGTATGTGCTTCTGCCTTGTATTCCAGCATGACTGTGTCGTTGTGAGTCTCCTTTGATGTTTTCTAGATCTTCCAAAGTTGATCTTCATAGTAGTCAAGCCAAGTACTCATAACCCATATTGAGTGATGGGTGAGTGTGTTCGTGCATGGGTTGAAAAAAGTATGTGCCTTGTGCACGGCCTTGTAATGTAGCCCTACGCATGCTTACGTGGAAGATGCATTGGAAAAAGTATGGTGCAAAAATTGCGGGTCTTGAGCTAAGTGCTCAAGGGTATGCTGACGAAGAGGTTTCCTAAACTATCATGGTTATGGTGTTTCCAGAGTAAAGATACTTACCATGGCGAAGGTTGATGGATGTTTGCCTCTTCGTGTGGTACACTCAGCCTTTGGGATGGAACCTTGTTGATGAATGTCCATGTTGATTGTCCACTGATGAGATCTTTTGAGTGGTGGATCCCCTCTCCTCTTTTCAAAGCAACATTTGTCACTAACAGTGTGCATTTCTGAGCTTGGGCTCATGCACGTTCACTTCCCTATATTGACACTCAGAGGAATATTGGACACGTGCCAGTTTCTAAGAGATTACCATGCTGATTGACATAGACCATTCACCAGTGCTACTGTTCCATACTGGTTCAGGAAAGAACATTCTTGTTATTATCTGCAGAAAAGAGTCTCGTATGGTGTCGCTTTTGAATAACAACCCATGTGATTTGAGGAGTGTAGCAAGACCCTCCCAGTTCCAACATGGCTTCTTTCAATGCATGCACCTCACACTGCAGGACTGCATCAAACTGGCCCTCACTTACCCCATCTCTGAACATAATTATGCGCTCAGGACGAACATTAACCTTGTCACAAAATTTACTCCAGAGCTCCTTCACCATATCCTTCAATTGTGCAATCATTTCTTCACGATGAGCTTGGGCTCGGACAGTTGCAACATCTTTCACTGCTGATGGCCAATCCCCATTGGCTACCACAGCTGCAATTGAAGGACTGGAATCATCCCCTGGATTGGGATGAGTCACATCAGCACCAATTATAATCGTGGGTCGCTTGAATATGCCACATAGCTGTGGGAGCTCCAAAGCCAAGTTGTTATTCCTACCACCCACCTTTGCATTGATTTTCAAAGCAACATTTGCCAATACTGAGAATTGAATTTCTGTATATTCTTTGACACACAACATTGGGTAACTACACCAAGCTGAGTTTCACATATTCTCTTTAGCTCACCATAAGCAGGAGTCTTTTCCTCCAGAACTACCTTTTGCAGATATCTCCTTGGATGCTCTGGTACATGAAGTAGTTAAGCATCACGCAAGTTGCGGACCTTCAAGCTCTTCATGGTAAGGTAAAATCATAGCTGTAGATGCCATGTTCATGCCAAATGCTTGTCCTCTACCAGATAAGGCAACAATAATCTCACTGCTGGCTGAGACACACTGGGAACAAGCTCTCTCCCGCTTCTCTTTTTTTTTTTTTTTTTTTTTTTTTTTTTTTTTTTTTTTTTGGAACAGGATATCACAAAACAAGAACACAAAAGTTAGTATCAATAGAAATGTTCGACATATGTCACTGTGCTCTTGTGCATGGGATTCTCAAGTGTGTCTATGCACGGCCGTGTAATGTGGCCCTATATTAATGCATACTTCGGAAATGCATGACCTGAATGGTGCAAAAGACAGGGTTGTGCAAGGAGCACATGGTTGTTGCTCGTTCGAGGCTTTCGATGTTATTTGTGGAGGTTGATGCCGGCCTTAGTGGAGGTATCCATTGAGTCTCGAACTGATGTAATCCTCCTTATTGGAGTCCATTTTAGAACATCATTTGGCACTGTAGAGGTCACTTCAGGCGTCTTTCTCTTTGGATGCTTTCTGAACTGTGGTATCCAGTGTGGTTGATGCTTTGGTTCGGTGGAGGCTACTTGCACTTTTGGCGTCCAAACCCATATCCTTTTTGCATGTCTTCCTACTAATGTTGAAGAGCTGATTTGATCTTCCTTTGGTCTCTGTACGTGGTTCTTACCCTTTTCTCTTTTTGGCCTCTTCGTTGAAACCTTTTGCATGTGGGAGAACAAAGGTTGTTGTGGGTGTAGGATCTTCTTAGGTACCCACATCTGTAATTGCCCTTGTTGAGCTGCAGCTAACTTCTTAGGCACCCAAACTTGTTGGATATCTTGTGACGGAGCTTGTCTGAGCTGCTTCCTTCGTCTTCTGGCTTGGTTAGTGTGCATGGATGGGATTTGTGGGGGTAAGGCTGGTGGTTGCTCTCCTTTGCGTACCCAGATCTGCTTCATGCCCGGAACCGCTTTTTTACCGAATGGTGTCTTTCTATTTGATGTAGCAGTTGTCGTGAACGGTGGTGTTTGCTTGTGTGGTGGGCTCACTACTGTGGCTACTTGAGTCTTTGGAGAAGAAGAAAGATCCACCCGCCTTCGAACCTGGTCTTCCACGACTGACTCCTTCTGCATCGCAGAGCTTTTGACACATACAACATCTTCTTTCATATGATTAGTCTTGGAAGAACTAAGAGAGTGTGTGGTGCCATGATCTAGGAGCATGCAGTTCTCTAATTCTAATGTAATGCATTGTTCATGTACCCAAACTTGAAGAATTTGACTTCTTAGGTTTAAGTTAACTGCATGGTCATAGATCCAATCTTGACCCAAGACAAGTGGTTCTGTAAGGTTCTCATCTTGACATACTAGCGCTTTGACTTTCATTGGAACATCTTGAAGGTAGATGGGAAGTTCCACCTCGCCCAAACAAGGGGTTTCCACACCTCCCAATCCTATGAGATAAGCTTCTATGGGATTGATGTTCAACCCCAAGTCTTGGCAGTAGGAAAGTTTAACTGCACTACTTGCTGCACCTGAGTCAATCAATGCTTTCACCGTCCTTGCACCCTTCCCTTGTCCTATCTCTATGGTCACAAAGGGTCTTCGGTCAATGACCTGAGAAGTCGCAATGCCTGACTTTTGACACATATCCATGTGATATTTTGGGGCTTTTGAGTTGACATCTAGGCCTAATCGCCTTAACTTATTTTGCCTAATACGCTCTCTGGCCTCTTCCTGTGCTTCTTCTCTCACTCTTAACTCTTCTTCTTTTCGCTTCTTCGCAGTGTTGAGTCTCATTAGCATATCCTCAGTAAGAGGTTCTTGATATAGCTTGACTCTACAGCCACTAATATAGTTTGGCAAGATATCTCCTTCTAGAGTGGCCAACTGAACTGCACCACTAGTGGAAATTCTATTAATGATCATGGGTCCATAACCTCTTTTTTCCAACTTACGGGCATGTTGTTTTAGTGTGTATACTAACACTAGATCTCCCTCTTTCAATCCCTTATCCTTGATGTGTGCATCAAAGTATGCCTTTTGCCTCTTCTTTGCAGCGTAGATGCCTGCTGCCGCTCGTAGCCTCGTTTCACCCAAGCGTTCGAGATCAAAGATCCTAGAGGACAATTCATGCCCATTCCACTCATACTCTTGTGCTACTTTTAAGGCAGGGATTAAGAAATCTAATGGTAGCACAGCGTTCTGTCCGAAGACCATCTGAAATGGGGTGGCGTTGAGTACCGTTTTGTAGGCAACTCGATAAGCCCAAACAGCATGATGAAGTTGTTTGTCCCAATCAGAGCGTTTATTATTTACCAATTTTGTCAATACGTTACAGAGGATCTTATTGGTACTCTCGGCTTGTCCGTTGGCTTGTGGATGATAGGGGGCGGATTTCTTATGTATCACCAAGAATTCTTGGAGAAGATTTTCAATGACTTCATTCAAGAAGTGTGTGCCTCTATCGCTCACCAACTCTATTGGTAGTCCATATCTCGTGAACACATTCTCGAATAAGAACTTAGCCGTAGTCTGAGCATCATTCTTTGTTGTGGCTTTGACTTCTACCCACTTTGTAAGGTAATCTGTGGCTACAATGATGTACTCTGCATGGGAGTTTCTAGCTGGGGGGTTAATAGGACCTATGAAGTCTATGCCCCACTTCGAAAATGCACGTCCTCCCATCATTGGCCTCAAGGGCATCTCGTCTTTTCTCACTGGATATTGTGCACGTTGGCAAGTGTCACATTTCTTCACATAGGTATGTGCATCCATATGAAGAGTGGGCCACCAAAGTCCTGAGAATAGAATGGTTTTAATCACTCGGTCAGGGCCAAAATGTCCACCTGCAACACCACTGTGTGCAGTCTCTAAGACCCTTAAATAGTCTGATTCATGAACGCACAGTCTTAAGTAACCATCTTTACCTCTTCGGTATAGGTTTTCTCCTACTAAGGCATAGCCTTGAGCCTCTTGCTCCATATTTCGTCTTCTTGCAAGACTGGCCTCTTTGGGTAATCTTCCCGATCTCATAAACTCTACCAATGGAGTACTCCAATCTGGAATTAATGATACTTGATAAAGGGTCGCATGCTCCACTGGTGGTTTCTCTCTACACATTGGACAATTCTTGATCCACTCATGTATTTCTTTGTCCATGCTAGGCCAATACACTCCTAAACGTTTCAAATTCTGCAATGTTCGTTGTTTAGAATAGTGATTTCCTAGCAATCCCTCATGAGCTTGCTGCAACCAACTACTATGTTCATCATCCTCGACACAACAAGCTAATACACCCTCAGTATCTTGTTTGTACATGCTTCCTGCCAATATGTGATATTTTTGTGATTTTACAATTTCTTCTTGTGATGTTTTCACATTCTTATTTGCAGGGCCGAAGGTTAGGACTGGTACCAACTTATTTGCCCATTTAGGAACAACTTCCAAATTGAACAGATAAGCATCAGGTAGTTCATCAGACACTCCTTGTGGTGACTCTCCTGAAGTAATGCGAGAAAGGTGATCTGCCCGAAGGTGGGTTCTACCTTTCCTGACAACAACTTCAAAGTCATACTCCATTAGTAAGAGGAACCATCTTACTAAGCGTCCAGTGTTGCAAGGTTTATTGACCAAATATAACAAAGCTTGATGATCAGTGAAGAACTTGAACTTGTTGGCCAATAAATAGTGTCTAAACTTCTTTACAGCATATACCATGCCTAACCCTTCTCGCTCGGTTGTGGTATAATTTCTTTCGGCTGGGTTTAGTTGTCTACTAGCATATGCTATGGGCAAATCTAAATTCCCTTCACCTGTGGGTTGTGCCAGCACACATCCTATGGCATGATTGGATGCATCCACATGGACATGGAATGGTTTATTCCAATCAGGAGTGGTCAGTATTGGTGCTGTGCACAAACGTTTCTTCAGTTCATTGAAAGAATTCTCGCATTCGTCGTTCCACTCAAAATGAGACAACAAGGCATAAAGGGGTCTAGCTATGATCGCGTACATGTGGATAAACCTACGGTAATATCCACAATGGCCCATAAAGGCTTGTACCTCTTTAACATTCCTTGGCCTTGGCAGCTCCGCTATGGCTCGTACCTTATCTTCATCCGTTGAGATTCCATTCTTAGAAACAATATGACCGAGGATTTTACCTTGACGCACCATGAACACACACTTTTCTGGGTTCAGACACACTCGATATTCTCTACACTTGTTGAAGATTTGTCTGAGTTCAGGGATGTGAACCCGTCTTTCTTGGGAATGAGCACATAAATCATCCACATACACTTCTAAGCTCTTTCGCAAGAACTCTTTGAAGACATGACACATGAGCCTTTGGAATGTTGCAGGTGCATTGGTGAGCCCAAATGGCATCACCCGAAATGCAAAGATTCCCCACTCTGTAGCAAAAGCTGTTTTGTGTTGATCTTCTGGGGCAATGGCTACTTGATTGTAACCTGAAAATCCATCAAGGAAGCTATAAACTTCCTTGCCTGCAACACGCTCCAAAAGGTGTTCTGTGATTGGAAGTGGATAACTATCTCTAATCGTAGCGACATTAACTTTTTTAAGGTTAATACACACTCGCAACTTCCCGTTCTTCTTGGGTACCACAACAATGGGGGACACCCATTCGGTATGCTCAATCTCATAGATGAATCCAGCCTCAATCAACCTATCAATTTCTTCTTTGATTTTGGCTGCATAGGTATCATTATATGTGTAGGGCTTCTGTTTGGTGGGCTTAGCATCAGCAGTCATGGGGATAGTATGAGAACAAATTCTTGGATCTACCCCTTTCAAGTCTCTATAGTGCCATGCAAACACATCCCTATATTCCCTTAATAGAGCTATGAGCTCCATTTCTTCTCTTGCACTTAGATCATCTCCTATATATGTGCATCTCTCTTCGTTCTCTTCAATGGTCACTACAATCTTCTTGGTCTTTTCTTTATTATCATATGATTCTCCTATGATGGCCTCTCTCTTAGGCATTCGTACCAGAATTTTGCGGTCGTCAACTTCATATTTCTTGAAGTTTTCTGGTACTTCAAACAATGATTCCTCCTTTTCTTGTTTCACTGCTTTTCTTTTCTTTTTCTTTTGACTACTCTCACTTCCATCCTTTGAGCTTACTGTTTTAATACTTGTGAGAGGTTCTTCTTCTTTCTGGGTGAACACTCCTATATCTTCTAGATAGTGCTACTCTGAGTTAAAGCAACTATCCATCACAATAGACTCCAAATCATCGTCATTCTCTTCTTCTTCTATGACATCACTAGGGTCACATTCTTCTAGCAGGGGTTGACACATGAACACTGAGATATCATAACCCTCCTCATCACAATGAGGTGTCCATTGTTCCTCATTGACAGCAATGTCCATGGTGGCTAAGATTTCTGGCCAGCCATGAGGCTCAAACTCCTCATCTGGAAAGATCATCGGTGTGTAGGCTGGGTCCCTAACTGGTCTATCTCCTAGCGAAGTTCCTTCTTCTCTTGCCTTTAAACGTTTTTCCTCTTCCTTTGCGACCTTGCACATCCACAAATGAGTATCTTCATGCAGCCATGATGGATCAGGTGAACTTTCAGAATGCACAGAGATGGAATCTTCTTTCGCTTTGTGGATAGAATTCCACTGTAGGGGTGGTACATCTCTGAAGGTGTAATCCTTCAAATTGACCTTAGTGGTGACCCCTAAGTGCTGTAAGTACAAGGAGTTAGTTCCCCAATCCTGTACTATTTGCAATTGTCGTAGGAAGGGTCTTCCTAGGATCATCTCAAAGACATTATTTTTCTCAAAGTCACATATAGCAAATGTGTGCTCAAATTCTACACCACAAGTGGTTAGAGTGATCCCTTCTAGCAATCCTAGAGGTCTTTCAAAATGACCATCAGCCATTTGAAGCTTCATTCTAGTTGGTCTTAATGTGGGCTTGCCCCATTGCTTCCACAAGGAGGTGGTCGCAATAGCAACACCAGCACCTGAATCTATGATTGCTTTGGTTGTGTAACCTTGGTGGGTGATGGGAAGATAAGTATTACCTTCTTCACCCTCACACATGTCCCCTATTTTGTCTAGAGGTATCTCTGGTACCCTTTGCTTGGAGCCTGCTTTTGGCATGTTGGAATCAAGTTCTGGAACCTGATCCTTCACATGATTCCAGAGCTCAGGTTTTGCTTTGAGCAGCTCTTCTACAGTGAGATGACACTGAACCTTAGTGTTCTTCACGACATCAGTGTTCCTTGGAACCACTGAGTCTTCATTTCTTACCAGTATTGTGGGAGCTCTAATCTGGAGTGATTCAGATTCCCATGGGCCTGGAAATTGAGGCAGTTCTTCTAAGGTATTAGATTCAAAATCTAACCTTTCGTCCTCTTGTTGTTCTGCTTCATCTTCGTAAATAGATGGGATGTCTTGGGGAAATTGATCATGAAGATCATCAATCTCAGGAATAGGAGGGGAATTACCCTTCTCCTTGGCCCATTTCTCCTCTTGTATTTCCCGCAAGAACTCTTGAGAGTACTGTTGAATAGAAGGAGGTATTCCAGCATCCGTGGAATTAGGAACATAAGCTCCCCTTGGTGGTGAGCTTCCTCTTTCAATAACTGGTTGAGCCTGTGGAGGTAGAGAAACTTGTGGTTTGTTTACCAACTGCTCTAATCGTTCTAGTAAGCCCTGGAAATGCAAATCCGATTTGATAGAGTTTGTCTGATTGAACTTTTGACTAGTCTCAAGTATGGCTTGAGCTTGTTCTACCATTTTCATGCACATTTTCATCCGTTCAATCTCTAAATCTGCTCTAGGGTAACTCTTGTCTAGGTTTGCCGCTGTAGGCCCTTCTTGAAGTCGAGCCTGGTAGGCCTTGAACATCATGTCCAAGCCTTCTGGGGTTGGATCTGCAAGAACAGACCCTGGTTGCGGTCTATTTACAGTGGGTGGTGGGGTGGGATGAGGTGGAGTGGATGGAGTTTCGGCATGCGAGGGGCTTTGAGATGCAATGTCTTCTATTTTTGTTTTCGCTTCTTTTAAGCCTTCTTCTAGTTCCGATAACTTTTTATTCCACTTGCGATTGGCCTTCTCTCTGGTATCCTTCCATGTTCTTGTTTTCCTCTTACTAGGCTCTCCCGATTCACTCGGCTCTGATTGTTCTACTGGTTTATCCTGTTTTAAGGCTTGTGCTCTAGTGACAGCTTGTATAGGAGCCACATTGCTACTACTTGAACTTGGATCTGCCACTAAGCCTACCACATTAATGGGTGTAATCTTGGGTGCACTAGAGGGGTTTCTTGGACAATCTCTGGGGAGATGGTCTTTGCCACAATCAGGACAAAAAGCCTGTATTGTGATAGCCTGTCCTTGACTCGGAGATGGTGGGTGGGGACAGTCACGAATGAAATGGTCACCATGACATCTGAAACAAGATCCTCTAGGGGCTTGTGGTCTCATTTGTCTCAACTGGGGCCTAGGGTTAGGATTTGTGTACATGACCTTGGAGTATTCTGGCTCCCAATTTTGCTCCATAGGCGGTGCCTCATATTGATACGAGTAAATCTCACTATGTTCAGGTGACTCTGTGTAATAAGCATGTGGACTACCTTCATGGGAGTAGTCTGAACTATGAGCATGAGAGTCATTATCTGGTATCAATGGGGTTAGTGGCACCAAAGCTCTATTTGGATTTTCCTCTCCCACAGCATACTTGACTGGAATCACGTTGGCTGGAGCTGGTGGTTGGTTTACCAAGACAGGTTGTGGCCTATATGGTACCTGATATTGCTGTTGTGGTCTGTAATATGGCTGTTGGTATTGATTCTGATACCTACCTTGTGGGTAAGGTTGCTGATAATTTTGTCTAACAGCCTGCCTATTGTAGGGACAATCTTGAGCCGTGTGGTTTGTGTATTTTCTCTCAATAGTGCAATATGGAGCATTCCTTTCTCTAATGTTTTGGTTTTGCATTGGGCATACGTTAGCCATGTGGTCACCTCCGCAAGTATAGCACCGATTCAATGAAGTGACTCCCTGTGTTTGTTTATTTTGGACTCCCAGCTTCTTGGCAACTTGCTCAGCTATCTCTTCTATTTCTGTGGAGATCTTTGAAGTATGACTAGTAGAACTATCCGAATCTTTGTAGAGTTTGGCCAATCCTAACTCCTCACCCAAGTTATCTTCTATGTCTATGCACGTCCGCACACACTCTTCTATGGATCTAGGATCTTTCAAGTATACATAGGATCTTAACTTTGTGCTCAATAAGCCATCTAAAAACAAAGCCACTTGTTTGGCTGGTGTGGGTAGCTCTGGAGAAGGGCATCTTTCTAGGTACTGTCTGAACCTTCTACCTGCTAGTCGCATTGTTTCTTGGGGTGTCTGCTTGAAACTATGGATCAGGGACGATGTGTTATGCCTGATACCACTCTTGGAAAATTCTACAATGAATTCGTCTAGCAGTTGACCTATATCGCGATAGCTGCTTCTACTCAATGGTTGAAACCAAGCTAAGGCCGTGCCTTTAAGGGTCAAACCAAATGCCTCGTACTGGGTGAACCAGTCCTCAATTTGTTCGGCTCTCAGCACTTGTTTGTACTCAGCCACATGATCATAAGGATCCCCTGTCCCATCGAAATAGTTCTTCATTGCCTTGATCACGTGACTGGGTTTAAGGGCTCTTGGGTACTCCCGGGGTCTAGGCAATGGAAAATCCTGTTCATCTCTTTGTTGCCTATGTGCTTGATGTCTCTCTCTTTCAGGTCTTTCATTTTCAAATCCTGACCTATTCCTGCCCACGGTGTGTGCAAAACTTACCTCAGGTCTCTCTCTAGTTCTTTCTCTCTGGGCTTCATGAGCCTGGGATGATCCTACCCCTTGGAGGCCATGGGAAACATTGGATCTTGGTGGGGGGAAAATCATGTCATTCTTCCATGTATATGCATGTCTATCATGTTCCGTTACCAAGAAAATTTTCTCTGATGTGTTATCCAGGTAGACAACTTTGCCTGGTATCTCAGGATCTTTGAATTCATAGATGATAACTATGCCCAATTGGCTAGGTTGATCTGGCTTGAACCTCCAAAAGGCTTCCTCTGTTTCTCTATTCAAAAATAGTTCTATGCTTTTGTTGTCTTGAGGGATCCAGTCCGGAGTGATCACTCGGGTCAAAACTGACTTACCTCTAGGAGTCTGGGGTCCTTGTCCTACGTTTCCTTGTTCTAGGTCTCCTATCTCATTCTCGTAAATGATATTTCCAAACTCATCGGTCCTATCTGGTTGGTTGGTAACCACATACATGGTTCCTTCCTTATCAATGTATGAACCCTCTTCGAACTTGACCACCGGGTGTTCAAGTCCAAAGGATTGATCTGGATTTTTGAGTTGGACCACTGATCGCCTCAGACCATCCTCATAGATGCGAGCACCTAATTGGTTGGTCCGAATATATTCCAACTGTGTCTTATAGGGACCTTCCGGTGTTTGTAGATGGGCAGTCCCTGAGCCACCTACAGGTTTTCCCATACTAAAAGACATTTCTGAATCACTTGTGTCCGATCTGAGTAACAGATGACCACTTAGTTGTTGTGCCCAAGACTTGGATGTATGGTTGACACTAGCCTCAGAAGATCTAATGCTTTGTTTATCCTTGCCTAAGTGTCTACCAGATCTCAGGTTCATAAGCTTTAGTCAGGAGTCCAAAATTTCCCCTTGGTATGGTTCAAAATTCTTTGGAGTCCCCTTGGTTCCCTAGTCCCACCTGAGGGTCAACTTCAAATTATCCTATCTCAAAATCAACGCATTATTCTTGAAAAAAACAGTTGAGATCGTGTAGGATTTGAAACGAGCTTTCCAACAAGCTATAGAGCTCAAAAAATGGACTTTGGATGAGAAAGTTATGTCAAATCAGGCTCCTGGGGGTCAAAACAGGCAAACAGGACCTTTGGAGAAAATCGCGATTTTGTGAACTTTCTGAAAGTCGCGATGTTGTTAAGTCAAAAAAAATCGCGATGTTGAGCACAAAATCGTGTTCTTGAAAATAGCGATTTTGAGCAGAAAATCGTGATTTGAAAATCGCGATTTTGATCACAAAATCGTGTTTCTGAAAATCGCGATGTTGATCACAAAATCGTGTTTCAGAGAATCGCGATGTTGATCACAAATTCGTGTTTCAGAGAATCGCGATGTTGATCACAAAATCGTGTTTCAGAGAATCGCGATGTTGATCACAAAATCGTGTTTCAGAGAATCGCGATGTTGATCACAAAATCGTGTTTCAGAGAATCGCGATGTTGATCACAAAATCGTGTTTCAGAGAATCGCGATGTTGATCACAAAATCGTGTTTCAGAGAATCACGATGTTGATCACAAAATCATGTTTCAGAGAATCGCGATGTTGACTCAGAGAATCGTGATTCACAAAATCGTGTTTTTGACTGAAAATCGTGTTTTCTCAGAATCGTGTTTTTGACATGAAAATCGCGATTTTGAGCAGAAAATCGTGAATTGAAAATCGCGATTTTGAGCAAAAAATCGTGTTTTTTCAAAATCGTGTTTTTGACTTGAAAATCGCGATTTTGTCCCACAGAATCGTGTTTTTCTCAAAATCGTATTTTTGGCTGAAAATCGTGATTTGTGAGAATCGCGATTTTGAGCAGAAAGTCGTGTTTTTCACAAAATCGTGTTTTTTGCTGAAAATCGTGATTGGTGAGAATCGCGATTTTGAGCAGAGAATCGTGTTTTTTGAAAATCGTATTTTTCACATGAAAATCGCGATGTTGAGCAGAAAATCGTGTTTTCACAGAATCGCCTTTTTCACAAAATCGTGTTTTTGCTGAAAATCGTGATTGGTGAGAATCGCGATTTTGAGCAGAGAATCGTGTTTTTTTTTTTTTTTTTTTTTTTGAGAAAAACACAGAATCGTGATTTTTTTCAACCGACTTTTAGGCGGGAAAACTGAAAATCGTGATTTTTCAAAAAATTTTGAATTTTCACAGAATCGCGATTTTCATCACAGAATCGCGTTTTTTGGCGGGAAATTCAAATTTCTGAGCGCCGGCTATGGCGAGCTCCGTATGAGCAGAAAATCATGAAAAAAATGCAGCGCTTGCTCTCCCTTGCACCTCCTAACTCCTTCCCACACAATAATGCATGAAAAATGGTATGAAAATGGTGAAAATGCACTAAAAAACAAGAATTTTCTATGAAGAAGAAGATGGAAGAAGGTGGAGATGATGATGATGATGAAGATGAAGAGGAAAAAACAGAAAATGAACTGAAATGACAGTTTTTTTACCTTCCAACGTCGCAAATCTACGATCTTACCATCACAACGCTCGTCCTCGAAGCTCTCTCCCCGGCAACGGCGCCAAAATTTGGTGTAGCTCAAGCGTAAGCACCACCTCCTTTACTTGTCAATCCGCGGAGACGTGAGGACCGGTATGAAGACCACGAGCAAGTGAAGGCACAAGTGCGTGAGTGAAAGCACACAAACATGCACACACATACACACACACGCGCACAAAGTAAGATCAAAGAGAGGAACAATGGAAAGCTTAGATTGCAAAAGAGTTCTCTTACAAAAGTTCTATACTCTAACAAGCTGACCTCAAAAATGAGCTCTCTAGCTCTTTTTATAGTTTTTTGACTAGTTTTGGCCCTGTCCAGACCTAGTGTCCGGCCTAGTTAAAAATTAGGTTCCAGGGCTTATTTGAGGGCTCAAACGAAGTCTAAAAATTATGAAAATTGGTACGATGGTACTTCTAATACTCCTCAAGCTCGAGGACTCCTCGGCTTGAACAAAATGGAGTTACTAAAAATAGATAATGGTATTTACAATGGTTTCTAGTGATGAAAATCACTATTTTTGTAGGGGATTCTTCTGAAAATTTGACATACGCTTCTTGGAGCTCCCTACTTGCTCTCTCTTCTTCTATGTCCACTTCTTTGATGTGCTTCCATGCTTTGTCCTTGACCTTGAGCTTCAACAGGGGCTGACACATGAACACTGAAATATCATAACCCTCCTCATCACAATGAGGTGTCCATTGTTCTTCATTGACTGCAATGTCCATGGTAGCTAAGATTTCTGCCCAACCATGAGGCTCAAATTCCTCATCTGGAAATATCATCGGTGTATAGGCTGGGTCTTTTATTGGTCTATCTCCTGGGGGAGTTCCTTCTTCTCTCGCTTTTAGGCGCTTTTCCTCTTCCTCCGCGACCTTGCACATCCACAAGTGAGTATCTTCATGCAGCCAAGATGGATCAGGTGAACTTCCGGAATGCACGGAGATAGAATCTTCTTTCGCTTTGTGGATAGGATTCCACTGTAGGGGTGGTACATCTCTGAAGGTGTAATCCTTCAGATTGACCTTGGTGGTGACCCCTAAGTGCTGTAAGTACAAGGAGTTGGTTCCCCAATCCTGTACTATTTGCAATTGTCGTAAGAAGGGTCTTCCTAGGATCATCTGGTAGACATTATTTTTCTCAAAGTCACATATAGCAAATGTATGTTCAAACTCTACACCACAAGTGGTTAGAGTTATCCCTTCAAGTAATCCTAGAGGTCTTTCAAAATGACCATCGGCCATTTGAAGTTTCATTCTCGTTGGTCTTAAGGTGGGTTTGCCCCATCGCTTCCACAAGGAGGTGGTCGCAATAGCAACACCGGCACCCGAATCCACAATTGCTTTGGTTGTGTAACCTTGATAGGTGATCGGAAGATAAGTGTTACCTTCTTCACCTTCGCTCATGTCTCCTATCTTGTCGAGAGGTATCTCTGGAACTTTTTGCTTAGAACCTACTTTTGATATATTGGATTCAAGTTCTGGAACCTGATCCTTCACATGATTCCAGAGCTCCGGTTTTGCCTTGAGGAGCTCCTCTACAGTGAGATGACATTGAACCTTAGTGTTCTTCACAACATCAGTGTTTCTTGGAATCACTGATTCTTCATTTCTCACCAATATTGTGGGAGCTCTGATCTGGAGAGATTCAGATTCCCATGTGCCTGTGAAATGAGGCAACTCTTGTAAAGAATTAGATTCAAAATCTAATCTCTCATCCTCTTGTTGCTCTGTTTGATCTCCATAGATAGACGGAATGTCTTGGGGAAATTGATCATGAAGATCATCAATCTCAGGAATAGGAGGGGAATTACCCTTCTCCTTGGCCCATTTCTCTTCTTGTATTTCCCGCAAGAACTCTTGAGAGTAGTGTTGAATTGAAGGAGGTATTCCAGCATCCGTGGAATTAGGAACATAAGCTCCCATTGGTGGTGAGCTTCCTCTTTCAATAACTGGTTGAGCCTGTGGAGGTAAAGGAACTTGTGGTTTGTTTACCAACTGCTCTAATTTTTCTAGCAAGCCTTGGAAGTGCCAATCTGATTTGACAGAGTTTGTCTGATTGAACTTTTGACTAGTCTCAAGTATAGCTTGAGCTTGTTCTACCATTTTCATGCACATTTTCATCCGTTCAATCTCTAAATCTGCTCTAGGGTAACTCTTGTCTAGGTTTCCAGCTGTTGGCCCTTCTTGAAGTCGAGCCTGGTAGGCCTTGAACATCATGTCCAATCCTTCAGGAGTGGGATCAGCTAATACTGATCCTACTCGGGGTGGTGGGTGGGTTACGTGGGGTGTATTAGAGGGTGGAGGAATGGAGGGTGATGGGGATGGTAGCGGTGGGAATGTGTGAGAGTGCGGTTGAGATGTGATCTCTATGATTTTTGCCTTGGTTTCTCTCAAGCTTTCTTCAAGTTCATTTATCTTTTTTGCCCATTGCCTTTTCATTCTTTCACGACTATCCTTGCAGGCTCTAGTCCTCTTTTTGGTTATGCTCTCTGTTTCACTCACCTCGGGGCTCTTTTCCTGACCAACACCTTGGTTTTGTTGTAGTGCCTGGGCTCTTGTGATCACTTGCACAGGTGCAGTGGAAGTCACACTCCCAGTGGAGTCTACAACTAACCCAACAACATTGATAGGAGTGATTTTAGGTATGTTATTAGGGTTCTTTGGGCAATCTCGTAGGAGATGTTCTTTCCCGCAGTCTTGACAGAAACCCTGAATGGTTACTGGTTGAGGTTGTGTAGGGACACGCAGTGGACAATCACGTATAAGGTGATCTCCCTGACATCTGAAGCATGGTCCTCTAGGAAATGGGGGTCTTACCTACCTAGGTTGAGGTCTAGAGTTGGGGTTTGTGAACATGACATTAGCATACTCAGATTCCCCACTATTTTCACTTGGGTCCTCATAATAGTATGACTCGTTATGCTCGGGTGACTGCATGTAGTAAGCCTGTGGGCTATCAATATGTGTGGAGTCAAAACTATGGTCACTTGGATCACTGTCTGATAGCAATGGGGTGACTGGGACTATGGCTCTATTCGGATTTTCTTCGGCAGATGCATATTTCACTGGGATCACATTGGTTGGAGCAGGGGGTTGCTGCACTAGGACTGGTTGAGGTCTCTGCTGCCCTTGATAAGGTGGCTGATGAGTTTGCTGTGGTCTGTTGTATTGTCGTGGTGGGTACTGATTCTGGTATCTACCATGTTGTGGATATGGCTGAGGGTAATTTTGCCTAACAGTTTGTTTGTTATATGGGCAGTCTTGTGCAGTGTGGTTGGTGTACCTGCGCTCTATGGTGCAGTACTGGCTACTAGGATTCGCCTGGGGTTGGGCCATAATGGGACATACACTTGCCATATGGTCACCGCCACAATTGTAACACCGCTTAACTGGGGCAAATCTCGGAATTTGTTTGCTAGAGACACCTAGTTTTTGAGCTACCTTCTCTGCAAGTTCCTCAATGGATGTGGATTGACCAGATGTGAGGTTACTAGAACTATCTGAATCCTTATAGATTTTTGATAGTTCAAATTCCTCACCTAGATTGTCCTCAATGTCTATGCACATGCGCACGCACTCTTCTATCGTTCTGGGGTCCTTCAGATATACATATGACCTGAGCTTGGTGCTCAACAATCCGTCTAAGAACAAGGCCACTTGTTTGGCTGGTGTGGGTAACTCCGACATCGGGCATCTCTCCAGGTACTGCCTAAATCTTCTTCCAGCTAGTGTGACCGTCTCTTGAGGTGTTTGTTTGAAGCTATGAATTAGTGAGGAAGTGTTGTGCCTGATCCCACTCTTAGAAAACTCAATGATAAATGCCTCTAAGAGCTGGTCTATGTTTCTGAAATGCCTCTCATTCAGTGGTTGAAACCACGTAAGGGCAGTGTTCCTAAGGGTTAGACCAAAAGCATTATATTGTGTGAATAGGTCCTCTACCTGTTCAGCTTTCAATACTTGCCGAAATTCTGCCACATGGTCATAAGGGTCTCCAGTGCCATCGAAGTAATTCTTCATGGACTTCACCAGTTGAGTTGGTCGCAGGGTCCTAGTGTGTTCTCTCGGCCTTGGCAAAGGAAAATCGTCAGCATTCCTTTGATTCCATGGGGTTCTATGTCTCTCAGGTTCCACTCTATTCCTTTCTGTTCCCGTTCTTTCTCTTCCCAGGGAGTTGGCAAAACTTACCTCAGGTTTGTCTCTACTTCTATCTCTTTGCGCTCCATGAGCTTGGGAGGTCCCAGCTCCTTGGTGACTGTATGACACATTAGTCCGAGGTTGCGGAAAAACAAATTCACCCTTCCATGTGTAGGCATGTCTGCCATGCTCAGTGACCATGAAGATTCTCTCTGATGCATTGTCTAGGTAGGTTACTTGGCCTGGGCTATCAGGGTCTTTAAACTCATAGATTGTGAGGGCACTCACTTCCTGAGGTTGAGTAGATTTGTATCTCCAAAAAGCCTCATCGGTTTCTCGGTTTAAAAGCAGATCTATGCTTTTATTATCCTGTGGAATCCACTCTGGAGTCATGATTCTGGTCAAGAAAGATTTACCCCGGGGGGTTCTTGGCTCTTTCTCTAAGTTCCCTTGCTCTATATCATCCATGTCGGTCTCAGCAATCACATTTCCAAACTCATCAATTCTATCAGGAAGAGTGGTGACTACATATATAGTCCCCTCTTTATCTAGGTATGCTCCATTCTCAAACTTGACTACTCGGTGGTCTAATCCATGGGGTTGATCGGGGTTCTTAATCTGGACCACCGATCTTCTCAGGCCATCTTCATAGATGCGAGCACCTAGACGATTAGTCCTGATGTATTCCAGTTGAGTCTTATAAGGTCCTTCTGGCTTTTCTAGATAAGCCAACCCTGAACTGCCTACTGGTCTCTCCATGTGATAGGACATCTCAAAATCACTTGTTTCTAATCTGGGAGTGTATGGGTAATCACTCAACTGTTGGGCCCAAGACCTGGCAGTGTGATTGACACTAGCTTCAGAAGATCTGAGGCTTTGTCTGTCTCGGCCTAAGTGTCTGCCTGATCTAAGGTTCATATGCCTGATTTATCTACCCCCTTGGACCTAAGCACACTCTCGTTGCAGGTTAATTTGCAGCAATCACTTTGTTCTTTTGAGTTGAATATTATGTTTATGATCTTGTCTAAAATCGCGTCGTCAGGAGTACTTAAGTGAATTTCGCACTTGATAAGTGATCGACTCCAGTTTACCTTTTGTCCCTTAGGGTTTTCGCACTTAAGACCTACTTAATTCTTGCACTTGGTTGATTAATTCTCTTGGACTTGATTCGTGCCTAACGTTTCCTTAATTAATTACCACACCTAAGTCGTACTTAGCCTAGGCTAGGAATTGACAAAGGAGGGTTGAGAGATCTTCCAACCTCAATTAGCTGGTTGACCAGACTGCTACACAAGCCCAGGAAGCCTTCTCCCAAGCTTGGTACTCACCCTTGCTAGCTTGCTTTGGATTGCCTTGAGTGCACGCAATGTTCCTGTAAAAGCTCACCAGTCAGTATAGCTCTGTTACCACAAGTATTTGAAAGACACACATCAATAATTTTAGCCCCCCTGGAGTAACTCACTGTACGGTCAAGTTATGACCATTCAGGCACTAAAGGGTCAAAACAGGCTCTCAGGGTTCAGGAGATCCCTCTCTGATTTCTAGGTCTTTTGCTCACTTCCAAGGTTCTAAAGTTATACCAAGGTGCCTAAAATTAAGCTCAACTACCCTTCAATTCACTCAAAAATAACCCTAAATTTTTCATGTGTTAAAGGCCGTGTATCGCGATAGGTCGGGTCGAGGTGTCGTGATAGGTCGAAGTGTCGCGATAGGTCGAGGTGTCGCGATAGCTCGTGAAGTGTCGCGATAGCTCGTGAGGTGTCGCGATAGGTCGAAGTGTCGCGATAGCTCGTGAGGTGTCGCGATAGCTCGTGAAGTGTCGCGATAGGTCGTGAGGTGTCGCGATAGCTCGTGAGGTGTCGCGATAGGTCGTGAGGTGTCGCGATAGGTCGTGAGGTGTCGCGATAGGTCGTGAGTGTCGCGATAGCTCGTGAGTGTCGCGATACCTCGTGAGTGTCGCGATAGCTCGTGAGTGTCGCGATACCTCGTGAGTGTCGCGATAGCTCGTGAGTGTCGCGATACCTCGTGAGTGTCACGATAGCTCGGGATATGGTGAATTTTTCTGTTCTGTCTAGTGATCCTGGGAGCTCTAGGCCTGCGCAGTGTCGTGGTGCACTCAGAATCGTGATTGGGTGAAGTTTTCGGAGTGTCGCGATAGCTCGAGCTCAACGCCTCGGGGACTGTGCAGACAGATTCCGTACCTGCTTAGCTTGCTGGAGATGATGATGGAGCTGCCACCTGCAAGAAACATGCAAAAAACACACAAAACAAGAACACACACGCTCGCTCTCTCTCAAACTCGCACACAACAAATGAGGGGAATGACAAGGAAAAGGGAATATGTAGTGGAGAAGGAGGTGGAGGTGAAGATGGAGAAGGAGGTGAAGATGGAGATGGAGATGGAGAAAAATCAGAAATTTACCGACTACTTACCATTCCAACGCGTCCTCTCTACGTCTTACCATCACACGCTCATCCTCAAAGCTCGATCCCAGGCAACGGCGCCAAAATTTGGTGTAGCTCAGTGATGAGTAGCACCTCCTTTAATGTCAATCCGGGAAGACGTGAGGATGGTATGAAGACCACGAGCAAGTGGAAGCACAAGTGCGTGAGTGAGAAGCACACAAGCATGCACACACATACACGCACACACACACACACGGCAAGAACAAAGAGAGTAAGACAATGGAATCACTTCTATTGCAACAAAGTTCTCATACAAGCTCAAACTACAAGAAGCTACCCCAAAAATGAGCTCTCTAGCTCTATTTATAGTTTTTTGACTAGCTTTGGCCTTGTCCAGACCTAGTGTCCGGCCTAGTTAAAAATTAGGTTCCAGGGCTTATTTGAGGGCTCAAACGAGATCTAAAAATTATGAAAATTGGCAGGCAACTACTTCTAAGGCTCCCCAAGCTCGAGGACTCCTCGGCTTGTACAAAATGGAGCTACAAAAAGGTGAAATGATATTTACAAGGGTTTTTAGTGATGAGAATCACTTTAAAATGATGTAAGGGTTTTGAAAAAAATGAAGGGTTGCCTTAGTGCTAGATCTGCATGTGTGTCCGTACTTGCTTCTTCCCGTATACTGTCAACACTTGTACATTACGAAAGGTTTTGAAGACAATGGTCATGAGCTCGAATATCTTCATACACATTTTTGCTGCTATGTCGGGTACATTATTTAGACGTGTAGACCAGTGCCGAATTGTTGATATCATGTAGGCTACAGTTGGGGTCCCTCGAGGTGGAGCAAAATATGGATAGTTAACCCAAGCCGAGCATTCTTTATTGTTGCGTACCTTGATTGCAAATGCTTGCCAGGATCTGCGACGTACCACTGGGCAATAGCATGGATTATACTTGATATATAGTGGCACGGTTGCCCAGGTGCTCATCATCTCTAGGTAATCGGTGAGTAGACGTGCACGCCAATTAGGTTGGAAGATCGAGCCAGCACGTGCATCTGTCGGTAAATCCCCTAGCTCAAATTGAGTGGCGAATGTGGGCTCCTTCCCTGTATGTCTTTTGACTTCTGCATTATAATCATGTAGTAAGACAAAATAAGGCATGTATTGCGACTCTGATGTTGTGATTAAACGTTGATGGGATAAGTTTTGAAAGTAGGAAGACCGAAGGACAGTTTCTTCCAGATTTGTGAGAGATTGCATTTGCACGGCCACACGATCATCATGTGTCTTACCCACTTTCTCGACCCTTTTGACCCAATCTGGAACTTGAATTTCTAAAGTGTCTTGTCCTTCTTCTGTAGTTCGACCACCGGGTGTCGGCATAGACTCGTATGGCTCTTCATAGCTGTCATCGATGGGGATTTCCACTACTGTTTCAGGTTCTGGTTCTTCAATGGGCGAGGGTGGCCTTTCATATGGTAAGAAGCGTGCTTGGAGTTCTGCCACCTGTTTCCGGAGGGTCTCTATTTCTTCTGTAGAGTGTTGCAAGATTACCGGCTCCTGTTGAGCTGTGGGGACACTGGCTAACTGTTTCTTTAGATCTGCACATTCAGTCTCTAACTTTTCATATGACTCCAAGAAATTTGCATGCTCCTCAAGTAAGATGCGAATGTCTTCCGATGGGACTGCTGTATATCTGGTAGGGCTAATGGTTGCTCCTACAGTTCCTTCCATAGCCGCTTCAAAGTTGTCTTGGTTTTGTTGTTGAAGTCTCTTGTTCTCTTCTAGTGCTGCTGCCATATGCTTCCTTAATAGCCCAATTTTGCGTCTGAGTGTAGCATTAGATATCATTTGCGCTTTAAGCACTGTTTCTAGTTCCTTGACTGCTTGGTCATCTACTGTTGATGTCTTTGATTCCAATTCGGAGTGAGCCTGTTGTAAGGTTGTATGCTCGGTTAGGAGCGTTTGGTAATCAGCTTCAAGAGTGGTGACTCTAGCTTGCAGACATTGAGATTCTGCCTGGAGGGCAGCAGTGCGTTCTTCCAATTGATGGTATTCTTGTTGTAGTTGATGTGCACACTGAAGTAAGGTGTTGAACGTGCTATTTACATTATGAGATGCAAGGGGAAAAGTTTGAAGTGCAGGGGAGGTTGGATTGGGTAGGGGGGTAGTGAATGTTGTGTGTGCCAATGATGTGAGTGGTGAGGTGGGGGGTAAGGGAGGGGAAGATGGTGGAATCGTGGGGAGAGGTGCTCTGGTTGGTGAAATGTCCATTGGGTCAGACAAAGTGGTGTGTACAGGGGCTACCATGTAGGTGGGTATGGTAGGTGAAGTGAGTGTGGTGTTCGTGTAAATTGATGTCGTTGCGAACATCGGGGAAATGTGCCAAACATTGGAGAGCGGATGAACTGCTCCACAAAGGACGGGTATTGGGGTGGTGAGGTCAGGTTGAAAGAGGGGTAGGGGCCAGATGGGAAGTGAGGGTCATGGAATGGAGGTACCCGTAGTGGGGAATAGGTTGGGAAACACAGGGTGCCTTCGGTGGGTGCTGGGTTTCCAACTACACTTGGAATTATGGGATGGCCAGTTATGGGTTCGGAGGATAGAAGGGATGAAGTGTACAAGGGATTGGTGACGAAGGAGAAGAGGGTGTCTTGTGAGGTGGGTTCTCGAAATGAGAATGATTTGAATGAGGATGGGTTATAAGTGAAGGTAGAGGTGATGACTGTCGTTTCTTCCATGGTGGGAGGTGGTGGTGGGGGTGGAGAAGGTGGTGATGGAGGATGCTGGGGTGAGATGGGTGATGTCTGAACGAAGGTTTCAGTAGAGAGGTCAATGGTGGTTGTGGGGGTAGCTGTTGTTTCAATGGGTACTTCTTGTTCTGTGACGGGTATCCTGATAGTCTTACCTGCTCGTGGTAATGTGTCAACTCTGCATTTGTCATACCTCACGGACTAGCGGACTACAGTGTGGACAGCCTCCGGAACTCCTAAAGATTCTGACACTAATTTGAGGGTGTCAATGAAATGTTGGTCCACCCCCTCATCTGATAGCATTTCTTGCATCAAAGCTTGACCTGATATAAGAGAGAGTTGATGCCTTTCTTGTACTGCTTTGATTGTGTCGTATAACCTTCGTAGTTGAGCTGTATATGCTGGTGCACCTACAAGTTCTGGCACTTCTTGTTGCTCATCTTGATGCTCTTGATCATAATCCTCCGCATCTTCCTCCTGTTCTTCATCTCCGTCATCCTCTTCATCCACTTCAACTGTGGTGACAGGTGCTTGGGAGGTTGTGGCCTGCGTTTGCACGTTTTCCGCTTGTTGTGCCTCTTCTGCCTCCAGCTCTACATCTTGTAATAATTGTTCGAAATCTTCATTAGTGAGCTCTTCCAAAGGTGCACCACTGGGAAATTCAAGATCGGTTGGGATAGGAGGGAATATCAAGGTGGAACCATCGGTGCTGCGTCTTGGAAGTCGGAGTGTGAATGGTCGGACTCTTCGGGGTGGAGGGGTGACATCTGGTGTTAGGGTGGCTCCACGTGGTTGAGCACATGGGACTTGGACAGTTCCTCTCATCTTCTTAGAAGGGGGTCCAGTGGATGTCCTGCCTCTAAATTGCTCTACACGATTCCACATTAGGGCCCGTTGAATAGGAATGTCATAAGCCAAACACCTATAAATGATTCTCGTCAGAGCACAGCAACCATATAAAACCTGTTTCCGCGGCCATCGTTTGTGAGCTAGGTGTATCTGATCAATTATCCAGTGGGGTAAGTTGATGGTGAGGCTCTGTGTCTCTGCCAGATACAAACTAAACCAAATCTTCTTGGGCGGCATGGTGAATCTATCTTGTGCAGGAAAAGCAAAGTGTTGCATGCACATGCGAAGGTGTATCGCAATATTAGGCGTCATGGACACCATGTCCTTGAGTTTGGTGAGACTTCGATTCTTCATGTAATCCGGTACTAGGGTTTCCTTCTCTGTAGGAATATGCATTCCGCGCATATCTAGAGCCTCTCTCACCAAGTTGTTTGATAGCCTGAACCTCTTGAGCTCATTCCCCTTTGTCAGAGATGGAATCACAAATGAGCTTGCACCTTTTGGGTTCTGGTTTGGAGTCAAGGTGTTGATGAGATAGTAGCATCGCATGAAGTCAGGCTTGGGGAGCCGTGCACTTAATCCTGCCTTTTCCCATATCAAACGTAGACCTTCTGCATTTTGTAATTTCTCGAATTCTCTTGTAAAGAAATGGTATCTGCCTTGCTTCCCATTGAAGTCCAACTCTGATTCCCATAGGTACGTTCCTTCACCCAAGGGTCCTGCCACCTCAGTAAACCAGTGGGAAGTCTTTCCTACGGGCATGGTGTGGCCACGCGGAGGGTCCGCAATAGGTATGATTTTGATGGCCTGCAATTCTTCTGGTCTTTCATTTGTCTCAGGCAAAATGGGTAAACTGTCTAAGTCCACCACTTGCGGGCTTGTTTCTGTGTGAGAGCTAGTTCCTGCTGCCTCAGCCATGTTAAAAACTTCGCAGCTGGTTCTGTGAGAGTATATGAATAAATGGACACAAAAATGACACGGTGTCCCCTTTTACAACATTAACTTAAAGTTCGGGAGAGGTTAGGGGTTAATAAGTGCTCGGTGCTAGTGTGTGTAGTTAGAAATTGGGTAGACCTACAAGCTAAGCGGAATGATGTGATGTGATAGTGAAGTAGTTAGTAGGTGGTCATGGATTTACAATTGGGGTCCGGGGGTTTCTTACAAGTTTTAGGTTGCCAAATGCAACGGATAGGTTTTGATTTTGACTTTGTGGAGGCTCTGGAAAGTGTGATAGGGTATTTACTTGAAAAAGGGGGCTGTTTAAGGACCCATCTATGAGTGAGTCTGTGCGTGCTTCTAGGTGGCAGTGTGTTCGAGTGTATCAGACAAGAGGGGGTGGCGGCTGCTTGAGCGAGTGAACCCTGTCGTATATGATGTGAATTGTGTGGGGTTATTTGAGCCCGCAAGCAAGCCTTGGGCACCCAAATTTGTCTTGATTGTGGGTCAGCCTTCATCGACTTCTTGGGTACCCAAATGGACTTCACTTTCTCAACAGAGGTTTTAGGAGTCCTCTTATTAGCATCAATTCGTTGATTACTAATAGGAAGTTGAGACCGTTGTTGCGACTTAGTTACGGTCAGCAGCTCGTCTTTCCGCACCCACATTTGTTTCATCGGCTGAGTTGTTCTGCTTCGCGCATTCTTTTGGTCTCTTGCCTGGAGAGTCTTCAATGATTGATCTACCCTTAGTTGCTGCCTCCTTCTGGCCTTTGGAAAAGAAGAGAGTTCCATTGTGGTTCTGACTCCTTCTTTGAGATCTTCATTCTTCTGCATCACATAGCCTTGGACAAGAACAGCATGGTCAACTTCATGTGCACCCCTGGAGGGACCAGGAGTCCGTGTCTTTCCTAGTTCCTTGAGTGCTCCATTATTTAACTCAATTGTAATTCTAGTCTGATTCACCCATACTTGAAGAATTCCACTTCTTAGGTTTAAGTTGACTGCTTGGTTATAGATCTAGTCTTGACCCAAGACAAGGGGTTCAGTGAGGTCCTCATCTTGACACACTAGTACTTTAACTGTCATTGCCTCATCATGAATATAGAGGGGAAGTTCCACCTCGCCCATGCAAGGGGTTTCCACGCCTCCCAATCCTATGAGATATGCTTCCACAGGATTGACAGTTAATTGCAACTCTTGACAATAAGACAATTTAACAGCACTAGTGGCTGCACCTGAGTCAATCAAGGCTCTTACAATCCTTGCACTCTTTCCTTGTCCTATATCTAAGGTTATGAAAGGACGTCGATCAGTTATCCTATGTGAGCTAACACCTGAAACTTCACACAGAGCCACGTGATATCCTGGATCTGCATATGCATCTTGCCTAGGGTGCTCTCTACCTTGTCTTCTTAATTTCAATCTCCGTATGCGCTCTAGGGCTTCTGCTTGAGCTTCTTCTCGAATTCGATTTTCTTCCTCTTTGCGTTTCTTAGCAGTGTTGAGTCGACTTAGCATTTCCTCTGTGAGAGGTTCCTGATACAACTTGACTCTGCATCCGCTAATATAGTTTGGGAGAACATCACCCTCTAAAGTGGCTAGTTGTACTGCTCCACTCGTGGAGATCCTATTGATGATCATAGGTCCGTAGCCTCTCTTCTCCAGTTTCCTCGCATGTTGCTTCAATGTGTAGACTAAAACTAGATCTCCTGCTTTCAAGCCCTTATCCTTCACATGGGCATCAAAGTATGCCTTCTCTCTCTTCTTAGCTGCATATATCCCTACAGCTGCTCTCAGTCCTGTTTCTCCTAATCGTTCAAGGTCAAAAAGTCTAGAGGAGAGTTCGTGACCCGTCCATTCATGCTCTTGTGCCACTTTCAATGTAGGTATCAAAAAGTCTAAAGGTAGCACAGCATTTTGACCAAACACCATTTGAAAGGGAGTGGCTTGGAGTACCGTTTTGTAGGCAACTCGGTATGCCCAAACAGCATGGTGTAGCTGTTTGTCCCAATCAGAGCGTTTATTGTTCACTAATTTCGTCAATACATTGCATAAGATCTTGTTGGTGCTCTCAGCCTGGCCATTTGCTTGAGGGTGATAGGGGGCAGACTTCTTATGTATTACCAAGAATTCTTGGAGTAGATTTTCAATCACTTCGTTCAAGAAGTGAGTGCCTCTATCACTTACAAGCTCTATAGGTAGCCCATATCTTGTGAACACATTCTCAAATAAAAACTTAGCTGTTGTTTGAGCATCGTTCTTCGTTGTGGCTTTTACCTCTACCCACTTAGTTAGATAGTCTGTTGCAACAATGATGTATTCTGCATGAGAACCCTTAGCTGGGGGATTAATAGGACCTACGAAGTCTATTCCCCACTTAGAGAATGCACGTCCACCCATCATGGGTTTCAGTGGCATCTCGTCTTTACGTATAGGATACTGAGTTCTCTGGCAAACGTCACACCGTTTCACATAGGTATGTGCGTCCATGTGAAGGGTCGGTCACCAGAAGCCTGCAAATAGTATTGCCTTGATCACCCGATCTGGTCCAAAGTGTCCTCCTGCTACACCTTGGTGAGCAGTGTCCAAGATCTTGAGATACTCACTCTCATGGACACATAGTCTCAGGTAACCGTCTTTACCACGTTTGTATAGATTATCACCAATAAGTGAGTAATCATGGGCTTCTTGTTCTAAACTCCTTTTCCTCGCCAGAGTCATGTCTGGAGGGAATGTTTTCGTCCTTAGGAAGGATACTAGTGGTTCACTCCAATCTGGCACTATGGACACTTGATAAAGAGTGGCATGTTCCACAGGTGGTTTAGTGCAGCAGATTGGGCATTCCTTGCACAACCTTTGGACATCCGCTTCCATAGTTGGCCAATGTACTCCGAGTCTCCTTAGTGTCTGTAAGGTTCGTTGCTTTGAGTAGTGTTGCTCTAACGCACCTATATGTGCTAAATGCAACCATTTATTGTACTCGTCCTCTTCCACACAACAAGCCAAGATTCCTTGATCTGTGTGCTTGTACATGCTTCCTGCCATGATGTGGTACTTTTGGGCTTTTACTACCTCCCTATCCTGCGTGTTTATTACTGGATGGTTAGGCCCGTATGTCAATACTGGTACCAATGGCTTAGCCCACTGCGGTACAACTTCCAAATTAAACAAGTAAGCATCAGGAAGGTCATCTGACACTCCTTGTGGGGCTTCTCCAGATGTGAGCCTAGAGAGATGATCTGCTCTCAAATGAGTCCTACCTTTCCTTACCACAACCTCAAAATCATATTCCATTAGCAAGAGAAACCATCTTACTAATCTTCCTGTATTGCATGGCTTGTTCACGAGATATAACAATGCTTGATGGTCAGTAAAAAATTTAAACTTGTTTGCAAGCAAATAGTGTCTAAATTTCTTAACTGCATATACCATGCCTAAGCCTTCTCTCTCCGTAGTGGTGTAATTTTGTTCAGCTGCATTCAATTGTCTACTAGCGTAGGCAATTGGAAGATCCATATTACCTTCACCAGTAGGTTGTGCAAACACACATCCAATGGCATAATTGGATGCATCCACATGAACATGGAATGGCTTGTTCCAATCTGGTGTGGTCAAGATTGGTGCTGAACATAATCTTCGTTTAAGCTCCTGGAAGGAGTTCTCACATTCATCAGTCCACTCAAAGTTAGTCAAAAGTCCATACATGGGCTTTGCAATGACAGCATACATGTGAATGAACCGGCGGTAGTAACCACAATGTCCCATGAAAGCTTGTACTTCCTTGACATTCCTTGGCCTAGGTAGCTCTGCTATGGCTCTCACTTTCTCTTCATCAGTGGATATGCCATTCTTTGACACTATGTGTCCTAGAATCTTGCCTTGCCTGACCATAAAAACGCACTTTTCTGGGTTCAGGCAGACTTGGTATTCTCTACATTTGTCAAAGATTTGTCTGAGTTCAGGAATATGGGTTTGTCTAATGTTGGAATGACCACAAAGATCATCAACATAGACTTCTAAATTCTTCCTCAGGAACTCCTTAAATACATGGCACATTAGTCTCTGGAAGGTGGCTGGTGCATTGGTAAGCCCAAATGGCATTACTCGGAAGGCAAATATACCCCACTCTGTGGCAAAAGCCATCTTATGCTGGTCTTCTGGAGCTATGGCTACTTGATTGTAGCCCGAAAATCCATCAAGGAAGCTATACACTTCCTTGCCTGCCACTCTTTCTAAGAGATGTTCTGTGATGGGAAGCGGATAGTTATCTCGAATCGTGGCTGCATTAACCTTCTTCAAGTTAATGCATACACGCAGCTTGCCATTCTTCTTGGGCACCACTACGATGGGGGATACCCACTCAGTGTGCTCAATTTCATAGATAAATCCAGCTTCAACCAGTCTATCTATCTCCTCTTTGATCTTGGCAGCGTAATTATCGTTATATGTATAGGGCTTTTGCTTAGAGGGTTTAGCATCTGAGGTCATGGGAATAGTGTGTGAGCATATGTCAGGGTCAACACCTTTCAAATCCTTGTAACTCCAAGCGAATACATCTCTGTATTCTCTTAGCAAGGCTATTAGCGCATGCTCTTCTTCCTCTGTTAGGTCATGGCCTATGTATGTGCATCTCTCCTCTCCTTCTTCTAGGGCCACTACTATTTTCTTGGTGGTTTCTTTGTTATCATAGGCCTCTCCTAATTGTGCCTCTTGTTTAGGCATTCTTATCATGACTCTCCTGTCGTCTATCTCATACTTCTTAAAATTTTTTGGGACCTCAAACAAAGATTCTTCCCCTTCTGGTGAGACTTCTCTCTTCTTTCGTTTCTTTCCTTCTTCCTTCGGGGTCACATGTGTGGCTAATCTTACATCATTTGTAAGCTCTCCATGCCTCTGGGGTTGAAATTCTACTTCATGGAAGTATTCTTCATCTGATGCAAAAGGTGGGTCCATAATGATTGACTCTAGATCGGAGTCACTTGCATCCTCAAATGCATCAGGGCTAGGTTCGCATTCTTCTAGAACTGCCTCTCCCATGATTGGCTCTATGGAGAAGACTCAAATGTCATAGCCATCCTCATCACAGTGAGGTGTCCATTGTTCTTCATTGATGGCTACATCCATGGTTGCTAGAATTTCTGCCCAGCCATGGGGTTCAAATTCCTCATCAGGAAAGACTACAGGTGCATAGGCTGGGTCTTGAATTGATCTATGGTTTTCTTTTGCACCTACCTCTCTGGCTTTCTCTCTCTTCTCTTCTTCTACTGCTACCTTACACATCCATAAGTGAGTGTCTTCATGCATCCATGAGGATCCTGACCCTATGGAATGCACCGATTTTGTATCATCTTTGGCTCTATGGATGGGATTCCATTGGATGGGAGGTACATCTCTATGAGAGTAATCTTTGAGATTTACTTTGGTTGTAACACCTAAGTGTTGCAAATACAAGGAGTTGGTTCCCCAGTCCTGTACCACTTGCAACTGTCGCATAAATGGTCTTCCCAGAATCATCTCATAGGCATGATTTTTGCTGAAGTCACATATAGCAAATGTATGCTCAAACTCGACACCACAGGTGGTGAGAGTTATTCCTTCTAGCAATCCTAAGGGTCTCTCAATATGACCATCGGCCATCTGCGATTTCATTCTCGTTGGCCTGAGTGCTGGCTTGCCCCAACGCCTCCATAGGGAAGTGGTGGCAATTGCAACTCCTGCTCCTGAGTCCAAAATTGCCTTGGTGGTGTACTCCTGGTAGGTAATGGGAAGATAGGTGTTACCTTCTTCACCTTCACACATATCTCCTATCTTATCCAAGGGTATTTCTGGCACTGTTCTCTGGGATCCTACCTGGGAACGCGGTTTGGCTATTTCTGGTACTTGTTTGGCTACATGTTTCCATAATTCAGGTCTAATCTTGAGTAGCTCTTCTAACTTGAGATTGCACTTCACTTTAGTGTTTTTCACTACCTCTGTGTTCCTAGGTAAGACTGAGTCCTCATTTCGTACCATGACCGTGGGTGCTCTCATACAAGTAGACTTAGCTTCCCATGGGCCTGTGAAGTGGGGTAATTCTTGTAGAGAGTTAGACTCAAAGTCTAGTCTGTCCTGAGAGTAGGTGCTCTCCTGCTCCTCATAAATGGATGGGATGTCTTGTGGGAATTGGTCGCGTGCATCATCCACAAGTTCAATAGGAGGAGGGACTTCACTCTCTTTAGCCCATTTGTCTTCTTGAATCTCGCGTAGGAATTCTGGTGTGAACCGATTCATAGAAGATGATGTGTCTGGCTCCGTAGAGTTAGGCACATAGGCTTCAGGCACATAGGCTTCCTGAGCAGGAATGCTTAATCTTTCACTGGCCTTGTCCTTGTGTTGTATGGCGGGTTCCTTTTCCGATTGTGCAATTAGCTTCTCTATTCTTTCTAGCAGTCCATCAAAGTGCAACTGCGTCTTTGCTGAGCTAGAGATGTTAAATAGGCGACTGGCCTCAAACATGGTCTGAGCCAATTCCAACATCTTAGCACAAATTTTGGTTCGTTCTAACTCTAGTTCTGCTCTTAGGTAACACTTTTCATGATCAGTTACATTTGGCCCTTCTTGGATTCTGGCCTGATATGCTTTAAGCATCATATTAAGGTCTTCGGGAGTGGGATCTGCTAGGACTGATCCTACTCTAGGGGGTGGTGGAATTAGTTGAGGCGGGTCGAAAGGTGGCGGGTGGGATGGAGTTGGGAATGGTGGAGGTGGAGTAGTGTGAGAGGGAGTTTGAGATGTGAGTTAAGTTATCCTGGCCTTTGTTTCTCTGAGGCTTTCCTCGAGTTCACTCATCTTTTTTGCCCATTGTCGTTTCATTCTTTCACGGCTATCTCTCCAAGCTCTAGTCCTCTTTTTTGTCATGCTCTCTGTTTCACTAACATTTGGGCTCTTCTCCTGGTTTACCCCTTGGTTTTGCTGCAATGCTTGAGCTCTAGTGATCACTTGCACAGGTGTAGTGGAAGTGACACTTCCTGAGGAATCTACCACTAACCCAATAACGTTAATAGGAGTAATTTTTGGCATATTACTAGGATTCTTAGGGCAATCTTGTAAGAGATGATCCTTTCCACACTCTTGGCAAAAACCCTGAATCGTCACTGACTGGGTTTGTGTAGATGGAGGCAAGGGACAATCACGAATGAGGTGATCCCCCTGACATCTGTAGCATGGTCCTCTAGGGAATGGGGGTCTTACCTGCCTAGATTGAGGCCTAGGATTGGGGTTTGTATACATGAGGTTTGTGTGATCTGACTCCCAACTAGGTTCACTCGGTTCTTCACTATAGTAGGACTCACCATGTTCAGGAGATTGCATGTAGTAAGCATGGGGACTATCGACATGTGTAGAATCAAAGCTATGGTCACTGGGGTCACTTTCAGAAAGCAGTGGTGTTACAGGGACTATAGCTCTATTCAAGTTTTCTTCTGCTGCTGCATATTTTACTGGGATCACATTAGCTGGGGCAGGGGGTTGTTGTGCTAACACAGGCTGAGGTCTTTGTTGGTTTTGGTATGGTTGCTGATAAGGTTGCTGTGGCCTGCCATATGGCTGTGGAGGGTACTGGTTCTGGTATCTTCCCTGCGGTGGATAGGGTTGAGGGTAAGTTTGCCTAACTGTTTGCTTATTGTAGGGGCAATCTTGTGCGGTGTGATTGGTGTACCTCCGTTCTATGGTGCAGTACTGGCTATTAGGATTTACTTGGGGCTGAGTCATAATGGGACATACGTTCGCCATGTGGTCACCACCACAAGTATAGCACCTTTTCACAGGGGCAAACCTTGGGATTTGTTTGCTAGTTACACCTAATTTCTGAGCTACTTTCTCTGCAAGTTCCTCAATTGATGTGGATTGCGTGGAAGAGAGGTTAGAGGCACTATCTGAATCTTTGTATATCTTGGAAAGCTCTAACTCCTCTCCTAGGTTATCCTCGATGTCAATGCACATGCGCACACACTCTTCTATGGTCCTAGGGTCCTTCAAGTACACATAAGATCTCAATTTAGTACTTAGCAATCCATCCAGGAATAAAGCCACTTGCTTAGCTAGTGTGGGTAGCTCCGAAACAGGGCATCTTTCTATGTATTGCCTAAATCTTCTTCCTGCAAGTCTCACGGTTTCTTGAGGGGTTTGCTTGAAGCTGTGAATCAGCGAGGAGGTATTATGCCTTATGCCACTCTTAGAGAATTCAATAATGAAAGCCTCTAGGAGTTGGTCTATGCTCCTGAACTGCCTCTCATTTAGTGGCTAAAACCATGTCAGGGCAGTGTTCCTAAGGGTCAGACCAAAGGCATTGTACTGCGTGAATAGATCCTCCACTTGTTCAGCTCTCAGGACTTGCCTAAACTCAGCCACATGATCGTATGGATCTCCAGTGCCATCGAAGTAGTTCTTCATGGACTTAACTAGCTGAGTCGGTCTCAAAGTCCTTGTGTGCTCTCTAGGTCGTGGTAGAGGGAACTCATCCGCATTTCTTTGATTCCTGTGAGCTCTAAGTATCTCAGGTTCTACTCTATTTGTTTCCGTCCTCGTTCTTTCTCTACCCACTGGGTTGGCAAAGCTTACTTCTAGTCTATCTCTACTTTTGTCTCTTTGCATTCCATGAGCTTGGGATGTTCCAGCTCCAGGGTGACCATAGGATACATTCGATCTTGGTTGGGGGAAAACAAATTCACCCTTCCAAGTGTAAGCATGCCTATCATTTTTCTATCACCACAAAGATCCTTTCTGAAGCGTGATTTAAGTAGGTCACTCTACCTGGGCTATCAGGATCCTTAAACTCATATATCATGATTGTTCCTATATCAATTGGCCGATCAGGTTTGTACCTCCAAAAGGCTTCGTCAGTCTCTTGATTGAGGAGTAAATCTATGCTCTTATTATCCTGGGGAATCCACTCTGGTGTGATAATCCTAGTGAGAACCGATTTACCTCGAGGGGTTCTAGGTTCTGCACCCATGTTTCCTTGCTCCAGGTCACCTAAGTCTGCTTCGGGGATCACATTTCCAAATTCGTCCGTCCTATCTGGGTGACTAGTGACTACGTATATGGTTCCTTCTTTGTCCAAGTATGCTCCGTTTTCAAACTTGACGGCTGGGTGCTCTAATCCAATGGATTGATCAGGATTCTTAATCTGTACCACAGATCTTCCTAGGCCGTCCTCATAGATGCTGGCACCTAATCGGTTGGTCCTAAGGTATTCCAACTGCGTTTTGTAAGGGCCTTCTACCCTGTGCAAGTATGGCACTCCTGAACTTCCTGTAGGTCTCTCCATACCTTGAGACATCTCGGATTCACTTGTCTCAGATCTTGGGTAGTATGAGTGGTGGCTCAACTGCTGGGCCCACGACCTAGCAGTGTGGTTGACACTTGCCTCTGAAGACCTAAGGCTTTGTCTCTCCCTTAGTAGATGTCGTCCTGATCTAAGGTTCATATGCCTATTTAAGTAGCCCAATTTTTTGCCCAGAGTACAACCTCGTTGCCGATCAATTGGTATCAGTCACTTGATTCTTTTTTAGTGTGTTATCATGTTTATGATCTTGTCTGATATTGCGTCGTCAGGAATACTTGAGTAGTTTTCGTACTTGGAGTTGATCGTTCCACGTTAGGTTTTTTCCTTTATGTTGTCGTTCACACACACAGGTTATCTCTTGACTTGGACTTGATTTCTTAGATAGTCTTTGATTTATCTCGTGCCTATCGTTGCCTGGAATTACTTCTAACACTACCCGCACTTAGCCTAAACTAAGAATTGACAGAGGGTGTTGCGGGTTTTCCAACCTTGAGTTTCTTTCCTTGTGTTGTTGCCTTGGTGTGTCCAGGACGCGCGTTCCCAAGCCTGCACTTACTCTTGCTTTGCGTACCCTTCGATGCTCTCAAAGGACCTGTAAAAGGCCCACTGTTAGCTCAAGACTTAAGTTCAAAAGACAGAACCAATCACTTTCATTCATGTAACACTTCACCAATTTGCACTATGACTTTTTGGACACAACTCTAGAGATCCCTGAATTTTGTTTCCCCTGAGTATGGTCAACTTCAAAATACCCTATCTAATATTCCTGATCTTAATTTAACCATAACCAGTCGATGTTTTTGTTGTACTCCCCGCGAGCTTTCCAACAAAACAAAAATCACGACAAACGGATTTCGTATGAGAAAGTTATGACCGTTCAGGGTTCTAGGGTTAAGACAGGGTTCAAACAGGATCATTGTGCAACAGGTTTTCCCCAAGTTGTTTTCCTAAGGCCTCCTTTGTGCTCTAGAGTAAAATGTTTATGCCCAAAATTAGCGCAACTCTTCAATTTAAAAACCCTAAAAAATTTGGCTAAATTGGCTGTCAATCGCGATGGACAGAGTATCAATCGCGATGGACAGGGTATCAATCGCGATGGACAGGCAGGTCAGTCAATCGCGATGGACAGGGTATCAATCGCGATGGATAGGCAGGTCAGTCAATCGCGATGGACAGGGTATCAATCGCGATGGACAGGGTATCAATCGCGATGGACAAGCAGTCAGTCGCGATGGACAGGGGTCAATCAATCGCGATGGACAGGCAATCAATCGCGATGGACAGGGGTCAGTCAATCGCGATGGACAGGCAGTCAATCGCGATGGACAGGCAGTCAGTCGCGATGGACAGGGGTCAATCAATCGCGATGGACAGGCAATCAATCGCGATGGACAGGGGTCAGTCAATCGCGATGGATAGGCAATCAATCGCGATGGACAGGGGTCAGTCAATCGCGATGGACAGGCAGTCAATCGCGATGGACAGAGCTGTCAATCGCGATGGACTGAAATTTTGCAAAATTTTCAAAACTTTTTGTGGAAATGTGGTATGCAGGGTCTCTAGTCCACTGTGGTGCACTCAGATTTACCAAAAGGTGAAAATTTTTGTCAATTGCGATCGACAGGAGTCGACGACTGCGAGACAATTCTGCACATTTCCGTACCTGCGTGACGTGCTGGAGGGGATGATGCTGCTGAAACCTGCAAGAAACTCCAAAAGCATGCAAAAAATAGCACACAACAGCTCGCTCTCTCGCTCTCTCTCACAAGTGAAATGAGGGAAATGAGGTGGAGAAGGTGATATAATCAAAAAACTGAAATTTTCGCGATGATGGAAGTGGAGGTGGAAGATGGTGATGATGATGATGGTGATGATGGTGGTAAGGTAAGAAAGAAAAAAAAATAGGAAAAGTAGAGAAATTACCTACAACGCCAACGTCTCCAATCTACGTCTTACCATCACACGCTCGTCCTCAAAGCTCGATTCCCGGCAACGGTGCCAAAATTTGGTGTAGCTCAGTGATGAGTAGCACCTCCTTTAATGTCAATCCGGGAAGACGTGAGGATGGTATGAAGACCTCGAGCAAGTGGAGGCACAAGTGCATGAGTGAGAAGCACACAGGCATGCACACACATACACACACACGCGCACACACGGCAAGACAAAGAGTGAGAAGCAATGGAGTTCTTAGATTACTTTCAAAAAGCTCTTACAAGTTCATTTCAATTACAATCCACCTCAAAAATGAGCTCTCTAGCTCTTTTTATAGTTTTTGACTAGGTTTTGGCCCTGTCCAGACCTAGTGTCCGGCCTAGTTAAAAATTAGGTTCCAGGGCCAATTTGAGGGCTTAAACGGAGTCTAAAAAATATGAAAATTGATATGTAGGTACTTCTAAGGCTCCTCAAGCTCAAGGACTCCTTGGCTTGCACAAAATGGAGCTACAAACGTATGAAATGGCATTTACAATGATTGTTAGTGATAAGAATCACTGTTATAAAGATGTAGATTTGGAAAAATTTGAAGGGCCTATCTGCTAGATTTGCGTCGACTGCTTTGTCTACTTACTCCTTCACCTCGCTCTGACTCTCTCCGCTGGCTTCCTTGTCTAGTCAGTCCTTGGGTGCCCATACTGCTCTCAACACAGGCGTCGATTCTCTTCCTGAGCGGCAGCAAGATGTCGCTTGAGTAGGGCCATATTTCGCTGAAGCTTTGAATTGCGTTCCAGTTGTGTCCGTAGGTGACCTTCTACCACTTGTATTGCTTCCTTATCTGTGTTCTGTAACTGTACTTCCAATATGCTACGAGCCTCTTGGAGAGTTTGGAATTGTGTGTGGAGGCGAGCATTTTCCTCCTCTAGTGCAGCAAGGCGGTGTTGTAGTGTCTCCGAGTGCTCTTGCAGGCGTTCATTCTGTTGCTGGAGCTGATTGTAATCTGTCCTTAAGTTTGATATACAAGCTAGCATGGTGTCCAATGCATTTCCTATAGATGAGGGGGTGGTGTTTACAATAGAAGATGCATGGGAAGGGAATTGGGGAAGGGGAAGAGTGAATGATGTGTCTATTGAAGACGTGTGTGTGGGTGAAATTGGTGGAGGGGGAATGGGAGGAGGTGGAAGCGTGGGGGGAGGGGGAGGTGTCGTGGGTGGTGAAATGTCCATACTTTCAGGAGTGGGTGCGAGTGTGGGGTCTACCATATACATTGGAATGGTAGGTGGTGTGTGTGTGAAAGTGGTGAATAGATGAGAAGTGGGGTGGGGAGCTGAAAATAAAGGGAATGGTTGAGACTTGGGTTGAAAAGTTCTAGCAAGGAAGTTATGGAGGGATTGGAGCAGTGGAGAGATGGAGGTCGGGGGTTGAGGTTGTAGAGTTGAGGAGGGCATGAAGGGTTGCGTGGTAGCAGGGAAACCCATGAATATGGATCTAGGGTCAGGATGACCTATGGCTGAGGGCATGGGGGATGGTTGTCCTAGGGCAGGCTCTATGAGCGATTCGGTGGATTGTGTAGTGATGGGGGTTGCTTCATAGATTGGGTTATCAGAGGTGGAGAATAGGGTTGAACTAGAGATGGGAGTACGGAAGATGAAGGTTGGTTTGGTGGGTTGAGTGGTCGAGGTGATTTCCACGATTTCTGCTCTAGGAGGCGATGGTGGGGGTGTGGGTGGTAGTGGCTCGGTGGATTCCTCATGGGTGACTGGGTGCTCTTGGCTAGCAGTTTCTGTTGCTTGGGAGGTTGTCCTGGTGGGTTCGGATGTAATAATTGGCCCTTCTGCCGTTGTAATGGGGATCTGGATATTCTTACCTGAGCGTGGTCGTGTCTGGAATCTTCGTGGATCATATTGAACTGGAGACCTCCTAATGGCGGTCCGCACTGCTTCTACTACCCCATATGTTTCTGCCATCAATAAGAGACCTTCACTATATTCTGAGTCAACTCCTGCTTCTTCCAACAGCTGAGTCATGAGTACTCTACTGCTCTGTTCGGTGAGCAGTTGTTGCGATCGCACTCGTTCCATAATTTGATATAGCCTTCGGAGTTCTGCTGTATAGGCTGGGGCTTCAGTGGTCTCCTCTTCATATGCTTCTTCGTCTTCTAGGTGTCCTTGTTGTTGACCTTGCTGGGCGTCACTCCAATGCACATGGCGGCCGTCTGTAGATTTTCTTCTTCTTTGTGAAGATGTGCCTTGTTCTTCTACATCTGAATAATACTCTACATTAGAGAGTTGTGTACTTTGTAAGAATGCTTCGAAGTCCTGAGGATCCATTCCTTCAGCATCTCCAGTTGTAGCAAATTCAAATTCAGATGGAGCAGGAGGAGCTGAAGGGGTAGCTTGTGTCGTAGTTTTAGATCCAGACCTGGGTATCCTAATGGTAAAGGGAGGTACAGTGGTCTCCCTTCGTGGCGATACTTCAGGAGTAGTCAGAACTTCCCTTGTCTGGACACAAGGGATCGCACCCCTCATGCGCTTGGATTGATGTGTGGACGTCTTGAGCTTCTTAAACATTTGTAATTGTGCCCAAGTTAAGGCACGTTCAATGGGAACATCGTATGCTAGGCACCCGTAAATAATGCGTGTGATTGCACAGCAACCGTTCACCACTAATTTCCTTGAAGACCTTTTATTTGCTTCATACAATTGATCTATAATCCATACTTGCAGCTTAATTGGTAACGCATCTGCCTCCACTAAGTAGAGAGCGAACCAGATTCTTTTGTTTGGTTGTGTGAAGCGGTCTTGGCCGGGGAAAGCAAAATGTTGCATGCACATACGGAGAGGGATGGACACGTTTGGTGTGAGTGCTGCCATGTCTTTAAGCTTCAATAGTTTCCTATCCTTCATGTTAGTAGGAACGAGAGCATCCTTCTCAGAAGGTACATGTGTGCCGTGCATATTCAAAGCGCTCACCAACTCCACAGTAAGTTCAAACCTCTTTAACTCGTTGTTGCCCAGCAAGGAAGGAAGAACAAATGATCCTGGTTTGTCCTTTTCTTCATTAGCTTGTAATGTGGAGACCAAATAATAGCATCGGAGGAGATCCGGTTTAGGTAGTGGTGCTTCAAAGTATTCTGCTAGCCCTGCACGTTGCCATATGGTCTGGAGATCCTCGGTGTTCTGTAGAGTCTCAAACTCCTTGGAGAAAAATTGGAATCGAACCCATGATCTGTCATACTCGCACTTAGACTCCCATATATACTTGGCCTCTCCTAATGGACCTGGCATGCCATTGAACCAATGAGAATTGGCATGGACTCTTTCTGTGATCCCTGTGGGTGGATCCGGTACCGGGATCTGCTGAAGGTGTTGCAGCTCCACAGGTCGTTCAGTTGGTGGCACATCCACAGGTAGACTATCCACATCGATTCCTGCAGTAAGTATTCCTACTTGTGAGCTTGGACCTGTCGCTTCTGCCATGTTACTTCTTGCCTCCTGATTCTGTGAGAATATAGAAACATGTGTTAACATTGTAAAGGACAAGTTAGAACCGTTTTTGTCCCCATTACAACATTATCATGAGATTCGGGAGAGATTAGTAGGTTAATAAGTGCTCGGTGCTTGTGTGTGTAGTTAGGAATTGGTTGGACCTAAGAACTAAGTGGAATGATGTAGTGTGAGAGTGACGTAGTTAGTAGGTGGGCATGGATTTACAACTGGGGTCCGGGGGTTTATTACAAGTTTTAGGCTGCCAAATGCAGTGGATGGGCTTTGATCTTGATTTTGTGGAGATTCTGAAGAGTTTGATAGGGGTATCTGCTTGAAGATGAGGCTTTTTAGGGACCCATTTACAAGTGATTCTACTAGTGCTCATGGAAGAATATGTGTCCGTGCGTGATGCGTAAGACTGGGCCTCAGATGTTCGAGTGAGTGAAACATGTTGTACCGGTTGCGGCCTTGGTGTAGCTATTTGAGCCCGCAAGCAAGCCTTAGGCACCCAGATTTGTCGTGATTGTGGGCTGGCCTTCATTGACTTCTTGGGTACCCAAATAGACTTCACCTTCGCAGAAGAATTAATGAAGGACTTCTCATTAATGTCATGTTGTTGACTACTAATAAGAGGTTTTGGCCGTGGGGTCGGCCTGGTCTGAACAGGGTATTTGCCTTTTCGCCTCCATACTTGCTTCCATGGCTGAAACAATCTGCTTTGCTCCTTTTTTTGGCATTTAGTATCGGTAGTGTTCTGCTTCTTCTGTATTTGATCTGCCGTGGGTTGTTGCAACCTTTTGGTCTTTGGAAAAGAAGGGAGTTCCGTCCTCTCCCTAGCTCCGTTGTTGAGATTAGCCTCTTTCTGCATCATACAGTTTTGGACAAAAATAGCATTGTCAACTTCATGTGCGCCCCTGGAAGGACCAGGAGTTTGTGCCTTGCCTAGTTCCTTGAGTGCCTCATTTTCCAATTCAACTGTAATTCGGCTATGATCTACCCATACCTGAAGAAGTTCACTTCTTAGGTTGAGGTTGACTGCATGATCATAGATCCAGTCCTGACCCAAGACAAGAGGCTCAGTGAGGTCCTCATCTTGACACACTAGTACTTTGACTGTCATCACTTCATCTTGAATGGAGATGGGAAGATCCACCTCGCCCATGCAAGGAGTTTCCACACCTCCCAGTCCTATGAGATATGCTTCTATAGGATCGACAGTTAATTTCAATTCTTGACACTAAGACAACTTGACAGCACTAGTGGATGCACCTGAGTCAATCAAAGGTCTTACAATCTTTGCACCCTTTCCTTGTCCTACTCCTAGGGTTACAAAAGGCCGTCGGTCGATTATTCTATGGGAATGCCCACCTGAAGTCCCGCACATGGCCATAGGATAGCCTACAGATTCTTGAGTGTCAAGCATAGGCGGGTCTCTACCTTGTCTCCTCAATTTCATTCGTCGGATGCGTTCTAAAGCTTCTGCCTGTGCTTCTTCTCTAATTCATTTCTCTTCTTCTTTACGTTTCTTGGCAGTGTTGAGTCGATTTAACATCTCTTCAGTGAGGGGTTCCTGATATAACTTGACTCTGCATCCACTTACGTAACTTGGTAGAATATCGCCCTCTAAAGTGGCTAGTTGAACTGCGCCACTTGTGGAGATTCTATTGATAATCATTGGCCTGTAACCTCTTTTCTCTAATTTCCGTGCATGCTGCTTCAATGTGTAGACTAGGACTAGGTCGCCTGCCTTGAAGCCTTTATCCTTCACATGTGTATCAAAATATGCCTTTTGCCTCTTCTTCGCTGCATAGATTCCTGCTGCAGCTCTCAATCGTGTTTCGCCTAGACGTTCAAGATCAAAGATTCGAGAGGAGAGTTCATGGCCTGTCCAGTCATGCTCTTGTGCTACCTTCAATGTAGGTATCAAAAAGTCCAGGGTTAGCACAACATTTTGGCCAAATACCATCTGAAAGGGGGTGGCTTGGAGTACCGTTTTATAGGCAACCCGGTATGCCCAAACAGCATGGTGTAGCTGCTTGTCCCAATCAGAGCGTTTATTGTTCACTAGTTTAGTTAGCACATTGCATAAGATCTTATTAGTGCTCTCAGCCTGGCCATTAGCTTGTGGATGATAGGGGGCCGATTTCTTATGTATCACCAAGAATTCTTGGAGAAGGCTTTCTATGACTTCATTCAAGAAGTGAGTGTCTCTATCACTTACTAGCTCTATAGGTAGCCCGTATCTTGTGAATACATTCTCAAATAAGAACTTAGCAGTAGTCTGAGCATCATTCTTCGTTGTGGCTTTTACCTCTACCCACTTTGTTAGATAGTCTATCGCAACAATGATATATTCTGCATGGGAACCCTTAGCTGGGGGATTAATAGGACCTACGAAGTCTATTCCCCACTTAGAGAATGCACGTCCACCCATCATAGGTTTCAGTGGCATCTCATCTTTACGTATAGGATATTGAGTTCTCTGACAGACATCACACCGTTTCACATAAGTATGTGCATCCATGTGAAGGGTCGGCCACCAGAAGCCCGCAAATAGTATTGCTTTGATCACCCAATCTGGTCCAAAGTGTCCTCCTGCTACACCTTGGTGAGCAGTGTCCAAGATCTTGAGATATTCACTCTCATGGACACATAGTCTCAGGTAATCGTCTTTACCACGTTTGTATAGATTATCACTAATGAGTGAGTAATCCTAGGCTTCTTGTTCTAAACTCCTTTTCCTAGCCAGAGTCATGTCTGGAGGGAATGTTTTCGTCCTCAGAAAGGATACTAGTGGTTCACTCCAATCCGGAACTATGGACACTTGATAAAGAGTGGCATGTTCCACAGGTGGTTTAGTGCAGCAGATTGGGCATTCCTTGCACAACTTTTGGACATCAGCTTCCATAGTCGGCCAATGCACTCCGAGTCTCCTTAGTGTCTGTAAGGTTCCTTGCTTTGAGTAGTGTTGCTCTAATGCACCTACATGTGCTAAATGCAACCATTTAGTGTACTCGTCCTCTTCTACACAACAAGCCAAGATCCCTTGATCTGTCTGTTTGTACATGCTTCCTGCCATGATATGGTACTTCTGGGCTTTTACTACCTCTCTACCTTGAGTGTTTATTACTGGGTGGTTAGGCCCGTATGTCAATACTGGCACTAATGGCTTAGCCCACTGAGGTATTACTTCCAAATTAAACAAGTAAGCATCAGGAAGATCATCTGATACTCCTTGTGGGGCTTCTCCGGATGTGAGCCTAGAGAGATGATCTGCTCTCAAATGAGTCTTGCCTTTTCTCACCACTACCTCAAAGTCATATTCCATTAGTAAGAGGAACCATCTTACTAATCTTCCTGTATTGCATGGCTTGTTTACGAGGTATAGCAATGCCTGATGATCAGTAAAAAATTTAAACTTATTTGCAAGCAAATAGTGTCTAAATTTCTTAACTGCATATACCATGCCTAAGCCTTCTCTCTCAGTAGTGGTATAATTTCGTTCAGCAGCATTCAATTGTCTACTAGCATAGGCAATTGGAAGATCCATATTACCTTCACCAGTAGGTTGTGCAAGTACACATCCAATGGCATAATTGGATGCATCCACATGAACATGGAAAGGCTTATTCCAATCTGGTGTGGTTAAGATTGGTGCTGAACATAATCTTTGTTTAAGCTCCTGGAAGGAATTCTCGCATTCATCAGTCCACTCAAAGTTAGTCAGAAGTCCGTACAGAGGCTTTGCAATGATGGCATACATGTGTATAAATCGTCTGTAATAACCACAATGTCCCATGAAAGCTTGTACTTCCTTGACATTCTTTGGCCTAGGTAATTCGGCTATAGCTCTTACTTTCTCTTCATCCGTAGATATGCCATTCTTTGACACTATGTGTCCTAGAATCTTGCCTTGCCTGACCATAAAAACACACTTTTCTGGGTTCAGGCAGACTTGATATTCTCTACATTTGTCAAAGATTTGTCTGAGTTCAGGAATATGGGTTTGTCTAATGTTGGAATGAGCACAAAGATCATCAACATAGACTTCTAAGTTCTTTCTCAGGAACTCCTTAAATACATGGCACATCAGCCTTTGGAAGGTTGCGGGAGCATTGGTCAGCCCGAATGGCATTACCCTAAAAGCGAATATACCCCACTCTGTGGCAAAAGCCGTTTTATGCTGATCTTCTGGTGCAATGGCCACTTGATTGTAGCCAAAGAACCCATCTAGGAAGCTATACACTTCCTTGCCTGCCACCCTTTCTAATAGATGCTCAGTGATAGGAAGCGGGTAGTTATCTCGAATTGTGGCTACATTAACCTTCTTCAAGTTAATGCACACACGCAGCTTTCCGTTTTTCTTGGGCACCACTACAATGGGGGATACCCACTCAGTGTGCTCAATTTCATAGATAAATCTAGCTTCAACCAGTCTATCTATCTCCTCTTTGATCTTGGCAGCATAATTATCATTGTATGTATATGGCTTTTGCTTTGAGGGTCTGGCATCCGAGGTCATGGGGATAGTGTGTGAGTAGATGTCTGGATCAACACCCTTCAAATCCTTGTAACTCCAATCGAATACATCTCTGTATTCTCTTAGCAAGGCTATCAATTCTTGCTCTTCTTCTTCCGTCAGGTCATGTCCTATGTAAGTGCACCTCTCTTCTCCTTCTTCTATGGCTACCACTATTTTCTTGGTGGTTTCTTTGTTATCATAGGCCTCTCCCGATTGTGCCTCTCGTTTAGGCATTCTAATCATGACTCTCCTATCATCTATCTCATACTTCTTAAAATTTTCCGGGACCTCAAACAAAGATTCTTCCTCTTCTGGTGCGACTTCTCTCTTCTTTCTTTTCTTTCCTTCTTCCTTTTGGGTTACATGTGTGGCTAGCCTTACATCCTTTGTAAGCTCTCCGTGCTTCTGGGGTTGAAATTCTAATTCATAGAAGTATTCCTCATCTGATGCAAAAGGTGGGTCCATAATGATTGACTCTAGATCGGAGTCGCTCGCATCCTCAAATGCATCAGGGCTAGGTTCACACTCTTCTAAAACTGCCTCTCCCATGATCGGCTCTATGGAGAAGACTGAAATGTCATAGCCATCCTCATCACAGTGAGGTGTCCATTGTTCTTCATTGATGGCTACATCCATGGTTGCTAGAATTTCTGCCCAGCCGTGAGGTTCGAATTCTTCGTCTGGAAAAACTACAGGTGCATAGGCTGGGTCTTGCATTGATCTATGGGTTTCTTTTGCACCTATCTCCCTGGCTTTTTCTCTCTTCTCTTCTTCTACTGCTACCTTACACATCCATAAGTGAGTGTCTTCATGCATCCATGAGGATCCTGATCCTAGGGAATGCACCGATTCCGTATCATCTTTGGCTCTATGGATGGGGTTCCATTGGATAGGAGGGACATCTCTATGAGAGTAATCCTTGAGATTGACTTTGGTTGTAACACCTAAGTGCTGCAAATACAAGGAATTGGTTCCCCAATCCTGTACCACTTGCAACTGCCGCATAATGGTCTTCCCAAAATCATCTCATAGGCTTGATTTTTGCTAAAGTCACAGATAGCAAATGTGTGCTCAAACTCTACACCACAAGTAGTGAGAGTTATCCCCTCGAGTAGTCCTAAGGGTCTTTCTATGTGCCCGTCAGCCATCTGTAATTTCATTCTCGTTGGCCTGAGAGCTGGCTTGCCCCATCGTTTCCATAAGGAAGTGGTAACAATTGCAACTCCTGCACCTGAGTCCAAGATGGCCTTGGTTGTGTATCCCTGATGAGTGATGGGGAGATATGTGTTTCCCTCTTCGCCCTCACTCATGTCTCCTATCTTGTCTAAGGGTATTTCTGGCACTGTTCTCTGGGATCCTACCTGGGAACGAGGTTTTGCTATCTCGGGCACTTGATTGGCTACATGTTTCCACACTTCTGGTCTAACCTTAAGCAGCTCTTCCAAAGTGAGATTGCACTGCACTTTGGTGTTCTTCACTACCTCTGTGTTCCTAGGTATGACTGAATCTTCGTTTCTTACCATGACTGTAGGTGCTCTCATACAAGTGGACTTTGCTTCCCATGGGCCTGTGAAATGGGGTAGTTCTTGTAAAGAATTAGACTCGAAGTCTAATCTTTCTTGAGATTGGGCACTCTCCTACTCTCCATAAATGGAAGGAAGGTCTTGTGGAAATTGATCGTGTGTGTCATCCACAAGTTCAATGGGAGGAGGAACTTCACTCTCTTTAGCCCATTTCTCTTCTTGAATCCCTCGCAAGAATTCTGGTGTGTATTGATTCATAGAAGAAGAGGTGTCTGGTTCAGTGGAGTTAGGCACATAAGCTTCAGGCACATAAGCTTCAGGCACATAGGCTTTCTGGGTAGGAAGACCTGCTCTTTCACTAGCCTTGTCATGGTGTTGAGGGGCGGGTTCCTTTTGTGATTGTGCAATTAGATTCTCTATTCTTTCTAGGGAGGGGGGGTTGTCTGGTTCAGTGGAATTGGGCACATATGCTTTCGGTGGGGGATGGGTCATGTTTTTGCTTGCTTTATCTCTTTCTTGATTTTTTTCTTCCTTGGCAGATCTTGCAATTATGCCCTCTAACTTCTCTAGAAGTCCATCCAAGTGTAATTGCGTCTTGGCTGAGCTCGAGTAATTGAAAAGGCGACTGGCTTCAAACATAGTTTGAGCCAATGCGACCATTTTCGTGCAAAGCTTGGTTCTTTCTATCTCTAGGTCAGCTCTAGGGTAGCACTTGTCATGATCTGTTACATTTGGCCCTTCTTGGATTCTGGCCTGATATGCTTTAAGCATCATGTCTATGTCTTCAGGAGTGGGATCAGCTAATACTGATCCTGCTTGGGGTGGTGGGTGGGTTACGTGGGGTGTATTAGAGGGTGGAGGGATGGTAGCGGTGGGAATGTGTGAGAGTGCGGTTGAGATGTGATCTCTATGATTTTGGCCTTGGTTTCTTGTAGACTTTCCTCAAGTTCACTCATCTTCTTTGCCCATTACCTTTTCATACGTTCACGGCTATCTCTCCAAGCTCTTGTTCTCTTCTTATTTTGGCTCTCAGTATCGCTAGCATCTGGGCTCTTTTCCTGTCTTACCCCTTGGTTTTGCTGCAATGCTTGAGCTCTAGTGATTACTTGCACTGGTGCAGTGGACATCACACTTCCTGTGGAGTCTACAACTAACCCAATAACATTAATGGGAGTTATTTTTGGCATATTGCTGGGATTCTTTGGACAATCTCGTAAGAGATGCTCCTTTCCACATTCCTGGCAATAGCCCTGGATCGTTACTGATTGGGTTTGGGTAGGTGCGGGCATGGGGCAATCACGAATGAGGTGATCTCCCTGACATCTGTAGCATGGTCCTCTAGGGAATGGGGGTCTTACTTGCCTAGGTTGAGGTCTAGGGTTGGGGTTTGCATACATGACGTTTGTGTAATCTGACTCCCAACTAGGTTCATTTGGCTCTTCACTATAGTAGGACTCACCATGTTCAGGAGATTGCATGTAGTAAGCATGGGGACTATCGACATGTGTAGAATCAAAGCTATGGTCACTTGGGTCACTTTCAGAAAGCAATGATGTTACAGGGACTATAGCTCTATTCAGGTTCTCTTCTGCAGCTGCATATTTTACTGGATCACATTAGGAGCAGGTGGTTGCTGTGCTAGCACTGGCTGGGGTCTCAGTTGGTTTTGGTAGGGTTGGTAGGTTTGTTGAGGTCTCACATACTGCTGAGGTGGGTACTGGCTCTGGTATCTGCCTTGTTGAGGGTATGGCTGAGGGTAGGGTTGCCTAACCGCTTGCTTATTGTATGGGCAGTCTTGCGCGGTGTGATTGGTGTACCTTCGTTCTATGGTGCAGTATTGGCTACTAGGATTAACTTGGGGTTGAGCCATAATGGGACAGACATTCGCCATGTGGTCACCACCACAAGTATAGCATCTTTTCACAGGGGCATACCTTGGGATCTGTTTGCTAGTGACACCTAATTTCTGAGCTACTTTATCTGCAAGTTCCTCAATTGATGTGGATTGCGTGGAAGAGAGGCTAGAGGCACTATCTGAATCTTTGTATATCTTGGAAAGCTCTAACTCCTCCCCTAGGTTATCCTCGATGTCAATGCACATGCGTACACACTTTTCTATAGTCCTAGGGTCCTTCAGATACACATATGATCTCAATCTGGTACTTAGCAATCCATCCAAGAATAAAGCCACTTGCTTAGCTGGTGTGGGTAGCTCAGGGACAGGGCATCTTTCAAGATATTGCCTAAATCTTCTTCCTACAAGTCTCACGGTCTCTTGAGGGGTTTGCTTGAAGCTGTGAATCAGCGAGGAGGTATTATGTCTTATGGCACTCTTAGAAAATTCAATAATGAAAGCCTCTAGGAGTTGGTCTATGCTCCTGAACTGCCTCTCATTTAGTGGCTGAAACCATGTCAGGGCAGTGTTCGTAAGGGTTAGACCAAAGGCATTGTACTGCGTGAATAGATCCTCCACTTGTTCAGCTCTCAAGACTTGCCTAAACTCAGCCACATGATCGTGTGGATCTCCAGTGCCATCGAAGTAGTTCTTCATGGACTTAGCTAGCTGAGTCGGTCTCAAAGTCCTTGTGTGCTCTCTAGGTCGTGGTAGAGGGAACTCATCCGCATTTCTTTGATTCCTGTGAGCTCTAAGTATTTCAAGTTCTACTCTATTTGTTTCCATTCTTGTTCTTTCTCTGCCCCCTGGGTTGGCAAAGCTTACTTCTGGTCTATCTCTACTTCTGTCTCTTTGAATTCCATGAGCTTGGGATGTTCCAGCTCCAGGGTGACCATAGGATACATTCGACCTTGATTGGGGGAAAACGAATTCACCCTTCCAAGTGTAAGCATGTCTATCATGTTCTGTAACCACAAAGATCCTCTCTGAAGCGTGATCCAAGTAGGTCACTCTGCCTGGGCTATCAAGATCCTTAAACTCATAGATCATGATTGTTCCTATATCAATTGGCCGATCAGAGTTATACCTCCAAAAGGCTTCGTCAGTCTCTCGATTGAGGAGCAAATCTATGCTCTTATTATCCTGGGGAATCCACTCTGGTGTGATAATCCTAGTGAGAACTGATTTGCCTCGAGGGGTTCTAGGTTCTGTACCCATGGTTCCTTGATCTAGGTCACCTAAGTCCGCTTCTGGGATCACATTTCCAAATTCGTCCGTCCTATCCGGGTGACTGGTGACTACGTATATGGTTCCTTCTTTGTCCAAGTATGCTCCATTTTCAAACTTGACAGCTGGGTGCTATAATCCTATGGATTGGTTAGGGTTTTTAATTTGGACCACAGATCTTCCTAGGCCGTCCTCATAGATGCTAGCACCTAATCGGTTGGTCCTAAGGTATTCTAGCTGCGTCTTGTACGGGCCTTCTACCCTGTGCAAGTATGGCACTCCTGAACTTCCCGTAGGTCGGTCCATGCCTTGAGACATCTCTGATTCACTAGTCTCAGAGCTAGGGTAATACGACTGATGGCTCAACTGTTGGGCCCAAGACCTCGCAGTATGATTGACACTAGCCTCTGAAGATCTAAGACTTTGTCTATCTCTCCCTAGATGTCGCCCTGATCTAAGGTTCATAAGCCTGATTGAATAACCCAAATTTGCCCAAGTACAACCTCGTTGCAGAGTCCTTTTGTATCAGTTACTTAATTCTTTTTAGTTGATTCCCGTGTTAAAATTCTTGTCTGATATCACGTCGTAAGGTATATTTGAGTGTAGTTCCGCACTTAAAGTTGATTGTTCCACATTAAGTTCTTTTCCTTTAAAGTTCTCGATAGTACAAAGATTATGTCCTTAGCTTGAACTTGAAAGTTTAGGTATGCTTCAACTTGATAATTGCCTATCGTCGCCCTGACTTACTCCTACCTCTAGTCGCTCTTAGCCTAAGCTAGGAATTGACAAAGGGGAGTTGAGAGTATTCCAACCTTTCTTGCTGATCCTTGCTCTTTAGTGCTCGAGAAGTTGATTCTCAAGCTTGCACAAAGCCCTTGCTTGGACGCTCTCAATTGCTTCTCAATAGACCTGCATCAGTCCCAAGATTAGCTCCAAGTTGATCCTTCAATTGACAGACAATTTATTTCAGACACTTTTTTTAATGACCCTTGTTCCCCTTTTTGTATTGCTAAAAATTTCCTCTAGAGCTCCCTTGGTGTTCCTACCCCTCAGTGTGTCAACTTCCAAATATCCTATCTTCAAATCAACGCATTATTCTTATAAAAAATAGTTGAGGGCGTGTAGTATATGCCACGAGCTTTCCGACAAGCCCTAGAGCTCAAAAAATGGATTTCGTACGAAAAAGTTATGACCGTTCAGGGTTTAGGGGGTTAACCAGACAAACAAAACCTTTCAGGAGTTTTAATGCATTTTTTCTAAGGCCTTTGCAAGTGTGTGAGTATTTGAGAGTGCAAATATGCCCAAAATTTAGCCTAAATTTCCCAAAAAATTTACCCCTTAATTTTTGCCGAAAATGTCTGTCTATCGCGATAGACGGTGTCTGTCGCGATGGACACAAACTATCGTGGGGGGCTGTCTGTCGCGATAGACGGTGTCTGTCGCGATAGAGTGGTCTGTCGCGATAGACGGTGTCTGTCGTCTGTCGTGATTTGGTCTGTCACGATAGACGGTGTCTGTCGTGATAGACGGGGTCTATCGTGGGTCTCTGTTTGTCGCGATAGACGGTGTCTGTCGCGATAGACGTTGTCTGTCGTGTGTCGTAATTTGGTTTGTCGCGATAGACGGTGTCTGTCGCAATAGACGGGTCTATCGCGATAGACGGGGTCTATCGTGGGTCTCTGTCTGTCGCGATAGACGCTGTCTGTCGTCTGTCGTAATTTGGTATATCGCGATAGACGGTGTCTGTCGCGATAGACGGGTCTATCGTGGGTCTCTGTCTGTCGCGATAGACGGTGTCTATCGCGATAGATGGTGTCTGTCGCGATAGACTGAAAAAATGCAATTTTTTGAGAAACTTCTAGTGATTTGGAGTGCTCTAATGGTGTAGGTTACCATGCCAAACACGCATTCACAAAATATTAAGTTTTTCTGTCTGTCGCGACAGACAGAGGTCGTCGTCCCGGGACCTGTGCAGAGTCTGTCGTACCTGCGCACACTGTTGGAGAAGGTGGTACAGCTAGTTCCTGCAACAAAAGCTCAAAAACACACCAAAAACAGATAGCATGCAAGCTCTCTCTTGCTCTCTCTCACAATGAAATGAGGGAAATGAGGTGGGGAGTGTAATATGACCAAAAAACTGAAATTTTTTGTGGAGATGGAGTGGAGGTGGGAGGTGGTGGGGATGATGATGGTGATGATGGTGATGCGAAAGTAAGGAAAAAATGAAGAAAAATAAAGAAAAGTAAGGATATTACCTATAACTCCAATGTCTCAACTCGACGTCTTCCCATCACACGCTCGTCCTCGAAGCTCTCTCCCTGGCAACGGCGCCAAAATTTGGTGTCACTCTAGCACAATGGTGAGTACCAACATGAGAAGATTCACCTCATAATTGTCAATCCGTGGAGACGCGAGGACTAGTATGGAGACTATGAGCAAGTGAAGGCACAAGTGTGTGAGTGAGAAGTACACAAGCATACACACACATACACACACACGCGCACACAAGGCAAGAAGAAGGAGAGGAACAATGGAGTTCTTTGCATTAGTCAAAAAGTCTCTTACATAAGCTCAATTCACAAACAATCTAAACCTAAAAATGAGCTCTCTAGCTCTTTTTATAGTTTTCTAACTAGCTTTGGTCTTGTCCAGACCTAGTGTCCGGCCTAGTTAAAAATTAGGTTCTAGAGCCTATTTGAGGGCTCAAACAGAGTCTAAAAATTATGAAAATTGGTATGTAGCTAGTTCTAATACTCCTCAAGCTCGAGGACTCCTCGGCTTGCACAAAATGGAGTCTATTCTACCAAAAACGAAATTTACAATGTTTGTGTAGTGATTAAAATCACTTGAGTTGTAAATGGTCCATGGAAAAAATGATTGGGCCTTGTTGCCGTATTGTGGATGACTCCTCCGTTGCGCTAGTATGCTCTTCATCTGACTTGTATGCCAACATTGTGTCTACCTTGACTCTTAATAAGACAAATGTTGGTGAGTTCCTTGGGGATTTTACGAAGTAGTGGCTTGATCCCTAGGTGGGAATACAAAAATGTTTTGATATTTCAGCTTAGCTCTCTCCAATTCAGTCATGGGCCAATATCTTCTCTGATTCTTATCCAAGTACATAACATGAGAGGGGTTTTCGAGATCTTGTAACTCATAGATGGTGGCTGGGTTGTTCACTTCTTCCCATAATGAAGAGTTGGTTTTAATTAAATGATCCATTCTGTTTACCATGTAGGCATCCATTAAGGAGTCGTCTTGGGGAATTAGGTCTCCTCTCCAGACCCTAATTACAATGGACTTCCCTCTAGGGGTTGACACTTGTTCTTCTTGTCCCTCTTCATTAAGGTTTTGGGCATTATCTTCTTCCCTTTGCTCGTTGATGCTTTCTGGATGCTCCCTGACTGCATACAGAATCCCTCTTTTATCCATATAGAATCCTCCCACGTACTTGACTGCTACTACGCACTACGTGAGCATCTCTGGCTTTCTTTATCCTAGCCAATGATCTATTCAATCCATCTATGTAGATGGTTAGGTCATGTTGATTTGTGTTCACATATTCTAAGGAGTTTCTGTACTCTCCCTCAATGATAGACATTAGGCCTGCTATTGGTACAGAGTTGTGCATGTCCTCTGAGGCCATAATGGTTTCTTCTTCAAACTCACTCAAGGTTTCGGAATAATGGGAATGAATACTAGGCTTGGGTACACTTCCTATAGATGATACCACACTCCTTCGGCTTCCTAGGACTCTTCCCAATCTCAAGTTCATTCACTAATAGCTCTATCTGAGTCTGGACAGACCTTGGCTCCAAGTACTCTCCTAAAAATCTATAGATCTATATGTATTTTTTTCTTAATTTGGAGTCTCCTGGATGAGATACACTTAAATTCACTAGCATGACACACAACACTTGATGTTCAGACAACACTCGACACTTGCTGAGTATCACGAGAGTTGCTATTCAAACGACACTTGACACTTCCTGAGTATTGCGACACTTGTTGTTCAGATGACACTCGACACTTGTTGAGTATCACGACACTTGTTGTTCAGATGACACTCGACACTTACTAAGTATCACGACACTTGTTGTTCATATGACACTCCACACTTTTCTCACTATCATGACACTTGACTCACGATACCTTGATGTTGCGACACTTGGTCAGCCTCAGGTATCGCGATACTTGATCAGTGAAAGATATCACGACACAACCTTGGGAGGTCACGACACCTAGAAGTCATGACACTCAACCTTGGGAGATCATGACACCTGGATTTTTTCACACATCAAAAAATTATTTTAACAATCCATATTAATGTATGTTGTCTTAGTGCCTATCTCCCCCTCTCTAAGTGCCTGAATCACAGAAATTCTCACTCCGACCCTTGATATCTCCCTCACGGCATCTACTGCAAGTCATCCTCCTATTTCCCTTGATTTAAATGGACATTTTAGCACAAAGACTTGATCATCTCATCTCACCAAGCTGCATCAATCTCCCTTCAATCGACACCTGCTATTTTTAACTCCAAAAGCCTCGATATCAGCTCTGCAACACTTGCCGTCTGTGCACTCATGGTGCTTGCTAAGAAACAAGTAATTTCAAAATGGCTTCCTTTTGGCTTTTGAGCCTCTGTAGGGTACAAAAGTTGAAAAGTTCTGAAAGAAAAAGAACTTGAAAATTGTACCTACCTACCTATCCCAACTCTCTCTCTAACTCACTTCTCTAAACTAACAACTCACTACACACACTCCAAAAGTGAGAAATAGTAAGTGCGGATGAAAGTGACTTACCAAAGAAGAGAAATTCACAACTCCTCTACTCACTTCAATGCTAAGAGCTTTCGCCATCACATGAATGCCTCGATTTGATTCAACATTCCCCGAAAACGGTGCCAAAAAATGTGTGTACCTAAGTATTGACTTAGGGACTTCAGGAGAAAGAGACTGTACCTCAATCCCCTACAAGTGCATATGCATATAGTGGGGATTCACGCTTTAATTATCAATCCAAGAAGTATCATAACCTAGCCAAGTGTATGAGGACATGCATTCAAATGATAGTCAATGCAAATGTGAACTAACAAGGTGCAAACAAGTATAAATTATCACATTCAAGCTTTCATGGTTGGCTATGGTGTCGTGACACTTAGAGGAGAAGCCAACAAGAAATTGAGCTTTTCTCTCAGCTTCAAACTTGAAATATAGTGAACAACGGATTCATTTCGAAGCTCTCGAGAAGACGCATCCAATGGTGGTCTTTTCACTTGATTTTGACACTTCTACTTCAAGCTATGAGCAAAATATTGAGCCATCAGAATGACCTACCTATGCTTCAACACTTCCTACACTTCTCACATACATTACCAACAACAAACAAGCACTACCATGGATAGACAACACTTAAAAGCACTCTTTTCAAGTCACATACATGCTTGCAAGCTCACAAGGAAGAAGGTACAGAGAGGAGAAGACACAAATTCGAAATTTTGTGCTCTTCATTCTCACAATGGCAAAAAGTCTTTACAAAGAGTCACAAAATGACTTATATACTTGTGCCGTGAAAATGGTCATTTCACACAAGGGACCGGCACTTTATTGACTAAAAAACTAATTCCCTACTAATTTACAACGGTAATGATATAAATATCTATGGGTATGCATTTACATCAAAAAATATATGACTCCTCTAGTGCATTTACATCAAAAAATATATTACAAAGTGACTATGTTACAAAACTAAAGTGTCCGCGTCGAAAAAAAATTTGGGGCCCTTCTTTTTCTCTGTATCTCTGCTCTTATTTACTCTGCAACACTCACACTTACTCATTCATATGCACATATACACATATACATGAACATGCATGCTCACACTTATACACACACATACATATACACATACACACACACATACACACACACATACACATGCACATGCACATGCACATACACACACATACACGCACATACATTTACACATGTACATACACATACACACACATACACATTTGCATATGCACAAACATATCTACAAACACATAAAGGGACATGCATTCATTATTGCATATACACATACACACATTAACACATACTAATAATGCACATGCATATGCACATTCACATGCATGCACATACACATGGATGCAAATGGAGATGCATGCACATGCATATATATATATATATATATATATATATATATATATATATATATATATATATATATATATATATATATATATATATATATATATATATATATATATATATATATATATATATATATGTGTGTGTGTGTGTGTGTGTGTGTGTGTGCGTATATATATATACACATACACATACATATGCACATACATAAATATACACACACATACACATACACATGCACATATGTACACACACATACACACATACACTTACACATACACATGCACATACATACATATACACACGCATACGCACATACACTTACACATACATACATATACACACACATACACGTGCATATACATACACGTGCACATACATACACATATGCACATACAATTACACGTACACATGCACATACATACATATACGCACATATTCACATACACATGCACATACACACACATACACTTACACATACACATGCACATACATACATATACACATTCATATACGTAAACATGCACACATATACACACATATACACATGTAGATATACCTACATATTCACATACACATACACACATGTATATGCATAAAACATATCTATATGCACATATATACACACATACATACATACATATACACACACATGCACATATGTACACACACATATGCACATACACTTACACATACACATGCACATACATACATATACACACACATACACATGCACATAGACATACGCACATACACTTACACATACACATGCACATACATATATACATACATACATACATACATACATATACACACACATACACATACACATACACATGCACATAACACACATATACACATACACTTACACATACACATGCACATACGTACATATACACACTCATATACATACACATACCCACATATACACATGCATATATACCTACACATACACATGCATATATACCTACACATACACATACATACATGATACACTTATACATATACATATACACATACACATGCACATATGCACATATGCACATATATACACACATACACATACATATGCACACACAAACATACACACATACACTTACACATACACATTCACATACACATACACACATGTTTATGCATAGAACATATCTACATGCACATATATACACACACGAATACACGCATATACATGCATACAGACACACTTACATAAAGATAGATATATACCTAGATGTGCATACATACGTTTTATACATGCACATACATACATATATACACACAGACACACATATAATATGAATGAATTGTATAATTAAATTAGTAAATCACATGTTAAACATAAAAATCATTAAAACAAGACTTTTCATTAATTAGTACCATAGACACAATTCAAAACATAATTGAAATGAGAAAATATATAGATATAAAAAAATTAAGTACATCAATGTAAAATATATATCCAATGTAATATATCAATCATCTTGATCATCCTCATCCACATCATCCTATAAGTCCTCATCATCATTATCATCATCATGATCATCCTCATCATCATGATCATCTGCATGATCTGATGTATCTGTAGTGGCATCATGGGTAGAGGTGTGAGCACTCTGTGACGATCAAGATCATCCTGCATGTGTTTGTCTCTCCACCTCATCCATATCTACCTCTCCATAGTACTCATGCATTACATATAATAAACATAAATAAATAAAACATATAAAACATCAATAAAAATAAAATAGTTACATGAAATTTACTAATACTCACAAACGCATTTGGATGAACTTGCATGTACTCACTCAATTGTCGATATCCACAATGTGTAGCAAAATTGATTTCCTTTTTCATAGGATATCGACCATAATCCTTTTGCTGCATTGAAACAAATAAAAAAGATTAATGATTAGTGTTTTAACTAAAATAAAAAATATAGCTTCAATAATACATATACTTACAAATGTAGCTACAAAACCATGATGGCCCATTTGGCCCAAGTGTGATGTATGACCAAACTCAACTCTCTTCTTTATAGCCACCTGCATTTATTTAATGAAACAAAAATACATAGATTAAATATAAAACATATGAGAATTATAAGTCACTGTAATATAAAATATTAATTCGTATACCTTCTGCTGAGGTTGAGATTCCTGAAGACAAAGCTGTCTGCAAAAATAATGCCACATCTCAGGTTGTATGTTACGTCTTCTCTTATTTTGTTCTCCATACAATATCTCATGTTATTTCAATCTCAATCAAAAAGGGGAATCAGAAAATTAAAAAAAAAAACTTTAAATTTATAAACATGCATATATAGACACACACACACATACATAGTAAATAAATACCCACACACATACATATATACACACACATATACATGCATACACATACACATATAGCTTACACATACATACATACACTTACATATACATACATAGACACACATATATGCATACACATACATGATGCATACACTTACACATACATACATACATGCATACACATACACATATACATACATACACATACATAGTAAATATATACCCACATACATACATATATATACACACACACATACATGTATACACATACACATAATCATATGCTCACACATACATACATACACTTACATATACATACACATGCATACGTATACACATATGCATACACTTACACATACATACATACCCACACATACACATATACACACACATACATGCATACACACACACACACACACACATATATATATATATATATATATATATATATATATATATATATATATATATATATATATATATATATATATATACATACATACATACATACATACATACATACATACATACATACATACATACATACATACATACATACATACATACATACATACATACATACATACATACATACATACATACATACATACATAGAGATACATGCATACACATACACATATGCATACATACACATACACAGTAAATGTATAACCACACACATACATATATCGCACACGCATACATATACACATACATACCCACACATATACATACACATACACATATACATACATGCATACACATACACTAACATATACATACATATCCACAACACATACACACACATACATGCATACACATACACGTATACATACATACACAAACATAGTAAATACATACCCACACACATACATATATACATGCAGACATACATGCATACACATACACATATACATACACTTACACATACATACATACACTTATATATACATACATACACACACATACATGCATACACATACACATATCACTTACACATACATACATACATACATACCCACACATACACATATACAAATATATACATGCATACACATACATATATACATACACTTACACATACATACCCCCACATATACATACACACACATACATAATAAATACATGCATACACATACCCACACATATAGATACACATATACATAATAAATACATGCACACATGCACATACATCCACATATACATACATACATACACACACTTCATACATTTATAGTTTTGTATGTGTAATTATATGTCATAATGTGTATTTGTGTATATGTTAATATGTGTGTATGTATAAATGTGTATATGTGAATGTATATGTATGTAAATAATCAGATTATTAATATCTAGTACCTTTATTTCCTACACAATCAAACTCTGATCAATCAGAGGGAACTCCACCACCGTCTCATAATCATAAGTTAATGAGAGAAATCGAAGAATGGAAGAATAAGGCAATGATATAGGTCAAAGAAGTTTCTATACAAGAAGAAGCACAAGAAGGAATACAAGATACAGTGACGATATCTTCTTCTATGCATGAAGTAGGTGAAGGATACTTAAAGTCTATGGGGAAGATGGATGAAGAGTCATACGAGTTTGTACAACAATTGTTCACAGATAGGGAAGCCAGAATGAAATATATTAGAAAGATGCATGATCAGTATTAAGACCAGATTGTCAAATTTGCTTTAGAAAATGGAGTTAGTCCTGATCAACATCATTGGATGGTTGAGGATTAGGGATACCTTTTTGTATGATATTAGAAAGTATAAAAAATTATCAGATACCACAATAGGAATATCACCAAATGAATATTTTGAATATGATGAGGATTTAGTTGTCACAAAAGAATTATTTGAAAGAGCCAATCTAGCATGGAGGAATAAATGGTTGGATCAAAATAAGGAATGCAGAAGAATATGGAAGGAAGCACCAATACAATTAAATATCAATCTAGCTTATTGTCCAATAGTCAGAAGGGGGGAATGGATAGTGTTTTGGAAAAGAAGGAATGAAGGTCAAATTCTAGCAAGATGGCTGAATTTTCCTAAGATAGCAGGACCAAAGAAAGGATCTTGGCCAACAAAAACCTATATGCTTACCATTGCCAAAGCCTTGATAGAGAATTTGAAAGATGTAAATGACCCAGCTTGTATAATATTAAGTAGAATTTTGAGACTCATTGTTACCTGTATATAAATCTTTATTGATATTGATATAATAGGATTTAATTCACTGTTAGATGCACTTCTTTTTTACTTAAGTGAAATTCCAGATTGGATATGCCTAATAGCTTATTACAGCAGAGTCATGTTTATGGGCAATCATTATGTATAGATTTTTGAAGATGCATTTGATTATGGATTTTTTGAAAGGGAATCAAAGATTTTTGGAAAATTATCTCTTGTCATGACTTCCATATTATCAGCATATGAAGAAGCCTAGACAGAATATATAAAAAAGGATGTGATTGACAAACCTATGGCAATATTACGATGGAGAAAAGCACTTTTTGAAATGATCAATGATCTGAATATTACAAAAAGAAAGAGTCATGATTTGGTTGCACATGTATACCAAATAAAGAAGAAGCAATGAGCATTACACATTCTTGAAGATTTTGCCAAGGATGACAAAAGTTTAGGAGGGGAAGGATGTTAGAAGATGCCTTTTGGATTAAAAAGATGAGTGGCAAAATTAGATTGATGTATTATTAGATGGATGTAAAAATAAAGAAGAGTCTTCTTCATTTGAGGAATTGAATTATGTAATCTTTTGATAATTATTAGAGCTCTCAAAATGTATAGAGAAGTGACTTTACAAGTCTAGAACACTTAATTTCAAGTAAAAATAGGACACTTGAAAAAGTATATAAGTCAATTTATGAATTATTCTTGGAGGAATTCATTTGGTATGAGAAGACTTGAATCAGAATTTGAGAGCTCTTATCCTTCCTTCCTTATCTTGTCATTTGGCTTTTATGGTAACTTGTTGATGAAATTTTAAGTGTTTACCTTGGATTTGTCTTGTTAATCAGTTGTTCCTTGAGTATTTCATGAGAATAGAGGTTCATTCTTTCATTTTCTATCTTCATTATCAATATACTTGTAGAAGAAGTTGACTATGTGCATTTCATCAAAATTTTGATTCTCTCATCTTGGTGACACAGGTACTGGAATTAACTTTTGATTTTATATTACTAATCTACATGAAAAATGGCATGATTTAGGCACAAGAATCATCTTAAAATCTTATTTTTAGCTCAAGATATACAAAACCCTAAATTTTCACGTAAACTTTTCATGAAATTCTTTGTTGAAGCTGATTTTTGTTGATAAATCTTGGACACCATTGATAAAGAAGGGGTTGTGGTCTTAGTATACTTCCTGGATTAACAAATTAAAGGTGTTTAAATTGCTAACCTTTTATGCTATGATGATTAGAGAGGACAACTCCAAAGGACAATAAACAACCACCAAGGATGAGCATCAGGGTTTTTATAAAAAAAAATGCTTGTTCAATATGCCTAGGAAGAATATTTGGTTCCCTAGTTAATCACATTATTTTTGAAGAATCAATTGCCCCAAACCCAGATAATTCCCTTCTCAATGTTGAATTACTACCTTTATACTCAACTTGAAACCAATCAATCTTCAAAATAACCTATTAAAATTAAAAAAAAAACAAAATTCATTATTATGTGCTTTAAAAAATAATAAACTGTATAATAAAAAATAAAAACTTTTTTTAACCTATTTGAACACACAAAATGATATTTTGTAGATACCAACAACTATTCCTATGTAGCCAAGTTCATTATCTATAAGGTTCGTATATTTTGAGCTAGCACGTGATAGTTGCTTGAAAGAAGCAACAATGCTAGAATCCTCTATTTTACGTAAAGAACCAATCATTTTGATTCTAAGATGTTGTCCAAAATCTCACATATTTGTGAACATTCGAACCTTGCAACAAAAATCAAATTATTAGAGAGAAACTAATATACATATATGTGAACAAATAGAATATTATTAAAATTAAATTACTTTTCTTTCATAGCCTATCATTAGCTCCCTTTGCTCATCTGAGATTTGTTCATTATTTCCATTGGCTCGTTGCATACAAGTATATAGCCAATCCGTGAAAGAAGATATATATGTATTCTCATTACCATCGAGATTATGTCTATATCTTTTGTTTCTCCATCTTTTACTTTGGAGATTTGGAAGTTCCTATTCATACTTGCTAACGAAGGCTTGAATGCATTTACTATTATATGCTACAAAATTGGAAACATCACTTTTTTGTTATAATGTAAATTGAAACGGAACTCCCTTATCTAATAATACCTCATCTATTATTTTTTAAGAAGACTTGTTGGTCCATGCACGTGGAGCTTCTTCATGAACCCTTTCAAGGTATTCACTAACATAGTACATGCACTCCTCAAGCATCCATCCCTTTGCAATAGATCCTTCTGGTTTTGATCTTTGTCACACATAATCTTTTAATATTCCCATAAATTGCTCGACCAAAAACATCCATTGAGTGTTCACAACACTTGTAATCTCTATTTCATCCACAAGATGGACTAATAAATGAACCTGAATATCAAAAAATGATGTTAGAAGATCTTTCTCCATCAAACATAGTAGCTCCCTGCATTCACATTTTTTTTGTGGGATCGAGTCTTTGTCAATCTCTTTTGATGTAATCCACCTATTATTATCATAAATTAAATTATAAAAAAATTATTTGTAAATAAAAGATAACAAATAGTCTTATATATTAAATATAAAAGTATGATAATTATCTTATAAGCGATCCAAGATGATAGATCACATCTCGTACATCCATCGATAATCAAAGATAGAATGTGCTTCACAAATTTATGCCAATCATGTCTCTTTAACCCAGATAAGCTCCTATCATCCATAGTAAGCATGTTTTGGAAAGATGCTCCATATCCTCTAAGTGTTCGAATGAATTGGATCCTATTTGATAGTTTGTATCTCTTCTGTTGTAGTATCCATGGAGCAGGTGCATAAGTTTTTTGTCAATTTCTATCAAAAATTGGCCATAACTTTGGTTTTGAGTTTTGTTCCTTTAAATCATTTCTTGATGGTATTGTGTCTTTTAATCCAAGAAGATGTTGCCATGATGAATAACCAATATTCTTGAATATATGCATAGGATCAAGAAGATGATAGACCTTTGACTCTCTCCAATACTCCAAAGAATACCATATCGACATATTCTTTGCTAGCGCCAATTTTTGTTTACCTCTAATTTTTACATTCTCATCATCTTCATCATCATTGAAGATTTTAGATTATGGATCTATAAGAGGTCCATGTGTCCATTTTCGATACCAATCCATAGATGTCATTGGTTTTGGACATTGACCTATTTCAATCTCTCCATTAAAATGTAACACTTCTCTTTTGCATCTTAATGGATGATCATCAGGCAAGAACCATTGATGTCAAAGATAAATATTTTTATTGAGATTCTTACTATAAACTGATCTTAATCAATCACCACAATAAGGATAAGGCTTATTTCCATTAGTAGATATTCCTGCATCATGAAAACCATAAAAATATAATTAGAGTAAGTCACATACAATTGTATACATATTAAATAAAAAAATTACATCATTACTTGAACAGACAATATATCCTGGAAAATCGTGTGTAGTCCAAGCCAAAATTCCACGAACCATAATGTGTCTTTGATTAATGCTTTTTGATGCATCAATGACATTGGTACCTCTCCATAACTCTTGAAGATCGTCAATGAGAGGCGCAAGATATATATTCATGTCTTTAACTTGTTTTTTCCCAAGATTAAAAGTGAAAGCATTAAATGTTCCTTTTTAATGCTAATGTGTGATGGGAGATTGTAGTTAATGACTACCATAGGCAATGTTGACCATTTATTAGATTTCATTGAAAATGGATTAACCCCATCTAATAGAACTCCTAACTTTAGATTGTGTGGCTCTTGTGCAAAATCAAGCCATCTAGAATCAATACGTTGAAAAGCTGCACTATCTACTAGAATTCTCATTACTCCATCAATACTTTTATGATCAAATCCCCATGTCAAAAGCTTTGATAATTCAGGGCTTTGCAATATATGTTTAATTGATGGAGCCACTAGAAAATTTCTCAATACCTTTTTGGGGATTTTACCCTCTTCATCTTATATCAAGGAGATTGACATTTTGGACATGTCAATGAGTCTACATATTCACCTCTATATAAAAGGCAATCATTAGGACATGCATGATAATCTATACCAAGATTGTTGATTATCTTCTTCATTTCATCATGTGATGTAGGAAGAATATTCTTGCTTGGTAAAAACTTTTCAATAGTAACCTTTAAGTTCATGAAAAAAGATGATATGAATGAAAATAAATAAATAAATAAGAGAAAAATTAAAAATTCTATCTTAATAGTGTTGAAACAAATATGTTACTCCATCCAAAATGATTTTGAAGATTGAGAATAAGTAATCTTGCACTTAGTCATGTCAAGCGACTTCCTTCATATATATGCTTTAGACACTCTTCTCGAAGATATTTCTCATTTTTAGAAATAGCAATGCTTTTGGTGTCATTTTGATACCAATTCTCAATAAAACTAGCCATGCCATCATCTTCATCATAATCACAAAAATCTTGTACTTTATCTTCTTTTGAATATAGGTCTTTCAATTTTTCATATTCGACAGGAGCACTTTTGTGTAGCCTTCTCATGGAAGCTTCTGATAAATGAGATCTTACTAGAAACTCTGAATAGTGTGGTGGAAGATCATCAATGTCATACATAGGAATCTACACACATGAATAAAAATAATTAGTATTCCATAAATGAATGAAAAGTAAACTTTAAACATAATTTAAATATGTAAGTTAATTTAAAAAGAGTTTCAATCAATTAGAGTTTTCAATGCAACGCAAGATAGGTGGACAGAAAGTTTTCATTGCGATCTAGCTAAAAGGTGCTCTTGGAGATCTACACCATCCATAATTCACTAATAATTCATCACCAACATGTAATGAAATAATAGCATTTACAACTACGTATCTTGCTATGTTTCTACTTATGTATGGTGATTCATGACTATTTTCATGCTCCTAAAATGTGCAATTAGTAATTGAACTATTATATCCTCGACTAATTTTTATTAAACCTGCTATATATTCACACATGCAAGGTCTTCCATCAATACATAATCTTTCATTTTCGACATGTGTAATCCCTCTACTAGCATTGAAGTTGCATTTAGGCATAATCCATAAGTAGTCATGCTTTGAACATAATGTGTGAGTTGATGCCAATCTCCCCATCCATATATAGGACTATAAAATGACATAAGGGTGACTTCAAAGTTTAGACCACGACCAACACCAGTAATAGTGGAGGGAACAATCATATAGAGATTACCCCAAAAGTTAAAAACCTCTCCATCTAAAGGAAGTGGTCCTCTATTCCATCCTCCATATCTTCTTCTATCATATGTTTGTACTAGAGGACGATCACGAGTTGGCAATGGATAATCTTCAGATGTTTCAGTCTGTAAACCAAGAGGTAGAGGATTTTGAGAAACCTCTACGTGTAATTGATAAAAGGCAAGTCTGTGATGTGTACGAGGTATCTTAGCATTATTAGTAGAAGAATCATCATCATCATAATGGAGCAAATATTCCTATATATTAAGTATAATTTGATTTTGTATATGATTTTCAATTAAAATAATGATATTAATTTATAGAATCAATACATACCCAAGCTCTCACATTGATCAGGAGGTGGTGTATGCTAGAAACTACCATACTCTGCCTCATGTTCCATACATTCCAATCGTGGTCTTTGATACATACCATAGCAAAAATTACACCAACATATAGCATGCTCTTGATAGTAAAAATCATCATAATTAATATCGGGGGACACATGTGAAGACATCGTTGCATGGATAGGAGGTGGTGGAGTACCCTTTGATTGATCAAAATCTGATTATTGTTGGGAAAGATGGATGGACACTCCAAGTGATGAGTAGGTACTGCCAAATCTTGCTTTGTACCAGCCCCTTGTAGCTTCAGATTTGATATGTGGGCCCTCTTAGCTTTCCAATGACATCATAAAAGTGCCTATGTACTTTGGAAATGATGTATGTAAAGATTTGATCAAAACAGACTACTTCTAAATAGAAGGATTCAAGAAAACCTTCTATTTTGGATCATACACCTGCTGCTTGTAATGCTCAGTACAACCAGTACAGTAGGAATTGGAACAATTCCTTTTAGGGGTATCTAACTAGCTTAGTAAGCTAATGATTCCAAGTGAAATCACTTGAAATGATCCACTATGCACAGAGAAATCAATTTAGCAAATTAATCATTACCCTTGATTTTTTAGGACACCTGCAGAGATTGATCAATGAATGCTTCGATGCAGATTTCTCCCAATTGGCTGAATGGATTTTCTTCAAACTCTGTCAGCATGTAGATAACTTGGAGCTGATTCCAAAAACTTATAGATCATTGATTTTGGTGGAGAAATGAGTGAGATATGATCAGTACAAGTTGACAGTGAGAAATGACTATAACAGAGATATCATAGATGAACAATGTAGGTATAATGTATTAATGAACAATGTTGTACAATGTCATAGGCTTGGTAATCATAGCCTTATGGTGAAGAATGGTGTAGGCTACAATTTAGGCCTTACACATGAACAAAATGACAATGGAAAGCTCGGGGAATGATCACTCTCTCCGTGACTTCTTTAAGAGAGTTTATATAGGAGTTCCATTCAAATTTGAATTTGAATTCAAATTTTGGATCTCTCTAAAAGTGAACCTTCATTCTAGGAAATATTCTCTCAATGTAGTTGTTACTTTCCAACTAACCAGGTCCATGACTTTTTGGTATGTAATTACAAATATTCTTAAGTCAAAAGCAATGACTTTTACAAAGGTAAAGTGGTAAATCTCCACTAGCAATGGTTTTCATGGGAATTCACATCTTTATGAACCTCAAGCCAAATTTGTGGGCTTGGACTTTGCACCAACAGCTCCCCCTCAAGCCAAACATTTTGGCTTGGTCATTATCTTCAATCTTCATGAACATCCTCCAATCCAATCATTTTTTTAAACCTACAAAGGTTTGTACCATCTAATGCTTTAGTCAATAAATCTGCACATTGCATATTAGTTGATACATATGCCAGCTGAAATATCCTTGCTTAATAGCTTCTCTCTCACATAACGATAGTGGACTTCTATATGCTTGGTCCTAGCATGATAAATAGGATTTGTTGCAAGGTGTAATGAACTTGTATTATCCCCAAAGATCATTGGAGATGTAGTATGCAAGCCCAATTCTGTATACAATAATCTGATCCATATGGCCTCTTGAGTAGCATTGGCCAATCCTCTATATTCTGCCTTAGTAGAGGATAAAGCAACAATAGGTTGCTTTTTTGAAGACCATGATATTGTCTTATCACCTGCAAATGAAAGGTACCCCAAGGTACTCCTCCTATCATCTTTGCATCCTGCCCAATCTGCATCTGAATAAATCTTAATGTCCAAGTCTGATGTATAAGGAAAATACAAACCATGATGTTGAGTTCCCTTTAGGTACTTCAAGATCCTTTTGGCAGCCTCCAAGTGAGGTGCCCTAGGCTTGTGCATAAACTGACTTAGCACACTTACTCCATAAGCAATGTCTATCCTTGTCAAGGTAGCATAATTCAAGCTTCCCACTATGCTTTGATAACCTATAATGTCCTCAAGTACATCACCTTCATGAGCACTTAATTTTAGGTTTACCTCCATTGGAGTACTTGCAACTTTGGCATCCTCCAAATGAAACTTCTTCAACATATCCTGTATATACTTTCTCTGAGTAATGTAAATTCCAGAGTTAGTATAGACTAACTCAAGCCCAAGAAAATATTTTAGTGATCGAAGGTCACTAATTTTGAACTCCTTCATCATCTAATTCTTGATCTGTTTGATGCCATTAGCATCATTACCTATAAGTATGATATCATCAACATATACACATAGGTATATTACCTCTGAATTACTTCTCTTGATGAATAGGGAAGTATCTGCCTTACTCATGACAAAACCTTGGTCCTGAAGATATGTGGTCAACCTATGGTTCCATGCCCTAGGTGCTTGCTTCAATCCATAAAGAGCTTTATTCAATTTGCATACATATGTTACCTTGTTTGGATCCTCATAGCTAGGAGGTTGTGACATGTACACCTCCTCTGAAATCTAGCCATTTAGAAATGCATTTTTTACATCCAACTGATACATGTTCCAATTCTTTGATGCAGCCACACTTACCAATACCCTGATGGTTGGCATTTTGGCCACAGGTGAGTAGGTTTCCTCATAGTCAATGCCTTGGGTTTGTGCAAAACCCTTGGCCACAAGTCTAGCTTTGTACCTACTTATTGACCCATCAGAATTTTTTTTTATCTTATATATCCATCTAGAACCAATTACCTTCATTGACTCCTTCTTTGGTACTAGTTCCCAAGTGTTACTCTCCTTAAGTGCTTCAATATCCTCATCCATAGATTCCTTCCATTCTGCCTTGTTCTTAGCTTCTTCATATGATGTTGGTTCTTCAATTGATAAATATTTTGCAAGATAAACAGAGTGTTTAGTAACAAGAGAAGTGTCATACCCATATCTGATTGGCTTCTTGCTCTCCCTTTGTGATCTCCTAATTGCTTGGTTGGAAGATTCAGGTATATCTTCCAATTTCTTCATCTTAAGTTTACCTTTGGACTTCTATGCTTTGAACTCTTCAAGATTAATGATGTGTTCATCATCTCAATTGGTGTCTTCATTCTGTGTAGGCTCATCCTTAGTAAGGCTTGGAAATTTTTCATCCAAGTCATAGGGTAGTTTTACCTTCCTGCATTCACTATCAAACCAAGAGTCATTTTCATCAAAGAAAACATCTCTATTGACCATGAATCCCTTGTTTGAAGGATTGTAGAACCTGTAACCTTTCTGATTTAGATCATATCCAATGAAGATGCACTTCTCTTCCTTAGGGTCTAGCTTACCTCTTATCTGAGAAGGGATATGCACATATGCTACACATCCAAAGATCCTGCAATGATCAAGTGAAGGTCTTCTACCATGCCGTGCTTCATAGGGAGTCATCCCATCAAGAGATTTGGATGGCAACCTATTTACCAAATAAGTGGCAGTAGATACACTGTTTGCCCACAAATAGTTAGGTAATTTTTTCTCATTTAACATTGACCTAGTTGTTTCAACAATCAATCTATTTCTTCTTTCTGCTACCCCATTCTGCTCAGGAGTATACCTTGTGATAATTTCTCTCTTGATTCCTCTGTCTTGCAAGAATGCATCAAAATCATTTGAGAAGTACTCACCTCCTCCATCTGACCTTAGTCTTTTTAGATTTCTCCCTGTTTGATTCTCAACAAGTGCAAGATACTTTTTAAAGCAACTGAATACTTCATCTTTGTGCTTCATAAAGTACAATACAGTCCACCTACTATAATCATCAGTGAAAGATACATAATACCTTGATCCAGAGATTGAGGGATCCTTGCTTGGTCCCCATACATCTGTATGAACAAGTTCTAGGTAGTCCTCATGCATGTAGCCTTTCCTTGAGAAGGGTAACCTGTGAGATTTTCCAAACTGACAAGCACCACACTTATAAATCATGTGTTGCTTGGATACATTAGGTATCCCAAGCACACATTGATCTCTGCATATTTGTTTTAAGGTTCTTTCACCTACATGCCCTAATCTTTTGTGCCAAATTTCAAGCTTTGATAATGTTCGATCTTTATAACTATAAAGTGCAATGTTCCTTGTATCCTCAAGTTCAAAAGTGAAAAGTCTACTTGTCTTTTATCCTTTGGCAATTCTCTTGAACACATGCTTGGGATCCCCCACAAATGCTCCATATTGGTTGAATCTAACTTGCAAACCCTTTTCCACAATTTTTCCAACACTCATCAAATTCTTGGTAATAGTTGGTACATATAGAACCCTACTCAACAGATTTTTGTTTCCATCAGAGGTCTTAACATTTCCAACTTTAATCACTGAGTGCTTGGTGTCATCACCTGTTTGTACTTGATTCTTACCCTTTGGTTCCTCAAGGTCAAAGAGAAGAGCTACATTGCCTGCCACATGATTTGAGCATTCTAAGTCAATGTAGAAGAGATGGTCATCATTTATACCTGGTTTTGAAGTCATGTTCATAATCAAAAGAGAATCTTCTTGCTCCTCTATGTAGTTGTTGTAATCCTTTCTGGATTTGTATCCTCCTTGGTAGTTGGCATTGTAGTTGTTGTTGTAGTTGTTGTTATATCCTTGGTGGTGATTGAATCTGCCTCTTGATTGTGTGTATCCACCTCTTTGATAACCTCTACCTCTCTGGTTCTTGAAGTTCCTAAAACACTCATCTATAGTATGATTTGATAAACCAAAAATATTGCATGGTGAGGAGTTATAAGGTCTCCCCCTACCTTGCTTACCTCCTCTGCCCCTTCCTCTTGATGATCTATCTCTCCCTGCATAGTTGGCTTGGGAGGTAGTTCCTTCATCTTCTACCTTCTTGTTCTTGCCTTTCTCTTTAGACTTATTCTTATCAATGTATAGGGCAGAAGAGCTATTACCTCTTGATGAATCTCCATTCTTTTTGAGTTTGGCTTCATGGGTGAATAGTTGCTTCATGAGTGTGGTAAGGTCTAGAATCTGCATGTCCCTATACAAGTCCATGGCAGTTGTGAAGCTCTCCCATTTGTCATCAGCTTTAATCCCATTGATTACTTGCCTTACAATCTGCTCCTCTTCAATTTCTTCTCCTATGCTTGCCAACTAATCTGCTATATCTTTAACTTTGTTCACAGACTCTAAGATATCTTGCTTAGGTTGCTTCCTTTGAGTTGTGAGTTCAATCCACAACTGATTCTTCTTGGCCCTTGTGTTGGAAGAGAAATAAGAAGACAATAATCAGAGATTGAGTTGAGTAAGTAAGACCTTGCTAGTGCATCCTTGGCACACCATGTGTTGAGTATTTCATGTTCTTCCCTTGTAGGTTGTCCTTTGCTTCTGAATATGGGCATCTCCTCGTCTCCTGAGATGTATCCATAGAGGCTCCTTCCTTGTAAGTATGTCTTCATCCTTAGAGACCATGCTTGATAGTTATTCATGTCCAATTTATCAATGAAAGAAGGAAAACCATCTCCCATTTTACCTTAACTTTGCTTTGATACCACTATTGGGAAAGATGGATGGACACTCCAAGTGATGAGTAGGTACTACCAAATCGTTCTTTGTACCAGCCCCTTGTAGCTTCCCAGTTGATATGTGGGCCCTCTTAGCTTTCCAATGACACCATAAAAGTTCCTATGTACTTTGCAAATGATGAATGTAAAGATTTGATCAAAACAGACTACTTCTAAATAGAAGGATTCAAGAGATTGACTAGTGAATGCTTCGGTGCAATTTTCTCCCAATTGGCTAAATGGATTTGCTTCAAATTTTGTCAACATGTAGATAACTTGGAGCTGATTCCAATAAGCTATAGACCATTGAATTTGGTCTAGAAATCCGTGAGATATGATCAGTACAAGTTGATAGTGAGAAATGACTATAACAGAGATATCATAGATGAACAATGTAGGTATAATGTATTAATGAACAATGTTGTACAATGTCATAGGCTTTGTAATCATAGCCTTATGATAAAGAATGGTGTATGCTACAATGTAGGCCTTACACATGAACAAAATGACAATGGAAATCTCGGGGAATGATCACTCTCTCCGTGACTTCTTTAAGAGAGTTTATATAGGAGTTCCATTCAAATTTGAATTTGAACTCAAATTTTGGCTCTCTCGAACCTTCATTCTAGGATATATTCTCTCAATGTAGTTGTTACTTTCCAATTAACCAGGTCCACGACTTTTTGGTATGTAATACAAATATTCTTAAGTCAAAAGAAATGACTTTTACAAAGGTAAAGTGGTAAATCTCCACTAGCAATGGTTTTCATGGGAATTCACATTTTTATGAACCTCAAGCCAAATGTGTGGGCTTGGACTTTGCACCAAAAATTATAATATAACAATAAAAAAACATATATCATTCATGTATGTCACTACCAACTATTAGAATTAAAAGGTTAATATACTTACAATAAGCAGTCCTTATGTGTGTGTATGATTTTGTGTGTGTATGTGTGTATGTATGTGTGTGTATATGTGCAAGTATTATATGTGTATGTATATGTGTGTGTATGTATATGTGCAAGTATCTATATGTGTATGTGTATGTGTATGTGTATGTGTATGTGTATGTGTATGTGTATGTGTATGTGTATATGTCTATGTGTGTGTATGATTTTGTGTGTATATGTGTATATGTATGTGTGTGTGTATATATCTATATGTGTGCATGTTTGTGTGTGTATGCATATGTATGTATGTATGTGCATGTGTCACAGATGCACATACATACACACATATGCATACACATACTTTCAAATCTACAAAACAAAAACACTAATTTTACCTTTGAAGAAAGGTCTCTATGGTAGGATTAGAGCTCTATAGACTCTCAAACAAGCACGTGCAGAATGACGTTTTTGATCGAATGTAAAAATATTTTTTTTTTATTAGAAATAGGTTTTCCATCAAAAGAGATTTCGATCAAAAAGTTTTTCCATCAAAAATTTTTGTTTGAAAACGTTTTTGATCAAAAGTTTATCCCTATCCGTTTTTTTTCGGTGTTTATTCGGACAACCACAAATAAAATGAACATATTCGGTATTTTTTTATTATTCGATCACATAAATGCAATCTAGTGTATGTCTCTATGTTTGTGTAAGTGTATATGTGTGTCTCTATCTTTGTGCATGTATATGTGGGTGTATGTATCTATGTGTGTGTATGTATATGTGGGTCTATGTATCTATGTGTGTGTTTTTATGGGTATATGTGTGTATGTTTGTGTGTATGTATGTGTGTATGCATGTGTATGTGTGTATGCATGTGTATGTGTGTCTATGTCTGTGTCTCTATGTGCGAGTGTATGTGTATATGTGTGTCTCTATGTATGTGTAATGTGGGTTCATGTATGTATACATGTGTATATTCATATGTATGTGTAGTAAGTGTATGTGTGTTTTTATATATGTATATGTGTGTACATTTGTGTTTATGCATGTGTGTGTATGTGTGTGTCTCTATGTGTGTGCGTATGTGTATGTGTGTATCTTTGTGTGTGTATGTATACATGTGTATTTGCAAGTATCTATATGTGTATGTGTATGTGTATGTGTATGTGTATGTGTATGTGTATGTGTATGTGTATGTGTGTGTATGTATACATGTGTATGTTCAAGTATCTATATGTGTATGTGTATGCGTATGCGTATGCGTATGCGTATGCGTATGCGTATGCGTATGCGTATGCGTATGCGTATGCATATGCGTATGCGTATGCGTATGCGTATGCGTATGCGTATGCGTATGCGTATGCGTATGCGTGTGCGTATGCGTGTGCGTATGCGTGTGCGTATGCGTGTGCGTATGCGTATGCGTATGCGTATGCGTATGCGTATGCGTATGCGTATGCGTATGCGTATGCGTATGCGTATGCGTATGCGTATGCGTATGCGTATGCGTATGCGTATGCGTATGCGTATGCGTATGCGTATGCGTATGCGTATGTGTGTGCGTATGCGTATGCGTATGCGTCTGCGTCTGCGTATGCGTATGCGTATGCGTCTGCGTGTGTGTATGCGTATGCGTCTGCGTGTGCGTATGCGTATGCGTATGCGTGTGCGTATGCGTATGCGTGTGCGTATGCGTGTGCGTATGCGTATGCGTATGCGTGTGCGTATGCGTATGCGTATGCGTGTGCGTATGCGTATGCGTGTGCGTATGCGTATGCGTATGCGTGTGCGTATGCGTATGCGTGTGCTGTATGGCTGGTAGTGCTATGTGTATGGTATGTGTATGTGTATGTGTATGTGTATGTGTATGTGTATGTGTATGTGTATGTGTATGTGTATGTGTATGTATGGTATGTGTATGTGTATGTGTATGTGTATGTGTATGTGTATGTGTATGTGTATGTGTATGTGTATGTTATGTGTATGTGTATGTGTATGTGTATGTGTATGTGTATGTGTATGTGTATGTGTATGTGTATGTGTATGTGTAGTGTATGTGTATGTGTATGTGTATGTGTATGGTGTATGTGTATGTGTATGTGTATGTGTATGTGTATGTGTATGTGTATGTGTATGTGTATGTGTATGTGTATGTGTATGTGTATGTGTATGTGTATGTGTGTGTATGTGTATGTGTATGTGTATGTGTATGTGTATGTGGTATGTGTATGTGTATGTGTATGTGTATGTGGTTATGTGTATGTGTATGTGTATGTGTATGTGTATGTGTATGTGTATGTGTATGTGTATGTGTATGTGTATGTGTATGTGTATGTGTATGTGTATGTGTATGTGTATGTGTATGTGTATGTGTATGTGTATGTGTATGTGTATGTGTATGTGTATGTGTATGTGTATGTGTATGTGTATGTGTATGTGTATGTGTATGTGTATGTGTATGTGTATGTTGTATGTGTATGTGTATGTGTATGTGTATGTGTATGTGTATGTGTATGTGTATGTGTATGTGTATGTGTATGTGTATGTGTATGTGTATGTGTATGTGTATGTGTTGTGTATGTGTATGTGTATGTGTATGTGTATGTGTATGTGTATGTGTATGTGTATGTGTATGTGTATGTGTATGTTGTATGTGTATGTGTATGTGTATGTGTATGTGTATGTGTATGTGTATGTGTATGTGTATGTGCATGTGTATGTGTATGTTGTATGTGTATGTGTATGTGTATGTGTATGTGTATGTGTATGTGTATGTGTATGTGTATGTGTATGTGTATGTGTATGTGTATGTGTATGTGTATGTGTATGTGTATGTGTATGTGTATGTGTGTATGCATGTGTATGTGTATGTGTATGTGTATGTGTATGTGTGTATGCATATGTATGTATAGTGTGTGTGTGTACGTATATGTGTGTATACCTATGTATGCATATGTATACATGTATGTATACATGTGTATGTGTGTGTATGTGTGTGTATGCATATGTATGTGTGCCTTTATATATGTATATGTGTGTATGTTTGTGTGTATGCATGTGTATGTGTGTGTCTCTATGTGTGTGTGTATGTATACATGTGTATGTGCAAGTATCTATATGTGTATGTGTATGCATATGCATATGTGTATGTGTATGTGTATGTGTATGTGTATGTGTATGTGTATGTGTATGTGTATGTGTATGTGTATGTGTATGTGTATGTGTATGTGTATGTGTATGTGTATGCGTATGCGTATGCGTATGCGTATGGGTATGCGTATGGGTATGCGTATGCGTATGCGTATGCGTATGCGTATGCGTATGCGTATGCGTATGCGTATGCGTATGCGTATGCGTATGCGTATGCGTATGCGTATGCGTATGCGTATGCGTATGCGTATGCGTATGCGTATGCGTATGCGTATGCGTATGCGTATGCGTATGCGTATGCGTATGCGTATGCGTATGCGTATGCGTATGCGTATGCGTATGCGTATGCGTATGCGTATGCGTATGCGTATGCGTATGCGTATGCGTGTGCGTATGCGTATGCGTATGCGTATGCGTATGCGTATGCGTATGCGTATGCGTATGCGTATGCGTATGCGTATGTGTATGGGTATGTGTATGTGTATGTGTATGTGTATGTGTGTATGTGTATGTGTATGTGTATGTGTATGTGTATGTGTATGTGTATGTGTATGTGTATGTGTATCTGTGTGTGTATGCATATGTATGTATAGTGTGTGTGTGTATGTATACATGTGTATACATATGTATGTACGTTTATACATGTGTGTATACATGTGTATGTGTGTGTGTAAGCATACGTATATGTAGTGGCTGTATGTATGTCTTTATATATGTATATGTGTGTATGTTTGTGTGTATGCATGTGTATGTGTGTGTCTCTATGTGTGTGTATGTGTATGTGTGTATATCTATGTGTATAATGTGGGTGTATCTATATGTGTATGTATGTATATGTGTGTATGTGTATGCGTATGTGTATGTGTATGTGTATGTGTATGTGTATGTGTATGTGTATGTGTATGTGTATGTGTATGTGTATGTGTATGTGTATGTGTATGTGTATGTGTATGTGTATGTGTATGTGTATGTGTATGTGTATGTGTATGTGTGTGTATGTGTATGTGTATGTGTATGTGTATGTGTATGTGTATGTGTATGTGTATGTGTATGTGTATGTATATGTGTATGTGTATGTGTATGTGTATGTGTATGTGTATGTGTATGTGTATGTGTATGTGTATGTGTATGTGTATGTGTATGTGTATGTGTATGTGTATGTGTATGTGTATGTGTATGTGTATGTGTATGTGTATGTGTATGTGTATGTGTATGTGTATGTGTATGTGTATGTGTATGTGCATGTGTATGTGTATGTGTATGTGTATGTGTATGTGTATGTATGCATGTGCATGCATATGTATGTATAGTGTGTGTGTATGTATACATGTGTATATGTATGTATGTGTGTATATGTGTAAGTATACATGTGTATGTGTGTGTATGCATATGTATATGTAGTGAGTGATGTGTGTTTTTATATATGTATATGTGTGTACATTTGCCTGTATGCATGTGTTCCCATGTGTCTCTATGTGTGTATGTGTATGTGTGTATCTCTATGTGTATAATGTCGGTGTATCTATATGAAATTGTGTATGTATATGTGTGTATGTGCAAGTATCTATATGTGTATGTGTATGTGTATGTGTATATGTATGTGTGTGTATGCATATATGTGTGTATATGTATGTGTATGTGTGTATATGGTTGTATGTATATGTATGTTGTATATGTGTGTGTATGTGTATGTAGGTGTGTATGTGAGTGTATGTATGTGTGTATATGTGTATGTGGGTGTGTATATGTGTGTATGCATGTATGTATGTATGTATGTATGCATATGCATGTGCATTATTTATGCATATGTATGTATATGTGTGTGTGTATGTGTGTGTGTGTTTCTATGTGTGTGTGTATGTGTATGTGTGTGTCTCTATGTGTGTATGTATATGTGGGTGTATGTATCTATGTGTGTGTATGTATATGTGTGCATATGTATACGTATGCGTATGTGTGTGTATACACATGTATGTATAGTATGTGTATGTGTGTGTATGTATATGTGTGCATATGTATACGTATGCGTATGTGTGTATACACATGTATGTATAGTATGTATATGTGTGGATACTTCCATATGTGTGTGTATATGTGTATGTATGTATACATGTATATGTGTGTGTATGCATATGTATGTATAGTGTGTGTGTGTATGTGTGTTTTTATATGTGTATATGTGTGTATGTTTGCGTGTATGCATGTGTATATGTGTGTATGTGTGTATGTGTGTATGTGTGTATTTGTGTATGTGTGTATGTGTGTATGTGTGTATGTGTGTATGTGTGTATGTGTGTATGTGTATGTGTGTGTCTCTATGTGTGTGTATGTATATGTGTGTGTGTATGTATATGTGTGTATATGTATACGTGTGTATGTGTGTGTATGCATATATATTTATAGTGTATGTATGTGTGTGCATACCTGTGTGTATGCATGTGTTTGTATGTGTGTGTATGCATGTATTTGTATAGTATGTTTGTGTGTGCATATGTGCATATGTGTGTATGTATGTGTGTGTGCATATGTGCATATGTGTGTATGTATGTATGTATGTATGTATACATGTGTTTGTATGTGTGTGTATATGCATGTGTTTATATAGTGTGTTTATGTGCATATGTATGTATGCATGTGTGTCTATGTATGTGCATGTATGTGTATGTGTATATGTGTGAGCATATGTGTGTATGCATGTAAGTGTTTATGTGTGTGTCTATTTGTATGTATGTATATGTTGCAAGTATCTATATGTGTATGTGTATGTGTATGTGTATGTGTATGTGTATGTGTATGTGTATGTGTATGTGTATGTGTATGTGTATGTGTATGTGTATGTGTATGTGTATGTGTATGTGTATGTGTATGTGTATGTGTATGTGTATGTGTATGTGTATGTGTATGTGTATGTGTATGTGTATGTGTATGTGTATGTGTATGTGTATGTGTATGTGTATGTGTATGTGTATGTGTATGTGTATGTGTATGTGTATGTGTATGTGTATGTGTATGTGTATGTGTATGTGTATGTGTATGTGTATGTGTATGTGTATGTGTATGTGTATGTGTATGTGTATGTGTATGTGTATGTGTATGTGTATGTGTATGTGTATGTGTATGTGTATGTGTATGTGTATGTGTATGTGTATGTGTATGTGTATGTGTATGTGTATGTGTATGTGTATGTGTATGTGTATGTGTATGTGTATGTGTATGTGTATGTGTATGTGTATGTGTATGTGTATGTGTATGTGTATGTGTATGTGTATGTGTATGTGTATGTGTATGTGTATGTGTATGTGTATGTGTATGTGTATGTGTATGTGTATGTGTATGTTGTATGTGTATGTGTATGTGTATGTGTATGTGTATGTGTATGTGTATGTGTATGTGTATGTGTATGTGTATGTGTATGTGTATGTGTATGTGTATGTGTATGTGTATGTGTATGTGTATGTGTATGTGTATGTGTATGTGTATGTGTATGTGTATGTGTATGTGTATGTGTATGTGTATGTTGTATGTGTATGTGTATGTGTATATGTATGTGTATGTGTATGTGTATGTGTATGTGTATGTGTATGTGTATGTGTATGTGTATGTGTATGTGTATGTGTATGTGTATGTGTATGTGTATGTGTATGTGTATGTGTATGTGTATGTGTATGTGTATGTGTATGTGTATGTGTATGTGTATGTGTATGTGTATGTGTATGTGTCTGTGTGTGTATGTGTGTGTGTGTGTGTGTATGTGTATGTGTATGTGTATGTGTATGTGTTGGTGCATTTTGCCCAAGCCTACATGCTTGATATGCTTGATATTATCCTCATTTGTAAGTCACATGAGTAGTCATGTGAACACCTCTTGTAAAAAAGTACATTTTATCTCTTGTAAATGGAAAAAGAAAAAAGGAAAGGGATGGCTTACCTCATCCATGATGTAAAAGCAAATTCATGGCTCCAACTACCAAAATCACGATTTTTTGAGCTGAGGGAATCTCTCCTAACTTTGGGGATCACTTTTAGGTGGAGCCATTCGAATTCGAATTCAAAACTCCCTCCAAGAATTGCTATAAAAGGAGCAAGAAGGAAGAGGCGATTAGCAAGCCTTGTACGTGACCACTTCATGTCATTTTGTAGAGATTGAAGAGATTACTCCATAGCTCTATCATTCTACTCCCATTGTGCAAAGATTCATTGCCAATGTGGTTGTAATCATATGTGAATCTATACATTTATTATCATCTACCTCTCTGTTTTGTTCTCTGCTATACTCACTCAGAGCAGTAACTTCAGAAGGTCATATCTCGAGTTTTACTGAACCTTTTTCAGTGTTTTAAAGTGCGTTGGATAGATCTCACTGTCTAGTTTCTACCTATAAATTTTCAAGGTCATTGGATTTATACTTTTGGAGATATCTGCATTTTACTGCTTACTGGTCTATCTCTGCAGAGCCCAGAGAATTGTGGGAATGTTCCAGAACTTGATGAAACTTGTTCTCAGTGCTCAGTCCATCATTTGAAGTGTTTTAACTTGGAATAGAAAGCTTGCTAAGTCTATTTGCTATGCCCAAAAAGAATTTTTCTAATTCCTTCCAGGTTGAGAGCACTGTTCATTTTTTCCAGCAGGTGTATGTCCAAAAATAGCAAGTTTTGGGAGCTAGTCATTTCGCAACTTGTCGGTCTTGACTTAAACTTTTGGGATACATGTTCCAAAGTACTTGGCTGATATTTTGGTGGATTTAGGAAGCTCAAAGGGTCTACTAATCAACTCTGAAGTCTCAGTTGGCTGGTGTGAAGCTGGTTGTAGCGGCACCTACTCATCTTTGGATTGCATCCACCATCTCTCTTCACAGTGGTATCAGAGCATAGTCAAGCAACATGGGAGATGGATTTCCATCAACAATTGACAAATTGGATCGAAACAACTACCCGGCATGGTCTCTAAGGATGGAGGCTTACCTTCAAGGAAGGAATCTATATGGATTCATATCCGGAGATGAAGCAATGCCAACCATGAGGAACAAAGGGCAACCATCACATGAAGAAGTGGAAGGACTTTCGAATTGGTGTTCGAAGGATGCACTTGCAAGGTCCTATATTCTAAACTCAATCTCTGATTTTCTTTTACCTCATGTCAAGGGATGCAAGACATCAAGAGAAACCTGGAATGCACTTGCTTCTTTCTTCTCTTCCAACACTCGAGCAAGGAAGAACCAATTGTGGATGGAGTTCACAACAATGAAGAAAAGCCCGAAGCAAAATGTGACTGATTATGTCACAAAGATGAAGGAGATTTCCGACCAACTTGGAAGCATTGGAGAGGTAATTGAAGAGGAGCAAATCATAAGACAAATCATGAATGGAATCAAAGCAGACGACAAGTGGGAGTCATTCACAACAGCCATGGATTTATACATGGATATGCATGTACCCGACCTCAACACACTCATGGGCCAACTCTTCACTCATGAAGCAAAGATTAGCAAAGGTGGTGAGTCCTCAAGAGGTAATCAAACTTCTGCCTTATATTCTGATAAAGCTAAGGTCAAGGACAAGACAAAGAATAGAAAGAATGAAGATGAAGGAAGCTCTTTCCAAGCAAACTTTGCAGGTAGAGGACGAGCTAGAGGAAGAGGCAGAAGTGGAAAGCAAGGCAGGGGGAGATTCCAATCATCTCAACCTTGCAACATATGTGGCTTATCTAACCATACTACTGAAGAATGTTTCAGGAACCCGAGGAACTCAAGAGGAAGAGGATTCAATAGAGGTGGCTATGGATCAAATAGAGGCAGGTACAATGGAGGCTACAACAACAACTACTACAACAAAAATTACAACAACAACAACAACTATCAAAGTGGCCATAGAGGAAGAAGAGATTACAATAACTATGCAGAGGACCAAAGTCAAGAAGATTCATTATTGATTATGAATCTATCAACAAAGAAGGGTAAGGATGATGATCACATATTTTACATTGATTCGGGATGCTCGAACCATGTAGCAGGAAATGTGGCTTTACTTTCTGATTTGGAAGATCCTCATAACAAGCATGAAGTGCAGACAGGAGATGACACAAAGCACTCAGTGGAGAAGATAGGTAATGTGAAGACATCAGATGGGAATATGAACCTCTTAAGCAAAGTCTTGTATGTCCCTACAATTACCAAAAATTTAATAAGTGTTGGACAGATTGTTGAAAAAGGATTGCAGGTTAGATTCAATCGATTTGGAGCATATGTTGAAGACCCAAGGCAAGGCTTTCGAAGGATTGCCAAAGGAGAAAAGACAGGAAGGCTTTTCACTTTTGAAGTGGAAGATACAAAGAACATAGCTTTGTTTAGCTATGGATCTCAAACTCTAACAGAGTTGGAGATATGGCACAAAAGGCTTGCTCACATTGGTGAGAGGACACTCAAACAGATTTGCAGGGACCAAAGTGTACTTGGTTTGCCTAATATCACAAGGCAACACATGATTTATAAGTGTGAAGCTTGTCAACTCGGCAAGGCTCATAGACAACCTTTCAATAAGAAAGGATATATGTATCAAAATCCTTTGGATCTAGTGCACACGGATGTGTTGGGTCCAAGTAAGGAGCCATCTATATCAGGCTCAAGATATTATGTGTCTTTCATAGATGATTGTAGCAGGTGGACCATTCTGTTTTTCATGAAGCACAAGGATGAAGTGTTTAATTGCTTTAAGAAGTATATTGCTCTTGTTGAAAATCAAACAGGTAGGACTTTGAAAAGACTCAGATCAGATGGTGGAGGAGAATACTTCTCTTCTGAATTTGATGCCTTCTTGCATGAAAGAGGCATTAAAAGGGAAGTCACTACAAGGTATACACCTGAACTCAATGGTGTAGCAGAGAGGAGGAATAGAGCTATCGTCGAAGCTGCAAGGTCCATGCTCAACGAAAAGGGATTGCCGAACTACCTATGGGCAGAGGCTGTGTCGACAGCCACATATCTGATAAATAGACTTCCATCTAAGTCACTAGATGGAACCACTCCATATGAAGTGTGGAATGGAAGAAGACCTAGTCTAGAGCATTGCAAAATCTTTGGATGCTTAGCCTATGCTCACATTCCTTCTCAAGTAAGAGGGAAATTGGATCCCAAGGCAGAGAAGTGTGTATTCATTGGTTATGATCAAAACCAAAAAGGATATAGATTGTACAATCCAACCAATAAAGGATTTTCTGTGAGTAGAGATGTAATTTTTGATGAAAACAAATCATGGTTTGATGATGACAGGAAAGTGAAGCTGCCATATGACTTGGATGAAGATTTTCCATCACTTCAACCAAAGGAGCCAAAGCAGATTGAAGAAAGTGATTCGGAGATTGACCTAGAAGACTTGGAAAGACTAAAGCTATGGAAGAACAAAGGTAAAGCAAAGATGCAGGATGCTACATATGGACCCGAGAGCTCACATCAACCACTTAGAAGGTCTTCGAGGGAGAAGAAGAAACCAGAGAGGTTTGGTTATGATACTTCTTTGGTCACCAAGCACTCAATCTACATTGCAAAGGATTCAACCAATGAAGAACCTACCACATTCGAAGAAGCACAAAGCAAGAAAGCTTGGAGAGATGCAATGGATGAAGAAATGGAAGCCTTGAAGGAGAATGACACTTGGGAGCTTGTACCTAACAAGCCATCTATGAAGATAATCGGATCTCGATGGATATACAAAATCAAGAGGAATCCAGATGGAAGTATAAATAGACACAAAGCAAGGTTAGTTGCTAAAGGGTTTGCTCAAACCCATGGTATTGATTATGAGGAGACTTTCTCTCCTGTTGCAAAAATGCCTACAATTAGGGTTCTCATAAGTCTTGCTGCATCTAGAAATTGGAATCTTTATCAACTTGATGTAAAGAATGCTTTCTTGAATGGATGGATTTCTGAGGAAGTGTATATGGCACAACCTCCTGGATATGAGGATGCACATCATCCTAACTATGTATGCAAACTAAAGAAAGCTTTGTATGGATTGAAGCAAGCTCCAAGAGCTTGGAATTTCAGATTGGTTACTTATTTGCAGGACCAAGGATTCAAAGCTAGCAAGGCGGATACCTCTTTGTTCATAAAGAGGAATGGATCTGAAGTGATCTATTTATGTGTGTATGTTGATGATATTATTATCACAGGCAATGATCTTGAAGGAATCAAACAGGTAAAGAGTCAAATGAAGGAGGAGTTCAAGATAAGTGACCTCGGACCACTCACTTATTTTCTTGGATTGGAGTTGATCTACACAGATTCAGGTATATACATCACACAAAGGAAGTATGTCCATGACATGCTCGTCAAGTTCAAGATGGAAAATACCAAGTGTGCAGGTACACCTATGGAGCAAAATCATAAGCTTAGTGCTTATGAAGGAGAGCCAATTGAAGACATCACAAGCTATCAAAGCTTGGTTGGAAGTTTGAACTATGCAACACTCACAAGGGTGGATATATGCTATAGTGTTAGCATATTGAGTCAGTTTATGCATAAGCCGAGAAGACCACATATGGAAGCGGCCAAGCGAGTCCTCAAGTATCTAAAGGGGACCATGAATGAAGGTTTGTTTTATTCATTTACTTCAGATATTGAGCTAAAGGTCTACTCAGATGCAGATTGGGCCGGATCTAAAGATGATAGAAGAAGCACATCAGGGTATATATCATTTGCAGGTTCAAAAATCATTTCTTGGTCATCGAAGAAGCAACCAACCGTGGCATTATCTTCTACCGAAGCTGAATATAGAGGTTTGGCTAATGCAACTCAAGAAATCATGTGGTTAAAATCTTTGTACACAGATCTTGGACTTCATTCTTCAACACCTCACATTTTTGGTGACAACACAAGCTCACTACATCTAGCAGCTAATCCGGTATACCATGCTAGAACCAAGCATATTGAAGTCCACTACCATTATGTAAGGGAGAAGCTAATGAGCAAGGATATTCAACTATCCTACGTCTCTACAGATATGCAATGTGCAGACATGTTGACGAAAGCTCTTGATGGTACTAAATTAAGTAGATTCAAGTTGATGATTGGTTTGCAGGAAATCAAGGACAATTGAAGACTTATTTGGAGGCCAAGTATGTTAGGCTTGAGGGGGAGCTGTTGGTGCATTTTGCCCAAGCCTACATGCTTGATATGCTTGATATTATCCTCATTTGTAAGTCACATGAGTAGTCATGTGAACACCTCTTGTAAAAAAGTACATTTTATCTCTTGTAAATGGAAAAAGAAAAAAGGAAAGGGATGGCTTACCTCATCCATGATGTAAAAGCAAATTCGTGGCTCCAACTACCAAAATCACGAATTTTTGAGCTGAGGGAATCTCTCCTAACTTTGGGGATCACTTTTAGGTGGAGCCATTCGAATTCGAATTCAAAACTCCCTCCAAGAATTGCTATAAAAGGAGCAAGAAGGAAGAGGCGATTAGCAAGCCTTGTACGTGACCACTTCATGTCATTTTGTAGAGATTGAAGAGATTACTCCATAGCTCTATCATTCTACTCCCATTGTGCAAAGATTCATTGCCAATGTGGTTGTAATCATATGTGAATCTATACATTTATTATCATCTACCTCTCTGTTTTGTTCTCTGCTATACTCACTCAGAGCAGTAACTTCAGAAGGTCATATCTCGAGTTTTACTGAACCTTTTTCAGTGTTTTAAAGTGCGTTGGATAGATCTCACTGTCTAGTTTCTACCTATAAATTTTCAAGGTCATTGAATTTATACTTTTGGAGATATCTGCATTTTACTGCTTACTGGTCTATCTCTGCAGAGCCCAGAGAATTGTGGGAATGTTCCAGAACTTGATGAAACTTGTTCTCAGTGCTCAGTCCATCATTTGAAGTGTTTTAACTTGGAATAGAAAGCTTGCTAAGTCTATTTGCTATGCCCAAAAAGAATTTTTCTAATTCCTTCCAGGTTGAGAGCACTGTTCATTTTTTCCAGCAGGTGTATGTCCAAAAATAGCAAGTTTTGGGAGCTAGTCATTTCGCAACTTGTCGGTCTTGACTTAAACTTTTGGGATACATGTTCCAAAGTACTTGGCTGATATTTTGGTGGATTTAGGAAGCTCAAAGGGTCTACTAATCAACTCTGAAGTCTCAGTTGGCTGGTGTGAAGCTGGTTGTAGCGGCACCTACTCATCTTTGGATTGCATCCACCATCTCTCTTCACAGTATGTGTATGTGTATGTGTATGCGTATGTGTATGCGTATGTGTATGTGTATGTGTATGTGTATGTGTATGTGTATGCGTATGTGTATGCGTATGTGTATGTGTATGTGTATGTGTATGGGTATGGGTATGTGTATGTGTATGTGTATGTGTATGTGTATGTGTATGTGTATGTGTATGTGTATGTGTATGTGTATGTGTATGTGTATGTGTATGTGTATGTGTATGTGTATGTGTATGTGTATGTGTATGTGTATGTGTATGTGTATGTGTATGTGTATGTGTATGTGTATGTGTATGTGTATGTGTATGTGTATGTGTATGTGTATGTGTATGTGTATGTGTATGTGTATGTGTATGTGTATGTGTATGTGTATGTGTATGTGTATGTGTATGTGTATGTGTATGTGTATGTGTATGTGTATGTGTATGTGTATGTGTATGTGTATGTGTATGTGTATGTGTATGTGTATGTGTATGTGTATGTGTATGTGTATGTGTATGTGTATGTGTATGTGTATGTGTATGTGTATGTGTATGTGTATGTGTATGTGTATGTGTATGTGTATGTGTATGTGTATGTGTATGTGTATGTGTATGTGTATGTGTATGTGTATGTGTATGTGTATGTGTATGTGTATGTGTATGTGTATGTGTATGTGTAGGTGTATGTGTATGTGTATGCGTATGTGTACGGTATGTGTATGTGTGTGTATGCATATGTGTGTGTATGTGTATTTGTGTATATGTGTGTATGTATGTGTGTGTATTTGTTTGTATGTATGTATGTGTGTATATGTGTGTATATGTGTGTATGTATGTGTGTATGTATATGTGTGTATGTATGTGTGTATATGTGTATATATGTATGAATATGTGTGTGTATGTGTATGTGTATATGTGTGTATGTATGTGTGTGTATATGTGTGTGTGTATACATGTGTGTATGTATATGTGTGTGTATATGTGTATATACATGTATATGTGTGTGCATATGTGTATATATGTGTATGTATGTGTATGTATATGTGTGTATGTATATGTGTGTATGTGTGTGTATGTGTGTGTATGTATGTGGTGTATATGTGTGTGTATATATGTCTATGTATATGTGTGTATATATGTGTGTGTATATGTGTGTATGTGTGTGTATATGTGTGTATGTGTGTGTATATGTGTGTAAGTGTGTGCATGTGTATGTTTGTGTATATGTGTGTATGTATGTGTGTGTATGTGTGTGTATGTATGTGTGTGTATATTTGTGTATGTATATGTGTGTGTATGTGTGTGTATGTGTGTGTATATGTGTGTATGTATGTGTGTGTATATATGTGTGTGTGTATATGTGTGTGTGTATATATGTGTGTGTATATGTGTGTATGTATGTGTGTGTATATGTGTGTGTATATGTCTATATGTATGTGTGTATATGTGTATATATATGTATATGTGTGTGTATATGTGTATGTGTGTATGTGTGTATGTATATGTGTGTACATATGTGTGTGTATATGTGTGTGTATATATGTGTATGTATATGTGTGTATATATGTGTGTGTATATGTGTGTATGTGTGTGTATATATGTGTATGTTTGTGTATATGTATGTATGCATGTGTGTGTGTTTATGTGTGTATAGGTGTATATATGTGTTTATGTGTGTGTTTATGTGTGTGTTTATGTGTGTGTTTATGTGTGTGTTTATGTGTGTGTTTATGTGTGTGTTTATGTGTGTGTTTATGTGTGTATGTTTGTGTATATGTATGTATGTATGTATGTGTGTGTGGTTATGTGTGTATGTATATGCATGTATGTATGTGTGTATATGTGTATATATGTGTATGTATGTGTGTGTATGCATATGTGTGTATGTATGTGCATGTGTGTATGCATATGTGTGTGTGTATATGTGTGTGTACCTTGGTCACTTTCTCGCTCTTCGCTCTTCGCTCTTCACTCTTTGGTCACTCGTTCGTTCGCAAAGCTTGATTCCAACACAAATGTGCCAAGATAAAGATTTTTTTTTTTTCAATTCCTCCACCATCGCTTAGGCGGAACCAAAGCATCGCAGATAGTTTGCCTGCATCGTTAAGCTTCGACGCTCTTAACGATGCTAAGCATCGCATATGCGATGGCCTCGATTTATTTTTTTGGTTTTTTTTCTAGGACATCATTTATGCGATGCTTTTTAAAAAGAAATGTTGCATAAGCAATGATGCCCACTGTTTTTTTCAATCGAGGGCATCTATGCCCTCATTATTCTTGTAGTGGTAGGACTTTCACACTATGAGATGCCTTATATGTGTCAAGGATAAATAAAAATCTATTACTAGTTTGAGCATTAGCCAATATTGGTTTGGTTGTTGAATTTATTGATGACAAATGTATAGGTCATGATCTATTGAATGATGATGTTATTAAGTCTCATCATAGAGACTAGAGGCAGCCATAGCATAGCAAACTAATGCAAAAGAGGCACTATAAGAGCGTAACCAAGTACGATATGGCTAATGTCCATCTAATTTTCTATCATGCAAAGTCTGCACCAGCCATTTTGGCATAGTTTTTGACTCCTCAATATCAGCTCTCTCATCAACAAGTGCATCATGTAAATCTGCATCAGAAATGGAATGATCTACATCATCACATGAAACCTGTAAAGGCTGAAAAGTTGCCTCATTAGGACCAACACTAGACTGTCCACAAAACATCAAGGCTAACCAGAATGCATTTACTCTGTGGATGATACAGATGATAGCCTTTACTTTCAGAATTGTACCCAACAAAAATACATTTTACTGCTTTATCATCCAATTTTCTGTGATGTTGTTCAGGCACTAATGCATATGCTAGACAACCAAAAAACACGCAGATGAGCAACAGATGGCTTGCAACCATGCCAAGCCTCATATGGAGTGATAGACTGCAGCACTTTAGTGGGACACCTGTTAAGTACATATGTTGCACACATAATAGCCTCAAGCCAAAAACTATGTGGTAAAGCTTGACTCTTGACCATACACCTCGCCATCTCCATGAGTGATATGTTCTTCCATTCAGCAACTCCATTTTGTTGAGGTGTATACGGCACTTTACACGGATGTTTTATCACACGTTCAGCTAGAAATGCATTAAAGTCAGAATACATATATTCCCCCCTCCATGCAAATGGAGGGTGTCCATTTTACATGTTGACAGATTTTCAACCAAAACCAGAAATTGTTTGAAGCACATAAACACTTTGGACTTTGCTTTCAATGGATATACCCATGCATGCCTGGAGAAATCATCAATGAAAGTCACGAAGTAAAGATAATTTCCAAAAGCGGGATTCTGCATAGGACCACAAACGTCACTATGAACAAGCTCCAATTTCTGCATAGCTCGAACTGAACCATCTTTTGGAAATGAGGAGCGCTTCATTTTGCCCAAAATACAGCCTTCACATGCATGTTTCCCTGTTGCCTCAAGTTTGGGCAAAGAGGACACCATTTCAGATTTTTGTAGGCATACCAAACTAGTAAAATTTAGATGACCAAAGTGTGCATGCCAAAGCTTTGCATCTCACATAGTCTGAGAATTATGTACTGCACATGCTAAATCATTCACAGATTTTTCATAATCTATGAGCTTATACAACCCACGAGATAAAATGCCAGAAGCAATAATCATGTTGCAGTTTGACAGATCATGAACTGTACATCAACAAATTTCACAACCAAGCCAATCTTGGCTAAAGCTGAAACTGATAACAGATTCTTCGTGATCCCTGGCACAAATAAAGCATTTGAAAAAGTGAAAGAACTACCATCAGCAGTAGTCAAAATGATCTTACCAACTTCCATGATAGGATAAGAGGAGTTCTTGGCACATATAGGGGCCGGCTTCAGTGAAGAGAAGAAACTACGCTGCGAGGTGATATGTTTGGTCGCCCCACTATCAAAGTACCAAACATCTGAGTATTTTGCAGACATGCACTCCTCATGAGAAAGATGGGTCAAAACTGCAAATAGTAGTAAACACCCATTCTTCATCCTACACAAGATTAGCTGTTGGCAGTAGTCAAGGAACTAAAGGAGTCACAAGACAAGGAAGTCTACGTAGGGAGTCGGAACGAAGAGAAAGCACAAGCAGACACAGTAGTCAAAGAAGATCTAGCAAGTAGGCCATTTCAATTTTTCAGGCATCAAAGAGTTGGGCACACAAGAAGAAGGAGCAAGTAGGGAGCTCCAGGAAATGTATGTCAAAATGTTAGAAGAAATCCCTACAAAAATAGTGATTTTCATCACTAAAAACCATTGTAAATACCATTTCATATTTTTGTAGCTCCATTTTGTGCAAGCCAAGGAGTCCTTGAGCTTGAGGAGCTTTAGAAGTACCTACCTATCAGTTTTCACATTTTTTAGACTCCGTTTGAACCTCCAAATAGGGTAGAGAACCTAATTTTTAACTAGGCCAGACACTAGGTCTAGACAAGGCCAAAACCTAGTCAAAAACTATAAATAGAGCTAGAGAGCTCATTTTTGGGAGGAGCTTGTAATTGATTTGAACTTGTATGAGCTTTTTGAAAGTAATCTAAAGAACTCCATTGCTTCTCACTCTTTGTCTTGCCTTGTGTGCGCGTGTGTGTATGTGTGTGCATGTTAGTGTGCTTCGCACTCACGCACTTGTGCCTTCACTTGCTCGAGGTCATCATACCACCCTCACGTCTTCCCGGATTGACATTAAAGGAGGTGCTACTCATCACTGAGCTACACCAAATTTTGGCGCCGTTGCCGGGGATTGAGCTTTGAGGACGAGCGTGTGATGGTAAGACGTAGAGTTGATGTGTTGGAGTTATAGGTATTTTCTTCACCTTTTTCCTATTTTCTCTTGTTTTCTCATCACCACCATCATCCTCACCATCTCCCACATTCTCCATCATCGCGAAAAAAATTTCAGTTTTTGGTCATATCACCCCACCCATACCATTCCCCTCATTTCACTTGTGAGAGAGAGCGAGAGAGCGTTTGTGTGCTTGTGATTTTCTGTTTTTTTGAGAGAAAAGGAATCAGCATCCCCAACAGCTGCACTAGCTCCAGCAGGTAAAAAATTTGACTGTGCAGGTCCCGAGGCGTTGACCTCTGTCAATCGCGACCGACAGAAAAAATGATCTTTTTGCTAAACAAAGTGCATAACCATAATCTACAGGCCTAGAGCTTCCCAAATGTGTGTTTAAAATTTTAAAATTCCTCAGATTTCTATCAATCGCGATCGCTCTGTCAATCACGATCGACAAACCACGACGGACACATGCCGACGGCTCTGTCAATCGCGATCGACACATCAATCGTGACCGACAGAGTCAATGACCGACTGACCACGACTGACAGAACCTACGCGTGACACGTGTCAATCGCGATTGAGCCATCAATCGCGATCGACCAGTCAATCGTGATTGACAGCCCCGACGGACCTGTCAATCGCGACCGACCCAGTCAACGATTGCTTGACCACGACCGACAGACCTTCGCGACGGACCTGACAATCGTGATCGACCCATCAATCGCGACCGACAGAGTCAACGACTGTTTGACCACGACCGACTGAACACTCGCGACAGACCTGTCAATCGCGATCGAGCCATCAATCGCGACTGACAGAGTCCACGATCCTTTGACCATGACTGATTGAATTTTTGGGCCACGTGTCAATTGCGATTGACCCATCAATCGCGACTGTCAGCCACGACGGACCTGTCAATCGCGACTGACACGTCGATCGCGATTGACCTATCAATCGCGACTGACAGAGCTTGCGAACGCGATAGATGGGCAAATTTGGCCAATTTTTTAGGGCAAAAAATAGTGGTCTAATTTTTTGGCAAATTGTGGGGAACTTTTAAGGGTTAGTAGAGCATTGTGAGGCCTATACCCATAGCATTTCGAGAAGTCCTGTCTGCCTGCTAACCTGTTTAAAATCCTGATTTGGCCCAAAACCCTGAGTGGACATAACCTCCTCATACGAAATCCGATTGCGGTGATTTCTGTTTTGTGGAAAGCTCGTGGGGAGTACAACCAAAACTTCCACTGGTTACGGTAGAATTAATGTCAGGATTATTAGATAGGGTAATTTGAAGTGACCATATCCCGGGGTAGGAAAACTAAGTTTCCCTTGGGATTGTTTTTCATAAAGACAAAAGGCAATTGGGTCTGTGAATTACATGCATGAAAGTGATCTGTTTGTCAACTGAATTCAATTCTTGAGCTAATTGTGGACTTTTTCAGGTTCTTTGAGAGCATCGAAGGGTACTCGAAGCAAGAGTAGGTGCAAGCTTGGGAACACGCTTCCTGGGCATACAAGGGCAACCGAGGGAAGAACCTTAAGGTTGGAAATTCTCAACACCCTCTTTCAATCCCTAGCATAGGCTAAGTACGGATAGAGGTCTTGATTAATTAGGGACACGTTAAGAACGACCAAGTCCAAGAACTCTAATCACTCAAGTGCAAGTGTTAGGAGAATTACAATTGCGAAACAACCTAAGGGAAAAGAACTTAAATTGAGCGACCACACTCAAAGTACGATAAAATTCAAGTGTTCCTTGTGACGAAGATTAATTGGACAAGAAGTGACACCCTAAGGGCAATTAAAAAAGAACAAGTGATTAATACAAAAGAACTTAGCAACGCAAAGTGTACTTGGGAAAATTTGAGAATATTCAATTGGGCTTATGAACCTTAGATCAGGACGACACCTAGGGAGAGATAGACAAAGTCTTAGATCTTCAGAGGCTAGTGTCAATCATACTGCTAGGTCTTGGGCCCAGCAGTTGAGCCATCATTCGTATTACCCTAGCTCTGAGACTAGTGAGTCTGAGATGTCCCATGGTATGGAGAGACCTACAGGAAGCTCTGGAGTGCCATATTTACATAGGGTAGAAGGCCCTTACAAGACGCAACTCGAATACCTTAGGACCAACCGATTAGGTGCTCGCATCTATGAGGACGGCCTAGGAAGATCTGTGGTCCAGATCAAAAACCCTGACCAATCCATTGGACTAGAACATCCAGCTGTCAAGTTTGAAAATGGAGCATACTTGGACAAAGAAGGGACAATATATGTAGTCACCAGTCATCCAGATAGGACAAATGAATCTGGGAATATGATCTCAGAAGCGGATTTAGGTGACCTGGAGCAAGGAAACATGGGTGTAGAACCTAGAACCCCCCGAGGCAAATCTGTTCTCACTAGGATTATCACACCAGAGTGGATTCCCCAAGATAATAAAAGCATAGATCTACTCCTGAGCCGAGAGACTGATGAAGCCTTTTGGAGGTATAGATCTAATCAGCCGAATGAGGTAGGAACAATCATGATATATGAGTTCAAAGATCCTGATAGTCCAGGCAGAGTGACCTACTTGGATCATGCTTCAGAGAGGGTCTTTGTGGTTACCGAAAATGATAGGCATGCTTACACTTGGAAAGGTGAATTTATTTTCCCTCAACCAAGATCGAATGTGTCCTTTGGTCACCAAGGAGCTGGAACCTCCCACACTCATGGAACTCAAAGAGACAGACATAGAGATAGACCGGAGGTAAGCTTTGCCAACCCAGTGGGAAGAGACAGAACGAGAACGGAAACAAATAGAGTGAAACCTGAGGGACTTAGAGCCCCAAGAAACCAAAGGAATGCTGATGATTTCCCTCTGCCAAGGCCTAGGGAACACACCAGGATTTTGAGACCGACTCAGTTAGTTAAGTCCATGAAGAATTACTTCGATGGCACAGGAGACCCATATGATCATGTGGCCGAGTTTAGGCAAGTCTTGAGAGCTGAACAAGTTGAGGACCTATTCATGCAATATAATGCCTTTGGTCTAACACTTAGGAACACAGCCCTTACATGGTTTCAACCATTGAATGAGAGACAGTTCAGGAGCATAGACCAACTTTTAGAGGCTTTCATCACTGAATTCTCTAAAAGTGGCATAAGGCATAATACTTCCTCATTGATACACAGCTTCAAGCAGACCCCTCAAGAGACCGTGAGACTTGCAGGAAGAAGGTTTAGGCAATATCTTGAGAGATGCCCTGTTCTTGAGTTACCCACACCTGCCAGCAAGTGGCTTTATTCTTGGATGGATTGCTAAGTACAAAGTTGCGATCCTATGTGTACTTGAAGGACCCTAGGACCATAGAAGAGTGTGTACGCATGTGCATCGACATCGAGGATAACCTGGGGGAGGAACTAGAGCTTTCAAAAATCTACAAAGATTCTGATAGTGCTTCTAGCCTCTCTTCCTCACAATCCACATCAATTGAGGAACTCGCTGAGAAAGTAGCTCAAAAGCTAGGTGTCACTAGCAAACAAATCCCAAGGTTTGCCCCAGTAAAGAGGTGCTACACTTGCTGTGGTGACCATATGGCGAACGTATGTCCCATCATGGCTCAACCCCAAGTGAACCCTAGCAGCCAATATTGCACCATAGAACGGAGATACACAAATCACACAGCACAAGACTGCCCACACAATAAGCAAGCAGTTAGGCAAACCTACCCTCAGCCCTATCCACAACAGGGAAGATACCAGAACCAGTACCCTCCACAACAATATGGTAGACGGCAGCAATCCTATCAACAACCCTACCAAAACCAACAAAGGCCACAACCTGTGTTAGCTCAACAACCTCCAACCCCCGCTAATGTGATTCCTGTAAAGTATGCAGCTGCAGAAGAGAATTTGAATAGGGCTATAGTGCCAGTAACACCATTGCTTTCAGAAAGTGATCCTAGTGACCATAGCTTTGATTCTACACATATTGATAGTCCCCAGGCTTACTACATGCAATCTCCTGAACATGGCGAGTCCTACTACAGTGAAGAACCAAGTGAACCTAGTTGGGAGCCAGAGTACACAAATATAATGTACACAAACCCTAACTCTAGACCCCAACCTAGGCAGGTACGACCTCCATTCCCTAGAGGACCATGCTACAGATGTCAGGGAGATCACCTCATTCGTGATTGCCCCTTACCTCCACCTACACAACCCTAGTCAGTGACAATTCAAGGCTTTTGCCAAGATTGTGGAAAGGAGCATCTCTTACGAGACTGCCCAAAGAATCCTAATAATATGCCAAAAATAACTCCAATTAACGTTATTGGGTTAGTTGTAGACTCAACAGGAAGTGTCACTTCCACTGCACCAGTGCAAGTGGTCACTAGGGCCCAGGCTTTGCAACAGAACCCAGGAATAGGTCAAGAGAAGAGTGCAGAGGTTAGTGAAACCGAGAGCATAGCCAAGAAACGATCGAGAGCCTGGAGGGATAGTCGAGAAAGAATGAAAAGACAATGGTCTAAAAAGATGAGCGACTTAGAAGAAAGCATAAGAGAAACAAAAGCCAAAATTGTTGAACTCACCTCTCAAACAAACTCTCACATACCACCACCACCCTCATTTTCATCACCATCTAACCCACCATCTATCCACCTACCTCAGATCATCCCACCAACCCCTAGAGTAGGATCAGTATTAGCTGACCCCACTCCTGAAGACATAGACATGATGCTTAAGGCATATCAGGTCAGAATCCAAGAAGGGCCAAATGTGACGGAGCATAACAAGTGCTACCCCAGAGCTGACCTAGAGATAGAAAGAACCAAGCTTTGTGCAAAAATGGTCGCATTGGCTCAGACCATGTTTGAAGCCAGTCGTCTCTTCAACTACTCTGGCTCAGCTAAGACACAATTGCACTTGGATGGACTCCTAGAGAAGTTAGAGAGCATAATTGCAAGATCTGCCAAGGAAGAAAAAAATCAAGGAAGAGATGAGACAAGCAAAAGAATAAGCCTTTCCCCACAGGAAGCTTTTGTGCCCAATTCCACTGAACCAGACACCTCCTCTTCTATGAATAGGTACACACCAGAATTCCTATGAGAGATTCAAGAAGACAAATGGGCTAAAGAAAGTGAAGTCCCTCCTCCCATTGAACTTGTGGATGACGCACATGATCAATTCCCACAAGATATTCCCTCTATTTATGGAGAGCAGGAGAGCACCCAGTTTCAAGAGAGATTAGACTTTGAGTCTAATTCTTTACATGAATTACCCCACTTCACAGGCCCATGGGAAGCCAAGTCGACCTGTATGAGAGCACCCATAGTCATGGTAAGAAACGAAGACTCAGTCATACCTAGGAATACGGAGGTAGTGAAAAACACTAAAGTGCAGTGCAACCTCACTTTAGAAGAGCTACTCAAAGTTAGGCCATAGTTATGGAAACATGTAGCCAAACAAGTACCAGAGATAGCAAAACCTCGTTCCCATGTAGGTTCTCATAGGACAGTGCCAGAAATTCCTCCAGACAAGATAGGAGATATGAGTGAAGGTGAAGAAGGAAACACCTATCTTCCCATTACCCATCAGGGGTACACAACTAAGACGATTCTAGACTCAGGTGCAGGAGTTGCTATTGCTACCACTTCCCTATGGAAGCGGTGGGGCAAGCCAGCACTCAGGCCCACGAGGATGAAATTGCAAATGGCTGATGGTCACATAGAAAGACCCTTAGGCTTGCTGGAGGAAATAACTCTCACTACATGTGGTGTAGAGTTTGAGCACACGTTTGCTATCTATGATTTTAGCAAGAACCATGCCTATGAGATGATTTTGGGAAGACCATTTATGCGACAGTTGCAAGTAGTACAGGATTGGGGAACCAATTCCTTGTATTTGCAACACCTAGGTGTCACGACCAAGGTTAATTCAAAGATTACTCTCATAGAGATGTCCCTCCTATCCAATGGAATCCTATTCATAGAGTTAAAGATGATACAGAGTCTGTGCACTCCATAGGATCAGGATCCTCATGGATGCATGAAGACACTCACTTATGGATGTGTAAAGTGGCAGTAGAAGAGGAGAAGAGAGAAAAAGCCAGAGACGTAGGTGCAAAAGAGACACACAGATCAATTCAAGACCCAGCCTATGCACCTGTAGTGTTCCTTGACGAAGAATTTGAGCCCCACGGCTGGGCAGAAATCCTAGCAACCATGGATGTAGCCATCAATGAAGAACAATGGACACCACACTGTGATGAGGATGGCTATGACATTTCAGTTTTCTCCATAGAGCCAATCACGGGAGATGCAGTTTTAGAAGAGTGTGAACCTAGTCCTGATGCATTTGAGGATGCAAGTGACTCCGATCTAGAGTCAATCATTATGGACCCACCTTTTGCATCAGATGAAGAATACTTCTATGAAGTAGAATTTCAACCCCAGAGACATGGAGAGCATACAAATGATGTAAGGTTAGCCACACAAGTGACCCCTAAGGATGAAGGAAAGAAAAGAAAGAAGAGAGAAGTCACACCAGAAGAGGAAGAATCCTTGTTTGAGGTCCCTGAAAACTTTAAAAAGTATGAGATAGACGATAGAAGAGTCATGGTAAGAATGCCAAAACGCGAGGCACAATCAGGAGAGGCCTACGATAACAAAGAAACCACCAAGAAAATAGTGGTAGCCATGGAAGAAGGAGAGGAGAGATGCACATACATAGGCCATGACCTAACAGAGGAAGAAGAGCATGCGTTAATAGCCTTGCTAAGAGAATACAGAGATGTATTCGCTTGGAGTTACAAGGATTTGAAAGGTGTAGACCCAAACATATGCTCACACACTATCCCCATAACCTCAGATGCTAAACCTTCTAAGCAAAATCCATACACATACAATGATAATTATGCTGCGAAGATCAAAGAAGAGATAGATCGTCTGGTAGAAGCTAGATTTATCTATGAAATTGAGCACACTGAGTGGGTATCCCCCATTGTAGTGGTGCCCAAGAAGAATGGAAAGCTACATGTATGCATTAACTTGAAGAAGGTTAATGCAGCCACAATTCGAGATAACTATCCGCTTCCTATCACAAAACATCTCTTAGAAAGAGTAGCAGGCAAGGAAGTGTACAGCTTCCTTGATGGATTTTCGGGCTACAATCAAGTAGCCATAGCTCCAGAATATCAGCATAAGACAGCTTTTGCCACAGAGTGGGGCATATTCGCTTTTCGGGTAATGCCATTCGGGCTGACCAATGCCCCTGCAACCTTCCAAAGATTGATGTGTCATGTGTTTAGAGAATTCCTGAGGAAGAATTTAGAGGTCTATGTTGATGATCTCTGTGCTCATTCCAACATTAGACAGACACATATACCAGAACTCAGGCAAATCTTTGACAAATGTAGAGAGTATCAAGTCTGCTTGAACCCAGAAAAGTGTGTTTTCATGGTCAGGCAAGGCAAGATGCTAGGACACATAGTGTCAAAGAATGGCATATCCACCGATGAAGAGAAAGTAAGAGCCATAGTCGAGTTACCTAGGCCAAAGAATGTCAAGGAAGTACAAGCTTTCATGGGGCATTGTGGTTATTACCGACGGTTTATACATATGTATGCCATCATAGCAAAGCCTCTGTATGGACTTTTGACTAACTTTGAGTGGACTGATGAATGTGAAAAATCCTTCAATGAGCTTAAAAGAAGATTGTGTTCAGCACCAATCTTGACCACACCGGATTGGAATAAGCCCTTCCATGTTCATGTGGATGCATCCAATTATGCTATTGGATGTGTACTTGCACAACCTACGGGCGAAGGAAATATGGATCTTCCAATTGCCTATGCTAGTAGACAGTTGAATGTGGCTGAACGAAACTATACCACCACTGAACGAGAGGGATTAGGCATGGTGTATGCGGTTAAGAAGTTTAGACACTATTTGCTTGCAAATAAGTTTAAATTTTTTACTGATCATCAAGCACTGTTGTACTTGGTAAACAAACCTTGCAATACCGGTAGATTAGTAAGATGGTTTCTCTTGCTAATGGAATACGACTTTGAGTTTGTGGTGAGGAAAGGGAAGACCCACTTGAGAGCAGACCATCTCTCTAGGCTCACATCGGGAGAAGCCCCACAAGGAGTATCAGATGACCTTCCTGATGCTTACTTGTTTAATTTGGAAGTTGTACCTCAGTGGGCTAAGCCATTAGTGCCAGTACTGACCTACGGGCCTAATCACCCAGTCATAAACACTCAAGATAGAGAGGTAGTAAAAGCCCAGAAGTACCATATCATGGCAGGAAGTATGTACAAATAGACAGATCATGGGATATTGGCTTGTTGTGTGGAAGAGGATGAGTACGCTAAATGGTTGCAGTTGGCACATGTAGGTGCATTAGAGCAACACTACTCAAAACAATGAACCCTACAGACACTAAGGAGACTCGGAGTGCATTGGCCTACTATGGAAGCTGATGTATATAAGATGTGTAAAGAATGCCCAATCTGTTGCACTAAATCACCTGTGGAACATGCCACTCTTTATCAAGTGTCCATAGTGCCAGATTGGAGTGAACCATTAGTAGCCTTCTTGAGGACGAAAACATTCCCTCTAGATATGACCCTGACGAGACAAAGAAGTCTAGAACAAGAAGCCCTAGATTACTCACTCATTGGTGATAATCTATACAAGCGTGGTAAAGATGGCTACCTGAGACTATGTGTCCATGAGAGTGAATATCTCAAGATCTTGGAAACTGCTCACCAAGGTGTAGCAGGAGGACACTTTGGACCAGATCGGGTGATCAAGGCAATACTATTTGCGGGCTTGTGGTGGCCGACCCTTCACATGGATGCACATACCTGTGTGAAACGGTGTGATGTTTGTCAGAGAACTCAGTATCCTATACGCAAGGATGAGATGCCACTGAAACCTATGATGGGTGGACGTGCATTCTCTAAGTGGGGAATAGACTTCGTAGGTCCTATTAATCCCCTAGCTAAGGGTTCACATGCTGAATACATCATTGTTGCCACAGACTATCTAACAAAGTGGGTAGAGGTAAAAGCTACGACAAAGAACGATGCTCAGACAACTGCTAAGTTCCTATTTGAGAATGTGTTCACAAGATACGGGCTACCTATAGAGCTGGTAAGTGATAGAGGGACTCACTTCTTGAATGAAGTTATTGAAAATCTCCTCCAAGAATTCTTGGTAGTACATAAGAAGTCTGCCCCCTATCACCCACAAGCTAATGGCCAGGCCGAAAGCACAAACAAGATTCTATGCAATGTGCTTACCAAATTGGTGAATAATAAACGCTCTGATTGGGACAAACAGCTACACCATGCTGTTTGGGCATACCGAGTGGCCTATAAAACGGTACTCCAAGCCACACCCTTTCAGATGGTATTTGGCCAAAATGTTGTGCTACCTTTGGACTTCTTGATTCCCACATTGAGAATAGCACAGGAGCATGAGTGGACGGGCCATGAACTCTCTTCGAGAATTTTTTACCTTGAACGATTAGGTGAAACCAAACTAAGAGCTACAGCAGGAATATATGCAGCTAAGAAATGACAGAAGGCGTACTTTGATGCTCATGTGAAGGATAAAGGATTGAAAGCAGGGGACCTAGTTTTAGTCTACACCTTGAAGCACACATGCAAGAAAATTAGAGAAACATGGCTATGGACCTATGATCATAAATAGGATCTCAACAAGTGGAGCAGTACAACTAGCCACCTTAGAAGGTGATATTCTTCCGAGCTACATCAGCGGGTGCAGAGTCAAGTTGTATCAGGAACCTCTCACAGAAGAAATGCTAAGTCGACTCAACACTGCTAAGAAACGCAAAGAAGAAGAAAAACAAGTTCGAGAAGAAGCTCAAGCAGAAGCTTTAGAACGCATCAGAAGGATGAAGTTGAGACGGCAGGGTAGGGATCAACCTAGGATAGGTGCCTATGAGGATCCAGGATATCATGTTGCAATGTGTGAAGTCTCAGGAATAAGTTCCCAAAGAATAATCGATCGACGTCCTTTTGTGACCTTAGAGATAGGACAAGGAGTTAGTGCAAAAATTGTGCGAGCATTGATTGACTCAGGTGCAGCCACTAGTGCCGTTAAACTCTCTTACTGTCAAGAATTGAAGTTAAAAGTCAATCCTATAGAAGCTTATCTCATAGGATTGGGAGGTGTGGAAACCCCTTGCATGGGCGAGGTGGAACTTCATCTCTCCATTCAAGATGTTCCAATGACAGTTAAGGTACTAGTGTGTCAAGATGAGGATCTCACTGAGCCTCTGGTCTTGGGTCAAGACTGGATCTATGACCATGCAGTCAACTTAAACCTAAGAAGTGGACTTCTTCAGGTATGGGTAAATCAGAGTCGAATTACAGTTGAGTTAGATAATGGAGCACTCAAGGAACTAGGAAAGGCACAGACTCCTGGTCCTTCCAGGGGTACACATGAAGTTGACCATGCTGTTCTTGTCCAAAGCTATGTGATGCATAGGAATGGTGATCTCAATAAAGGAGTCAAGGACTCAACGGAACTCCCTTCTTTTCCAAAGGCCAGAGGGAGGCAGCAACCACAAGCAGATCAATTACTGAAGACTACCTATGCTGGAGGCCAAAAGAACGTGCGAAGCAGAATGACTCAGCCATTGAAACAATTGTGGGTGCGAAAAGGCGAGCGGCTATTACAGTCAAGCGACAACAATCATCTCAACTTCCTATTAGTAATCAACGACATGATACTAATAAGAAGACTTCCAAAACTTCTTTTGAGAAAGTGAAATCTATCTAGGTGCCCAAGAAGTCGATGAAGGCTGGCCCACAATCAAGACAAATTTGGGTGCCTAAGGCTTGCTTGCGGGCTCAACTAGTCCCGCACGAATCACATCATACACGATAGGGTTCACTCACTCAAGGAGCCGTTACCCACTCTTGTTTAATACGCACGAACACACAGTCGCCCAGAAGCACGCATAGACTCACTTGTAAATGGGTCCCAAAAACGCCTCATTCCCAAGCAGACATACTCATAAAGCCCTCCAGAGTCTCCACTAAACCAAAACCGAAAGCCATCCATTGTGTTTGGTAGCCTAAAACTTGTAATAAAACCCCCAAACCCCATGTGTAAATTCATCCTCACTTGCTAACTACATCACTCATACACTGCATCTTTCCATCTAGCTCGTAGAACTATCCATTCATTAACTACACACACAATCATCGAGCACTCACTGACCCTCTAACCCATTACTCACCTCATGATAATGTTGTAACGGAGACAAAAAAGTGTTCTATATTGTCCATTACAATATTAACGCATGATCTATATTCTCACAGAACCAGCAAGCAAGCAATAACAATGGCAGAAGCAAGAGGCACCAGTTCCCAGGAAGGGTCTAGCGCACAAATTGTGGACATTGAAACCCTCCTCCTGGAACCACCACTCACCAAGAGGCCTCAAGAACTTCAAGCGGTGCATGTTCTCCCTATTCAGGACCCTCCTCAGGGACACACTTCTCAAGTGGGGAAACACGCTCATTGGTTTAGTGATGTCGCAAGGCCATTTGGTGATGGCACCTACTTTTGGGAAGCGAAAATTGAGTTCAATGGCAAATGGGGACGCTACCATTTCTTCACTTGCGAATTTGAGAACTATCAGAATGCAGAAGTAATGCGATCGGTTTGGACCAAAGCTTGATTGGATAGCTATTTCAGAGCACATTTGCCTAAGCCAGATTTCCTACGTTGCTCCTATTTTATCAGTACCATCACCACTAGCAAGGCCAAGGGAGGCGATAGTACTTTTGTGCTACCCTCACTATTGCCAGGCCACGAACTCAAGAGATTCAAACTGACCCTCAATTTGGTACGGGCAGCATTGAACATGCAAGGAATGCATATTCCCACTGAGAAAGAAACAATGGTTTCAGGTAGGATGAAGCATAAGGATCTCAACAAATTGAAGGACATGGTAGCAATGACACCTACCATTGCTCTACACCTACGAACTATTATGCAACATTTTGCTTTTCCCGCTCAAGAACGATTCACTATGCCACCAAAAAAGATATGGTTCAGCTTGTACTTGGCGGAGACAGAGAATCTCACCATCAACATGCCGCACTGGATCATCGATCAAATACACCTAGCCCATCAACGGTGGAATAAGAAACAGAAAAATGTACTTCATGGATGTTGTGCTCTGTTGAGCCCGGCAAAGTCAAGATCACAGTTAAATTCAAAGGTCAATTGTTCATAAAAAGAGGACTTTTAATTGTTCATAGACAAGAGGTATTAAATTTGGTGCAGAAGTATTGTCTAATTCCCTTAAGGTCAAAGGGTGTTTTAAAGTAATGTGGAGGGTCCAAGAGAACCCCTCTTGGGTACAAAAGTGACGAATTAAAAGGGAAAAGGTAAAGGTACGTGAGGCGGCCGGTATGCACATATGGGAATATGGCCACCCAATCAAAATTTTGCTTTTTGGTCTAAAGTCACTACAGGACAAAGGAGCGGGTCGTTGGCCGCCACCTAAAAAGACAATCTTGGGACATCAAAGGAAGCCCAAGAGTCTATTGCAGTTAGAGGTCACGGGACCGACGCATTCAAAAAAAGAGGGGCAAAGGTTATTCTTGGACACATTGAGAGTAAGCAGAGAGAGGAGTTCAAGTAGAAGCAAGAAAAGAAGTGAAGAGTCACCAGTGTGCGACAACACAGAGAGTTGGAAGTGAAGAGTACAAGAAGAGTGGCAAAGGAAGAATGCGGGGAGTGAGAAGCTAGACCCCAAGGATCACAAGGTCTCTTGCCGTGATCAGGCCGCAAAGGTATTCATCTCTCCGCTTGGTGGAAGCTTGGTGCAAGGTGTGCACAAAGAGAAGCTTGGAGCAAGTGGAGGATGGGTGCAGAAGAGGCCGGCTCCTGGAAGACTTTGGGATAACAGGTCTTTTGTGATTGAGCATTCCCTGTAATTTGTGCCCCGAAGTATGAACTCGGGTGTGTTAAATAGTGTAATTGTTCTATTGTAATCAAAACTTAAGATTTAAGGTGTGCTTCTACAAGAAGTTGTCAAGATTATTTCCTCCCTGTTCTTTTCTTTTTCTCCTACAAACCCTCAAACTCCTTCTCGTCCAAGAATCCCCAACAAATTTGGCACACCCGATGGGATATCAAAGGAGAATTGAGCATAGGAGAAGATCTATTGCAATTGAAATTGGGAACAATATTCCAGTGTCGACAAAATACTCCAGTGGACTAAGAGGTACATACTTATACCAAGTGTCTCATATTAAGTGGACTATGAACAGCTCATGACCGCAACCCGGTCACAAACCTTGAGGGTCACGTGCAAGCAGACAAGAAGAAAGGCGGTCAGAAGATCAGCGAGTCCACTTTCATCGACTTCATCAGTAGGAAGCATGGCAGGACAGGTAGACCTAGAAACCTTACTCTCCAGATTAAACATAAAATTTCCCTCTTTCAGAGGTTTAGCTCATGAGGATCCAGATGAGCACATTCGAAGATTTCTGCCATTATGCAAGACTAGAGGTCTAATGGGTAGGGAAGATGCCTTTTTGATACTCTTCCCCGCCACATTGGAAGGATTGGCAGACAAGTGGTTTAGCCAGTTTGCTGAAAACCACTTTACCTCTTGGGATTTGATGAAAGAGGCTTTTAAAAATCAGTTCCAGCATGGCAATACTACGGAGATCATTATAGAAGAGCTAGAAAACCTGAGATTGGGTCAAGGAGAAAAGTTTCCGGAGTTTGTGACCAGGGCCAAAGCACTAATGGCTAAACTACCAGATCCACCGCATGATTTCTTTGTCAAGAAGTGGTTAGCCAAACCCCTACCTGTGGTCACCCAATGCAAAATTAAAGAGTTAGTGTTACCTACCGCCTCTGTTGAGGAGTTCATCAATACGGCCACACGCTTGGAACAGATAAGGCACCAATATGATGCAACTTCTTCCCAACCAACCTATGGTACAGAACTGGAGGACCCAGTGATCCAGTTAAGAAGGGAGCTGGAGGGCTTGAAAAGGAATAAGCCTTACACAGAGGAGGAGACTGCTGTGGCTCAACTGAGAAGGGAGATTGAAGCACTCAAGCTCCAAAAAGAGGAAGAGGCCCAAGCAGAAGAATTAGCTCAACTGAGACAAGAATTGCAAGAACTCAAAGGAAGTGGTATCAAGAGTGGACTCTGGTGCTCCATGTGCAGCAAGCAAGGGCACATAGTAAGTGAATGTCCTCTGCTAAACGTGACTTGTCAATTATGCAGGAAAGTTGGCCATGAGGCCCACGAATGCCAACCCAGGGGAATGCTGGCAATGACATTTTGGACACAGGGAGGACCTCTGCCACCAGCAAATGTAATGGAAGCCGCAGCAAACCCAGGTAACAACTATAACCCTAGACCAAGGAATAATTTTGCAAACGGGCCTAGAAGGCCCATCATTTGTTTCAGATGTGGAGAGTGCGGGCACTACCAATCTAGGTGCACTCTCCCAGAGAATGCCCCTCCTTGCAGAAATTGTCCAGAGGCCAGAGATCACTATACAAACTGTTGTCCTAAGAATCAAGCCTCTACATCCGGACCCCATATCAAATGATCTCTGTACACAAGGAGGAAACATTACCTCAGGACAATGAGCCCTCACCGTCTACCAGGGTGGTACAATTAGAAGAACTTGAATCTTATACAGTGCAGACAAGAAGCAAGGGGAAGGCTCAAATGGACGTAAGTCAAGAATCAATGATTAGGGGATTCAACAAAGGAAAAGTTGCAGCTGAAGACAAAGCAACCACAGGTGCAGACCCAAAACAAAAGGGAAACTTCATAGGCACCAGTGATGTCATTGGGCATGCTTTCATCAGGGCTCAGGAAGAGTTGGATAAGTCAAGTGGAACCCATTCCTTTACAGAGTCGGAAGCTTCAAAACTACTCAAGTCTATGAAAAAGGAGGTTAGTATTTTTTATCTAATAAAGATGGATGGAAAATTCAGGTCAGAATTATTGCAGATAATTGATGAGGCTTCTACTACAAGTTTAGTGGCAAAGATTGCTGTTTTACATAAAGGGATGATTATAGGGGAAGCACCCCTTACACATTATAAAAGTCCTCGACTGACAGTATCTATTAAAGGTCATGAATTTCAGGGAGTTATTGTGGATGGTGGTTCTGGCATCAACTTGATGCCTGAACATACAATGGAAAAAATTGGACTCCATCCTTCCAGGCCTGCAAATTTCACCGTTACTCTGGCAGATCAGAGCAAAGTAAGGCCTATCGGAGTGATTCCAAAAGTCCCACTTGAAATACAAGGTAATGTGTTCATACTGGATTTTGTTGTTTTAAGATTGCCCCAGGTGGAAGGAGGATTTCCCCTCTTAATTGGGAGACCATGGTTGAGACACGCAAGTGTCATCCATGATTGGGGCAAGGACACTATGTGGGTACCTAAGAAAGGGCAAGAACTCATGCAGCTTCATTTGGAAGAAGACCCGGATAATCAAGGAAACACTAGCATGATGCAAAAGGTTGGCATTTGCATGGAACCAGAACCAGAAGATCAACCCCACATAGATTTTGAGGAAGAAGAGGATATTCTAAAGTGGCTGCATGCAGGCAACTCTTCTTCTTGTTTTGGAATTTTTCTCAATAATTCTTGCACAACTGAATATTATGATGAAGATGACAAAAAAGTCCAAGTTGATGGATTGGGAGAGCCTATCACGGACCAAAGAAGGGGAAGAAAGACACCCCTCAACTACAACTCAGAGGATGATATCAACTCTACAAATAAGACAGATGCCAAGGCTAAAGGCAAGGTAAAAGACTCGAGTGAAGAATACTCTTTTCCTATTCAAGAAATACCTGCAGGATGGATGCAGGAAAAAGAGGAACACATTGAAATTCAGGAGGCACCTGCTTATGAAGCAATGCACAAAAGACTAGTGGAAGACGACAAGGAAGGAACTGAGCACAAAGAGAATATGGTAGAGAGAGATCCTGTCAAAGAAATACACTTAGATACTCAAAACAATAACAGGCCGGTTTTGGTGGCCACCTGGTTGTGGAACTACCCAAGGCTTCTGGAAAAGGTCAGATCATTTTTGACCTACTACACAGATGTTTTTGCTTGGCATTATAAGGATCTAGAAGGAGTACCACCTAGCTATGGAGAACACAGAATTCCTTTGATAGAAAGAGCAAAGCTGGTGAGAGGGAAAAGTTATCGGTTGAACCCCAAGTATGCTGAAGCTGTCTATTTAGAAATTCAGAAAATGGAAGATGCAGGAATTATCATTCCTGTAGAACATTCGGAGTGGCTATCTCCCATGGTGATCGTGCCAAAGAAAAACACTAACAAGATCAGAATCTGTGTGGATTTTAGGTCATTGAACAAGGTAACGATTCCAGACGGATTTCCAATGTCATTCGCTGAGCAGGTCATAGAAGAAGTCGCTGGTCATTCCATCTATAGCTTCATGGATGGATTCAGTGGTTACAATCAGATATCCATTCACCCTGGGGATAGGGAGAAGACAGCATTCATTACTCCTTGGGGAACTTATGTATATCTGAAGATGCCCTTTGGGTTAAGAAATGCTCCAGCTACCTTCAACCGAACAGTTAATCTTATTTTTGGACCATTGCTACTAGAGTCGTTAAGAATCTTCATGGATGACTTTTCATCTTTTTCAGGTATTCTTAAAGAAACTCCATTGGACTATTTAGAGAAGCACCTGCTTCAATTAAAACAATTTTTTGAGAGGTGTAGAGAAACGAAGTTGAAACTGAATCCAAACAAATGCCATTTTTTGGTGACCGAAGGTACTTTGTTAGGGCATGTGGTATCTTCCAAAGGTATGGCACCTGATCCAGACAAAATCATAGCTATATTAAAATTACCCAGGCCTAAATCTGCAAAGGAGATTCAAAGTTTTCTAGGCCATACAGGATACCACAGTAGATTTATTAAAATGTATGCAGATATAGCCAGACCTTTGGCTAGGCTCACAGGCAAGGAGGTTCCTTTTAAATGGGAAGAAGAGGAGGAAAGAGCATATCAAACACTACGGTCAGGATTAGTGTCTGCTCCCATTTTGATCACACCTAAGTGGTCAAAAATATTTCATTTACATGTGGATGCCAGTGCATATGCAGTTCTAACACAACCTAGTGAAGAATTTAAGATGGACAGACCAATTCAATATGCCAGTAGAATTTTGACTAAGGCTGAAAGAAACTACAGCACTACAGAAAGAGAAGCCTTAGCAATGGTTTTTGCTGTCCAAAAATTTTGGCATTACTTATTGGGAGTAAAATTTGCTATTATAACTGATCACCAACCTCTAAAGTACTTACTCAACAAACCACAAGCCACTGGTAGAATATGGAGGTGGTTATTGTTATTCCAGGAGTTTGATTTCTCGGTCATACATAAACCAGGAAGAGAGAATGTTATGGCGGACCACCTGTCCAGAATAAGTATGAGGGAGCAAGCCAGTGGAATCAATGATGATTTTCTTGATGCTCATCTGTTCGCTGTACAAGCTCAAGGTTGAATGATGATATTAAGCAGTTCATTAAGACTGGTTTGTATCCAGAAAAGGCTAGTGCTGTACAAAGAAAGAGACTGCTAATGAAGAGTAGACCATATACCTTCATTAAAGATAAATTATATAAACAAGGCAAGAATGACAGGGTTAGGAAATGCTTGGAAGAAGACGAACTGAGGGAAGTACTGCACTCTGCACATGAAGGAACAGGTGGTGGGCACCTTCCGGGGCATATCATGAGCCAAAGGATTCTGGATGCTGGGCTATGGTGGCCTACATTATTTAAGGATGCAGATGAATGGAGAAGAACATGTGATGTGTGCCAGCGGTGTGGCCCGAAGCCCACCAAGCAAAGGCATAATCCTTTAATTGTTTCTACTTCTTGGCAACCATTTGAGAAGTGGGGATTAGACTTTGTCGGGCCTATATACCCCATGGCGGTTCCTAAAAGAGAAAAGTACTTACTGATAGCTACCGACTATGCGACAAAATGGGCGGACTGCATTGCACAAACTGTGGCTGATTTCTTATACAGTAACATCATTTGTAGGTTTGGATGTCCACTTGAAATATGTACCGATCAGGGTACTCATTTTGTCAACAAAGTACTGCAAGAAATTTCCAACAAGTATCAAATTTTACATAGGACTTCTTGTGCATACTACCCACGAGCTAATGGTCAAGCCGAATCAACCAACAAAGTATTGATTTCAATGCTACGGAAGGAATGCATGTTACAGCCTACTTCTTGGGGACAGGCTTATCTTGGTACATTATGGGCATACCGATTGGCCTATAAAGAGACGGGTTATTCTCCTTTTCAATTAGTTTATGGCCTGGTTCTCATCGAACCATTTGAGTTCATCAAGGGCTCTATCCGAACGGAAGGAGTTGAGAAAAATGGGATAGAAGTTCCAACACGACTAACTGCTTTGCATAAACTGGAAGAATCAAGGATTTTAGCCTCCAAACAGTTAGAGAAGATTCAGATAAAGAGGAAGGAGACTCATGACAAAAATTTATGGCACAACAACTTGAAGCCTGGCGATTTAGCTCTATTACACAGACCACAATTTTCTACTCAAGCCAAAGGAAAATGGACCCCTCACTGGGAAGGCCCTTTTCGCATTACGAAGATGCTGCAGTGGGGTGCTGTACAATTGGAAACACTCCATGGCGACACCCTACCCTTGGTAAACATTTCCAGACTCAAGGGTTATCATAAAATGTCATAAACATTGCATTTCCATTAATTTTGTTTCCTAGTTGTTTTATATTGTTTTAATAAGTCGTAATAATTAGCCAAATGCTCACGCATTTTTTGGGGCGCCAATTTTGGTTGGCTTTTTTGTTGTTTATTTCATCATAAGCACCCAATTTAATAATTAATGGCTAAATTAAAAATGGGCGCCAATTTTTTGTATGGCTCTTAGTTTTGCTCAATAACTTTCAATAAGGCCCTTTTCTTTGTTTATCTCTTGAATGGATGAGCTTAAAGTTTGCCTCTCCTCTCTTTTGAACACACTTTTATGCTGAACCATTCCTTACGGAGAGGTGCTGGATCATTCCTCCTGGCTATATAATGCGCCTCCTCATTCATTCTGGCTGCCCTCATCGTCATCAAAGCTCAGACTGCAAATCCTTGGGGTCCTTTCCATCAACAGTGCACCCTACGGAGATGCTGAATTTCCCTCAGCTTGGGACCACTTTCCCTTCGCTTGGGACCCCTCTCCCCGCAAGCACCCCGCCCCCTCCATCTCTCCCCCCGACTACCTCCTCCATCCCCACCCCCGCCCCCTCCATCTCTCCCTCCGACTACCCCCTCCACCCCCCTCCATTCCCTCGCAGCGCCCACCCCCGCCCCCTCCATCTCTCACTCTGACTACCCCCTCAACCCCATCCACCCCCCTCCATTCCCTTGCAGCGCCCACCCCCGCCCCCTCCATCTCTTCCCCCGCCTACCCCCTCCACCCCCCCTCCATCCCCCCGCAGCTCCCACTCCCGCCCCCTCCATCTCTCCCCCGCCTACCCCTCCACCTCCCTTCCCGCAAGCGCCCACCCCGCCCCTCCATCTCTCCCCCCGCCTCCTCCCTCCACCCCCCCTCCATCCCCCCGCAGCTCCCACCCCCGCCCCCTCCATCTCTTCCCCCGACTACCCCCTCCACCCCCCCTCCATTCCCTTGCAGCGCCCACCCCCGCCCCTCCATCTATCCCCCCGCCTACTCCCTCCACCCCCCTCCATCCCCCCGCAGCTCCCACCCCTCCATCTCTCCCCCTGCCTACCCCCCCCTCCCCGCAAGCGCCCCCCCCCCCCCTCCATCTCTCCCCCCGAATACCCCCTCCACCCCCCCTCCATCCCCTCACAGCAGCCACCCCCGCCCCTCCATCTCTCCCTCCGCCTACCCCCTTCCCCCCCCTCCATCCCTACCCGCACGCAACCCCACCCCCTCTATCTCTCCCCCCCACTACCTCCTACATTCCCCACCATACCTCGCAGCGCCCACCCCGCCCCCTCCCTCTCTCCCTCCGACTACCCTCCAACCCCCCCTCCATTCCCTCGCAGCGCCCACCCCCGCCCCTCCATCTCTCCCTCCAACTACCCCCTCCACCCCCCTCCACCCCCCCTCCATTCCCTCGCAGCGCCCACCCCCGCCCCCTCCATCTCTCCCTCCGACTACCCCCTCCACCCCCCCTCCATTCCCTCGCATCGCCCACTCCCGCCCCCTCCATCTCTCCCTCCGACTACCCCCTCCACCCCCCCCCCATCCCCCCGCAGCTCCCACCCCTGCCCCTCCATCTCTCCCCCCGCCTACTCCCTCTCCCCCTCCTCCATCCCCCCGCAGCTACCACCCCGCCCCCTCCATCTCTTCCCCCGCCTACCCCCTTCCCCACCCCCCCTCCACCCCTCCCCGCAAGAACCCCCGCCCCCTCCATCTCTCCCCCCGCCTACACCCTCCACCCCCCCTCCAAGCGGCCACCCGCGCCCCTCCATCTCTCCCTCCGCCTACCCCCATCCATCCCTACCCGCAAGCACCCCGGCCCCCTCCATCTCTCCCCCCGACTACCCCCTCTACCCCCCTCCATCCCTACCCGCAAGTACCCTCGCCCCCTCCATCTCTTCCCCCGACTACCCCCTCCATCTCTTCCCCCGACTACCCCCTCCACCCCCATCCATCCCCTCGCAGCGCCCACCCCGCCCATCCTTCTCTCCCCCCGCCTACCCCTTCCCACCCCCTCACTCCCTACCCGACAGCGACTTTCCCCCCTCCATCCTTACCCGCAAGCAACCCCGCCCCCTCTATCTCTCCCCCCCACTACCTCCTACATCCCCCACCACCTCGCAGCGCCCACTCCCGCCCCCCCCATCTCTCCCTCCGACTACCCCCTCCACTCCCCTCCAGTCCCTCACAGCGACCACCCCCGCCCCTCCCTCTCCCCTCTCGCCTACCCCCTCCACCCCCCTCCATCCCCCCGCAGCTCCCACCCCCGCCCCTCCATCTCTCCCCCCGCCTACTCCCTATCCCCCCCCTCCATCCCCCCGCAGCTACCACCCCCGCCCCCTCCATTTCTTCCCCCGCCTACCCCCTTTCCCCCCCCTCCCTCCCTCCCCGCCAGAACCCCCGCCCCCTCCATCTCTTCCCCCGCCTACACCCTCCACCCCCCCTCCATCCCCCCGCAGCTCCCACTCCCGCCCCCTCCATCTCTCCCCCGCCTACCCCTCTACCTCCCTCCCCGCAAGCGCCCACTCCGCCCCTCCATCTCTCCCCCTGCCTCCTCCCTCCACCCCCCCTCCATCCCCCCGCAGCTCCCACCCCCGCCCCCTCCATCTCTTCCCCCGACTACCCCCTCCACCCCCCCTCCATTCCCTCGCAGCGCCCACTCCCGCCCCCTCCATCTCTCCCTCCGACTACCCCCTCCACCCCCCCTCCATTTCCTCGGAGCGCCCACTCCCGCCCCCCCCATCTCTCCCTCCGACTACCCCCTCCACTCCCCTCCAGTCCCTCACAGCGACCACCCCCGCCCCTCCCTCTCTCCTCTCGCCTACCCCCTCCACCCCCCTCCATCTCCTCACAGCGCCCACCCCCGCCCCTCCATCTCTCCCTCCGCCTACCCCCTTTCCCCCCTCCATCCCTACCCGCAGGCACCCCCGACTACCCCCTCCAACCCCCCTCCATCCCTACCCACAAGCACCCCCGCCCCCTCCATCTCTTCCCCCGACTACCCCCTTGTTGGCATACAAAGCAACAGAGGAGTCATGCACAATACGGCAACAAGGCCAAATCATTTTTTTCCCATGGATTATTTACAACTCAAGTGATTTTAATCACTACACAAACATTGTAAATCCCGTTTTTGGTAGAATAGACTCCATTTTGTGCAAGCCGAGGAGTCCTCGAGCTTGAGGAGTATTAGAACTAGCGACATATCAATTTTCATAATTTTTAGACTCTGTTTGAGCCCTCAAATAGACTCTAGAACCTAATTTTTAACTAGACCGGACACTAGGTCTAGACAAGACCAAAGCTAGTTAGAAAACTATAAAAAGAGCTAGAGAGCTCATTTTTGGGGTTAGATTGTTTGTGAATTGAGCTTATGTAAGAGACCTTTTGATTAATGCAAAGAACTCCATTGTTCCTCTCCTTGTTCTTGCCTTGTGTGCGCGTGTGTGTGTATGTGTGTGCATGCTTGTGTGCTTCTCACTCACGCACTTGTGCCTTCACTTGCTCATAGTCTTCATACTAGTCCTCACGTCTCCACGGATTGACAATTATGAGGTGAATCTTCTCACGTTGGTACTCACCATTGTGCTAGAGTGACACCAAATTTGGCGCCGTTGCCGGGGAGAGAGCTTCGAGGACGAGCGTGTGATGGTAAGACGTCGAGTTGAGACATTGGAGTTATAGGTAATATCCTTCTTTCTCTTAATTTTTCTTCATTTTTTCCTTACTTTCGCATCACCATCATCACCATCATCATCTCCACCATCTCCCACCTCCATCTCCATCTCCACAAAAAATTTCAGTTTTTTGGTCATATTACACCCCCCACCTCATTTCCCTCATTTCATTGTGAGAGAGAGCGAGAGAGAGCTTGCATGCTATCTGTTTTTGGTGTGTTTTTGAGCTTTTGTTGCAGGAACTTGCTGTACCACCTCCTCCAGCAGTGTGCGCAGGTACGACAGACTCTGCACAGGTCCCGGGACGACGACCTCTGTCTGTCGCGACAGACAGAAAAACTTAAAATTTTGTGAATGCATGTTTGGCACGGTAACCTACACCATTAGGGCACTCTAAATCACTAGAAGTTTCTCAAAAATTTGCATTTTTTCAGTCTATCGCGACAGACACCGTCTATCGCAACAGACACTGTCTATCGCGACAGACACCATCTATCGTGACAGACAGAGACCCACGACAGACAGCGTCTATCGCGACAGACACCGTCTATCACGACAGACCAAATCACGACAGGCGACAGACACTGTCTATCGCGACAGACACCATCTATCGCGACAGACAGAGACCCACGACAGACAGCGTCTATCGCGACAGACACCGTCTATCGCGACAGACCAAAATTCCACGACAGACAGCGTCTATCGCGACAGACACCGTCTATCGCGACAGACAGAAATCCACGATAGACCCCGTCTATCGCGATAGACACCGTCTATCGCGACAGACCAAATCACGACAGACGACAGACAGCGTCTATCGCGACAGACACCGTCTATCGCGACAGACCAAATCACGACAGACGACAGACAGCGTCTATCGCGACAGACACCGTCTATCGCGACAGACCAGTCTATCGCGACAGACACCGTCTATCGCGACAGACCAAAGTTTCACGACAGACAGCGTCTATCGCGACAGACACCGTCTATCGCGACAGACAGAAATCCACGACAGACAGCGTCTATCGCGACAGACACCGTCTATCGCGACAGACAGCCCCCACGATAGTTTGTGTCTATCGCGACAGACACCGTCTATCGCGACACACAGACTTTCGACAAAAATTAAGGGGTAAATTTTTTGGAAAATTAGGCTAAACTTTGGGCATAGTTGCACTCTCAAATACTCATACACTTGCAAAGGCCTTAGAAAAATGCATTAAAACCCTGAAAGGTTCTGTTTGTCTAAGTTAACCCCCTAAACCCTGAACGGTCATAACTTTTTCATAAGAAATCCATTTTTTGAGCTCTAGGGCTTGTCGGAAAGCTCGTGGCATATACTACACGCACTCAACTGTTTTTTATAAGAATAACGCGTTGATTTTCAGATAGGATATTTGGAAGTTGGCACACTGAGGGGTAGGAACACCAAGGGAGCTCTAGAGGAAATTTCTAGCAATACAAAAGGGGGAACAAGGGTCATTAAAAAAGTGTCTGAAATAAATTGTCTGTCAATTGAAAGGCCAACTTGGAGCTAATCTTGGGACTGATGCAGGTCTATTGAGAAGCAATTGAGAGTGTCCAAGCAAGGGTTTTGCGCAAGCTTGAGAATCAACTTCTCGAGCACTAAAGAGCAAGGTTCGGCAAGAAAGGTCGGAATACTCTCAACTCCTCTTCGTCAATTCCTAGCTTAGGCTAAGAACGATTAGAAGTAGGAGTAAGTCAGGGCGACGATAGACCACTATCAAGATGAAGCATACCTAAACTTTCAAGCTCAAGCTAAGGGCATAATCCTTGTACTGTCGAGAATTTTAAAGGGAAAGAACTTAATGCGGAACGATCAAATGTAAGTGCGAAACAACATTCAAATATTCCTGACGACGTGATATCAGACAAGACCTTAAACACGATAAAATAACTAAAAAGAACCAAGCGACTAATCTAAAGTAACCAGCAACGAGGTTGTACTCTGGGCAAAGAATTGGGCTACTTAGATAGGCATATGAACCTTAGATCAGGACGACATCTAGTAAGGGAGAGACAAAGCCTTAGATCTTCAGAGGCTAGTGTTAACCACACTGCTAGGTCTTGGGCCCAGCAGTTGAGCCACCACTCGTACTACTCTAGCTCGGAGACCAGTGAGTCAGAGATGTCTCAAGGCATGGATAGACCTACAGGAAGTTCAGGAGCGCCTTACTTGCACAGGGTAGAAGGCCCTTACAAAACACAGTTGGAATACCTTAGGACCAACCGATTAGGTGCTAGCATCTATGAGGACGGCCTAGGAAGATCTGTGGTACAGATTAAGAATCCTGATCAATCCATTGGACTAGAGCACCCAGCTGTCAAGTTTGAAAACGGAGCATACTTGGACAAAGAAGGAACCATATACGTAGTCACCAGTCATCCAGAAAGGACGGACGAATTTGGAAATGTGATCCCAGAAGCAGACTTAGGTGACCTGGAGCAAGGAAACATGGGTATAGAACCTCGAACCCCTCGAGGCAAATTTGTTCTCACTAGGATTATCACACCTGAGTGGGTTCCCCAAGACAACAAGAGCATAGAGTTGCTCCTCAATCGAGAAACTGACGAAGCCTTTTGGAGGTATAAATCTAATCAGCCAACTGATATAGGAACTATCATGATCTATGAGTTTAAGGATCCGGATAGCCCAGGTAGAGTGACCTACTTAGATCACACTTCGGAAAGGATCTTTGTGGTGACAGAAAATGATAGGCATGCTTACACTTGGAAGGGTGAATTCATCTTCCCCCAACCAAGATCGAATGTATCCTATGGTCACCCTGGAGCTGGAACATCCCAAGCTCATGGAACTCAAAGAGACAGAAGTAGAGATAGACCGGAAGTAAGCTTTGCCAACCCAGTGGGCAGAGAAAGAACGAGGACGGAGACGAATAGAGTAGAACCTGAGATACTTAGAGCTCACTGGAACCAAAGAAATGTGGATGGATTCCCCCTGCCGAGACCTAGAGAGCACACAAGAACTTTGAGACCGACCCAGCTAGTTAAGTCCATGAAGAATTACTTTGATGGCACAGGAGATCCCTATGATCATGTGGCGGAGTTCAAGCAAGTCTTGAAAGCTGAACAAGTGGAGGATCTATTCACGCAGTACAATGCCTTCGGTCTAACCCTTAGGAATACAGCACTTACATGGTTTCAGCCATTAGATGAGCGACAATTCAGGTGTATAGACCAACTCCTAGAGGCTTTCATTGTAGAGTTCTCTAAGAGTGGCATAAGACACAATACCTCCTCATTGATTCACAGCTTCAAACAGACTCCCCAAGAGACCGTAAGATTGGCAGGAAGAAGATTTAGACAATACCTTGAAAGGTGCCCTGTTTCGGAGCTACCCACACCTGCCAAACAAGTAGCCTTATTCCTTGATGGATTGCTGAGTACGAAATTGAGATCCTATGTGTACCTGAAGGACCCTAGGACTATAGAAGAGTGTGTACGCATGTGCATTGACATTGAAGATAACCTAGGGGAAGAACTAGAGCTGTCCAAAATCTACAAAGATTCAGATAGTGCATCTAGTCACTCTTCCACGCAATCCACATCAATTGAGGAACTCGCAGAGAAAGTGGCCCAAAAACTAGGCGTCTCTAGCAAACAAATTCCGAGGTTTACCCCAGCGAAGAGGTGCTATACATGCGGTGGCGACCATATGGCAAACGTGTGTCCCATTATGGCACAACCCCAGGTCAATCCAAATAGCCAATATTGCACCATAGAACGAAGATACACCAATCACACCGCACAAGATTGCCCATACAACAAGCAGGCAGTTAGGCAACCCTACCCTCAGCCATACCCGCAGCAAGGAAGATACCAGAACCCGTACCCTCCTCAGCCATATGGCAGGCCACAGCCACCTTATCAGCAACCATATCAAGCCCAACAAAGGCCTCAACCTGTGTTAGCACAACAACCACCTGCCCCAGCCAATGTGATTCCGGTAAAGTACACTGCTGCAGAAGAGAACCTGAACAGAGCTATAGTCCCTGTAACATCCTTGCTTTCTGAAAGTGACCCCAATGACCATAGCTTTGATTCTACACATGTTGATAGTCCCCAGGCGTACTACATGCAGTCTCCAGAACATGGTGAGTCCTACTATAGTGAAGAGCCAAATGAACCTAGTTGGGAGTCAGATTACGCAAACGTCATGTATGCAAACCCCAACCCTAGGCCTCAACCTAGGCAGGTAAGACCTCCATTCCCAAGAGGACCGTGCTACAGATGCCAAGGAGATCACCTCATTCGTGATTGCCCCTTACCTCCACCTCCACAAAACCAGTCAGTGACGATCCAAGGCTTTTGCCAAGATTGTGGAAAAGAGCATCTCTTACAAGATTGCCCTAAGAATCCTAATAATATGCCAAAAATCACTCCCATTAATGTGATTGGGTTGGTTGTAGACTCCACAAGGAGCGTGACTTCCACTGCACCAGTACAAGTAATCACTAGAGCCCAAGCACTGCAGCAAAACCAGGGTGTAGGTCAGGAAAAAAGCCCTGAGGCTAGTGAAACTGAGAGCATAACAAAGAAAAGGACTAGAGCGTGAAAAGATAGTCGAGAAAGAATGAAAAGACAATGGGCTAAAAAGATGAGTGAACTTGAGGAAAGCATAAGAGAAATCAAAGCTAGGATAACTGAAATCACCTCTCAAACCCCCTCTCACACTATCCCATCACCACCATTCCCATCGCCATCCGACCCGCCACCTTCCAACCCACGTCATACGATTCCACCACCCCCTAGAGTAGGATCAGTATTAGCTGATCCCATTCCGGAAGACATAGACATGATGCTTAAAGCATATCAGGCCAGAATTCAAGAAGGGCCAAATGTCACAGATCATGATAAGTGTTACCCTAGAGCTGACCTAGAGATAGAACGAACCAAGCTTTGTGCGAAAATGGTCGCATTGGCTCAGACTATGTTTGAAGCCAGTCGCCTTTTCAATTACTCGGGCTCAGCCAGGACGCAATTACACTTGGATGGACTTCTAGAGAAATTAGAGGGAATAATCGCTAGATCTGCCAAGGAAGAAAAAAATCAAGGAAGGGAGAATGTAAGTAAAATCATGACCCATTCCCCACCGGAAGCTTATGTGCCAAATTCCATTGAACCAGACAATTCCCCCTCCCTAGAAAGAATAGAGAGGCTAATTGCACAATCAGAAAAGGAACCTGCCCCTCAAAGAAAGGAAAGGGCAAGAGAACGTATAAGCAAGCCTCTTCAGGAAGCCCATGTGCCTCCTCAAGAAGCTTATCTTCCCCCCCAAAAGGCACATGAGCCTCCCTCGAAAGCTTGCGTACCTCCACAGGTTGCCTACATTCCTTCTCAGGGAGCGTATGAGCCTGTTCGGAAAAGTAATAGAATAAGTAACCCTCCCCAGGAAGCTTGTGCTCCAGCCATCTATGAGAACGAGGAGAGAGCCAACGATAGAATAAGCCCTCCTTCCCAGGTTGCTTATCCGCCTAATTCTACGGAGCCAGACACTTCTTCTTCTATGAATCGGTTTGCACCAGACTTCCTACGAGAGATTCAAGAAGACAAATGGGATAACGAAAGTGAAGTCGCCCCTCCCTTTGAACTTGTGGATGATGCACACGACCAATTCCCACAAGACATCCCATCTATTTACAGGGAACATGAGAGTACTCAATCTCACGAGAGATTGGACTTTGAATCTAATTCCATACAAGAGTTACCCCACTTCACAGGACCATGGGAAGCAAAGTCCACCTGTATGAGAGCACCTACAGTCATGGTAAGAAACGAAGATTCAGTCATACCTAGGAACACAGAGGTAGTGAAGAACACTAACGTGCAGTGTAATCTCAAGTTAGAAGAGCTACTCAAGGTTAGACCTGAATTATGGAAACATGTAGCCAAACAAGTACCAGAGATAGCAAAACCTCGTTCCCAGGTAGGATCCCATAGGACAGTGCCAGAAATTCCCTTGGATAAGATAGGAGATATGTGTGAAGGTGAAGAAGGGAACACCTATCTTCCCATCACCTACCAGGAGTACACCACCAAGGCAATTTTGGACTCAGGTGCAGGAGTTGCAATTGCCACTACTTCCCTATGGAAGCGTTGGGGCAAGCCGGCACTCAGGCCAACGAGAATGAAATTGCAGATGGCCGATGGTCACATAGAGAGACCCCTAGGATTGCTAGAAGGAATAACTCTCACCACTTGTGGTGTCGAGTTTGAGCATACATTTGCCATATGTGACTTCAGCAAAAATCATGCCTATGAGATGATTTTGGGAAGACCATTTATGCGACAGTTGCAAGTGGTACAGGATTGGGGAACCAACTCCTTGTATTTGCAACACTTGGGTGTTACGACCAAAGTCAATCTCAAGGATTATTCTCATAGAGATGTCCCTCCTATCCAATGGAATCCCATCCATAGAGCCAAAGATGATACAGAATCGGTGCATTCCATAGGGTCTGGATCCTCATGGATGCATGAAGACACTCACTTATGGATGTGCAAGGTAGCAGTAGTAGAAGAGAAGAGAGAGAAAGCCAGAGAGGTAGGTGCGAAAGAAACCCATAGATCAATCCAAGACCCAGCCTATGCACCTGTAGTTTTTCCAGACCAAGAATTTGAACCTCACGGTTGGGCAGAAATTTTAGCAACAATGGACGTAGCCATCAATGAAGAACAATGGACACCTCACTGTGATGAGGATGGCTATGACATTCCAGTCTTCTCCATAGAGCCAATCATGGGAGAGGCAGTTCTAGAAGAATGCGAACCTAGCCCTGATGCATTTGAGGATGCAAGTGACTCCGATCTAGAGTCAATCATTATGGACCCACCATTTGCATCAGATGAAGAATACTTCCATGAAGTAGAATTTCAACCCCAGAGGCATGGAGAGGTTACAAATGATGTAAGATTAGCAACACATGCGACCCCGAAGGAAGAAGGAAAGAAACGAAAGAAGAGAGAAGCCTCACCAGAAGAGGAAGAATCTTTGTTTGAGGTCCCAGAAAATTTTAAGAAGTATGAGATAGATGACAGGAGAGTCATGATAAGAATGCCTAAACGAGAGGCACAATCAGGAGAGGCCTATGATAACAAAGAAACCACCAAGAAAATAGTAGTGGCCCTAGAAGAAGGAGAGGAGAGATGCACGTACATAGGCCATGACCTAACAGAGGAAGAAGAGCATGCGTTGATAGCCTTGCTAAGAGAATACAGAGATGTATTCGCTTGGAGTTACAAGGATTTGAAAGGTGTTGACCCCGATATATGCTCACACACTATCCCCATGACCTCAGATGCTAAACCCTCTAAGCAAAAGCCCTATACTTATAACAATAATTACGCTGCTAAGATCAAAGAAGAGATAGATAGATTGGTTGAAGCTGGATTTATCTATGAAATTGAGCACACTGAATGGGTATCCCCCATCGTAGTGGTGCCCAAGAAGAATGGCAAGCTGTGTGTGTGCATTAACTTGAAAAAGGTTAATGCAGCCACAATTCGAGATAACTATCCGCTTCCCATCACAGAACATCTCTTAGAAAGAGTGGCAGGCAAGGAAGTGTACAGCTTCCTTGATGGATTTTCGGGCTACAATCAAGTAGCCATAGCTCCAGAGGATCAGCATAAGACAGCCTTTGCCACAGAATGGGGCATTTTTGCTTTTAGAGTAATGCCATTTGGGCTTACCAATGCACCAGCTACCTTCCAGAGACTGATGTGCCATGTGTTTAAGGAGTTCCTGAGGAAGAGTTTAGAAGTCTATGTTGATGATCTTTGTGCTCATTCCAACATTAGACAAACCCATATCCCTGAACTCAGACAAATCTTTGACAAATGTAGAGAATATCAAGTCTGCCTGAACCCAGAAAAGTGCGTTTTTATGGTCAGGCAAGGCAAGATTCTAGGACACATAGTGTCAAAGAATGGCATATCTACCGACGAAGAAAAAGTGAGAGCCATAGCAAAGCTACCTAGGCCAAAGAATGTCAAGGAAGTACAAGCTTTCATGGGGCATTGTGGTTATTACCGACGATTTATACACATGTATGTTGTCATTGCAAAGCCCATGTACGGGCTTCTAACTAACTTTGAGTGGACGGATGAATGTGAGAATTCCTTCCAAGAGCTTAAACGAAGATTATGTTCAGCACCAATCCTGACCACACCAGATTGGAATAAGCCATTCCATGTTCATGTGGATGCATCCAATTATGCTATTGGATGTGTGCTTGCACAACCTACTGGTGAAGGTAATATGGATCTTCCAATTGCCTATGCCAGTAGACAGTTGAATGCGGCTGAACGGAATTACACCACTACAGAGCGAGAAGGATTAGGCATGGTATATGCAGTTAAGAAATTTAGACACTATTTGCTTGCAAATAAGTTTAAATTTTTTACTGATCATCAAGCATTGCTATATTTCGTAAACAAGCCATGCAATACAGGAAGATTAGTGAGATGGTTTCTCTTGCTAATGGAATATGATTTTGAGGTTGTGGTAAGAAAAGGTAGGACTCATTTGAGAGCTGATCATCTATCTAGGCTCACATCGGGAGAAGCCCCACAAGGAGTATCAGATGACCTTCCTGATGCTTACTTGTTTAATTTGGAAGTGGTGCCACAGTGGGCTAAGCCATTGGTACCAGTATTGACATACGGGCCTAATCATCCAGTGGTAAACACACGGAATAGAGAGGTTGTAAAAGCCCAAAAGTACCACATCATGGCAGGAAGTATGTACAAGCACACAGATCAAGGGATCTTGGCTTGTTGCGTAGAAGAGGATGAGTACGCTAAATGGTTGCAATTAGCACATGTAGGTGCGTTGGAGCAATACTACTCAAAGCAACGAACTTTACAGACCCTAAAGAGACTCGGAGTGCATTGGCCGACTATGGAAGCGGATGCCCAAAAGTTGTGCAAGGAATGCCCAATCTGTTGTACTAAACCACCTGTGGAACACGCTACTCTTTATCAAGTATCCATTGTGCCAGATTGGAGTGAACCTCTAGTATCCTTCCTGAGGACAAACACATTTCCTCCAGACATGACTCTGGCTAGGAAAAGGAGTTTAGAACAAGAAGCCCAGGATTACTCACTCATTGGTGATAATCTATATAAGCGTGGTAAAGATGGTTACCTGAGGCTATGTGTCCATGAAAGTGAATATCTCAAGATCTTGGACACTGCTCACCAAGGTGTAGCAGGAGGACACTTTGGACCGGATCGGGTGATCAAGGCAATACTATTTGCAGGCTTCTGGTGGCCTACCCTTCACATGGATGCACATACCTATGTGAAACGGTGTGATGTCTGTCAGAGAACTCAGTATCCTATACGCAAAGATGAGATGCCACTGAAACCTATGATGGGTGGACGTGCGTTTTCTAAGTGGGGAATAGACTTCGTAGGTCCTATTAATCCCCCAGCTAAGGGTTCTCATGCGGAATACATCATTGTTGCAACAGACTATCTAACTAAGTGGGTAGAGGTAAAAGCTACGACAAAGAACGATGCCCAAACGACTGCTAAATTCTTGTTTGAGAATGTGTTCACAAGGTACGGGCTACCTATAGAGCTGGTAAGTGATAGAGGCACACACTTCCTGAACGAAGTGATTGAAAATCTACTCCAAGAATTCTTGGTAATACACAAGAAGTCTGCCCCTTATCACCCTCAGGCTAATGGACAAGCTGAGAGCACTAATAAGATCCTATGCAATGTACTGACAAAATTAGTGAACACTAAACGCTCTGATTGGGACAAACAGCTGCACCATGTTGTTTGGGCATACCGAGTCGCCTACAAAACGGTACTCCAAGCCACCCCCTTTCAGATGGTATTTGGCCAAAACGCTGTGCTACCCTTGGACTTCTTGATTCCTACATTGAGAATAGCACAAGAGCACGAATGGACAGGTCATGAGCTCTCCTCTAGGATCTTTGACCTTGAACGATTAGGGGAAACAAGACTGAGAGCCGCTGCAGGAATATATGCAGCCAAGAAGAGACAGAAGGCATACTTCGATGCCCATGTGAAGGATAAGGGTTTGAAAGCAGGAGATCTAGTCTTAGTCTACACACTGAAACAACACGCGAGAAAGCTAGAAAAGAGAGGCTACGGACCTATGATCATCAATAGGATCTCCACGAGTGGAGCAGTACAACTAGCCACGTTAGAGGGTGATGTTCTCCCAAACTATATTAGTGGTTGCAGAGTCAAGTTGTATCAGGAACCCCTCACGGAGGAAATGCTCAGCCGACTCAACACTGCTAAGAAACGCAAAGAGGAAGAAAAGCGAATTCGAGAAGAAGCTCAAGCAGAAGCGTTAGAACGCATCAGAAGGATGAAATTACGAAGGCTAGGTAGAGATAAGCCTAGAACAAATGACTATGCCGATCAAGGATATCATATGGCAATGTGTGAAGTCGCAGGAACAAGCTCACATAGGATAACTGATCGACGTCCTTTCGTAACCTTAGATATAGGACAAGGAAAGAGTGCAAGGACCGTAAGAGCCTTGATTGACTCAGGCGCAGCCACTAGTGCTGTTAGAGTGTCTTACTGTCAAGAGTTGCAGTTAACTATCAATCCTGTGGAAGCATATCTCATAGGATTGGGAGGCGTGGAAACCCCTTGCATGGGCGAGGTGGAACTTCCCCTCTACATTCATGATGAGGCAATGACAGTTAAAGTACTAGTGTGTCAAGATGAGGATCTCACTGAACCTCTTGTCTTGGGTCAAGATTGGATCTATGACCAAGCAGTCAACTTAAACTTAAGAAGTGGACTTCTTCAGGTTTGGGTCAATCAGAGTCGAATTACAGTAGAGTTAGATAATGGAGCACTCAAGGAACTAGGAAAGGCACAGACTCTTGGTCCTTCCAGGAATACACATGAAGATGACCATGTTGTTCTTGTCCAAAACTATGTGTTGCAGAGGAATGATATTCGCAAAAAAGGAGTCAGGGATGCAAAGGAACTCCCTTCTTTTCCAAAGGCCAGAAGGAGGCAACAACCAAAGGTGGATCAAAGGCAGAAGAAGCAGAGTACTACCTATGTCCGGGATCCAAAGTACCTGCGCAGCAAAATGTCCCAGCAAGTGAAACAAGTGTGGGTGCGGAAAGGCGAATACCCGGTTGCACTCAAGCCAACCACACGGGCAAAGCCTCTTATTAGTAACCAACAACACGACACTAATAAGAAGTCTTTCGGAAATTCTTCTGCTAACGTGAAATCTATTTGGGTGCCCAAGAAGTCGATGAAGGCTAGCCCACAATCAAGACAAATTTGGGTGCCTAACGCTTGCTTGCGGGCGCAAATAGCTACGCCGAAGCCACAACCTATACAGCGTAACCCATTCACTCGCACAACCGGCATCCACTCGTTTTCAACACTCACGAACACACCAAGGCCCATGAGCACGAACAGAATCATTTGTAAATGGGTCCCTAAAAGGCCTCATGTTCAAGCTGATACACCTATAATGTTCTCTAGCGTCTCTATGAAACCAAGAGAAAAACCCATCCACTGCATTTGGCAGCTTAAGACTTGTAATAAACCCCCCGACCCCAATTTGTAAATTCACCCCTTCTTACTAACTGCATTAGTCTCCTAGGAATACCCAAGCATTAACTACACACACTGTCTTCGTGCACTTACTAACCACTAACTCACCATCTACCTCATGTTAATGTTGTAACGGGGACAACAACGGATTTATTCTGTCCATTACGATGTTAACACATGATTCTATATTCTCACAGAATCAGAAGGCAAGAAGTAAAATGGCAGAAGCGACAGGTTCGGGCTCACAAGTAGGGATACTTACTGCAGGAATTGATGTGGATAGTCTACCTGTGGATGTGCCACCAACTGAACGACCAGTGGAGCTGCAGCACCTTCAGCAAATCCCGGTGCCGGATCCACCCACAGGGATCACAGAAAGAGTCCATGCCAATTCTCATTGGTTCAATGGCATGCCAGGTCCATTAGGAGAGGCCAAGTATATATGGGAGTCTAAGTGCGAGTATGACAGATCATGGGTTCGATTCCAATTTTTCTCCAAGGAGTTCGAGACTTTACAGAACACCGAGGATCTCCAGACCATATGGCAACGAGCAGGGCTGGCAGAATACTTTGAAGCCCCACTACCTAAACCAGATCTCCTCCGATGTTACTATTTGGTCTCCACATTACAAGCTAATGAAGAAAAGGACAAACCCGGATCATTTGTTCTTCCCTCCTTGCTGGGCAACAACGAGTTGAAGAGGTTTGAACTTACTGTGGAGTTGGTAAGCGACGCTTTGAATATGCACGGCACGCATGTACCCTCTGAAAAGGATGCTCTTGTTCCCACTAACATGAAGGATAGGAAACTATTGAAGCTTAAAGACATGGCAGCACTCACACCAAACGTGTCCATCCCTCTCCGCATGTGCATGCAACATTTCGCCTTTCCCGGCCAAGACCGCTTCACACAACCACACAAGAGAATCTGGTTCGCTCTCTACTTAGCGGAAGCAGGTGCGTTACCCATTAAGCTACCGGTATGGATTATAGATCAATTGTATGAAGCAAACAAACGGTCTTCTAGGAAATTAGTGGTGAACGGATGCTGTGCAATCACACGCATTATTTACCGGTGCCTAGCATACGATGTTCCCATTGAACGTGCCTTAACTTGGGCACAATTACAAATGTTTAAGAAGCTCAAGACGTCCACACATCAATCCAAGCGCATGAGGGGTGCGATCCCTTGTGTCCAGACAAGGGAAGTTCTGACTACTCCTGAGGTATCGCCACGAAGGGAGACCACTGTACCTCCCTTTACCATTAGGATACCCAGGTCGGGATCTGAAACTACGACACAAGCTACCCCATCGGCTCCTCCTGTTCCACCTGAATTCGAATTTGCTGCCACTGGAGATGCTGAAGGAATGGACCCCCAGGACTTCGAAGCATTCCTACAAAGTACACAATTCTTTGATGTGGAGTTTTATTCAGATGCAGAGGAACAAGGCACATCCTCACGAAGAAGAAGAAAGTCTACAGACGGTCGACATGTACATTGGAGTGACGCTCAGCAAGGTCAACAACAAGGACACCTAGAAGAAGAAGGAGCGTATAAAGAGGAGACCACTGAAGCCCGAGCCTATACAGCAGAACTCCGAAGGCTGTATCAGATTATGGAAAGAGTGCGATCGCAACAACTACTCACCGGACAGAGTAGCAGAGTACTCATGACTCAGTTGTTGGAAGAAGCAGGAGTTGACTCAGAGTATAGGGAAGGTCTCTTATTGATGGCAGAAACATATGGGGTAGTGGAAGCAGTGCGCACTGCCATTCGGAGGTCTCCAGTTCAATATGATCCACGAAGGTTCCAGACACGACCACGCTCAGGTAAGAATATCCAGATTCCCATTACAACTGTAGAAGAGCCAACTATTACATCTGAACCTATCAGGACAACCTCCCAAGCAACCGAAACGGCTAGCCAAGAGCACCCAGTCACCCATGAGGAGTCCACAGAGCCACAACCACCCACACCCCCACCCTCGCCTCCTAGAGCAGAAACAGTGGAAATCACCTCTACCACTCAACCCACCGAACCAACCTTCATCTTCCGTACTCCCATCTCTAGTTCCACCCTATTCTCTACCACTGATAACCCAATCTTTGAAGCAACCCCCATCACTACACAATCCACCGAACCGCTCCTAGAGCCTGCCCTAGGGCAACCATCACCCATGCCCTCAGCCATAGGTCATCCTGACCCTAGATGCACATTCATGGGTTTCCCTGCTACCACGCAACCCTTCGCGCCCTCCTCCAATTTACGACCTCAACCCCCGACCTCTCTCTCTCCATTTCTACAATCCCTCCATGACCTCCTTGCTAGAACTTTTCAACCAGGGTCTCAACCATTTCCTTTCTTTTCAGCTCCCCACCCCACTTCGCATCTATTCACCACTTCCACACACACACCACCTACCATCCCAATGTATATGGCAGATCCCACACTCGCACCCACTCCTGAAGGTATGGACATTTCACCACCCACGGCACCTCCCCCCACGATTCCACCTCCTCCCATTCCCCCTCCACCAATTTCACTCACACACACGACTTCAATAGACACATCATTCACTCTCCCCCATCCCCAATTCCCTTCCCATGCATCTCCCACTGTAAACACCACCCACTCATCTATAGGAAGTGCATTGGACACCATGCTTGCTTGTATATCAAACTTAAGGACAGATTACATTCAGCTCCAGCAACAGAATGAACGCCTGCACGAGCACTCAGAAACACTACAGCACCGCCTCGCGGCACTAGAAGAGGAAAATGCTCGCCTCCACACACAGTTCCAAACTCTCCAAGAAGCTCATGGCATATTGGAGGTATAGTTACAGAACACAGATCAAGAAGCGATACAGGTGGTAGAAGGTCACCTACGGACACAGCTCGAACGCAACTCAAAGCTTCAGCGAAATATGGCTCTACTCAAACGCCATCTTGCGGCCGCTCAGGAAGAGAATCGACGTCTGCAAGTACAAAATCAAGAGAACCTGGAGGCAGCTATTGAGAGCACACCGGGGGCACCCATCAGCCCATCCAAGTTTCAAGCAGTGACCCCCGATAATATCAAGATCATATTGGAAGACTATGCCATGCTGCTTGAAGCACATGATAAGCTATCGGAGGAACTGGGACAATTGAAGCAGAAACACCAAAAAGGACCAACAGCAGCCTCTCCAACCACCCCCTCCGCGGCTTCACTTCTCACAGACGCAGAGGCCATAAAAGATCTCCAGAAACAGGTCACTGAATTGCAAACACGTCTACTACAATATGAGAGACCACCTTCCTCTCCAGAGGCTCCCACGGACGAAGAAGTTGTGCAAATTCCTGTGGAACAAACGTTCGACGAAGAATACGATCCACAACCATTCCCAGGAGGCCAACAAACAGAAGAAGCTCAGGACACATTCGAGGCACCACGGCCCCCATGGCTACGTCAAGTGGAGGAAATCGGGAGTTCGCACGAAGAGCGCACAGTAGTGCAAAATCAGGCCATGAGGGTCATAGAGGAAACTGTGCTACAATCGGCTTACTTCAAGAACCTGTCATCGAGACGCCTGATCCTCTCATCTGAACTCCAATACAGGCCGTATTATATTATCTTGGCTGATTATAATGCAGAAATACAAAGAGTCACGGGTCAGATTCCTACCTTTGCGACCCAATTTCAACCCGAAGACCTTCCTCCAGAGGTGCAAAAAGGCAAAATTCGTCAACCCACCTGGCGGCAGAAACTTCTAGAGACATATCCAGAAATGCTACGCACATGGAACAACGCGCCTTTACACCTCCTATACAATCCATGCTACGGTCCAGTCCCACGCCGCAGGTCTTGGAAGGCATTCAATATCAAGGTACAGAACAACGCGCAATGCAAGGAATGGCTGAACTACCCGTACATTGCGCCACCACAGGGACCACCGTCGGTAGCATATATGATGGGAACCATTCACCACTGGATGCCGCGCTTGAAGCCCATGCAAGATGTAGCAGCGCAAATGATGCTTAAAATCTTAGATATGATGCAGGTAGTCCTGAAAACTTTTAGAAATGCAGCCGCACCACAGGTACGTCTCCCGGGGTTCAGCAATGGAAATTATGACTTGGTGTATGACATGAGCACCACCCCCAGTATTCGTGTGGCTTACGCCTGGCATGCGCGCATCAAATACCTCCCTGCCTGTTACAAACAGACCTTTGAAGAAATGTTCAGATCAGGTTTCTGGGAGTATCACTCGGAGATTTTCGCACCGAAGCCAACACATCTGCTCCAACTTTTTGCTTGTGAACAAGCAATGTACTCTGAGTACTACACCACCCCGCAACCAGAGGCCCCTGGTGCAATAAATTGGGATGCATTGGAAGCTGATCTAGCAAGAGGCTTAAGGATAGGAGAACATGAACTGGCCACCAATGTCATCCAATACTATATCGACCACCCGAGAGAACAAAGGTCTGTCAGGGGCGACAGACGCTAGGAAGGGGAGCGTGTTGGCATACAAAGCAACAGAGGAGTCATGCACAATATGGCAACAAGGCCAAATCATTTTTTTCCCATGGATTATTTACAACTCAAGTGATTTTAATCACTACACAAACATTGTAAATCCCGTTTTTGGTAGATAGACTCCATTTTGTGCAAGCCGAGGAGTCCTTGAGCTTGAGGAGTATTAGAACTAGCGACATATCAATTTTCATAATTTTTAGACTCTGTTTGAGCCCTCAAATAGACTCTAGAACCTAATTTTTAACTAGGCCAGACACTAGGTCTGGACAAGACCAAAGCTAGTTAGAAAACTATAAAAAGAGCTAGAGAGCTCATTTTTGGGGTTAGATTGTTTGTGAATTGAGCTTATGTAAGAGACCTTTTGATTAATGCAAAGAACTCTTTTGTTCCTCTCCTTGTTCTTGCCTTGTGTGCGCGTGTGTGTGTATGTGTGTGCATGCTTGTGTGCTTCTCACTCACGCACTTGTGCCTTCACTTGCTCATAGTCTTCATACTAGTCTTCACGTCTCCACGGATTGACAATTATGAGGTGAATCTTCTCACGTTGGTACTCACCATTGTGCTAGAGTGACACCCCTCCACCCCCATCCATCCCCTCGCAGCGCCCACCCCGCCCCTCCATCTCTCCCCCCACCTACCCCTTTCCACCCCCTCCATCCCTGCCCGAAAGCGCCTGTCCTTCCTCCATCCCTACCCGCAAGCAACCCCGCCCCTTCTATCTCTCCCCCCGACTACGTCATACATCCCCCACCATACCTCGCAGCGCCCACCCTGCCCCCTCCCTCTCTCCCTCCGACTACCCCCTCCACCCCCCTCCACCCCCCCTCCATTCCCTCGCAGCGGCCATCCCCGCCCCCTCCATCTCTCCCTCCGACAACCCCCTCCACCCCCCCTCCATTCCCTCGCAGCGCCCACCGCCGCCCCCTCCATCTCTCCCTCCGACTACCCCTCCACCCCCCTCCATTCCCTTGCACCGCCCACCCCCGCCCCCTCCCTCTCTTTCCCCGCCTACCCCTTTTCCCCCCCTCCATCCCCCCGCAGCTCCCACTCCTGCCCCCTCCATCTCTCCCCCGCCTACCCCTCCACCTCCCTCCCCGCACGCACCCCGCCCCCTCCATCTCTCCCCCCGCCTACCCCCTCCACCCCCCTCCAACCCTCCCCGCAAGCAACCCCGCCCCCTCCATCTCTTCCCCGCACCCTTCCCTCCACCTCCACGGAGTACATTATTCAAATCCACCTACGACTCCAAAGCGGCTCTTCATCAACAACATATCCACAATCAAATCACTCAGGGGCCTGCCTAGAAATCACCTCAAACCAAGGCAATCCCAGCTATCCAGGACCTCCGATTTCTCGTGTTCTCACCAGTTCATCTATGGCTGATCCTTCCGCGCAGGGCGATATTTCGGACTTCATGCCTTCGGCGCTACATACGACCAATCCCACTTACCCTCCTTCAGAGTCTGCTCAACCCTCGCGTACCCAGCCCCTTACCACCCTCGTCTACCCGGTCCCGACATTGCCCGTCTCACTTACCCCACCGATTCCTACCTCTACCGAATCCCATTATCCCCCACAAGATGCCTCGACTTCCGCTCTTCATCCTCCACTTCTAAACATTCCTACTTATTCCGTTCGCTCTGATTCCACCGACATATATTCTCCACCTTCCCTCCCTCGCCCCCCTTCCCCTTCTCCCTCTCCTTCTGCTTCTCATTACTCGCACCCTAATTCGCCTTCAGGCGATTATATGCGCCTTTTTCTTCCGCCGGATTTAAATCTCCAAATCCGTCTTCATTTATCCCTTCCCCCCATTGAACTCCGTAATCTTTTCTCGGTCGCAAATCTTCAGTATGCCGGTCTTTTGGGCTTGGCGAACGTTCTCTTGCAGGATCCCTCCAGCCATAATGATGTCTATGAAGCTCTCCGGCTGTTCCCCAGTTTTTGCACTGGCACTCTCGACATCTCTGACCTTGCCGCCAGTTTAGGCTCCTCCCTCATCCACTTCAGCAGTCCTCCATTCTTATATTCTGGAGTGTCAACCTCTAAAACCATTGCTTTTTGTAAAGCTCACTTTGAAAATCACGCTAGTTTTTCCCTCCGCATGCAATCCATACTTAATTCCTTCATTTTTTTCTTTTTACTTTGTAGCCCAACCTCTCCGCTTCCACTGTCAAATATTCGCATTGCTGATCCACTTTACTGCTTCCTCACTAGCCGCCCATACCCTTACGCCGCCCTCCTCTATAGTTCATTAAACTTGCGCTCCCATAGACTTCGAGAAGCTATCACTCGCAGATCTCGTGCCTTTTCCATATATTTTGCTCCTTTGCTAGCTTGGCTATATCATCTCCCTGCGCAAATTGCTAATCATTCAGCTATACCCCAATCCCCTCATCTCCCTGTTAGCAACCAGCTCAGAGCTCCAATTATGCCTTCCCTATCCCACCCTTCCCCTTCCCCTACACTCTCCATTGGCTCGACTTTCGCTCCCACCCAGCCCTCCGCACCCCCTGATATCCCTCCCCTTCATCCACAATCTTCTTCCCCTATCCTCACCACATCTCTTGCTACTACCACCATTCATAATCCTGACCTTGTTCCCCCACATGGCTCTTCTTCGGCAGCATCTTTCCGCCCGCTCATTCAAACCCAACTCAATCCGCAAAACCCCACCTGTACACCCCCTCGTCCTCCTCTTTCCGTTTTTCCACCTACCGGTGCCGTCCCCCTCCACAAACCCAATCCCTCCAATATTTATACCCAACCCGATCCCTCTACAACTCCAACCCATCCTCCTAATCCGCCTGTAAACCCTCCTCCCAATCCCCCTCCCAATCCACCTGCCACCCCTGCTCCGCCATTTCATCTTCCATCGACCCCTTCCTTTTTACAATTACTCCGCGAAGCAAGTGCAGTTGCTCTTGGCAGTGCTCAAGCCTCCCAAATGTCCCTGGATTCTGTCTCGGCCGCAGCTTCTGTTCATCAGCAGTATATCTCGACAATCGACAACATCAATAGAATGGCAAATTCTCAATGGCAATCGCTTAATGAAACGGCTCGATTACTCAAAGAAGAGAGACATCATTATCGGGATATGGCCGACTCTGCGTTGAAGGCCTTAGAAGATCTTCAAAATCGCTCTACCTTAGGGCTATGCGATAATGCTGCGTGTCGTCGTATCAAACGCGAACGGGACCACCTTCGACAGTGCCTTAGTTCTCTCCAGCTTCTGATAGAGCAAGCTTCAACTCCACTGCCATCCTCTCCGCAACCCCCCGCTACGGGTCTCGATCCCCCTTCTCCATAATCTCAGTTCTCAGTCTCAATAATTTGCTAGCCACCTTCTCAATAACTTACATGGCTTCAGCTTCCATTATAGATTTCCAAATAAATATCTCATCCCTCTGATTTTGTCCTGATCAGGGTTCAATAAAAATTGTAGCGTGCTTTCCATTTTCTTTCTCTTACTCAATAATAGCATTTTTTTTCATTTCTGCTTCAGTTCGCTCTATGTTTCTTCTGCTGTTCGATTCTGTTCTTGAGTTCTCCCGGTATCGTGTTGCTGTTGTCTCTCCGGGTCGGAGAGTACATTAGGTGGTGGGCATCTGTTGAGCCCGGCAAAGTCAAGATCACAGTTAAATTCAAAGGTCAATTGTTCATAAAAAGAGGACTTTTAATTGTTCATAGACAAGAGGTATTAAATTTGGTGCAGAAGTATTGTCTAATTCCCTTAAGGTCAAAGGGTGTTTTAAAGTAATGTGGAGGGTCCAGGAGAACCCCTCTTGGGTACAAAAGTGACGAATTAAAAGGGAAAAGGTAAAGGTACGTGAGGCGGCCGGTATGCACATATGGGAATATGGCCACCCAATCAAAATTTTGCTTTTTGGTCTAAAGTCACTACAGGACAAAGGAGCGGGTTGTTGGCCGCCACCTAAAAAGACAATCTTGGGACATCAAAGGAAGCCCAAGAGTCTGTTGCAGTTAGAGGTCACGGGACCGACGCATTCAAAAAAAGAGGGGCAAAGGTTATTCTTGGACACATTGAGAGTAAGCAGAGAGAGGAGTTCAAGTAGAAGCAAGAAAAGAAGTGAAGAGTCACCAGTGTGCAACAACATAGAGAGTTGGAAGTGAAGAGTACAAGAAGAGTGGCAAAGGAAGAATGCGGGGAGTGAGAAGCTAGACCCCAAGGATCACAAGGTCTCTTGCCGTGATCAGGCCGCAAAGGTATTCATCTCTCCGCTTGGTGGAAGCTTGGTGCAAGGTGTGCACAAAGAGAAGCTTGGAGCAAGTGGAGGACGGGTGCAGAAGAGGCCGGCTGCTGGAAGACTTTGGGATAATAGGTCTTTTGTGATTGAGCATTCCCTGTAAGTTGTGCCCCGAAGTATTCGCAGCGCCCACCCCCGCCCCTCCATCTCTCCCTCCGACTACCCCCTCCACCCCCCTCCACCCCCCCTCCATTCCCTCGCAGCGCCCACCCCCGCCCCCTCCATCTCTCCCTCCGACTACCCCCTCCATTCCCTCGCAGCGCCCACTCTCGCCCCCTCCATCTCTCCCTCCGACTACCCCCTCCACCCCCCCCATCCCCCCGCAGCTCCCACCCCCGCCCCTCCATCTCTCCCCCCACCTACTCCCTCTCCCCCTCCTCCATCCCCCCGCAGCTACCACCCCGCCCCCTCCATCTCTTCCCCCGCCTACCCCCTTCCCCCCCCCCCTCCACCCCTCCCCGCAAGAACCCCCGCCCCCTCCATCTCTCCCCCCGCCTACACCCTCCACCCCCCCTCCAAGCGGCCACCCCCGCCCCTCCATCTCTCCCTCCGCCTACCCCCTTCCCCCCCATCCATCCCTACCCGCAAGCACCCCCGCCCCCTCCATCTCTCCCCCCGACTACCCCCTCCACCCCCCCTCCATCCCTACCCGCAAGTACCCCCGCTGTAGCTCAATGATGAGTAGCACCTCCTTTAATGTCAATCCGGGAAGACGTGAGGATGGTATGAAGACCTCGAGCAAGTGGCGGCACAAGTGCGTGAGTGAGAAGCACACAAGCATGCACACACATACACACACACGCGCACACAAGGCAAGACAAAGAGTGAGACTCAATGGAGCTTTTAGATTACTTTCAAAATGCTCTTACAAGTTCGTTTCAATTACAATCTAACCTCAAAAATGAGCTCTCTAGCTCTTTTTATAGTTTTTGACTAGCTTTTGGCCCTGTCCAGACCTAGTGTCCGGCCTAGTTAAAAATTAGGTTCCAGGGCTTATTTGGGGGCTCAAACGAGATCTAAAAAATACGAAAATTGGTACGCAACTACTTCTAAGGCTCCTCAAGCTCAAGGACTCCTTGGCTTGCACAAAATGGAGCTACAAAAATGTGAAATGATATTTACAATGATGGTTAGTGATAAAAATCACTGTTGTTGTAGGGATTTCTTCTAGTGATCTGTCATACATATCTTCGAGCTCCCTACTTGCTCTTCCTCCCTGCATGTCCATCTCTTTGTCTTGAAAAAATATTGGCCTACTTGCCAGATCTTCTTTGACTGCCCTGTTTGCTTGTGCTGTCCCTTCGCTCTGACTCCCTTCTTTGACTTTCATGTCTTGTACGTCCTGGTGTACCAAGGCTACTGCCAACACCCCCCCCACTCTCGCGTCTGTCGCCCCTGACAGACCCTTGTCGAGCTGCTTTTTGGACGTAATATTGGACAACATCCGCGGCGAGGTGGTGTTCTTCTAGCCTGAGTCCCCTTGCTAGATCTGTCAGCAATGCATCCCAATTGACTGGCCCTGGGACATCTGGATGGGGCACCCGTAACTGCTCTGAGTGAATGGTTCGCTCCACAGCAAATAAATGGAGGAGATGTGAGGGTCTGGGTACAAATATTTCTGAGTGGTATTCCCAGAACCCTGTTATGAACATCTCTTCGAATGTTTGTTTGAAGCAGGCCGGGAGGTATTTTATTCTGGCGTGCCAAGCGTATATCACCTCTATGGAAGGAGTGGTGCTCATGTCATAAACTAAATCTTGGTTTCCTGTAAGGAATCCGACGCCTGAGAAGTGTGGGTCCTTGATATTCTTGAATGTCCTGAATGTAATAAGCATTAACTCAAAAATTTTCATGCACATCTGGGCCATTACATCAGGGGTATTCTTTAATCGGATGCTCCAGTGCCGTATAGTGGAAATCATGTAATTGACGGTGGGAGGCCCTTGAGGGGGTGCTAGATAGACGTAGTTTAACCATTTGGCGCATCCCTTGATATTCTTGACTGCAATGGTAAACTCTGGCCATGTGCGTCTGCGGAGTACAGGAACATAACAAGGGTTATATTTAATAAAAAGAGGCATATTCGTCCAGGTGCGAACCATCTCCGGATAGGTTTCGAGGAGTCGGATCCTCCAAGTGGGTTGATGAATGGATCCTTTTTTAGCGCTCTCTGGGATGTCATCTGGCCCAAATTGTGTAGCAAACGTTGGAGGTTTGCCACATCTGTGTTGGATTTCTGCATTGTAGTCCGCCAGAAGTATACAATATGGCACGTATTGATCATCATTGGTTCCGATCCATCTATGGTGGGACATGCTGCGGAAGTATTCTGATTTAATAATAGTGTCCTCTATCTTTGCCATAGATTGGATCTGAACTGCCACTCGATCTTCATGAGTTGATGCCGTTTTCTCTAGCGTTTGGAGCCACTCAGGTACTTCGATTTCTAACGTATCCATTCCTTCTGCGGTTTGCTCACCCCCTGGCATTGGCATAGGAACGTAAGGTTCCTCATACGTCTCATCTACCTCGATGGGTACCAAATCCTCGGGTTCAGGTTCGACAACTAGAGAGGGTTGCCTTTCATGTGTGAGTAATCTTGCCTGTAATTCGGCCACCTGCTCTTTCAATGCCTTGACTTCCTCTGAAGTCGTGGTCGTTTCTGTGACTTTGGGTGCTGTTTGTTGCTCTTGGAGTTGATTGCGCAGCGCATCACGTTCCCTTTCCAAGTCATCATGAGCTTCTAATAGATCTGCATAGCTGTCCAAGATGGTCTTCATTGTCTCTGAGGGCACAGCTTTAAACTGTTCTGGATCAATTTCGTGTGGAGAGCCTTCCATTGCTGCTTCTAGATTTGCTTCATTTTGCTGCTGCAGCCTCTTGTTTTCTTCTAGGGCGGCCGCCATGTGTTTTCTGAGAAGTGCCAGGTTACGCCGGACTTTGAGATTATCGGCTTGGTATACCTCGAGCAAAGCTTCTAGTTGTTTGGCACCTGATTCTGTCGATGGTTGGGGTGCCGCCAATAAGGTTTGGTGAGCCTGCTCAAGCGTCGTGTAGCGTTGATTCAGTTCTGCATTTTCTGTTTGTAGAATGAGAAATTGTCTTTGTAAGTTTTGATGGTGCGTTTCCAGATTCTGATACCGGTCGTCCAGAGCTTTGTACTCATGCTGGAGCTGGTATACACATTGGTTTAATGCTAAGAATATGTTATTTACATTAAATAATGCTGGGAAGGGTGAAGATGCAGGGGGAATGGGGGCGGGAATGGGAGAGGTGAATGATGTGGATGTACGTGGAGATGTGGGTGGAGGGGGTATGGGTGATGAAGGTGGCATAGGGGGAGGGAGCGGTGCTGTGGCAGGTGATGTTTCCATCGTGTCAACTGTTTGAGTGACGGTGTAGATGGGAATCGTTGGTGGAGTGGATGTGACATCGGTGAACAGGGTGGTGAAGGTGGGCATGGTGACTCCCCCGTATTGGATTCCCGGAGAGAGTGGGATGCCCATGACCACGGTAGTGGTAGTGGATGTGGTAGTGTTAGTGTCCTGTGGTGGAGTGAATTGTGTAGTGTGAGGTGGGGATGGGGGTGACAACGGTGCTTCCTGATATTCTTCTGCTTGCGCTGCCTCGCCTGGTGCTGATGTATTGATGTGAATTTGCTTCCCGGACCTCCTGGGACGAACGGGAACTCTTTTTTCAAACCTGTGGATGTAGGCCATTGCCTCATGAATGGCCTCGTCCAGTCCTACAGCGTCGGCATGAAGGTTCATGGACTCAATGAACAACTCGTCCACACCTTCCTCAGCTAGCAAGTCGTTCATGAGTCTTTTGCCCTGTTCTAGAGACATCTGATGCTGTTCCTGAACCAGTCGCATGGTTCGATATAGTCTCTTGATTTGTGCCGAATATGCTGGGGCACTTGCTAACTCGGAGAGTTCGTCATATTCTTGATGTTGTTCTTCGTCGGCCTCTTCTTCATCTCCTCCTGCCTCTTGTTCATCTACATCGACTTCTGCAGTTTGTGGTTGGGTGGGGGCCGATGTTGTTTGGGGTCGCGGTTCCTGAGCTCGCGCTGCTTCGGCTTCGAGGTTAGAGTCATAGATTAATCTGGCAATTTCTTCATCCGTGAGTTCCTCAAGAGTAAATCCCTGCGGAAATTCCAAATCGGATGGAATGGGTGGAAACACCAGATTAGGCCCCTCTGTGCTTGGTCTTGGTAACCGGATTGTGAATGGCCTAACTCGTCGTGTCTGGGGAGGAGTGATTTTTGGTGTAGCGGTAGCTCCCCTTGGTTGAGCACAGGGTAGTTGGACTACCCCCCTCATCTTCTTTGATGGGGGACCTGCTGCTGATAGTCTTCTCTGGAATTCTTGGACTCGGGACCATACGAGTGCCCGCTGAACAGGCACGTCATAAGCCAAGCATCTATAGATTATTCTGGTCAAAGCACAACACCCGTGGAGCACATTCTTCTGTTTTTTGTTCCACCTTTGATGCGCTAGGTGGATCTGATCTATGATCCAGTGTGGTACATTGATGGGCAGGCTTTCGGTTTCTGCTAGATATAAACTGAACCATATTTTTTTCGGGGGCATTGTGAAGCGTTCTTGGGCGGGAAAAGCAAAATGTTGCATGATGGTTCGCAGGTGAAGCGCAATGGTAGGTGTCATCGCAACCATGTCCTTCAGCTTATTAAGATCTTTGTGCTTCATTCGACCTGGAACCATGGTTTCCTTTTCTGTTGGGATGTGCATGCCATACATACCCAATGCTTCTCTTACCAGATTGAGGGTCAACTTGAATCTTTGAAGCTCATTACCCGGCAGCAGTGATGGCAGCACAAAGGTGCTGTCGCCGCCCTTGGCTCTGCTTGGTGTGATGGTACTGATCAGATAAGAACATCGTAAAAAATCCGGCTTTGGTAAGTGAGTCCTGAAATAACTTTCCACACCTGCTTTGACCCAAACTGATCTCATGACTTCGGCATTTTGGTAGCTTTCAAACTCGCGTGCGAAAAAGTGGTATCGACCCCATTTGCCATTGAACTCCAATTCTGCTTCCCAGAAATAGGTCCCATCGCCCAGTGGTCCAGCAACATCACTGAACCAATGCGCATGCTTACCTACTTGAGAAGTGTGCCCTTGAGGAGGATCCTGAATGGGGAGCACATGCACTGCTTGAAGCTCTTGCGGTCTTGCTGTGAGATGTGGCTCAAGGAGAAGTGTTTCTATGTCCACAATCTGGGCACCAGATCCGGCTTGAGAACTAGTACCTGCTTCTGCCATGGCCCTGTTCGCTGGTTGGTTCTGTGAGAATATAGAACCAAGTGTTAACATCGTAATGGACAGAATAAATCCGTTGTTGTCCCCGTTACAACATTAACATGAGGTGGATGATGAGTTAGTGGTTAGTAAGTGCATGAAGACAGTGTGTGTATTTAGTGCTTGTGTTGTCCTAGGAGACTACTGCAGTTAGTAAGTAGGTATGGATTTACAAATTGGGGTCGGGGGGTTTATTACAGGCCCTAGGCTGCCAAATGCAGTGAGTGGGCTTTGCCTTCGGTTTCGGAGAGTCTCTACAGAGCCTTCTCGGTGTCGTGGTTTGAAGATGAGGCCTTTTTGGGACCCATTTACAATTGATTACATGTACGCTCTTGGGTTTTGGTGTGTACATGAGTGTCGAGAACGAGTGAAATCTGGCAGTATGCGTCGCTGCGTTATGCTGTTTAAGTTGTGGCCTCAGCGTAGCTACTTGTGCCATCAAGCAAGCCTTAGGCACCCAAATTTGTCTTGATTGTGGGCTTGCCTTCATCGACTTCTTGGGCACCCAAATAGATTTTACTTTAGCAGAAGAATTTCTGAAAGACTTCTTATTAGCGTTGCGTTCTTGGTCACTAATAAGAGGCTTTGCCCCTGTAGTTGACGGTGGTGCAACCGGTCGTTTGCCTTTCCGCACCCATACCTGGTCTATTTTCTGGGCTGTTCTGCTGCGCAGGTACTTTTGATCTCTGACATAGGTAGTACCCTGATTCTTCTGCCTTTGATCCACCTTGGGTTGCTGCCTCCTTCTAGCCTTTGGAAAAGAAGGGAGTTCCGTTGCATTCCTGACTCCTTTTTTGCAAATATCATTCCTCTGCAACACATAGTTTTGGACAAGAACAGCATGGTCATCTTCATGTGTAGCCCTGGAAGGACCAGGAGTCTGTGCCTTTCCTAGTTCCTTGAGTGCTCCATTGTCTAATTCTACTGTAACTCGACTATGATTGACCCAAACCTGGAGAAGTCCACTTCTTAGGTTTAGATTGACTGCTTGGTCATAGATCCAATCCTGACCCAAGACGAGAGGTTCAGTGAGATCCTCATCTTGACACACTAGTACTTTAACGGTCATTGCCTCCTCGTGAATGTAGAGGGGAAGTTCCACCTCGCCCATGCAAGGGGTTTCCACGCCTCCCAATCCTATGAGGTATGCTTCCACAGGATGGACAGTTAACTGTAACTCTTGACAGTAAGACAACTTAACAGCGCTAGTGGCAGCACCTGAGTCAATCAAGGCTCTTACGGTCCTTGTACTCTTTCCTTGTCCTATGTCTATGGTTATGAAAGGACGTCTATCAATTATTCTATTCGAGCTTGTTCCTGCAACTTCACACATGGCTATGGGAAATCCTTGGTCTGCATAGTCATTCGCTCCAGGCTGATCTCTACCTTGCCTTCGTAATTTCATCCTTCTGATGCGTTCTAAAGCCTCTGCTTGAGCTTCTTCTCTAATTCTCTTTTCTTCCTCTTTGCGTTTCTTAGCAGTGTTGAGTCGGCTGAGCATTTCCTCCATGAGGGGTTCCTGGTACAACTTGACTCTGCATCCGCTAATATAGTTAGGGAGAACATCACCCTCTAATGTGGCCAATTGTACTGCTCCACTTGTGGAGATCCTATTGATGATCATAGGTCCGTAGCCTCTCTTTTCTAGCTTCCTTGCGTGTTGTTTCAGTGTATAGACTAAGACTAGATCTCCCGTTTTCAAGCCTTTATCCTTCACGTGGGCATCAAAGTATGCCTTCTGTCTCTTCTTGGCTGCATATATCCCTGCAGCGGCTCTCAGTCTTGTTTCTCCTAATCGTTCAAGGTCAAAGATCCTAGAGGAGAGCTCATGACCTGTCCATTCGTGCTCTTGTGCTACTCTCAATGTGGGGATCAGGAAGTCCAAGGGTAGCACAGCGTTTTGGCCGAAAACCATCTGGAAAGGGGTGGCTTGGAGTACCGTTTTATAGGCAACTCGGTATGCCCAAACAGCATGGTGTAGCTGTTTGTCCCAATCAGAGCGTTTAGTGTTCACTAGTTTCGTCAGTACATTGCATAAAATCTTATTAGTGCTCTCAGCTTGTCCATTAGCTTGAGGGTGATAAGGGGCAGACTTCTTGTGTATTACCAAGAATTCTTGGAGCAGATTTTCAATCACTTCGTTCAAGAAATGAGTGCCTCTATCGCTTACAAGCTCTATAGGTAGCCCATATCTCGTGAATACATTCTCAAACAAGAATTTGGCAGTTGTTTGAGCATCGTTCTTGGTTGTAGCTTTTACCTCTACCCACTTGGTGAGATAATCTGTTGCCACAATGATGTATTCTGCATGAGAACCCTTAGCTGGGGGATTAATAGGACCTACGAAGTCTATTCCCCACTTAGAGAATGCACGTCCACCCATCATAGGTTTCAGTGGCATCTCATCTTTGCGTATAGGATACTGAGTCCTCTGACAGACATCACACCGTTTCACATAGGTATGTGCATCCATGTGAAGGGTAGGCCACCAGAAGCCCGCAAACATTATTGCCTTGATCACCCGATCTGGTCCAAAGTGTCCTCCTGCTACCCCTTGGTGAGCAGTTTCCAAGATCTTGAGATATTCACTTTCATGGACACATAACCTCAGGTAACCATCTTTACCGCGCTTGTATAGATTATCACCAACGAGTGAATAATCCTGGGCTTCTTGTTCCAAACTCCTTTTTCTAGCTAGAGTCATGTCTGGAGGGAATGTGTTTGTCCTCAGGAATGATACTAGTGGTTCGCTCCAATCTGGCACAATGGATACTTGATAGAGAGTGGCATGTTCCACAGGTGGTTTAGTGCAACAGATTGGGCATTCCTTGCACAACTTTTGGACATCCGCTTCCATGGTTGGCCAGTGCACTCCGAATCTCTTTAGAGTCTGTAAAGTTCGTTGTTTTGAATGGTGTTGCTCTAGTGCACCTACATGTGCTAATTGCAACCATTTAGCGTACTCATCCTCTTCTACGCAACAAGCCAAGATCCCTTGATCTGTGTGCTTGTACATGCTTCCTGCCATGATGTGGTATTTTTGGGCTTTTACAACCTCTCTATTCCGTGTGTTTACCACTGGATGGTTAGGCCCGTAGGTCAATACTGGTACTATTGGCTTGGCCCACTGCGGCACCACTTCCAAATTAAACAAGTAAGCATCAGGAAGGTCATCTGACACTCCTTGTGGGGCTTCTCCCGATGTGAGCCTAGAGAGATGATCGGCTCTCAAATGAGTCCTACCTTTCCTTACCACAACCTCAAAATCGTATTCCATTAGCAAGAGAAACCATCTCACTAATCTTCCTGTATTGCATGGCTTGTTTACGAGATATAACAATGCCTGATGATCAGTAAAAAATTTAAAATTATTTGCAAGCAAATAGTGCCTAAATTTCTTGACTGCATATACCATGCCTAATCCTTCGCGCTTTGTAGTGGTGTAATTCCGTTCAGCCGCATTCAATTGTCTGCTGGCATAGGCAATTGGAAGATCCATATTACCTTCACCAGTAGGTTGTGCAAGCACACATCCAATAGCATAATTGGATGCATCCACATGAACATGGAATGGCTTATTCCAATCTGGTGTGGTCAAGATTGGTGCTGAACATAATCTTCGTTTAAGCTCTTGGAAGGAATTTTTGCATTCATCCGTCCACTCAAAGTTTGTCAGAAGTCCGTACATGGGCTTTGCAATGACAGCATACATGTGTATAAATCGTCGATAATAACCGCAATGCCCCATGAAAGCTTGTACTTCCTTGACATTCTTTGGCCTAGGTAGCTCCGCTATGGCTCTCACTTTTTCTTCGTCAGTAGATATGCCATTCTTTGACACTATATGTCCTAGGATCTTGCCTTGCCTGACCATAAAAACACACTTTTCGGGGTTCAGGCAGACTTGATATTCTCTACATTTGTCAAAGATTTGTTTGAGTTCAGGAATATGGGTTTGCCTAACATTGGAATGAGCACAGAGATCGTCAACGTAGACTTCTAAACTCTTCCTCAGGAACTCCTTAAACACATGGCACATCAGCCTCTGGAAGGTGGCTGGTGCATTGGTAAGCCCAAATGGCATTACTCTAAAAGCAAAAATGCCCCATTCTGTGGCAAAGGCTGTCTTATGCTGATCCTCTGGAGCTATGGCTACTTGATTGTAGCCCGAGAATCCATCAAGGAAACTGTACACTTCCTTGCCTGCCACTCTTTCTAAGAGATGTTCTGTGATGGGAAGCGGATAGTTATCTCGGATTGTGGCTGCATTAACCTTCTTCAAGTTAATGCACACACGCAGCTTGCCATTCTTCTTGGGCACCACTACGATGGGGGATACCCATTCAGTGTGCTCAATTTCATAGATAAATCCGGCTTTGACCAGTCTATCTATCTCTTCCTTGATCTTAGCAGCATAGTTATCGTTATATGTATAAGGCTTTTGCTTAGAGGGTTTGGCATCTGAGGTCATGGGGATGGTGTGTGAGCATATGTCAGGGTCAACACCTTTCAAATCCTTGTAACTCCAAGCGAATACATCTCTGTATTCTCTTAGCAAGGTAATCAATTCATGCTCTTCTTCTTCTGTCAGGTCATGGCCTATATACGTGCATCGCTCCTCTCCTTCTTCTATGGCCACTACTATTTTCTTGGTAGTTTCTTTGTTATCATAGGCCTCTCCTACTTGTGCCTCTCGTTTAGGCATTCTTATCATGACCCTTCTGTCGTCTATCTCATACTTCTTAAAATTTTCCGGGACCTCAAACAAAGATTCTTCCTCTTCTGGTGAGACTTCTCTCTTCTTTCGTTTCTTTCCTTCTTCCTTTGGGCTCATATGTGTTGCTAATCTTACATCATTTGTAACCTCTCCATGCTTCTGAGGTTGAAATTCTACTTCATGGAAGTATTCTTCATCTGATGCAAATGGAGGGTCCATAATGATTGACTCTAGATCGGAGTCACTTGCATCCTCAAATGCATCAGGGCTAGGTTCGCATTCTTCTAAAACTGCCTCTCCCATGATTGGCTCTATGGAGAAGACTGAAATATCATAGCCATCCTCATCACAGTGAGGTGTCCATTGTTCTTCATTGATGGCTACGTCCATTGTTGCTAAAATTTCTGCCCAGCCATGGGGTTCAAATTCCTCGTCTGGAAAAACTACAGGTGCATAGGCTGGGTCTTGAATGGATCTATGGGTTTCGTTTGCACCTATTTCTCTGGCCTTTTCTCTCTTCTCTTCCTCCACTGCTACTTTGCACATCCATAAGTGAGTGTCTTCGTGCATCCAGGAGGATCCTGATCCTATGGAATGCACAGATTCTGTATCATCTTTGGCTCTATGGATGGGATTCCATTGGATAGGAGGGACATCTCTATGAGAATAATCCTTGAGATTGACTTTGGTTGTAACACCTAAGTGCTGCAGGTACAAAGAATTGGTTCCCCAATCCTGTACCACTTGCAACTGTCGCATGAATGGTCTTCCCAAAATCATCTCATAGGCATGATTTTTGCTGAAGTCACATATGGCAAAGGTATGTTCAAACTCGACACCACAAGTGGTGAGAGTTATTCCTTCTAGCAATCCTAGGGGTCTCTCTATGTGACCATCTGCCATTTGCAATTTCATTCTCGTTGGCCTGAGTGCTGGCTTGCCCCAACGCTTCCATAAGGAGGTAGTGGCAATTTCCCTCCGACTACCCCCTCCACCCCCCTCCACCCCCCTCCACCCCCCCTCCATTCCCTCGCAGCGGCCATCCCCACCCCCTCCATCTCTCCCTCCGACTACCCCCTCCACCCCCCTCCATTCCCTCGCAGCGCCCACCCCCGCCCCCTCCATCTCTCCCTCCGACTACCCCTCCACCCCCTCCATTCCCTTGCAGCGCCCACCCCCGCCCCCTCCCTCTCTTTCCCCGCCTACCCCTTTCCCCCCCCTCCATCCCCCTACAGCTCCCACTCCTGCCCCCTCCATCTCTCCCCCGCCTACCCCTCCACCTCCCTCCCCGCACGCACCCCGCCCCCTCCATCTCTCCCCCCGCCTACCCCCTCCACCCCCCTCCAACCCTCCCCGCAAGCAACCCCGCCCCCTCCATCTCTTCCCCGCACCCTTCCCTCCACCTCCACGGAGTACATTATTCAAATCCACCTACGACTCCAAAGCGGCTCTTCATCAACAACATATCCACAATCAAATCACTCAGGGGCCTGCCCAGAAATCACCTCAAACCAAGGCAATCCCAGCTATCCAGGACCTCCGATTTCTCGTGTTCTCACCAGTTCATCTATGGCTGATCCTTCCGCGCAGGGCGATATTTCGGACTTCACGCCTTCGGCGCTACATACGACCAATCCCACTTACCCTCCTTCAGAGTCTGCTCAACCCTCGCGTACCCAACCCCTTACCACCCTCGTCTACCCAGTCCCGACATTGCCCGTCTCACTTACCCCACCGATTCCTACCTCTACCGAATCCCATTATCCCCCAGCAGATGCCTCGACTTCCGCTCTTCATCCTCCACTTCTAAACATTCCTACTTATTCCGTTCGCTCTGATTCCACCGACATATATTCTCCACCTTCCCTCCCTCGCCCCCCTTCCCCTTCTCCCTCTCCTTCTGCTTCTCATTACTCGCACCCTAATTCGCCTTCAGGCGATTATATGCGCCTTTTTCTTCCACCGGATTTAAATCTCCAAATCCGTCTTCATTTATCCCTTCCCCCCATTGAACTCCGTAATCTTTTCTCGGTCGAAAATCTTCAGTATGCCGGTCTTTTGGGCTTGGCGAACGTTCTCTTGCAGGATCCCTCCAGCCATAATGATGTCTATGAAGCTCTCCGGCTGTTCCCCAGTTTTCGCACCGGCACTCTCGACATCTCTGACCTTGCCGCCAGTTTAGGCTCCTCCCTCATCCACTTCAGCAGTCCTCCATTCTTATATTCTGGAGTGTCAACCTCTGAAATCATTGCTTTTTGTAAAGCTCGCTTTGAAAATCACGCTAGTTTTTCCCTCCGCATGCAATCCATACTTAATTCCTTCATTTTTTTCTTTTTACTTCGTAGCCCAACCTCTCCGCTTCAACTGTCAGATATTCGCATTGCTGATCCACTTTACTGCTTCCTCACTAGCCGCCCATACCCTTACGCCGCCCTCCTCTATAGTTCCTTAAACTTGCGCTCCCGTAGACTTCGAGAAGCTATCACTCGCAGATCTCGTGCCTTTTCCATATATTCTGCTCCTTTGCTAGCTTGGCTATATCATCTCCCTGCGCAAATTGCTAATCATTCAGCTATACCCCAATCCCCTCTCTCCCTATTAGCAACCAGCTCAGAGCTCCAATTATGCCTTCCCTATCCCACCCTTCCCCTTCCCCTACACTCTCCATTGGCTCGACTTCCGCTCCCACCCAGCCCTCCGCACCCCCTGATATCCCTCCCCTTCATCCACAATCTTCTTCCCCTATCCTCACCACGTCTCTTGCTACTGCCACCATTCATAATCCTGACCCTGTTCCCCCACATGGCTCTTCTTCGGCAGCATCTTTCCGCCCGCTCATTCAAACCCAACTCAACCCACAAAACCCCACCTGTACACCCCCTCGTCCTCCTCTTTCCGTTTTTCCACCTACCGGTGCCGTCCCCCTCCACAAACCCAATCCCTCCAATATTTATACCCAACCCGATCCCTCTACAACTCCAACCCATCCTCCTAATCCGCCTGTAAACCCTCCTCCCAATCCCCCTCCCAATCCACCTGCCACCCCTGCTCCGCCATTTCATCTTCCATCGACCCCTTCCTTTTTACAATTACTCCACGAAGCGAGTGCAGTTGCTCTTGGCAGTGCTCAGGCCTCCCAAATGTCCCTGGATTCTGTCTCGGCCGCAGCTTCTGTTCATCAGCAGTATATCTCGACAATCGACAACATCAATAGAATGGCAAATTCTCAATGGCAATCGCTTAATGAAACGGCTCGATTACTCAAAGAAGAGAGAGATCATTATCGGGATATGGCCGACTCTGCGTTGAAGGCCTTAGAAGATCTTCAAAATCGCTCTACCTTAGGGCTATGCGATAATGCTGCGTGCCGTCGTATCAAACGCGAACGGGACCAACTTCGACAGTGCCTTAGTTCTCTCCAGCTTCTGATAGAGCAAGCTTCTTGTGTGTTGTGCTCCAAGCTTCTCTCTAGTAATACATTCAGTCTTGTGTGTTGTGCTCCAAGCTTCTTCCTCTTCCTTGTGCTGTTCACGTGCTTTCGCAGACGTCTAACTCCAACAATTGGTATCAGAGCAGGTCGTTGATTCTTCTAGGGTGCCGTCGACACTCCTCCGCTTGCAGTCTCAGATTCGCACAAAATTTGGTGAGCATACTCAGGGTGTTTTCGAGATCAAAACTGCTTCGCTCTGTGGTGCCGAAATCGCGATCTGAGCTCGTTTCGGCCTCCGAACGCACTATCGCAGTGCTTGTGCAGGCTATTTCGTCCTTTTGTGCCAAAGGTATATACCAGTTTCTGTTCGCCAGTTTAAGCGTCTCGAAGTCTGCTACAGGTCTAGCAGAACTCGTCTTGGCAGTTCTGTTCAACTTTTTGAGATACAATCAATTTTCTGCATCAAGGTATTTTAGTCACCGGCCATGGCTGAAAGCAGTGATGTATTCCGTATGTTGGCTGTTGAGGATAAGTTGGATGGTACCAACTACCCATTATGGGCTTATATGATGCGACATGTACTGGTTGCAAAAGGATTGTGGAACATTGTGCAGGGTGTTGAAAGACGTCCTGTTACACCTGTAACGACAGGTACTGCAAATACAGGTGTTGGAGCTGATGAAGATGGTGTCGAAGATGATATTCCGCAGATTCCTGTTCGTGCTGTTGTTTCTGTTGCACCTACTACAGAGCAGATTCGTTGGGATGGCAGAGATGCCCAGGCACATGCATTGATAGCTTTGTCTGTCAAACGTGCCATTATTCCTCACATTCGCTCTTGCAGAACAGCAAAGGATGCTTGGGATACACTTACCACTTTGTACCAGGCTAGGAATGAGGCTCGTGTTGCTTACCTCCGAAAACAATTGGAGAGTGAGCACATGAATGAAGGTGATTCGATGGACAGTTTTCTTACAAAGATCAAAGACCTGAAGGAACAATTGATTTCTGCTGATGAGGTTATACCAGATAGCTCACTTGTGCAGACCGTTCTGAATGGCCTTCCTGATTCATATCAGGGTTTTGCCTCTACTCTTTGATTGATGATGAAAGGCAATCCGAATGCCTTGTCATTTGAGGAATTAGTCTCTGTTCTGTTGCAGGAAGATCAGTCCAGGCAGAACAGGTCCATTATGCGTGTTGCAGATCAAGCTTTCCTGGCTAGTCAGAAGGGCAAAGGAAAATGGAGCTCTTCTACTAGTAAGCAGAAATCTGCAAATGCTGCACAATCGAAGAACCAGGATAAAGATGAGAAGAAATCAGAAAAGCAGAAATTGTTCTGCAAGTACTGTAAAGGAAATGATCATATTATAAAGAACTGTCCAAAACTGGCTGCTAAAGAGGCAAAGAAGAAAGAGGCTGGAATGGTTGTTGCAGAGGCCTCTACACCAAAAACAGAGTCTGCAAATCTTGTGCAGGAAGAAGAATGGGCGTTTACTACTGTTTGCAGTTTTGACCCATCTTCTCATGATCAGTGCATGTCTGCAGTAGACTCAGATGTTTGGTACTTTGACAGTGGGGCAACCAAACATATTACCTCGCAGCGCAGTTTCTTCTCTTCACTCGAGTCTGTCCCTACAGGGAATACTGTCACATGCGCCAATAACTCCTCTTATCCTGTTATGGGAGTTGGTAAGATCATTCTGACTACTGCTGATGGTAGTTCTTTCACTTTGTCAGATGCTTTATTTGTGCCAGGGATCAAAAAGAACCTGTTATCAGTTTTTGCATTAGCCAAGATTGGCTTGGTTGTGAAATTCATTGATGACAGGTGTACAGTCCATGATCTCTCAAATGGCGATGTGATTATTGCTTCTGGCATTTTATGTCGTGGGCTGTATAAGCTCATAGACTATGAAAAATCTGTGAATGATTCGGCATGTGCAGTTCATGATTCTCAGGCTATGTCAGATGCAAAGCTTTGGCATGCACGCTTTGGTCATCTGAATTTTGCTAGTTTGTTACGCCTGTAGAAATCTGAAATGGTGTCCTCTTTGCCCAAACTTGAGGCACCTGGAAAACATGTTTGTGAAGGCTGTATTTTGGGCAAAATGCAGCGTTCTTCCTTTCCAAAAGATGGTTCAGTTTGGGCTATGCAGAAATTGTAGCTTGTACATAGTGATGTCTGTGGTCCTATGCAGACACCCTCTTTTGGAAATTACCTTTACTTCGTGACTTTCATTGATGATTTTTCCAGGCATGCATGGGTATATCCACTCAAAGCAAAGTCCGAAGTGTTCATGTGCTTCAAACAGTTTTTGGTTTTGGCTGAAAATCTGTCAGCATGTAAAATGGGCACCCTCCGTTCTGATCGAGGGGGGGAATATATGTCTTCAGATTTTAATGCATTTCTGGCTGAACGTGGGATAAAACACCAGTGTACAGTGCCGTATACACCTCAACAGAATGGAGTTGCTGAACGAAAGAACAGGTCACTCATGGAGATGGCGAGGTGCATGGTCAAAAGTCAGGCTTTACCACATAGTTTCTGGCTTGAGGCTGTCATATGTGCAGCATATGTACTGAACAGGTGTCCCACGAAAGCGTTGCAGTCTATCACTCCATATGAGGCTTGGCATGACCGCAAGCCATCTGTTGCTCATCTGCGTGTTTTTGGTTGTTTGGCATATGCATTAGTGCCTGAACAACATCGCAGAAAATTGGATGATAAGGCAGTAAAATGTATTTTTGTTGGGTACAGTTCTGAAAGTAAAGGCTATCGTCTGTATCATCCACAGACTAAACGCATTCTGGTTAGCCGTGATGTTGTCTTTGTGGAAGATGCTATTCAGCCATTGCTTTCATGTACTAAGGAGACATCTGTTAGCTCCAAAGACATGTATGATACTTTGATGCCTCTTTTTACAGGTGGACAGGCTAGCGCTGGTCCTAATGAGGCAACTTCTCAGCCTTTGCAGGTTTCATATGATGATGCAGATCATGCCATTTCTTATGCAGATTTACATGATGCACTTGTTGATGAGAGAGCTGATATTGAACAGGCAAAAACTATGCCAAAATGGCTGGTGCAGACTTTGCGTGACAGCAAATTAGATGCACCTTTGTCATATCGTACTCGTTCAGGCTCTCATAGTACCTCCTTTGCATCAGATTGCTATGCTATGGCTGCATCTAGTCTCTGTGATGAGAATGAGCCTGTTTCTTTTGATGAAGCACAAAATTCAGAAAATTGGATGGCTGCTATGCAATCTGAATATGATGCTATAATGAAGAATGGTACATGGTCTTTATGTGACTTGCCTCCTAGCAAGAAGGCCATTGGCACTAAGTGGGTATACAAGCTGAAGCGTAAACCTGATGGTACAGTTGACAGGTATAAGGCTAGGCTTGTTGCAAAGGGTTATGCGCAGGAAAGAGGCATTGATTTTGATGAGACCTTTGCACCTACATGCCGTATGACTACTGTTCGGAGCATTTGTGCACTTGCAGCCCATCATGGTTGGAATGTACATCAGTTGGACATTAAAACAGCATTTCTGAATGGTGACTTGCATGAAGAAGTGTATGTTTTTCAGCCCCGTGGCTTTGTGCAGAAAGGGCATGAAAACCAGGTGTGCAGGTTAAAGAAGGCGTTATATGGTTTAAAGCAAGCACCACGTGCTTGGTATGAGAAAATACATGCCTATCTGATTGCACATGGTTTTGAGAGCAGTCCAACTGAAAGCACCTTATATGTTAAGCGTGCTAATGATGTGCTTTTGATCATTGTTGTCTATGTAGACGACATGCTGCTCACTGGTCCTCTTGAGAAGCATATTGCTGATTTCAAAGCTGATTTGCATGCCTCATTTGAGATGTCTGATTTGGGGCATTTGCATCACTATTTGGGCATTCAGTTTATGCAAGTTGATGGTGGAATGGCTTTGTGTCAAACGAAATATATTGATACATTATTGCAGCGTTTTGGTCTTGAAGACTGTAAGCCTATTGCCACTCCTATGGAGACAGGTTTACGATTGAGTCTTCATGATGCTGGAGATGCATTTGATGTTGTTCTCTATCAGCAGGCTGTTGGATGCTTGATTTACTTATGCATTACTCGGCCAGATATTCAGTTTGCTGTCTCACAGATGAGCAGGTTTATGCATTGCCCAGGAGTCACGCATTGGAAAGCGGTTAAGCGCATCTTTCGCTACTTGAGTGGTACTCGGCTACTTGGGTTGTTTTATCCCAAGGGGGGATCACTACCGCCAGATTTGCATGCTTTTTCTGACTCAGATTGGGCTGGTTGCTATGACACTCGTGTGTCCACCAGTGGTTTTTGCTTCAAGCTTGGTAGCTCATGTATATCTTGGTTGAGCAAGAAGCAGCCTACTGTGGCCACTTCCAGTTGTGAGGCTGAGTGTAGGGCAGCTTTCACAGCGACTATTGAGTGTGTGTGGCTCAGACACCTTATGGCTGATTTGGGTGTTGGCCAGTCTTCTGCCACCACCATCTTCACTGACAGTCAGAGCGCATTGGCAGTTGCGAGGAACCCTGTGTTCCATGCTCGCACTAAGCACATTGAGGTGCATTATCACTATGTCAGGGAGAGGTTCTCTGCTGGGGAGATCAGCTTGGCATATGTGCCCACGCAGGAGAACATTGCAGACCTTTTCACGAAGGCTCTGCCTAGGGAGAAGTTTGAAGCTTTCCGCAAAGCTTTGGGCTTACTTCCTTTTGTGGAGTGATTTCCACATAGCTCGGCACTTCCTTATACATGAGTGCCAGCTCCTTGTTCACCGCATCACTCCCAGGGGGGATTTGTTGATATATTTAGGTAGTGATGTGTGTGAACACTCTAGGACCGCCGGGGCACTTTTTTCCCTCTTTAGGAGGTTTTTTTCCCCTGGCTTGTATATACGCCTATTGCCCTAATGGGCTACTTATCTTTGTACATTCTCTAGTAATACATTCAGTCTTGTGTGTTGTGCTCCAAACTTCTTCCTCTTCCTTGTGCTATTCGCGTGCTTCCGCAGACGTCTAACTCCAACAATCAAAACTTAAGATTTAAGGTGTGCTTCTGCAAGAAGTTGTCAAGATTATTTCCTCCCTGTTCTTTTCTTTTTCTCCTACAAACCCTCAAACTCCTTCTCGTCCAAGAATCCCCAACATGCTCTCACAAGAATAATTTACAGGTGCTTAGTGTACGACGTGCCCATTCAAAGAGCACTAGTATGGTCCAGGGCCCAAGAGTTCCAAAGACGACTATCAACGGTGGGCCCTCCATCGAAGAAGATGAGAGGGGGAGTTCAATTACCATGCGCTCAACCAAGGGGAGCCACTACCACACCAGAGGTGACCCCTCCACAAACGAGGCGTGTCCGACCATTTACCATTCGCCTACCTAGACCAAGTGCAGAAGGACCCAACCTGGTGTTCCCTCCGATTCCATCAGGCTTGGAGTTCCCTCAAGGTTACACCCTTGCTGATTTGACAGATGAAGAAATTGCCCGTTTGATCAATGAGTCTAACCTGGAGACAGAAGCAGAGCAGACCCAAGGACAACAACCCACGACTACAACTTCAGCCTCGACCCAACTGGGAGTAGTAGAAGTAGAAGAGGATGAAGAAGAGATAGAAGAACAAGAGGCAAACGAGGAGTATGATCAAGAATATGAAGAACTTGCAGAACTAGCAAGTGCCCCGACATACTCGGCCCAAATAAAAAGATTATACGAAACCATGAACCGGGTCCAAGAGCAACACAAACTGTCGCTCGAGACAGGAAAGATGATCATGAGCCAAATGTTAGTCGAGGAAGGTGTGCATGACATGTTTATCAAATCATTGAACCTGCACACTGACGCAGTAGGCTTAGATGAGGCTGTTCATGCAGCCATGACTTATATTCATCGATTTGAGAAACGAGTGCCTACCCGTCCCATGCGATCTGGCAAACAAATCCACATCAATGTATCAGAACCAGGAGGTAACACACAAACAGAAGAACATCAGGAGCAACCACTCTCACCACCCACCTCACCTCTCACTACACAGGTCACCTCACCACCTGGCACTACCACACCTATTTCTGCCATTACCATAGTCATCATGGGAATTCCTCTCTCTCCCGGCATCCAATTCGGAGGAGTTACCATGCCCACCTTCACAACACTCTTCACAAATATCACATCCACCCCACCCATTGTTCCCATCTACACAGTCACACACACGTTCGACACAATGGAAACATCACCAGCCATAGCACCACTCCCACCCCCCACGCAACCTCAATCTCCCATACCTCCTCCACCTACCTCACCACTTGACTCCACAGCATTCACAACTCCCTTCCCCTTCCCCATTCCCCCTGCATCTTCATCTTTCCCTGCATCATTTAATGCAAATAGTATATTCATGGCATTACAACAATGCGTGTATCAACTTCAGAGTGAGTATCAGGCTCTCGCAGACCGTCATCATCAACTGATGACGAATCATCAACAACTACAGAGACGGCTTACAAGTATAGAAGAAGAAAATGCAGACCTCAATCAACGTTACACCACTCTCGAGCAAGCTCATCAAACCCTCCTGGAGACACCCCAACCATCAGAAGAGTCAGGTGTCAAACAAATCGAAGCCTTACTGGAGGTTTACCAAACAAATAATCTGAGAGTCCGGTGAAATTTGACTCTACTCAGAAAACACATTGCTACAGCCCTTGAAGAAAAAAAGTGTCTGCAGAAGCAAAACGAAGAAAACCTGGAAGCTGCCATGGAAGGCTCTCCCCATGAAATCGACCCAGAACAATTCAAAGCAGTTCCCTCAGAAACAATGAAAACAATCTTGGAAAGCTATGCTGATTTATTAGAAGCACATGACGATTTGGAAAGGGAACGGGATGAACTATGTCGCCAGCTCAGGGAACAGGAGGCACAACCCAAAGTCATAGAAACAACCTCGACTTCAGCGGAAGTAAAGGCATTAACAGAGCAGGTGGCGGAACTGCAGAAGAAGTTACTGGAATATGAAAGGCAGCCCTCTCCAGTTGTAGAACCAGAGCCAGATGAATTGGTACCCATTGAGGTGGACGAAACGTATGAGGAACTATATGTTCCTATGCCGATGCCAGGTGGTCAGCAAACCTCAGAAGGAATGGACACCTTGGAAGTCGAAGTACCCGAATGGCTCCAGACATTAGAAAAAACAGCTACAACCCATGAAGATCGAGTGGGAATCCAAATCCAATCAATGGCCAAATTAGAAGACACCATCATAAAGTCAGAATATTTCTGCAGTATGTCTCATCATAGATGGATCGGCACCAACGACGATCAGTATGTGCCATACTGTGTACTCCTGGCAGATTACAACGCGGAGATCCAACGCCGATGTGGCAAACCTCCAACTTTCGCCACACAATTTGGGCCCGATGATATCCCAGAGAGTGCTAAAAAAGGATCCATTCATCAACCCACCTGGAGGATCCGTCTTCTTGAGACCTACCCAAAGATGGTTCGTACTTGGACTAACATGCCAGTCTTTATTAAATACAATCCCTGTTATGTTCCAGTCTTCCGCAGACGCACCTGGCCCGAGTTTACCATTGCTGTCAAGAGCATCAAAGGCTGTGCACAGTGGTTAAATTATGTTTATCTAGCACCTCCACAAGGACCTCCCACTGTGAATTATATGATTTCTACCATCCGTCACTGGAGCATTCGACTACGAAATACCCCCGATGTGCTGGCCCAAATGTGCATGAAAATCTTCGAATTAATGCTGGTCACATTCAGGACATTCAAGAATATTAAAGACCCCCACTTCTCAGGAGTTGGCTTTCTTACAGGCAACCAAGATCTGGTATACGACATGAGCACCACCCCATCAATAGAGGTAATATATGCTTGGCACGCCAGAATCAAGTACCTCCGAGCTTGCTTTAAACAGACATTCGAGGAGATGTTCGTAACAGGATTCTGGGAATATCAGTCAGAAATATTTGTACCCAGGCCCTCACATCTCCTCCACTTATTCACTGTGGAAAGAACCATCCATTCAGAACAATTGCAGGTGCCACATCCGGACGTACTAGGACAAGTGAATTGGGATGCATTGTTAATAGACCTAGCACGGGGGCTACGATTAGAAGAACACCACCTCGCTGTCGATGTTGTTCAATATTATGTCCAACGCACAGCTAGACAAGGGTCTGTCAGAGACGACAGACGCGAGAGAGGGGGGGGGTGTTGGCAGTAGTCAAGGAACTGAAGGAGTCACAAGACAAGGAAGTCTACGTAGGGAATCGGAACGAAGAGAAAGCACAAGCAAACACAGTAGTCAAAGAAGATCTGGCAAGTAGGCCATTTAAATTCTTAAGCCATCAAAGAGTTGGGCACACAAGAAGAAGGAGCAAGTAGGGAGCTCCAGGAAATGTATGTCAAAATGTTAGAAGAAATCCCTACAAAAATAGTGATTTTCATCACTAAAAACCATTGTAAATACCATTTCATATTTTTGTAGCTCCATTTTGTGCAAGCCAAGGAGTCCTTGAGCTTGAGGAACTTTAGAAGTACCTACCTATCAGTTTTCACATTTTTTAGACTCCGTTTGAACCTCCAAATAGGATAGAGAACCTAATTTTTAACTAGGCCGGACACTAGGTCTAGACAAGGCCAAAACCTAGTCAAAAACTATAAATAGAGGTAGAGAGCTCATTTTTGGGAGGAGCTTGTAATTGATTTGAACTTGTATGAGCTTTTTGAAAGTAATCTAAAGAACTCCATTGCTTCTCACTCTTTGTCTTGCCTTGTGTGCGCGTGTGTGTATGTGTGTGCATGTTAGTGTGCTTCGCACTCACGCACTTGTGCCTTCACTTGCTCGAGGTCATCATACCACCCTCACGTCTTCCCGGATTGACATTAAAGGAGGTGCTACTCATCACTGAGCTACATTAGCAGACTCTGTTTTTGGTGTAGAGGCCTTTGCAACAACCATTCCGACCTCTTTCTTCTTTGCCTCTTTAGCAGCCAGTTTTGGACAGTTCTTAATGACATGATCATTTGCTTTATAGTATTTGCAAAACAATTTTTGCTTTTCTGATTTCTTCTAATCTTTGTCTTCCTTTTTCGATTCTACAGAATTAGCAGATTTTTGAAGGGCTTTGGTGTGCAGAACAAGAGGATCAAGGAGGAGATGGAGGGAGAGAGAAGAGAAGAGACACGCACAGATGCGTGGGAGCCTCAAAACCCACATAATGATCTCTCTTGAGGGAATGGTCTATATATATATATATATATATATATATATATATATATATATATATATATATATATATATATATATATATATATATATATATATATATATATATGAATATGGGGGTAAGGTCACATGACCCTTACATCCCCAACAATCTCCCACTTAAGGGTCAATGTGACCATAAGTGGAAAAATATACAAAGAATGATGTAGAACTATACAATAATGTACAGGAAGAGTCCGGATCTCAACCCATACTGATCAGCCTACACCAACTGCCTCAAACAAGGTGTATCCATGCACCTCAAACTGCTCTAGACTCATATCGACAAGAGTCAAGCTCATATTTGACTGATCCAAGAACTTATGAAGTTCCTACAAAGCTCCCACTCGACTGTCGAATGCTGAGAAAACATGTGCTATCCTGGATAACCTAAGTATGTCAGACATGCCTGTATCCAAGGCATCCAAAGCACCATCGTCAAGACCAACATGTCCTGACATATCTGTGTCAACATCTGGCATGAGCAAATCCAAGAATGATTGCATAATTGCTAACTCCTCAGCATTCAAATCAGTCATCCTATCAACCAAGGATGTGTCTAATTGTGCATTATGAGAGCTATATGCTCTAGAATACACTGTGTATCATAAGAGCAATCTTGCTCTACCACACCAAGTGTATGATCATGCTCCACATGAGCTAACTGCACAACATCAATACCAAGGTCAAACTGATGATCACACTCTAACTGAGTATCATCATAATGCTCTACATGACCATCCACATCATGCTCTAAAGCATCCAAGTGATCATCCAAAGTGTGCTCCATATGAGCATCCATATGATCAATAAAGTCATGCTCTATATAAGCATCATGAGCATCCAAAACATGCTCTACATGTGCATCCATCTGAGCATCTGAATCCTGCCATACATGTGCATCATGAATGTCAATAGACCTATGTGTAGGTAGACAAAATGAGACATGACGAGTCTCACATCGCACATAAGGTTGAACTCCTATTGAGACGAGACTGTCTCTCACATGAAGTACTTGCAGTGGATACCTATGCCCAATCCTAGCACCTCTCACAAGTGTAAGCTGTCCCAACTACAGCTGAAAATCATGCTCACCAAGGAATGTATAACATCTACTCTCCTGTAACTGGCTAACTAAAATCAAGCTCACAGGGAATGAAGGCACATAGCATACATGTCTGAGCATAAGTGATGCTCCACTAGGTAGCATAAGGCATACATCTCCTGCACCCTCAATGTCATATGTCGTACCATCAGGCAAGTGCACACATCCATGACTTTGACCTGAGAATCGACAAAACCACTCATGATGTGGAGTAACATGAAAACTGGCTAATGCATCAAGCAACCAAGCCATATGTGTGCTATCCAATGAATAAGAGGAGTCATGAGATGAACCATAGGAGAAAGTGATATCACCATCACTGGCATAATCAACTTCCATAGACTCTCCTGAAATCACTACTGACCTGCATCACATGCATATCTCTAATTTCATTGTCGCATCCGCCTGAAGCAACGTCATCGAATATGGCCCTCATGACCACAGTAACAACATCAAAGTCGTTGATATGATCTATGTCTCACATGAGTCAATGGACTTGCATACATATCATGTAGTCTTTGCAATAATGCACTACATGTCTCCTCATACATCACACACTCATATATAGAATCCACAAGTTGTAATCGGATAGTGGAGCTGGTCAATGCATCCATATCCATCCATACATGGTCGGGCATGTCATGAGGCCTCCGTGCATCTCTATGCACATACATGTGTAACCCTGTATGAACCAATGTATGCCACATCTGATCTTTCCATCTCGGAAAGTCAGTGCCATCAAACCGAGAAGACACCATGCTGGCAATCCAATAGACTAACAATGTAACAAGAGACTAGAAACAATACTCTATCCTCAATAGGATGACACCTACATATCCATATGCATAACTCACATCATAAATATCTCGCTGGAGAAGAAACCATGTGAACCACATGTCACATAACCATGCATCTAGCATGCACATAAAACCATGAGCATAAGCCTGCTCACTAAGTCTCCAAAGTGACCAAGTAGATGTGAAAGAATCCTAGGAAAAATTCGACAGAGTATCCCCTGTAAACTGAGCAATCAAACAAGATAACCAATAGCAAAAGGACAATGAGTAATCTATCACCACCTATCACTGATCCAATCAAAGATAATGGAAAATACACATGCCAAAAACTAATAGCAATACATGCCAATACAATGATGATATATCTTCCACTCAAGAATGAATCCTACAAGATGGTCCAACCTGTCACAAACAACATGTGACCAAGTCCAAGTAAATGGAGATCAACAATGATCCAAAGCTATCATAGAAGCTTCAAGATTCACTAGAGTTCTCTTCTAGCATAAAAGATGTTGAAATTTCGACAGCATCTCCTCTGTAAAATGGACTCTGAACCAAATAAACCATGTGGGAATCACCATCCACAATATCAAATCAATGAATATATGCTAATAGAATAGCGAATCAAGGTGACAAATACATATGCAATGAAGGCTCCAATCTGGATCATATACCTGCAAAGAAAACAAAGATGCAAGAACCAACCAAGATCCAAAATGAACTCTCACAAAAGTATGTGCAGCCGGCAAGTAAATCCATAAACAAGTGGCATAAGCAAGATATAAACCACAATGCCACTATACATCCATGATCGAACTTATGATGACATAAACCTCAAAAAGAGTATATCACAATGTCATCTCTCATGCCAAACACATGACAAGATTATGCTCTACTCTCATATGGAGGAGCTACCACAGTGATCATACATGGGTAATGCCTTCGAGCTCTAAAAATAAGAGCTTGCACACCAAAAATTCTCTCTCGAAGAAGTTCCAAAGCAAATTCAACCTCCAAGATTAATTAGGATTCTTATGGCAAAAATATACAACTCTGTGTTTTGTTGTTTCAGAGGTGATAACCTCTGAATCTAAACTTTTGATCTTCAGCAACTTCAACATCTCACTCTTAGATATGTAATGAGATAAAGAACACCTCAATGGGAGGTGTGTAGCTCAAGATAGACACAAAACAAGCATCAGCTATCAATTTCATATTCACCTCCAACACTCCTGCTCTGTATTTTGCAATTTCAAAAACCTTGCACTCAGAATTTGGATCTGTCTTCTTCTACAAAGTTATAGAGGCTATTCCAAGAGGATAGCAAGTTCAATCATCTCATTCTGATTTGTAAAACTCAACATATAGCCAAAACACTGACCTGATGTACAAGTGGTTATAGATTTATCTTCTACATCAGTCTGTGTTTTTTGAATTTTTGGCAGTCTAAAACTCTGAACCGGTTTCTATATCCTGCTAGGAAATTGTAGTCCTCTGTGTTAACTATGCATAGAACTTTAAAACGCATCTTTGTAGCTCGAGTTATGGCCAAAATATTGAACTGCTATTGAGAGATGCCAACCTGCACTTTCACCTCTTGTGACCTAAGCTTCCATTGAAGCTTCTTGCACACAAGCCTTCAACATGCTTTGATACCAATGAAGGGCTTTGGTGTGCAAAACAAGAGAAGCAAGGAGGAGATGGACGGAGAGAAAAGAGAAGAGACGCGCACACATGCGTGGGAGCCTCAAAACCCACATAATGATCTCTCTTGAGGCAATGCTCTATATATCATATATATATATATGAATATGGGGGTAAGGTCACATGACCCTTACATCCCAAAAATTTTTTCTTACTATTTGAAGAGCACCATTTTCCTTTGCCCTTGTGAGTAGCCAGGAACTCTACAACACGCATAATAGACGTGTTCTGCATAGACTGATCTTCTTGCAACAAAACAGAAACGAACTCTTCAAATGTTAAGGCATTTGGATTTCCTTTCATCATCAACCAAAGAGTAGAAGCAAAACTCTAATATGACTTAGGAAGACCATTCACAACAGTCTATACAAGTGAACTATCAGGAAGGAATTCATTAGCAAAAATCAATTGTTCCTTCAAATCCTTGATCTTTGTCAAAAAATGTCCATAGATTCACCTTCATTCATGTTACACTTATGTGTTCCTCGAGTAGCTTTGATGTGAACCTTTTCCCTATACATGGGCACTTTTTACTCTAGTGCTGGCTAGAGGTTTTTTCCCCATGTTACCACATACTTGATACTCTCATATGTGGTGGTACTTTGTACTTAGGGATATTATTCAGCTCTTACTTCAGTTCAGTTCATCGATCAATAGAGAGAGCTATTCCAGCCATCGTCTTCTCCGTGTGTCTTGCTGCGTTTGTGCTCCTTTGTGTGTGCTTCTTGTGTGTCTCTCGCACTTCTACACACACCCAACAGTGGTATCAGAGCAGGTTCAGCTTCTTCTCAAGTTTTGATTTTTCGCGTCGCGGCGCGCACGCACTTTAACAGTGCAAATCGACTTCAGAGCATAGAAGTGTGAATTTCAGCAGCCCGGAAACATTTCCACCAGGTGCGTTGGAGTTTTACCCCCATTTTGAAGCCATTTGTGCAGTCAGAATCGCCATCAGAGTGACAGTTTGTGAGCTGAAATTTCAGCACTCATTTCAGTTTTCGTCGAAGTGAAGATTTTGTCACATTCTTGTTCCTTAGTGAAATGGCGGGCAGCAATGACTTGTTTGGCATGCTTCAAGCTGAAGATAAGCTTGATGGGACCAACTATCCGATGTGGTCTTACATGATGAAGCACGTTCTTGTTGCAAAACAACTTTGGAACATAGTGGCAGATGTAGATCGAAGACCGGCAGGTGCTTCTACTTCACAGTCTACTATCACAGATGGAGCTTCTTCTTCGAGTACAGTGGTTTCTCCTTCTCCACCTACACAAGAGAAGCTTAGATGGGATGGAAAAGATGCTCAAGCTCATGCTTTGATTGCGCTTTCAGTGAAGTGTCATATAGTTCCACACATTCGGTCATGTTCTACATCACGATAGGCATGGGACACTCTTTCTTCTTTGTATGCCGTGCGTAATGAAGCACGTGTTGCATACTTGAGGAAGCAACTTGAGGATGTATGTATGGCTGAAAATGAGTCAGTGGATGTGTATGTGACACGCATCAAGGACTTGAAAGAGCAATTGGCAAACATAGATGAGATCATTCCGGATGCATCACTCATTTCTACATTGTTGAAAGGATTACTGGAATCCTTTCAAAGCTTTGCTACTACACTCTGTTTGGTTGCAAAAGGAAATCCTAATATGTATGCATTTGATGAGGTTGTGTCTCTTCTTTTGCAAGAAGAGCAATCTAGAGTGAATAGGAGTGGTTTGATTGAGGGAACGCAAGCACTTGCTATCTCACAAAAGGGGAAAAGCAAGTATGGTTCAGCTTTTGGTTCATCAAAACCAAAGCCTCAAACTTCCTCTTCCACTCATTCCTCTAATGATGGTGATTTGCAAAAGAAGAAGAGATGCAAATATTGCCAGAAGGTTGGTCATACTATTGATGAGTGTAGAAAGCTTGCTAAACGCAATGAAAAGAAGAAGGAATCCAGCATGTCTATTGCTGAAAATTCAGCAAATGCAAAGAATGATGAAGCTAACATGGCTCAAGATTTTTGGGCATGTGTTGTTACATGTCATTATGATGCTTCTTTACATTCTAAATGCATGGTTGTGAGTGAGGCTGATTCGGATTGGTTCTTTGATAGTGTTGCTTCAAAGCACATAACATCATGCAAAAGATTTTTTGCCTCTTTGAAAGATGCACTTAAAGGAGGACATGTGGTGTGTGCAAACAATGCCTCTTATCCTATCATTGGAGTAGGAGAAATTGAGCTTACGGCTGCAAATGGAGGTGTGATTCTCTTGAAAAATGCATTGTATGTGACCGATATCAAGAAGAACTTAATTTCAGTTCCGTTGATTGCCAAAGCAGGACTTCATGTACACTTTGTTAATGATAAGTGTATGGTTCATGATTTCAGCAATGGCGATGTTATCGTGATGTCCGATACATTATGTGATGGTTTGTATCGCATGGTGCAACAATCTAAGAATTACGACCACCACCAGCTTGAGAGATGACTCTCCTCCCAACCAAATGCCTCTATATATAGCTCTCTCCAGGGGACTGCCTTCTTGGGCAGGTGGATACTAACCATCCAAGTGTCAGCCATGTAACTACATGTGCGCCAAGTGTCCCAGTTAACTCGAGTTAACTCAAGTGGATGCTTCTAGAAGGCTCTAGAGCTCTTTGGGCAAAACACTCTCCCCATGTACCCCATGGGGGTTGAACCCAAGACCTCCTCCTTCACATCCTTGAGACTTAACCACTAAGTTAAGTGGATCACTTGTTCACAAGAGCACAAGACCTCTTAGTAAGTCTAAACTCGAGATCTTTGGTCATACACACGGATGACCAAACGGTGTCCGATTTCAGATCTGTCTGAACCGGCCAGACCCTTGGATCATAGACTTACTTTATTACATTCTTCCCCCCTTGGAAAAGATTTTCGTCCTCGAAAATAGAGCGATATACATACTGTAGGCAACCCCCGAGCCTCATGTTCTAAAACTGGAAGAACATGGTCATGTTCTAGAACTGGAAGAACATGTCTCATCTCTGTGGTGGCATCCTTGCCCAAATGATTCTAAACACTATCTCGCTTTGCACTTTGATAAACTAGTCAAAGTACAAAATAGTGAATGAATAATAAAGGTGGATCTAAACACATATCCCTGGCTAATTCACAGTTTCTGGATGTGCGATCTAGGCACAAACATGTGAATTAGGTGGATTCAAATTACTAGTCCATTTCTAGGCATAACTGGTGTATGGGCTTAGTAATGAAGGTGGGATTCTTATCCCTCTCAAGACTTTGAGAATTCTTGATTCACTTGAATTTGTTTTGGAGAACTTGAAGTGTGGTTGTCCCATACATCTAACTTTAGATGTCTGTTCAATGGTTTACTTTTATCTAACAGTTAATTGATTTTTTCACCCGACTAGAGGACTACTTTGTCCCAATGAGTTGAAAAAATCCTATGTAAACTGTACGAGAAAGTTTACCATTCCGGTGGAATCAACCATACTAATTTCACCAATTCAAATTCAAAATGAAAAATTGTCCAACTTAGGACACTTTTCTCAAAGACTTTTAACTGAAAGTTCTTGGGAATTGTCAATCCAATGAGCAATTCCTAACTTCTTTATTCTAGAGTATACTGGACTCTAGGAAATGATTTATGCTATACCTTGAAGCAAAATCAAATGAATAAGTCTACTTAGACTTAGCATCTTTTGAAGATTGAAAAGGTTCTTGTACATAACATCTATCTAGGATGTTCAAGTTAGTTATCTAATTCTAACCGGCTATCCCTGGTCTTTTGCAAAAGGAATCAGATACCATATCTGAGTCAATTCCAAAAGATTTGGAAAGCGGAAAGAAATAACTAAGACTCTGTACAACCAATTCAAACTTCGAATATACATAAACTTGCTATGAGTCAAAGACTAGATGACTCAGGACTTTTTACTTTTCAAAGATCTATTTCAACAAGATATTGAAGCATTGTCTTTATCTTTCAGAGAAATAAGCTGGATTCTCAGAAAGATACAATCAAAAACATCATCCAACCACAAGATACTAGTGTGGTAACCAACATCAGTGTGTCGACCCACTGAGGTTCTATCGATGAGTTTAGTTTTCAAATAATGCTTCACTTGAGACTAAGTTCATGTCACATTCAGTCTTTTTGACTCCTAATCGTGAATGCAATTCTTGTGCATTTCTTTGAGTCTAAAAGAGTGAATTTATCAAGTTACACTAGGAACTTGATACTTGACTTAGTCAATTGAATCTTTAGTTGAAAAGATCAACTCAAAGTAAAAGTCCAACTTCTTTCAGAAAATTTATCAAATATTTTTGATCAATAACACTTAAGCTTGAAGTGTTCTTAGAAGATCTTGGAAGTTACTTACTTCATATCTTCAGTTTCCTTGATCTTGAAGTTACCTAGAAGTATCGTAAGATACTACTTTCATCCTTTACGAATTAAACTTTTCTTGAAGTCTTAATTCCCTTGAGGATGAAACCTAACTTCAAAATCCAAACTAGGACTAAAAGATAATCATCATCCCACGGTCCGATGTCCCATTCCATCTTTCCTACATCAATCTGAGTATAAAATCTGGTGTCCCATACCACCCTATTTTATATTCACATTAATGTGTGGGTGATTCTTATCCTAAAGTCTAAACATCTCTTGATAGAGTACCTTATTTCTTCAATTCTTTTACAAGAATTGGAAGTTTCAGGCATTACCTCTAACTAGATTTTCCTAGGTTTTGATTCCTTCGCATGATCACCTCAGAATCATGTGCTTTGCCTTGGAAACTTGAAAACCTCTTTGTCAGAATATCAATCAGAATTCCAAGTTCTTGAATTTTCTCGAATTTAAGTTCAATTGGTTTACCCTTGACCAATTTTGTAGCGACAAGAGCTTTTGACTTCTTGTCTTTAGATTCCTTTCTTTACTGATGCTTTAGGTACCTACCCCGGGGACTTTATTTAGGAATCTCTTTACTGCTTAAGTCTAAGCATCCGCTCATGCTTTCTGGATTTGTACCAAAATCCCTTTAAGGATAGGTAAGCACTTATGTTTTACCTTCCACAGACTTAATTACCATTTTCATGGTTGCAGACTACATTCTTGGAATTTCTTTACTCTGTTCAGACTTGGAACAACTTACTCTTTTTCACAGTTTTCCATCGAATAAATGGAACTTGAGTGAATAATTCCCAAAAGGAATTTTATTGCCAATACTTGGGCAATCTACAAAGTAGTTCTAATCGCACATTACTTGGACAATCATGGCCAAGATTGATCAAGTCTGGTTGATCTTGCGATAAAAATAAAGACTTAGTCTTTATCTTTAAGATCTCTTAAACTATCTTAAGCTTCTTTGCTTACCTACAGGATTTTAGAGATCTTTCCATTTGCACAAGTCCAAGCATACACTTATGCCTCTCAGATTCCAAAGCTAAGAATCTTTGATATACCGTTAGGTTATATCACTTATTTGGACTTAAATACCAAAACTGGTGGTTAGGGATTTACTGGGAACTACTTACTCTATAACTTTTCTTGAAAGATGTTAGTCTCACGTCTGGGGAGATTTTTCTTTCAATAACTTTTTAATTTCTAGCACGGAATCAAGTAATACTAAGCTATAACTTGAAGCGGATGATTCATCTTGGAATCTTTTGCTTTCCAGTTCAATGATTCATCTTGGAATCTTTTCCTTTACTGGAAAGATCTTCAAAAGGAATTCTATGACTTTTGGATAAGACCAAGACTTAAGGCTTTGCTTGTCCAAAAGATATTCTCATTTAACTAATGAAATAGTTAATTAAACTCTTTCATTAGCTTATCTTTAGGAAATAGCTTAATTTCCAAAGATTACTTTGCTTGGGTCTCTTGTTTAAGCTTTTCTTATCTTAAAGACCACCGAGCATACTTTAATAAAGTCTCCAAGTTTGAAAACTTTACACAAGCAAATAATGCTTGGAATTATTTACTTATCTTATAAAAGATATTCTTGATTTTTATAAGATTCAAGGCTTTACCACTAGCTAATTTTTTTAGGAAAGAACTTGTTTCCTAAATTATCTTTAGGAAATATCGAGATTTCCTAAGATATCTGTTTTACTTACCAAAAGATCATGCGTATGTTCATGCATCTACTTGCATGCAAATGCATGTTCATATATGCAAATGCCCATTCTTGGGTGCAAATGCATGTGAGTTAATGCAAGTGTAATGAACTTAAGCAAATCTTGAGCTTATTAGGTATGCAAACAAGCATCCATGCAAAAACAACCTGCTTGCTATTCTGGCAAAAGGGTAATTATTCAAGTGCATGAACTGGAGAATTAACTACCTTTCCCAAGCAAGTGCGAATTGATGTGCACAAAACATTCTTTTATGCACAAATAATTTTTTCATTTTTGTGCATGAATGGAAATAAAAATTTCAATTGCATACCTAAAACTGAAAAGTACTTGTATACTTTTATGTCATTTCAATACCATCTTTAGCTCTCTAATTAGCTTTCATATTGAGATAACCATAATTGGACTACGCTTTTAGTCCTAATTAATGCATCCTTAATGAAAGCATTCGAGCAAGCAAATATCAAAATGAAAACATAACTTGGAAAATACTTAACTCCACATAGAGCTACGTCCTTCCCTTGATCCTTTGGAAGAGCTTTTCTCTAAAGACTTTGGTCGGATTTCAAAGTTGGTTTGACTTTGATCACCAAAGGCCTTCAAAATATACACATGATTCCATTGGAGATTGCAAAAAATGCAATAATAGAAGCCTTCATGCCAGAAGGAGCACGCCCGAAGTCCGATGCCTTTGAGAGAGAACTTTCCGTCCTTATCTTTTTGTTATAGATTGTGTTTGCTACCGCTCGTCTATGCTAGCGTCCGTACAGACAGAATTCGTGCTCCTTTATTATCTGCTTAAGCGTGGCCAATATAATTTATAATTTTATCTTCATACAATTATCATGAACGCTTCATGCTCAACTCGTATTTTCTTCTTGATAACTTCTCTCGGGCAGCATGCTAAATAATAGCATACATTCATTACAAAACAATACCACAGCGCGTTGTCTGGAGGCAAACAGATGAGTTCAGGACTTGCGGTTCGCGAAATTCTCTTATCGCATTTGAACGTCACGAACGGTTGCGTAGCTAATATCACTTATTAGCATGTTTAGTTGAAGAAGTATTAATCTCTTCAGCCATTTACAATGTGTATAGCATAGTAGATTCTTTCCGCGCAGTTGTCAAAAGAGTTTGAGTTCGAAACCATTTGATGCACCTACTGAAGCTCCGAAAACGTCTTTTGGTACTGTAAGCTATGACAAAGAAATATGTTTCTTAATCAAGCACTGAAATAGCACCATGAAAGCAGGTATGGCGGCCATCACTACGACCTCACAAAGCTTCTGCCCAGGGTCAATTCCAGTTGATAGCAGCACGCGATCATTTTTTTTTCTCCAGATCAATAATTCTGCTTGCTGAAACGCAGCTACAGAGCATTTGCCAATCTTGGATAACCCAGAACATGACATCCGCAGCAGCGTGAGTGCACGATCTGCGATGATATCCTCCATAGTCATCTGTTTGATGTGACGGGTTCGACTTATGAGCACGCTTGTGGGTCTCTCTGATGTTGGATCCGGAGCGATGGGCGTCGTCCGACAGGCTGAAATGATTCCATCTCTGTGAGATCTATCCTAGAACCACATCAGTCTATTATCACGTACTAACTGTAGAAGATGTAAGGAGTTGTCGACGTGCATTCAAAACCCAGTTTTAGCGTATTTTTTGAAGTCTAAGCTATGGCGGGATCTGATGCTTGTAGCTGTAGTTGGCTGCAGAAGGAGAGAATCTAACAAAGCTAGATATTATCCCATCGCCGGAGATAGTAGGCGCAGGCATGGAGAAGAACAAGAACTATAAAGTTCAGTCGATAGCTTCGACGGAGAAAGCTATGGCAGCAGCACAAGAGAGCTGGGAACTGAAGGGAACGGAAAATTTGTCCGGAGAACTAATCGAGAGGACACCGCTATTGGCCACCTCTGCTGGAGCATCATCTCCCTCACCAGAGCTGCCGGCCAAGAAAACGCGATCCCTTCCACGCAGAGCCGATTCCCGAACTGATCTCCTCAGTGCGTAGCCTCAGTGCTTAGCACGTCATAAATAAATAAAGAAAGGGCTACAGTTACCAATATTTCCGGCTGTTGCAATTGATAACATCCTACCACGGTGAGTGACTGGTAGCGGGATCAAATCCGGAATTCATCAAATACTGAGAGCTGTACGTGACATCTAACTCCTCTCCTTTTATGCTTCAGCTACGCCGGCTAATAAAATATCTGTATAGATCAGAAGAAGAAATATTCACGATCCTTGCTTGCCATGATGGATAGAAGAGAATCAGCTCTTCGTCGACATCGCGAGTTCAAGTATGGGCGGCAGCATTTGTTGCCAACGACGTACTATGCATAGGTTTTGCTACTTGAAGCCATCGCAGGGAGAGGCGTAAAGAAATGATGAGTAAATTCGTATCGAAGATAATGAACTCCTATATGAAGATGATGATGGATTTATCAAGGTCACCATGGATTCTCAACCTTGAGCTCTGATACCAATGCAACAATCTAAGAATTACGACCACCACCAGCTTGAGAGATGACTCTCCTCCCAACCAAATGCCTCTATATATAGCTCTCTCCAGGGGACTGCCTTCTTGGGCAGGTGGATACTAACCATCCAAGTGTCAGCCATGTAACTACATGTGCGCCAAGTGTCCCAGTTAACTCGAGTTAACTCAAGTGGATGCTTCTAGAAGGCTCTAGAGCTCTTTGGGCAAAACACTCTCCCCATGTACCCCATGGGGGTTGAACCCAAGACCTCCTCCTTCACATCCTTGAGACTTAACCACTAAGTTAAGTGGATCACTTGTTCACAAGAGCACAAGACCTCTTAGTAAGTCTAAACTCGAGATCTTTGGTCATACACACGGATGACCAAACGGTGTCCGATTTCAGATCTGTCTGAACCGGCCAGACCCTTGGATCATAGACTTACTTTATTACACATGGATACATACAAGAGGGCTGCCTCGAATGCCTTGGTTGCTCATACTTCTTCCATGGCTGAAATGGAGCTTTGGCATGCTCGTTTTGGTCATTTAAACTTCAATAGTTTGCTCTACTTGTAAAAGAAGGACATGGTTATTGGCTTGCCTACACTTGAGTCCATTGAAAAGCATGCATGTGAAGGTTGCATTCTTGGAAAAATGCATCGTGCTTCTTTTCCAAAAGATAGTCACACACACACTACAAGAAAATTGCAACTTGTTCATAGTGATGTATGTGGTCCGGTCAAGACTCCATCTTTTGGGAAGCATGTATATTTTGTTACCTTCATTGATGATGCTACTCGGCATACATGGGTGTATCCTATGAAAGCAAAGAATGAGGTATTTTCTTGCTTCAAAGCATTTTTAGCTATGGCTGAAAATTTTTCTTCACAAAAGCTTTGGACTCTACGCACGGATCGTGGTGGTGAGTACATGTCACATGAGTTTAATGCTTTTCTTCGTGAAAGAGGTATTTCACACCAATGTACGGTGCCATATACACCTCAACAAAATGGTGTTGCCGAGCGTAAAAATAGAACTTTTACTTGAAATGGCACGATGTATGGTTAAAGGAAAGCATCTTCCTCATAAGTTTTGGATGGAAGCGGTCATGTGTGCAAATTATGTGTTGAATCGCTGCCCTACAAAAGCATTGAGAGTCATCACGCCTTATGAAGCTTGGAATGGTCATAAGCCTATGGTTAGTCATATGCGTGTGTTTGGTTGTTTGGCATATGCTCTTGTGCCATCACAACAACGTCACAAACTTGATGACAAGGCAAAGAAATGTATATTTGTTGGTTATAGTGCTGAAAGTAAGGGATATCGGTTGTACCATCCATTGACGAACACAATTATTGTGAGTCGAGATGTGGTATTTGCTGAAAATTCAGTTTTCCCTCTATTTGAATGCAAAAAACTGCCAACAGTTGGCTCACAAGATGTGTTCGATACACTCATGCCTTTGTTCAAAAATGGTGCGCTTGACTATGGCCATGTAGACCAGCCAACTGAGGTTCAAAGGGCTGAAAAATTCCAGCCAAATAGAGCTGAAAATGTGAATAATTTTCAGCCAAACATGGCTGAAAAAATTCAGCCAAAAAATGTCAAAACTGTTGGAAATTTCCAGCCACATATGGTTGAACATATGTGACAAAATATGGCTGAAACTGAGCATGAAATTCAGCCCACGCATGATGTACATATTGAAGATGTTTTACATAATGAACGCATGTCTATCAAGAGTGCACAATCTATGCCAAAGTGGCTGAAACAAACTTTGCAGTACAGCAAATTGAGTGCACCTTTACTTGGTAGAACAAGGTAAAGCTCTCACCATGCATCAAGTAATTTTGTGGATTATTCTCTTATTGCTACAACATGTAATGAAGAGCCCCTTTCTTTTGAAGATGCATGTGACGATCCACAATGGATGAGTGCTATGCGATCAGAAATGGATTCCATACATAGGAATGGTACTTGGGAGTTATGTGAATTGCCAAAAGGAAAGAATGCCATGGGTACAAAGTGGGTTTACAAGATTAAGAGAAAATCTGATGGTAGCATTGATCTCTACAAAGCTAGATTGGTTGCCAAAGGATATGCGCAACAATATGGCATTGACTATGAGGAAACTTTTGCACCTACTTCACGCATGACTACCATTCGTACCGTGGTTGCATTGGCTGCCCATCAAGGTTGGAAAGTGCATCAATTGGACATAAAAACAGCCTTCTTGAATGGAGATTTGCAAGAAGAGGTCTATGTGAAGCAACCTCCTGGATTTGATATGAAAGGGAAAGAGCACTTGATTGCTCTTGGCTTCACATCTTGTCCATGTCGATGACATACTCTTGACTGGGTCATGTAATGCAAAACTTGACATTCTTATGGCTGATTTGCAGCATACTTTTGATATCACTTATCTTGGTCTTTTGAGCTACTATCTTGGCATCCAGTTTGTATGCGTTGAGGGGGGAATTGTTATGCATCAAGGAAATTATGTTGAAAAACTACTTCAGCGTTTTGACTTTGAGGATTGCAAGCCAGTTTCCACACCAGTTGAGACAGGATTTAGATTCTCAGTTGAGGATTCCAGTGATGCATTTGACACTTCTCTTTATCAGCAGGCTGTGGGATGTCTTATATATGCATGCAACACAAGGCCGGATATACAGTATGCAGTTTCCTAGTTGAGTCGATTCATGCACTTTCCTAGTTGAGTTGATTGGCAAGCGGTGAAACGTGTGTTTAGATATCTTCGAGGCACTTTGAGCTTAGGTCTCTTTTATGGCAGAGATGTCCAGCCATGCTTGCATGCTTTTATAGATAGTGATTGGGCTGGTTGTTATGATACTCGCGTGTCCACTAGTGGTAATTGCTTTTTCCTTGGAGACTCATGCATATCTTGGTTGAGTAAGAAGCAACCTACAGTGGCGACATCGAGTTGTGAAGTTGAGTACAGGGCAGTTTTCTCAACTACAGTGGAGTGTATATGGCTGATATGCCTATTGATGGATCTTTGCATGGAGATTGATGCTGCTACGCATATTCTCACAGATAGTCAGAGTGCTTTGGCTGTTGCACGAAACCCAATGTTTCATGCACGGACCAAACATATTGAGGTGCATTATCACTATGTGAGAGAGTGCCTTCATGCAGGAGATATTGATTTGGTATATGTGCCTACACAAGATAATGTGGCAGACATATTCACCAAAGCTCTTCCACGGGAAAAGTTTGAAGCTTTTCGCAAAGCTTTAGGCTTGTTACCTTGTGGGGGCTGATCTGTCACTCTCTGTATGTGTTCACATCATTCGCTCCAGGGGGGTTTGTTACACTTATGTGTTCCTCGAGTAGCTTTGATGTGAACCTTTTCCCTATACATGGGCACTTTTTACTCTAGTGCTGGCTAGAGGTTTTTTCCCCATGTTACCACATACTTGATACTCTCATATGTGGTGGTACTTTGTACTTAGGGATATTATTCAGCTCTTACTTCAGTTCAGTTCATCGATCAATAGAGAGAGCTATTCCACACATCGTCTTCTCCGTGTGTCTTGCTGCGTTTGTGCTTCTTTGTGTGTGCTTCTTGTGTGTCTCTTGCACTTCTACACACACCCAACAATTCATGTGCTCACTCTCCAACTGTTTTCGGAGGTAAGCAACATGAGCCTCATACCTAGCCAGGTACAATGTGGTAAGTGTATCCCAAGCATCCTTAGCTATTCTGCAAGAGCGAATGTGAGGAATAATGGCACATTTGATACTTGTTGGAGTTAGACGTCTACGGAAGCACGCAAACAGCACAAGGAAGAAGAAGAAGCTTGGAGCACTACACACAATACTGAATGGATTACTAGAGAATGTATAAAGATAAGTAGCCCATTAGGACAAAAGGCATATATACAAGCTGAGGGAAAAAAACCTCCCAAAGAGGGAAAAAAGTGCCCCGATGGTCCTAGAGTGTTCACACACATCACTACCTAGATATATCAACAAATCCCCTCTCAAAGTGATGCGGTGAACAAGTAGTTGGCACTCATGTATAAGGAAGTGCCAAGCTATGTGGAAATCACTCCATAAAAGGAAGTAAGCCAGGGGAAAAAAAACTTGCTAAAGAGGGAAAAAAGTGTCCCAGTGGTCCTAGAGTGTTCATACACATCACTACCTAGATATATCAACAAATCTCCCTGAGAGTGATGCAGTGAACAAGTAGCTAGCACTCATGTATAAGGAAGTCCCAAGCTATGTGGAAATCACTCCACAAAAGGAAGTAAGCCCAAAGCTTTGCGGAAAGCTTCAAACTTCTCCCTAGGCAGAGCCTTCGTGAAAAGGTCTGCAATGTTCTCCTTCGCGGGCACATATGCCAAGTTGATCTCCCGAGCAGAGAACCTCTCCGTGACATAATGATAATGCACCTCAATGTCCTTAGTATGAGCATGGAACACAAGGTTCCTCGCAACTGCCAATGCACTCTTACTATCAGTGAAGATGGTGGTGACAGAAGACTGACCAACACCCAAATCAGCCATAAGGCATCTGAGCCACACACACTCAACAGTCGCTGTGAAAGCTACCCTATACTCAGCCTCACAACTAGAAGTGGCCACAGTAGGCTACATCTTGCTCAACCAAGATATACATGAGCTACCAAGCATGAAGCAAAAGCCACTAGTGTCATAGCAACCAGCCCAATCAGAGACAAAAAAAACATGCAAATCTAGCTGTAGTAATCCCCCCTTGGGATAAAACAACCCAAGTAGCCAAGTACCACTCAAGTAGCGAAAGATGCGCTTAACCGCCTGCCAATGCTTGACTCCTAGGCAATGCATAAACCTGCTCATTTGTGAGACAACAAACTGAATATCTAGCCGAGTAATGCATAAGTAAATCAAGCATCCAATACCCTGCTGATAGAGAACTGTTGGTGTAAATCACAAGCCTACACATTTGGCTTGGAAGATATCATGAAGACTCTACATACATGAAGAACCATAGGAACATATGCTAGTGGTTTATTACCACTTTATCTCATTGTAAAAGTCAAATTGACATAGAATCTTTTTGTAATCACCTACCTAAATGATTCGTGGAAAAGGTAGATCACTTGATTGAGAGAATATCTCCAAAACTTTAGGAGCTTGATCATAGGATAGTTTGTCTTTTTACATCGTTCCACTTGCAAATGGTAGCTTACTAAGCTAATTGAATACCCCTAGAATGAATTTTATCAATTGCTACTGTGCTGGTCACACTGAGCAAAACATCCAACAGGTGTCTAGACCAAAATAGAAGGTTTTCTTGATTTTGTGACTTCCAAAGTTATCTGCTTTGATTCAATCATTGCACATATCATTTCCAAAGGACGTAGGTCATTTCTTGGTGTCATTGGAATGCTAAGGAAGTCTACTAATCAAGTCTGAAGCAAAAGAGGGCTGGTACAAAGCAGGTTTAGCAGTACCTACTCAGTTTCCTGGATCATCCATCCATCTTTCCCAACAGTGGTATCAGAGCAAATAAGGTAAAATGGGAGATGGTTTTCCTTCATTTATTGACAAATTGGATAGGAAAAATTATCAAGCTTGGTCTCTAAGGATGAAGACCTACTTACAAGGAAGGAGTCTCTATGGATACATCTCAGGAGATGAGGAATTGCCCTCATTCAAAGCAAGAGGTTTGCCAACCAAGGAGGAACAAGAAAAACTCAACACATGGTGTGCAAAGGATGCATTGGCAAGGTCTTATTTACTCAACTCTATATCTGACTTTCTTTTACCTCATATCAGAAATTGTAAGACTTCCCAAGAGACTTGGGAAACCTTGTCATCATATTTTTCCTCCAATACAAAGGCTAGGAAAAATCACTTGTGGATTGAATTCACAACACTAAGGAAGCAACCTAAGCAAGCTGTTTCAAAATTTGTGACCAAGATCAAAGATGTTGCAGATCAGTTAGCAAGCATAGGAGAAGAGATTGAAGAAGAACAAATTGTGAGGCAGGTAATCAATGGAATCAAGGCTGATGACAAGTGGGAAAGCTTCACCACTGCAATGGATATCTACATGGACATGCACACTCCAGATCTTACAACTCTTATGGGTCAACTATTTACACATGAAGCAAAGCTCACCAAGAGTGGAGATACATCCAAAGGTAACAACTCTTCTGCCCTATACACTGATAAGAAATCTAAGGATAAAGGCAAGAGTAAGAAGGTGGAAGATGAAGGCTCTACCTCCCAAGCCAACTATGCAGGGAGAGGTAGATCTTCAAGAGGTAGGGGCAGAGGAGGTAAGCAAGGTAGGAGGAGACCCTATAACTCATCACCATGTAACATTTGTGGTTTATCAAATCACACCAGAGATGAGTGTTATAGGAATTACAAAAATCAGAGAGGAAGAGGCTACCAAAGAGGTGGATACTCACAGTCTAGAGGAAGGTTCAACCAATACCAAGGCCACAACAACAATTACAACAACTACTACAACAACAATTACAATGGAAACTACCAAGGAGGATTCAAAACTAGAAGGGACTACAACAACTACACAGAAGAGCAGGATGACTCTCTACTGATTATGAACATGACTTCAAAATCAGGTACAAATGATGATCATCTGTTTTACATTGATTCAGGGTGTTCAAATCATGTGGCTGGTAATGTGGCACTACTCTCTGATCTTGAGGAACCAAAAGGTAAACATCAAGTCCAAACAGGTGATGGTACAAAGCATTCAGTGGTTAAAGTTGTTAATGTTAAGACTTGTGATGGTAATCAGAATTTGTTGAGCAGGGTTCTCTATGTACCAACCATTACAAAGAACTTAATGAGTGTTGGTCAGATTGTAGAGAAAGGTTTGCAGGTCAGGTTCAATCAATATGGAGCATTTGTGGAGGACCCAAGACATGGATTCAAAAGGATAGCTAAAGGAGAAAAATCAGGTAGACTTTTCACTTTTGAGTTGGAAGATACCAAGAACATTGCACTATACAGTTATAAAGATCAAACACTTTCAGAGCTTGAGATTTGGCACAAGAGATTAGGGCACATAGGAGAGAGAACCTTGAAACAAATGTGCAGGGATCAATGTGTGCTTGGGATACCTAATGTATCCAAGCAACATATGATTTACAAGTGTGGTGCTTGTCAATTTGGTAAGTCTCACAGGTTACCCTTCTCCAAGAAAGGATATATGCATGAAGACTATCTAGAGCTTGTACACACAGATGTATGGGGACCTAGCAAAGACCCCTCAGTCTCAGGTTCAAGGTACTATGTGTCTTTTATTGATGATTATAGCAGATGGACTGTATTATACTTTATGAAGCACAAGGATGAGGTATTTAATACTTCTCCAACGAGTTTGAAAACTTCTTGCAGGACAGAGGCATCAAAAGGGAAATAACCACAAGGTATTCTCCTGAACAGAATGGGGTAGTTGAAAGAAGAAATAGGTTAATTGTTGAGACAGCCAGATCTATGCTTAATGAGAAGAAGTTACCTAACTATCTATGGGTAGAGAGTGTTTCTACTGCCACTTACCTCATAAACAGGTTACCATCTAAGTCACTTGATGGTATGACACCTTATGAAGCATGGCATGGGAAGAGACCTTCACTTGACCACTGCAAAATATTTGGATGTGTAGCATATGTACACATTCCTTCTCAGGTAAGAGGTAAGCTAGATCCAAAGGCTGAAAAATGCATTTTTATTGGATATGATTTAAATAAAAAAAGGTTACAGGTTTTATAACCCTACCAATAAGGGATTTATGGTAAGTAGAGATGTGATCTTTGATGAGAATGATTCTTGGTATGAGAATGAATGCAGGAAGGTCAAACTACCCTATGATTTGGAAGAAGAATTTCCAAAACTTACAAAGGAGGAACCTACTCAGGATGTAGACTCAAGTTCAGATGATGAAGATACTATCAACCTTGAAGAGTTCAAGGCATGGAAGTCCAAAGGCAAAATGAAGATGAAGAAGCTTGAAGACATACCTGAATCTTCAACTCAATCAATCAGGAGATCTCAGAGAGAAAGCAAAAAACCTATCAGATATGGGTATGATACATCTCTTGTTACTAAACATTCAGTTTATCTTGCAAAGGATTTGTCAAATGAAGAACCAGGTTCATATGAAGAAGCAATCATCAAATCAGAATGGAAAGAAGCTATGGATGAGGAGATTGAAGCACTCAAGGAGAGTGACACATGGGAGTTAGTACCCAAGAAGGACTCCATGAAGGTAATAGGATCCAGCTGGATCTATAAGTTGAAAAGAAATTCTTATGGAACAATTAATAGGTACAAAGCCAGATTGGTAGCCAAGGGTTTTGCACAAACCCAAGGCATTGATTATGAAGAAACATTTTCTCCTGTGGCCAAGATGCCAACAATCAAAGTGTTGGTAAGTGTGGCTGCATCAAAAAATTGGAACATGTACCAATTGGATGTCAAGAATGCTTTCTTGAATGGATGGATTGATTGAAGCAGGCACCTAGGGCATGGAATTACAGGCTAACTACATACCTCCAAGACCAAGGATTTGTTATGAGCAAGGCAGATACTTCTCTATTTATTAAGAGAAGTAATTCAGAGGTAATATATCTCTGTGTTTATGTTGATGACATCATCATTACAGGTAATGATGTCAGTGGAATCAGATATATCAAAAGCCAAATGATGAAGGAGTTCAAGATCAATGATCTTGGGCTATTGAAGTATTTTTTGGGACTTGAATTAGTTTACACTAATTCAGGGATATACATGACTCAGAAAAAGTATGTATAGGATATGTTGAAGAAGTTACACTTGTAGGATGCTAAAGCAGCAAGCACTCCAATGGAGGTGAACCTAAAGCTAAGTGCCCATGAAGGTGATGAAGTCAAAGACATTACAGGTTATCAAAGTATGGTGGGTAGCTTGAACTATGCTACCTTAACTAGAATTGATATTGCATATGGAGTTAGTGTGCTAAGTCAATTCATGCACAAACCAAGGATACCTCACTTAGAGGCTGCCAAGAGAATCTTGAAGTATCTCAAGGGTACACAGAACCATGGTTTGTACTTTCCTTACACTTCAGATATTGATATAAAAGTTTATTCAGATGCAGATTGGGCAGGATGCAAGGATGATAGGAGAAGCACTTCTGGATACATTTCTTTTGTAGGTGACAAACCAATTTCATGGTCTGCAAAGAAGCAACCAACTATTGCATTGTCTTCTACAGAAGCAGAATATAGAGGGCTAGCTAATGCCACTCAAGAAGCAATTTGGATTAAGCTTTTGTACACATAATTGGGCTTATATACTAGGCCTCCAATTATCTTTGGAGATAATACAAGTTCTCTTCACCTTGCAACTAATCCTATCTATCATGCCAGGACAAAACACATAGAAGTTCATTATCATTATGTGAGGGAGAAGTTGTTAAGCAAAGATATTCAGTTGACCTATGTGTCAACCAATATGCAATGTGCAGATTTAATGACTAAAGCTTTGGATGGAACAAAACTTTGCAGGTCCAAATCTATGATTGGATTGCAGGATATACTTGAAGAATGAGGATGAAGACTTAAGCCAAAATGTTTGGCTTGAGGGGGAGCTGTTGTGTAAATCACAAGCCTACACATTTGGCTTAGAAGATATCATGAAGACTCTACATACATGAAGAACCATAGGAACATATGCTAGTGGTTTATTACCACTTTACCTCATTGTAAAAGTCAAATTGACATAGAACCTTTTTGTAATCACCTACCTAAATGATTCGTGGAAAAGGTAGATCACTTGATTGAGAGAATATCTCCAAAACTTTAGGAGCTTGATCATAGGGAGCCAAAAGTTTGAATTTGAATTCAAACTTTTAGTCATTTCCTATAAAAATGGATATGAAAAAGTCGCGGGTAGATCACTTCACTCCCGAGCTTCATTCTCCTGTAATTGAGTGTGTGTGAGGACTACATCATAGCCTACACCTCTCTACACCATTAGGCAATTCTATCCATGCCAATGGGATTGTACACAACTGTTAACTAATAGATACATTTACATCATTCATCTCTGTGTTCTCTGCTAGTCTACTCAAATGTTTGTCAACTTGTCAAGAGCATATCTCGGTCAATACTACTCTAAATTCAGTGATTCAAAGCTTGTTGGATTCAGCTTAAAGTCTACTACATGCTGTCAAAAATTGAAGACATTCCATTTAGCAGATTCAGAGAAATCGTCGTCGAGGTGCTCACTGTTCTATTTCTGCTACAGTCCTAAAAAGTCGGGGGTATAGCTAATCTTGCTAAATTAATTTCTCTAAGCATAGTTTTTCTTTTTACATCATTCCACTTGCAAATGGTAGCTTACTAAGCTAATTGAATACCCCTAGAAAGAATTTTATCAATTGCTACTGTGCTGGTCACATTGAGCAAAACATCCAACAGGTGTCTAGACCAAAATAGAAGGTTTTCTTGAGTTTGTGACTTCCAAAGTTATCTGTTTTGATTCAATCATTGCATATATCATTTCCAAAGGACATAGGTCATTTCTTGGTGTCATTGGAATGCTAAGGAAGTCTACTAATCAAGTCTGAAGCAAAAGAGGGCTGGTACAAAGCAGGTTTAGCAGTACCTACTCAGTTTCCTGGATCATCCATCCATCTTTCCCAACAAGAACAACATCAAATGCATCTCCAGCATCATGAAGACTCAGTCGTAAACCTGTTTCCATAGGAGTGGCAATAGGTTTACAGTCCTTAAGGCCAAAACGCTGCAATAATGTGTCAATATATTTCGTTTGAGACAAACCCATTCCACCATCAACTTGCATAAACTGAATGCCCAAATAATGATGTAAATGCCCCAAATCAGACATCTCAAATGAGGCATGCAAATCAGCAATATGCTTCTCAATAGGACCACTGAGCAGCATGTTGTCAACATAGACAACAATGATCAGAAGCACATCATTAGCACACTTAACATATAAGGTGCTTTCAGTTGGATTTTTCTCAAAACCATGTGCAATCAGATAGGCATGTATCTTTTCATACCAAGCACGTCGTGTTTGCTTTAAGCCATATAATGCCTTCTTTAACATGCACACCTAGTTTTCGTGCCCTTTCTGCACAAAGCCATGGGGCTGAAAAACATACACTTCTTCATGCAAGTCACCATTGAGAAATGATGTTGTAATGTCCAACTAATGTACATTCCAACCATGATGAGCTGCAAGTGCACGGATGCTACGAACAATAGTCATTCGGTAAGTAGGTGCAAAGGTCTCATCAAAATCAATGCCTCTTTCTTGCACAAAACCCTTTGCAACAAGCCTAGCCTTATATCTATCAATTGTACCATCAGGCTTACACTTCAGCTTGTATACCCACTTAGTCTCGATGGCCTTCTTGCTAGGAGGCAAGTCACATAAAGACCAAGTACCATTCTTCATTATAGCATCATAATCAGATTGCATAGCAGCCATCCAATTTTCTGAATTTTCTGCTTCATCAAACGAAACAGGCTCATTCTCATCACAGAGACTAGATGCAGCCATAGCATAACAATCTAATGCAAAAGAGGCACTATGAGAGCCTAAATGAGTACGATATTACAGAGATGCATCTAATTTGTTGTCATCCAAAGTCTGCACAAGCCATTTTGGCATAGCTTTTGCCTGCTCAATATCAGCTCTCTCATCAACAAGTGCATCATGTAAATCTGCATCAGAAATGGAATGATTTGCATCATCACCTGAAACCTACAAAGGCTGAGAAGTTGCCTCATTAGGACCAGCACTAGACTGTCCACCTATAAAAAGAGGTAGCAAAGTATCATACATGTCTTTGGAGCTAACAGATGTCTCCTTAGTACATGAAAGCAATGGCTGAATAGCATCTTCCACAAAAACAACATCATGACTAACCAGAATGCGTTTAGTTTGCGGATGATATAGACGATAGCCTTTACTTTCAAAACTGTACCCAACAAAAATACATTTTATTGCTTTATCATCCGATTTCTTGCGATGTTGTTCAGGCACTAATGCATATGCCAAACAACCAAAAACACGTAGATGAGCCACAGATGGCTTGCGATCATGCCAAGCCTCATATGGAGTGATAGATTGTAGTGCTTTAGTGGGACACTTGTTAAGTACATATGCTACGCACATGACAGTCTCAAGCCAAAAACTATGTGGTAAAGCTTGACTCTTGACCATACACCTCGCCATCTCCATGAGTGATTGGTTCTTTCGTTCAGCAACACCATTTTGTTGAGGTGTATACGACACTGTACACTAGTGTTTTATCCCACATTTAGCCAAAAATGCATTAAAATCAGAAGACATGTATCCCCCCCCCCCGATCAGAACGGAGGGTGCCCATTTTACATGCTCACATATTTTCAGCCAAAACCAAAAACTGTTTGAAGCACATGAACACTTCGGACTTTGCCTTCAATGGATATACCCATGCATGGCTACAAAAATAATCGATGAAATTCATGAAGTAAAGATAGTTTCCAAAAGAAGGTGTCTACATAGGACCACAAACATCACTATGTCCAAGCTGCAATTTCTAAGTAGCCCAAACTGAACCATCTTTTGGAAATGAGGAACGCTTCATTGTTCCCAAAATACAGCCTTCACAAACATGTTTTCTAGGTGCCTCAAGTTTGGGCAAAGAGGATACCATTTCAGATTTCTGCAAGCATAGCAAACTAGCGAAATTCAGATGACCAAAGCGTGCATGCCAAAGCTTTGTATCTGACATAGCCTGAGAATCATGTATTGCACATGCCGAAGCATTCACAGATTGTTCATAGTATATGAGCTTTTACAGCCCATAACATAAAATGCCAAGAGCAATATTCACATCGCCATTTGACAGATCATGAATTGTACACCTCTCATCAACAAATTTCACAAACAAGCCAATCTTGGCTAATGCAGAAACTGATAACAGGTTCTTCTTGATCCCTGGCACAAATAAAGCATTTGAAAAAACCATCAGTAGTAGTCAAAATGATCTTACCAACTCCCATAATAGGATAAGAGGAGTTGTTGGCACATGTAATAGTATTCCCTGTAGGGGCGGGCTCGAGTGAAGAGAAGAAACTACGTTGCGAGGTAATATGTTTGGTCGCCCCACTGTCAAAGTACCAAACATCTTAGTCTACTGTAGACATGCATTGCTCATGAGAAGATGGGTCACAACTGCAAACAATAGTAAATGCCCATTATTCTTCTTGCACAAGATTCGTAGACTCTGTTTTTGGTGTAGAGGCTTCTGCAACAACCATTCCAGCCTCTTTCTTCTTTGCCTCTTTAGCAGCCAGCTTTGGATAGTTCTTTATGATATGATAATTTCCTTTACAGTACTTACAAAACAATTTTTTCTTTTCTGATTTCTTTTCATCTTTGTCTTCCCTCTTCGATTGTGTAGAATTAGCAGATTTCTACTTACTAGTTGAAGAGCTCTATTTTCCTTTGCCCTTCTGACTAGCCAGGAATGCTTGATCTGCAACATGCATAATGGACCTTTTCTACCTGGACTGATCTTCCTGCAATAGAACAGAGACTAACTCCTCAAATGACAAGGCATTTGATTTCCTTTCATCATCAACCAAAGAGTAGAAGCAAGACTTTGATATGAATCAGGAAGACCATTCAAAATAGTCTGCACAAGTGAGCTATCTGGTATAACCTCATCATCAGAAATCAATTGTTCCTTCAAGTCTTTGATCTTTATTAGAAAAGTGTCCATAGAATCCCCTTCATTCATGTGCTCACTCTCCAAGTGCTTTCGGAGGTAAGCAACAAGAGCCTCATTCCTAGCTTGGTACAATGTGGTAAGTGTATCCCAAGCATCCTTAGCTATCCTGCAAGAGCGTATGTGAGGAATAATGGCATGTTTGATAGAGAAAGCTATCAATGCATGTGCCTGGGCACCTCTGCCATCCCAACAAATTTTCTCTATAGCAGGTGCAGCAGAAACCGTAGCACGAACAAGAATATGCAGAATATCATCATCTTCGACACCTTCTGCATCAGCGGCAGTACCTACAGTTGTAACAGTTGCATGTGTAATAGGATGTTTTTCAACACCCTGCACAATGTTCAACATTCCTTTTGCAACCAATACATGCCGCATCATATAACCGCACAACGGGTAGTTGGTACCATCCAATTTATCCTCAACAGTGAACATACAAAATACATCACTGCTTTCAGTCATGGCCAGTGACTAAAATACCTCGATTGAGAAAAACTTGAACAGAACTGTTGTACGCCATCGGAAAGGAACTCATATTTCTTGTAAAATATATCCTGAAAAGTCGCACGCATGATGAAAAGGCGTAGCACAATGTTGTATCCTTTGATAAGATTAATGAAAGAGTCACGTAAGGCACAAGGTAGACCCGCCGAACTATTTGTCTGGGCGAGGAGTCGGAAGCGAGCGCTGTTGCAGAACTCTGTGTAACTGAGTCTGTCTCATTGATTAAGTTTAATCATTAAGTGAACTTAATGAAGTATTAAGCAATTTGATTAACACGATAAGTGAAGGCGTTATTACCTAAAGTGTTTGTTGAGGAAGTGTGTTGAAGAACGTGTTCAAAATAGTACTGAGAAGAGAACTCCAGTTAACGTGTTAGTTCGATGAAGTAGTATAGTCCTACTCTGTAGATTGGGAAAATATAAATAGGGCCTCTGTTTACAGACCCCTGACCATCCCAAGAAGAAAAGGTTTTAACAGTTAACACTGGCACCGTCAGTGGGAAATGGAGTAGCCGTTTGCAACAAAGATTAGAGATTGAGGAAGAATTCTTTGATATATGCCTGTAACACGTTCCGACAAATCATACCCTAAATACCGTAGAGATCAACATCCCTGGGCAGTTTCGAACCTATTAGAAACACCCCTGGTGGTAGAAGTACAGGACAGTTAAGTTCAGTTGTAGAAGGTTCGGTAGCTCAGTAGTACATGATGAGATTTCAGTGAATTCGGGTGTGAGTTCGGTACCTTTGGGAGAAAGTACGGTGATTGTGTACAGAGACGTAGTGCGGAGTCAGTTCCGCACTATCGGGTTAGAATTTGGCCACTTTCGGTGATAGGTTCGCATTATCCAGTGAGAACATTCTCGATGATAGTGCAGTTTGGTCCGATGAGAATTCGGTGAGTTTCGGTGAGAGTTCGGTATTACCTGGTGGTGATTCGAAGTTTTTTGGTGAAATTGCAGTGTTGTTTGGTGGACACTTACTGCGCTCACCATTTTTCGGTGCACGATTAGCTAATTTCAACACTCAAGTCGAGGAAGGGTTGATAGATTTGGAGTTAAGCAATCGGTTCAACGACATCTTAGGACTAGAAAGTGAGCAGGTTGACTATACAGTCCAGGAAGATCAAGAGATACCTCCTCAAAATTTGGGTAATAATAACAACGCCACCAACAACAACGCAATGAGTGGCTCACAACAACAACAACAACAGCATCAACAACAACAACAGCAGCAACAACAACAGTAGCAATAGGTTATCCCACCGCGTCCAGTACCAGCAGGGGTCACGTATACAAAATTTGGAGGATTTCTGGGGGATGATCCAGATGCACATGTGCGGACCTTCGAGATTAATTATGCAGTTCTGAACTACCCAGTAGACCTTGCCTACAAAGCTATTGTGTTCCAGGCAACCCTAGTTAATGAAGCTGCATGATGGCTAACCGAATACGATTTGAACCACTTCCGACAATATGATGATGTAAAGGATGCCTTTCTACAACGGTTTTGATTGAAGAAGAACCCCGCCGAAATTTTTGACTACTTGCAGAACAATAGGCAGAAACCACACCAAACTGTACAGGATTATGCCACGCTATTTCGAACACATTTAAGGCAGTTTCCACCCGCACATGCTAATCTACCAGATGACGTTATCACCCAATGGTTCATCAATGGATTAAAGCCTCAATTGAAGCAGATTATGATCATAACGTGTGTGGGTGGAATGACTTTAGATGCCGTAATTGCTATGGCGTTACAATTAGAGAACAAAGTGGGCAGATTTAGGCAAGACCTGGAGTGGCTGAAAGCATCTAGGCAATCTAATGAGGACCCTTTGAAACAAGCTTACTGTGCCAAATGCAAAAACCTAGGGCATAGCAGTTCAACATGCACACTGAACCAAATGTATTGTGCCATCTGCCACATAACAGATCATACCACAGAGACTTGTCCGTATAATGCCAAGGTACAAAATAGAGCAGTGGTTAATGCCATCATTCAGGAGCAGGGACAACCAGCTAGCCATTATGTACCACCACAGATGAGGAACACCCCGTACCAGGGATACAGGAATTATCGAGGAGGGCGAACAAATAACTTCGGTCAAGCTCGGTGGAATGCAAGTCCACCAGGAGAAGGTACATCTAATCCAACTCCTAAATGTCATTTCTGTGGGGAAATAGGGCATATCCGGAGGTTTTGCAAAGATGGAGCAGAGTATGACAAAAAGAAAAAAGAACGGCAACATCCGATGGCAAATATGGTGTATATCTCACCCATGGATACGCAAGCAGCACCGGTACAAACACGATCGGGCAAGCAACTACAGCCAGCTGTAGAGATTTTTGAACCCGGTATTTGTGAACAACAGAAGGTGTTTACAAGAGCAAGTAAGTGGGTGACGCAAGAGCAAACCGTATTCCCTAATCCAGTTCTGGTGATGCAGCAAAGTATCCTACCGGAGGTACCAGAGAAGCGAAATATGACTCATATGGTACCAGAATCCATACCGGAGATCATACCAAAAACACCCAAAATTGATTTGGTGTGGGATGTTCTATCCAAGGCATCAATTACATTGCCCTTGGGGCAATTATTGGCTTTGGTCTTGGGAGTTCGACAACAGTTCCAGCAGCAAGTTAGTCCAGGCTCTTCGAGTTCTCCTGCAACAGCGGCAATCCAACTGGAATTGGACCCAATGGTGGATCATATGGTACCACTGATTACGGTATGGTACAAAAATCATAAAATCACATGTCTTAATTGATGGTGGATCTGGTGTCAATATTGCCACAACAGCCCTTTGCAAACGGCTGGGGTGGATGAAAATTGAACCTGTTCAATTCTTTGTATGTATGGTTGATCAATCTCGAGTCCATCCGGTGGGCTTGGTGCGGGATATTCCAATCACTCTACAAGGTTCTGTTTTCAAAATGACCTTTGTTGTGCTAGATTTACCAGAATCGAGCTTGGGCTACAACCTGCTTTTTGGACGTCCTTGGCTAAAACAAGGTAAGGTAGTGCAAGACTGGTGAGCGCATGAATTAGTCTTTAAAAGTAATCACCGAAAATATGTTGTCCTGTTGGACGACATGAAACCCTGTGACTTCCATGCATGCCCATACTTAGCGGAGCCTATACACATGATGGATGGTCTCTCCGATGATGAGGAGGAAGCTTTTCTTACTGCCAAAAAGGATCTGATGGCACTTGGCACTGTAGATTTACAAACGGTGGCTGATAACTGGAGTCCTGCAGCCTGTTCGATGATACCACTGACCAGAGCGCATGAGTCTAGCACAGATCAGACCTTGGATGAGGCGATGCTTCAACAATTACTCGAGTCCAAAGGCGATGAGGAAAAGCCCCGGTAGTTCTATGTACCAGAAGTTCAGCTGATCACTTGCGATTTAGGTGATCAAACCAACCCACGACCAGTAGAGATAAAAGCAGGACTATCCGAGACTTTCCAGGAGAATCTGTTGCAGCTGCTGCGAGAGTTCGCTGATGTGTTTGCCTAGGATTAAAGGGACATGAAGGGGTTTGAACCACGGATTTATCAACACAGAGTGGTGTTGAAACCTGATGTGAGACCCATCAAACAACCCAGTTACCGGATGAATCCTAATTATGCGACACAAGTTAAAGCCGAACTTGATCGATTATTGAAGGTGGGATTTATTGTGCCTATTGAGCATGCAGAATGGATCTCTCCCATTGTTATTATTCCGAAGAAAAACAAGCAGTTGCAGATATGCGTGGACTACCAAAAACTCAATGTTGCAACTGTACTTGATCCATTTACGTTGTCGTTCCTGGATACCATGTTAGACGACATGGCCGGTCGAGAGATGTATTCCTTTCTAGATGGATACAGTGGTTACAATCAAGTCAGAATGGTAGAGCAAGATATACCTAAGATCGCATTTATTACCAACTGGGGTGTCTATGCGTGTACCGTGATGTGGTTTGGACTGCGCAATGCTCCTAGTACGTTCCAACGCTGCATGCAGGAAATTTTTTCCCGTTATCTCACCACATTTATGAGAGTGTATTTGGATGATTTCTCGTTATCCGTGGATACATCGGCACACCTATACCATTTACGATGTTGCTTTTCCAAGTGTCAGGAATATCGCTTGTGTTTGAACCCGAATAAATCGGTGTTCTTTGTTTCCTGTGGTAAACTACTCGAGCATGTTATTTCCAAACAAGGCATTCAGGTGGATCCAGAAAAAGTGAAGGCCATCTTGGAGGCTCCTGCTCCTAAGACACCTAAAGATGTGATGTAGTTTTTAGGCCAAATCCGGTGGCATGGGCGGCATCTGCGTTGGCTTGCTCATCTTGCTATACCACTTAATTGTTTGATAACTAGTAACCTGTGTTAGTTCGAATGGACCGAAGAGTGTGAACTTTCTTTTGACCGACTGAAAACATTGTTAACTCAGGCTCCCATTTTACAAGCACCAAATTGGGAATTACCATTTCATGTTTTTGTGGACGCCTCCAACAGTGCCATTGGAAGCATATTGATGCAGCAGACGGATAAATGGTTTTGTCTGGTATATTATGCGAGCCGTAGATTGGCCTCCGCAGAGCGTAGCTATTCAATTACTGAATGCGAGTGTCTTGGTTTGGTTTAATCTGTAAAAAAATTTTGACATTATCTGTTGGGCAGACGCTTCACCTTCCATGTTGATCATGCAACATTGGTGTATCTGGTGCGCCAACAACATTTGGGAGGACGGCTAGCATGATGGGTCTTGTTGCTTCAAGAATTTGATTACTCTGTCGTCCATCGACCAGGGTCAGCACATGTTCTTGCTCACTTTCTCTCTCGGTTGGATTCCGATGAGCCTCCGGAGGGAATTGATGATACAAAACTAGCCATCTACACAGCAGAGACCTTACCGGATGATCAATAGGAATTATCGGTACCCCTTTCTTACTATGATACCTTGCTTCTGTTCTTGACTAGTGAATGTCTGTCGGGTATGATTTCTTCAGCTGCTAGACGAAGACTAGCCACATACAGTCGGCGCTTTCGGTTGATTGTCGGATAATTATATTATATGGATCACTCGAGAGTACTACTCAGGTGTGTTCCCCCACATGAATATGCTTCAGTCATTAACATGGCCTATTCTGCCCCAATCGGAGGACATTTTGCGGTTGATTTGACTCATCGAAAGATTCTCCAGAGTGGATTGTGGTGGCCCACTATGTATCATGACGTGACTAAGTATATACAACAGTATGATGAGTGCCAGCATTCCGGGCAGCCTTTACAGCGACACTACTTCCCTCTCCAACTCGTTGTGCCTCTGGAACCCTTTCAGAAATGGGGTTTGGATTTCATAGGACCAATTACACCTCCGGCGACAGTCACCAATAATAGATATATTCTGACATGTACAGCTTATGCTACTAATGGACCGAAGCATGGGCTCTGCGATCAGCTACAGCGGCTGCGGTTGTTAAATGCTTAATGAAGGATATCTTTCCATGTTACGGGTTACCCTTGGAGATAGTAACTGATCAAGGTACACATTTTGCCAATACCTTGATGCAAGTGCTTAGAAAACTTTCCAGATTGTGCACAAATTCAGTTCCCCTTATTACCCATGTGCCAATGGACTTGCTGAGAGTACCAACAAATCTCTCTTAAACATCTTGAAGAAACTGGTGTTAGACTGCCCAGAGAGATGGGATCAATTTCTACCTGTTGTACTATGGGCTTATCGTACCACATACAAAGTAGCGATCGGAACAACTCCTTTTAAGTTGGCGTATGGATTGGAAGCCATTGCTCCGATGGAACTGGTGGTTCCCAGTTTACGTGTGGCTCTTGAAAGGAAGCTCTTACCCGAAGAATCTTTTCCCTTTCGTTTGGAGGCCTTACGGTCTCTAGATGATGAACAACATCTGGAGAGTTTTCTGGTGCTGCAAGAACTGCAGCTGAGACAAGCCAAAACCCACGATCATTTCCTCAAAACCCCTATGTTTACGGTAAACCAATTGGTCCTCTTCTATAATGCTAAGTCTAATAGATCTGCCGGAAAGTTTAAGCTACATTGGTTCAGTCCTTACCATATATGTTGAACAAGTGGGACCCACAACTTTTCGGTTGGCAACCTTAACCGGTGTCCTTCTTTCAAAAGTGATTAATGGCTCCAAACTCCGCCCTTATCACCTGCCGTCTTCCAACTCATGAGGTGTCTTCGATATTTTTATTCTTTTTTGCTTGTCACTTGATTTTCTTTTCCGCTCTCCGTGTTTCGGTTGACCTACTGACCGTAATCTTTCCGTTTCTTTATCTAACCATGATTAATAGCCGCCTCTATGTCGCTGTGTCTGTCAATACATGCATGTCGTCATTATGTCGGTATATTTCCAATACTGCATTATGATTAGGGTTTTTGTTGCCTATTTCTTTCTAGTGTTTTCTACTTAAGCTTGTTCCTTTTGTTGTTAGTCGCTATTGTGTTTTTTGTGTGATTGCGACCCGTGTGTGCTCTATGTCTTTGTTTATCTCTACGTGCGCCATGGAAGCCCTTGCTAACATAGTAACCTTTTGTGCCAGTCTCACTCCGGATGTGAGCGAGTATTTACGTGCTCGGGGATTGTTGGCCTTCGCTGAATTGCCTTGGCATTCAGTGGAGTGTCACCCCTTCCATGCGTAGATCATTTCTGCCATCACCGCCACACCTGCTACAGAGCAGTGTTGGCCCTTAACGTGTTTAAACCCCCGTGTCGTAGTTACTCTAAACACGGTTGCTGAGGGATTATGTCTCCCTCAGGAAGGATTGTTTGATGGACCACTCCTTCCAATCGCAACCATGAAAGAATTGTTTCCCTGGCACTCATCTAATGAGTTTGCCATTCTTTGCCGACCCGAACCAGAGCGTACCGCTCTGCAATTCCTTGTAGCAGCGTTAAACTTGCAAAAATGCACGTATGGCATTTCCAGACCTTTTTACTCGATGATTGATACTACCTCATGGGAGGGTGTCAATTTCACATCTTTTTTCTTCCGGCGCATTCACCGTGAATGCGTAACCGACACTAAACAACTCACCAAGAACGATATGCCTCGTACCCACTTGCCCCACCTCCTCACCCTTCTCCTTCCAATGATACAAGCCGCGCAACCCCCCCACCCAATACTATTCTGTTACACGAAGAATCTACACGGATGCCGAAAGACGATGATGATGAAGACCTGCTTCATTTCTTCCACCAAAAATGTTGTAGCATTAGCCCATCACAAAGCCAGGTGCAGGGTTCCAATGTGGGTCAAGAAGTTGAACTCTTCCATGATACCGCCACTTCTTTACAGGCCGACTCTATACCGCCTTCTCCTAATCAGCAGCCGGACAAGGACATTACTATGGAAGATGTAGCTGAAGTCTCATCATGGGAGGAATCTCCTCAACTGGATGTTGAGGTTGTGAAGGACATAGTGGTAGATACCACTATTCTAGAGTGCCAATCTCTTTCTTCACCAACCGCATGCACACTTTGGTCATCTGAATTTTGCTAGTTTGCTACACCTGCAGAAATCTGAAATGGTGTCCTCTTTGACCAAACTTGAGCCACCTTGAAAACATGTTTGTGAAGGCTGTATTTTGGGCAAAATGAAGCATTCCTCCTTTCCAAAAGATGGTTCAGTTTGGGCTACGCAGAAATTGTAGCTTGTACATAGTGATGTTTGTGGTCCTATGCAGACACCTTCTTTTGGAAACTATCTTTACTTCATGAATTTCATCGATGATTTTTCCAGGCATGCATGGGTATATCCATTGAAGGCAAAGTCCGAAGTGTTCATGTGCTTCAAACAGTTTTTGGTTTTGACTGAAATATGTCAGCATGTAAAATGGGCACCCTCCGTATGGGTGATTATCTTTGAGAGCTTTGATCTCCTCTTTCATAGCTTGCTTCCATTCCTTTTGTGTGCAAGCTTCTTCATATGTCTCAGGCTCTTTGTCTTTGATAACCTGCATCATGTATGCAAAATGTGTAGCCATAAAACTATCATAACTCAACCTTTGAGTTGGATACCTTATCCTTGAAGATCTTCTTTCATTGCCTTTAGAAAGTTGCTTCTTTAACCTATTCAACTTTACCATCAGAGTGATTACCTCTTCATATTCTTCTTCACTTGCATCTACCTCACTGTTTGGAGTAGCACTTGCTTCTTCGGCTCTACTATGAGCTGAATTCAGAGACAAGGAATGATTCCCCCTCCATGTTGAACATTATTCGTTTGATGTAGATGCCTCTGGACCTGAAAGCTTTGTGCTTGATTGTTGAGCTTCTCTTTGATTTGTTCCTGCATAATCATGAGAATCTTCTTCAAGGACCTTTTCCTTTCCTTTATCTTCATACCATGGTCTTAGTTCATCAAAGACCACATCTCGCGAGACTCTTAATTCCTTTGTTCTAGGCTTGTAACACTTGTATCCTTTTTGCTCCATCGAGTAGCCGATGAAAATGCATTTTTCTGATCTTGGTTCCATCTTTGTTCTAACTTCTTGTGGAATGTGAACAAAGCAAACACATCCAAATACTTTGAGGTGTGTAAGATCAGGTTTCTTACCGGAATATACCTCTTTTGGAGTCAAGTGATGTTTTCCCGATGTTGTGCACCTATTCATCAAGTAAATGGCGGTTGTGGTAGCTTCAACAGATAGCACAAGCAGACACAGTAGCCAAAGAAGATCTGGCAAGTAGGCCATCTAAATTTTTCAGACATCAAGGAGTGGAGCACACAAGAAGAAAGAGCAAGTAGGGAGCTCAAAGATGTGTACGACAAATCAACAGAGAAAATCCCTACACAAATAAGTGATTTTAATCACTAAAAACCATTGTAAATACCATTTCATATTTTTGTAGCTCCATTTTGTGCAAGCCAAGGAGTCCTTGAGCTTGAGGAGCCTTAGAAGTGCCTACATATCAATTTTCGTATTTTTTAGACTCCGTTTAAGCCCTCAAATTGGCCCTGGAACCTAATTTTTAACTAAGCCGGACACTAGGTCTGGACAGGGCCAAAACCTAGTCAAAAACTATAAATAGAGCTAGAGAGCTCATTTTTGAGGTTAGATTGTAATTGAAATGAACTTGTAAGAGCTTTTTGAAAGTAATCTAAGAACTCCATTGCTTCTCACTCTTTGTCTTGCCGTGTGTGCGCGTGTGTGTGTATGTGTGTGCATGTTTGTGTGCTTCTCACTCACGCACTTGTGCCTCCACTTGCTCGAGGTCTTCATACCATCCTCACGTCTTACCAGATTGACATTAAAGGAGGTGCTACTCATCACTGAGCTACACCAAATTTTGGCACCATTGCCGGGGAACGAGCTTTGAGGACGAGCGTGTGATGGTAAGACGTAGATTGGAGACGTTGGCGTTGTAGGTAATTTCTTTACTTTTCCTATTTTTCTTTTTCTTACCTCACCACCATCATCACCATCATCATCATCACCATCTCCCACCTCCATCTCCATCATCGCAAAAAAAATTTAGTTTTTTGACTATATCTCCTTCCTCCTTTCACTTCCCTCATTTCACTTGTGAGAGAGAGCGAGAGAGCGATATTGTGTGCGCTTCTTTTGCATGTTTCTTGAGCTGTCTTGCAGGTACATGCTGCATCATCTTCTCCAGCACCCCCCGCAGGTACGGAAATCTTGGCAACTGTCTCTGTGTCGCCGACCTCTGTCAATCGCAACCGACAGAAAAAATGCTCCATTTGCCAAACAAAGTACAAAACCATGATCTACAGGCCTAGAGCTTCCCAAAACTGTGTTTAGATTTTTGAAATTCATCAGATTTCTGTCAATCATGATCGCTCTGTCAATCGCGACTGACAGCCCACGACGGCTCTGTCAATCGCGACCGATAGAGTCAATGACCGATTGACTACGACGGACAGATCACACGCGTGACACGTGTCAATCACGATCGAGTCATCAATCGCGATCGACCCATCAATCGCGACTGAAAGCCCACGACGGCTCTGTCAATCACGACTGACATAGTCAATGATTGTTTGACCACGACGGACAGACCCTCACGACCGACCTGTCAATCGCGATCGACCCATCAATCGTGACTGACAGAGTCAACGACCCTTTGACCACGACTGATTGACTTTTTGAGCCACGTATCAATCGCGATTGACCCATCAATCACGACTGACAGCCACGACGGACCTGTCAATCGCGATCGACACATCAATCGCGATTGACCTGTCAATCACGACTGACAGAACTTGTGAACGCGATAGAAGGGCAAATTTGGCCAATTTTTAAGGGCAAAAAAATAGTGGTCTAATTTTTTGGGGAACTTTTAAGGGTTTAGCATTACATTGTGAGGCCGCAACCCAAGTAATTCAAGAATTCCTGTCTGCCTGAGTAAACTGTTTTGAACCCTGTTTTAGCACCTAAACCCTGATCGGACATAACTTCCTCATGCAAAATCCAATTGCTGTGATTCTTGTTTTGTTGGAAAGTTCGTGGGAAGTACAACCAAAAATTCCACTGGTTATGTGAAAATTAAGATCAGGATTATCAGATAGGGTTTTTTGAAGTTAACCATACCCGAGGTAGGAAAACTGAGGGATCCTTGGGATTGTTTTTTATAAAGGCAAGGGATAATTTGGTCGGTGAGTTACATGCATGAAGGTGGTCTAGTTTGTCATTTGAATTTAAGTCTGGAACTAATCTTGGGACTGTGCAGGTCTATTGAGAAGCAATTGAGAGCGTCCAAGCAAGGGCTTTGTGCAAGCTTGAGAATCAACTTCTCGAGCACTAAAGAACAAGGATCAGCAAGAAAGGTCAGAATATTCTCAACTCCCCTTCGTCAATTCCTGGCTTAGGCTAAGAACGACTAGAGGTAGGAGTAAGTCAGGGCGACTATAGGAATTATCAAGTTGAAGAATACCTAAACTTTCAAGTTCAAGCTAAGGACATAATCTTTGTACTGTCGAGAACTTTAAAGGAAAAGAACTTAACGTGGAACGATCAACTTTAAGTGCGGAACTACACTCAAATATACCTTACAACGTGATATCAGACAAGAATGTTAACACGGTAATCAACTAAAAAGAATCAAGTAACTGATACAAAAGGACTCCGCAACGAGGTTGTACTTGGGCAAATTTGGGTTATTCAATTAGGCTTATGAACCTTAGATCAGGGCGACATCTAGGGAGAGATAGACAAAGCCTTAGGTCTTCAGAGGCCAGTGTCAACCACACTGCTAGGTCTTGGGCCCAGCAGTTGAGCCACCACTCATACTACCCTAGTTCTGAGACTAGTGAATCAGAGATGTCTCAAGGCATGGACAGACCTACGGGAAGTTCAGGAGTGCCATACTTGCACAGGGTAGAAGGCCCTTACAAAACGCAGTTGGAATACCTTAGGACCAATCGATTGGGTGCTAGCATCTATGAGGACGGCCTAGGAAGATCTGTGGTACAGATTAAGAATCCTGATCAATCCATTGGACTAGAGCACCCAGCTGTCAAGTTTGAAAACGGAGCGTACTTAGACAAGGAAGGGACAATATATGTAGTCACCAGTCATCCAGAAAGGACTGATGAATTTGGGAATGTAGTCCCAGAATCGGACTTAGGTGACCTAGAGCAGGGAAACATGGGTGTAGAACCGAGGACCCCCCGAGGCAAATCTGTTCTCACTAGGATTATCACACCAGAATGGGTTCCCCAGGACAACAAGAGGATAGATCTACTTCGGAACCGAGAAACTGACGAAGCCTTTTGGAGGTATAAATCTGATCGGCCAATCGATATAGGAACAATCATGATCTATGAGTTTAAGGATCCTGATAGCCCAAGCAGAGTGACCTACTTAGATCACGCTTCAGAGATGATCTTTGTGGTGACAGAGAATGATAGGCATGCTTACACTTGGAAGGGACAATTTATTTTCCCCCAACCGAGATCTAATGTGTCCTATGGTCACCCTGGAGCGGGAACATCCCAAACTCATGGAACTCAAAGAGACAGAGGTAGGGATAGGCCAAAAGTAAGCTTTGCCAACCTAAGGAGCAGAGAAAGAACAAGGATGGAAACAAATAGAGGAGAGCCTGAGGCACTTAGAGCTCACAGGAATCAAAGAAATGCGAATGAGTTCCCTCTATCACGACCTAGAGAGCACACAAGGACTTTGAGACCGACTCAGCTAGTTAAGTCCATGAAGAACTACTTCGATGGCACTGGAGACCCATACGATCATGTGGCAGAGTTTAGGCAAGTCTTGAGAGCAGAACAAGTGGAGGACCTATTCACACAATATAATGCCTTTGGTCTAACCCTTAGGAACACAGCCCTTACGTGGTTCCAACCATTGAATGAGAGACAGTTCAGGTGCATAGACCAACTCCTAGAGGCTTTCATTATTGAATTCTCTAAGAGTGGCATTAGATAATACCTCCTCATTGATTCACAGTTTCAAGCAGACCCCTCAAGAGACCGTGAGACTTGCAGGAAGAAGATTTAGGCAATATCTTGAAAGGTGCCCTGCTTCGGAGCTACCCACACCAGCTAAGCAAGTGGCTCTATTCTTGGACGGACTGCTAAGTACCAAATAAAGATCATATGTGTACTTGAAGGACCCTAGGACCATAGAAGAGTGTGTACGCATGTGCATTGACATTGAGGATAACTTAGGAGAAGAACTAGAGCTTTCCAAAATCTATAAGGACTCAGATAGTGCCTCTAGCCTCTCTTCCATGCAATCCACATCAATTGAGGAACTTGCGGAGAAAGTAGCTCAAAAACTAGGTGTCTCTAGTAAACAAATTCCTAGATTCGCCCCAGTCAAAAGGTGCTATACTTGTGGAGGCGACCATATGGCGAATGTCTGTCCCATTACGGCTCAACCCCAAGTAAATCCGAGTAGCCAATACTGTACCATAGAGCGGAGATACACAAATCACACAGCACAAGACTGTCCATACAATAAGCAAGCAGTTAGGCAAACCTACTCTCAGCCATACCCTCAACAAGGCATATACCAGAGTCAATATCCACCACAACAGTATACTAGGCCTCAAAATTACCAACCGCAATATCAGGCCCAACTGAGACCCCAGCCAGTGCTAGCACAACAACCATCTGCTCCTACTAATGTAATCCCTGTAAAGTATGCAGCTGCAGAAGAAAACCTGAATAGGGCCATAGTGCCAATAACCCCATTGCTATCAGAAAGTGACCCCAATGACCATAGTTTCGATTCTACACATGTTGATAGCCCCCAGGCCTACTACATGCAGTCTCCAGAACATGGTGAGTCCTATTACAGTGAAGAGCCAAATGAACCTAGTTGGGAGTCAGATTACACAAACATCATGTATGCAAACCCCAACCCTAGACCTCAACCTAGGCAAGTAAGACCCCCATTTCCTAGAGGACCGTGCTACAGATGTCAGGGAGATCACCTCATCCGTGATTGTCCCTTACCTCCACCTACACAACCCTAGTCAGTGACAATTCAAGGCTTTTGCCAAGATTGTGGGAAGGAGCATCTCTTACGAGACTGCCCTAAGAATCCTAATAATATGCCAAAAATCACTCCTATTAACGTTATTGGGTTAGTGGTAGATTCCACAGGAAGTGTCACTTCCACTGTACCCATACAGGTAGTCACTAGAGCTCAAGCATTGCAGCAAAACCAAGGGGTAGGCCAGGAAAAGAGCCCAGATGTTAGTGAAACAGAGAGCATGACAAAGAAGAGGACTAGAGCTTGGAGAGATAGTCATGAAAGAATGAAAAGACAATGGGCAAAGAAGATGAGTGAACTCGAGGAAAGCCTCAGAGAAACAAAGGCCAGGATAACTGAACTCACATCTCAAACTCCCTCTCACACTACCCCACCTCCACCATTCCCAACTCCATCTGACCCGCCACCTTCCAACCCGCCTCACCTAATTCCACCACCCCCTAGAGTAGGATCAGTCCTAGCAGATCCCACTCCCGAGGACCTTAATATGATGCTTAAAGCCTATCAGGCCAGAATCCAAGAAGGGCCAAACGTAACTGATCATGAAAAGTGTTACCCTAGAGCAGAACTAGAGCTAGAACGAACCAAAATTTGTGCTAAGATGGTGGAATTGGCTCAGACCATGTTTGAAGCCAGTCGCCTATTTAACATCTCAAGTTCAGCGAAGACACAGTTACACTTTGATGGACTACTAGAAAGAATAGAGAAGCTGATTGCACAATCAGAAAAGGAACCCGCCTCTCAACATAAGGACAAGGCAAGTGAAGGAGCAAGTCTTCCTGCCCAGGAAGCATATGTGCCTAACTCTACGGAGCCAGACACGTCATCTTCTATGAATCGATTCACACCAGAATTCCTACGAGAGATTCAAGAAGACAAATGGGGGAAAGAAAGTGAAGTACCTCCTCCCATTGAACTGGTGGATGATGCACATGACCAATTCCCACAAGACATCCCATCCATTTATGAGGAGAAGGAGAGCACCCACTCTCAGGAAAGACTAGACTTTGAGTCTAACTCTCTACAAGAACTACCCCACTTCACAGGCCCATGGGAAGCTAAGTCTACTTGTATGAGAGCACCCACGGTCATGGTACGAAATGAGGATTCAGTCATACCTAGGAACACAGAGGTAGTGAAAAACACTAAAGTGCAGTGCAATCTCAAGTTAGAAGAGCTACTCAAGGTTAGACCTGAATTATGGAAACATGTTGCTAAACAAGTACCAGAGATAGTGAAACCTCATTCCCAGGTAGGATCCCGAGAACAGTGCCAGAAATACCATTGGACAAGATAGGAGACATGAGTGAGGGTGAAGAGGGAAACACATATCTTCCCATCACTCATCAAGGATACACCACCAAGGCCATTCTAGACTCAGGCGTAGGTGTTGCAATTGCTACCACTTCCCTATGGAAGCGCTGGGGCAAGCAAGCACTCAGGCCCACAAGGATGAAATTGCAAATGGCCGATGGTCACATAGAGAGACACCTAGGGCTGTTAGAAGGAATAACTCTCACCACCTATGGTGTTGAGTTCGAGCACACATTTGCTATATGCGATTTTAGCAAAAATCATGCCTATGAGATGATTTTGGGAAGACCATTTATGCGACAGTTGCAAGTGGTACAGGATTGGGGAACCAATTCTTTGTATCTGCAACACTTAGGTGTTACAACCAAAGTCAATCTCAAGGATTACTCTCATAGAGATGTCCCTCCTATCCAATGGAACCCCATCCATAGAGCCAGAGATGATACGGAATCGGTGCATTCCCTAGGATAAGGATCCTCATGGATGCATAAAGACACCCACTTGTGGATGTGCAAAGTGGCCGTAGAAGAGGAGAAAAGAGAAAAGGCCAGAGAAATAGGTGCAAACGAAACACATAGACCCATTCAAGACCCAGCATATGCACCTGTAGTATTTCCTGATGAGGAATTTGAACCCCATGGCTGGGCAAAAATTTTAGCAACAATGGATGTAGCCATCAATGAGGAACAATGGACACCCCACTGTGATGAGGATGGCTATGACATTTCAGTCTTCTCCATAGAGCCAATCATGGGAGAGGCGGTGTTAGAAGAGTGCGAACCTAGCCCTGATGCATTTGAGGATGCAAGTGACTCTGACCTAGAGTCAATCATTATGGACCCACCTTTTGCATCAGATGAAGAATACTTCTACGAAGTAGAATTTCAACCCCAGAGGCACGGAGAGCTTACAAAAGACGTAAGGCTAGCCACACATGTAACCCCTAAGGAAGAAGGTAAGAAAAGGAAGAAGAAAGAAGTCACACAAGAAGAGGAGGAATCTTTGTTTGAGGTCCCAGAAAATTTTAAGAAGTATGAGATAGATGACAGGAGAGTCATGATCAGAATGCCTAAACGAGAGGCACAATCAGGAGAGGCCTATGATAACAAAGAAACCACAAAGAAAATTGTGGTAGCCATGGAAGAAGGAGAAGAGAGATGCACTTACATAGGACATGACCTGACGGAAGAAGAAGAGCAAGAATCGATAGCCTTGTTAAGAGAATACAGAGATGTGTTCGCTTGGAGTTACAAGGACTTGAAAGGTGTGGACCCTGACATATGCTCACACACCATCCCCATGACCTCAGATGCCAAACCCTCTAAGCAAAAGCCATATACATACAATGATAATTACGCTGCCAAGATCAAAGAGGAGATAGATAGACTGGTTGAAGCTGGATTTATCTATGAAATTGAGCACACTGAATGGGTATCCCCCATTGTTGTGGTGCCCAAGAAAAATGGAAAGCTACGTGTATGCATTAACCTGAAGAAGGTTAATGCAGCCACAATTCGAGATAACTATCCGCTTCCTATCACAGAGCATCTTTTAGAAAGAGTAGCAGGCAAGGAAGTGTACAGCTTCCTCGATGGATTTTCGGGCTACAATCAAGTAGCCATAGCTCTAGAAGATCAGCATAAGACGGCATTTGCCACTGAATGGGGCATATTTGCCTTTAGAGTAATGCCATTTGGGCTTACCAATGCACCAGCAACCTTCCAGAGGCTGATGTGCCATGTATTTAAGGAGTTCCTAAGGAAGAATTTAGAAGTCTATGTTGATGATCTTTGTGCTCGTTCCAACATTAGACAAACCCATATCCCTGAACTCAGACAAATCTTTGACAAATGTAGAGAATATCAGGTCTGCTTGAACCCAGAAAAGTGTGTTTTCATGGTCAGGCAAGGCAAGATTCTCGGACACATAGTGTCAAGGAATGGCATATCCACCGATGAAGAGAAAGTGAGAGCCATAGCCGAGTTACCTAGACCAAAGAACGTCAAGGAAGTGCAAGCCTTCATGGAGCATTGTGGTTATTACCGCCGGTTCATTCATATGTACGTTGTCATTGCAAAGCCCATGTATGGACTCTTGACTAACTTTGAGTGGACTGATGAATGTGAGAACTCCTTCAATGAGCTCAAACGGCAATTGTGTTCAGCACCAATCTTGACCACCCCGGATTGGAACAAGCCATTCCATGTTCACGTGGATGCATCCAATTATGCTATTGGGTGTGTACTCGCACAACCTACGGGTGAAGGTAATATGGATCTTCCAATTGCCTATGCTAGTAGACAATTGAATGCAGCTGAACGAAATTATACCACTACTAAGAGAGAAGGACTAGGCATGGTATCTGCAGTTAAAAAGTTTAGACATTATCTGCTTGCAAATAAGTTTAATAGAAGATCTGGCAAGTAGGCCATCTAAAATTTTCAGACATCAAGGAGTGGAGCACACAAGAAGAAAGAGCAAGTAGGGAGCTCAAAGATGTGTACGACAAATCAACAGAGAAAATCCCTACACAAATAAGTGATTTTAATCACTAAAAACCATTGTAAATACCATTTCATATTTTTGTAGCTCCATTTTGTGCAAGCCAAGGAGTCCTTGAGCTTGAGGAGCCTTAGAAGTGCCTACATATCAATTTTCGTATTTTTTAGACTCCGTTTAAGCCCTCAAATTGGCCCTGGAACCTAATTTTTAACTAGGTCGGACACTAGGTCTGGACAGGGCCAAAACCTAGTAAAAAACTATAAATAGAGCTAGAGAGCTCATTTTTGAGGTTAGATTGTAATTGAAATGAACTTGTAAGAGCTTTTTGAAAGTAATCTAAGAACTACATTGCTTCTCACTCTTTGTCTTGCCGTGTGTGCGTGTGTGTGTATGTGTGTGCATGTTTGTGTGCTTCTCACTCACGCACTTGTGCCTCCACTTGCTCAAGGTCTTCATACCATCCTCACGTCTTCCCGGATTGACATTAAAGGGGGTGCTACTCATCACTGAGCTACAGCATGCATCTTGCAATTTTAGCAATTTGCCTATTTTTCCTCTTAGCTACTCCATTTTGTTGTGGTGTATAAGTACAAGTGAATTGCCTTTTGATCCCATTCTCTTGTAGAAAATCTGAAAATTCTTTGGAGAAGTATTCTCCTCCACCATCGGACCTTAAGGTTTTGATAGATCTTCCTGTTTCCTTTTCAACTTCAACTTTGAATCTTTTGAATATAGAAAACACCTCTGATTTTTGCTTCATACAAAACAGCCATACCTTTCTTGAGTGGTCATAGATGAAGGTGACAAAAAATCTATTACTAGCCATTGATGCATCTTGGGTTGGTCCCCATACATCCGTATGTATCAAGTCCAAGACATTTGGAGCCACATAATTGCTCCTCTTGAATGGCTGCCTCGTTTGCTTTCCTAGTTGACAAGCTTCACATAACTCATGTAGTCCAATGCTATTAAATTTTCGAAGACCTCTTACCACTTCATGTTTGCTCATGTCCTTCAGCTTTGGAATGTTGATGTGTCCTATTCTTTTGTGCCATAAGTCCAGCTCTGAAATCTTCTTGTTCCCACATTGAATGTACATGACCTTTCCATGTGGATGTTGGACATACAAAGTGAACATCCTTCCTTCTCTTCTACCTCGAGCAATGACCTTGAAGCCTTCCTTTGGATTCTTTATGAAGCACCCATTCTCATTGAATATGACATGATAACCCTTCTCTACCATTTGTCCTACTGAAATCAAGTTCTTTGAAATTGTATGAACATGAAGAACATTAGATAGTACCTTTGCTCTACTTGTATCTCCAAGCCTTATATCTCCAATATGTTCAATCATGTGTTGAGTATCATCACTTGTTTCAACACATCCTTTTCCACTTGGTACCTGTAGATTAGTGAACAAACTTCCTTGGCATGACATATGGTTACTACAACCTGAATCAATGTACCATTTTTTGTCATCTTCATAAGGGCTTCTATACTCATGTCTCATTGCAAGTAGTGTGTCCTTGCTTCCTTCACTTGATGTGCTTGCATAGTTGCTTTGGTTCCTTTGATTGCCTCCATTTGGTCTTCCATTCTTCAGCCAACAATCACTAGCATAGTGTCCTACTTTACCACAATGATAGCATGTTATATCTTTATGAGAATTGTAGGAGCTTCGGCCTCTTCCTCTACTTCTACCTCGACCTCTTCCTTGTGCGTTGGCATTTGATGCATCCTTGTTGTCTTCCGAATTGTTTTGATTGTAGTTGGAGTGGTTGTGACCTCTTCCTTTTCCTCTTGAGCCTCCACTTGAGTTTCTTCCTTTACCTCGACCTGCATATAACATTTGGTTGTGGCTTTCCTTTCCTTTGGGACCACCGAAGCTAAGCTCTTCTATGACAAGATGAGGGATTAGTTGTTCAAAACCTGGATATGCATCTTTCAAGTTAATGGAAGTTATAAAAGGCTTCCATCTTTCATCTTCTCTCAAGCCATTGAGAGTATAACACACAAGATCTTCGTCTTCAACCGTTGTGCCAATAGAAGCTAAAGCATCGCTTAGCTCCTTAATCTTCAACATATATTCAGCTATGGATTGACTCGAACTTTTCTTGATTGTGTTCAACTCATTCTTGAGTTGAAGTTTCCTAGCTTTGGTATTTGTTGAATACATCCTTTTAAGAGCTTCCCAAGCATCCTTAGCTTTCTCTAGATGTTGAATATGCCCTACCATGGCATTAGTAATGACTTGTGAAATGAGGAACCTGACTCTCCTATTCCTCTCTTCCCATTCTTTTGCTTGCCTCCTTTGGACTTCGGTGGCCATAGCTTGATTGATTTGAGGTTGAGCATCATCGCTACTCACAATACCCCATAAGCCTTTGCCCATTAGGTAGTTAGTCATTCTAAACCTCCACACGGGATAGTTATCCTTATCCAACTTCTCTACTTGTTGACCCAAGTCAGCCATTGAAGAGTATCAAAGACTTTGAGAGTTACCTCGAATACTTATAGTCCTTTGCTCTTGCGTTTGTGAAGCTCCCTCTTGTTTTGTAGATCCTCTTTTGCTTTGCTTCAACTCCAACTCTGATGATGAAGCTTCAGCACCAAGTTCACTCTAATACCAACTGTGGAGAATGAGTTCTCCTATGCGCAACGGAAATGTGTAGTGAACCACCCTTGTATGTCCAGCACTTGGACAAACAGTTGCACCTTAGATAGATTGCTGCTCTTAATACAAAACTCAAATGGACTTGAGCCTTTATTCAATCAAATTAGACAAGAAGAGCTTTCTAGGAAGCTATAAATAACTTAATTTGGACAAGTTTTGCTTAGGAAACACAACTGACAAAGATGAACTACCTGTCCACATAGGTATGCTAAAGAACTGAGCTTCACTCTTGGACTGATAACTCTCTTAATATATATCCTTTGAGAAAGATATTTGGTATAGAGAAAGTAGACACAAATATCTTTCCAACAAGCTAAAAAACAATTAATTTGGATGAGTTTTGGTCAGGGAACTCAACTGACCAAAATAAACCACCTCCACACATAAGTACACTGTAAAACTAGACTTTACTCTCTAATAGATATCTCACAGAATATAAATGATCTCCACAAGATATTTGGGACAGTGAAAGTAGATGCCAAGAGCTTTCTAATAAGACAAGAATCATGCAATTTGGATATGTTTTGGTTGGGAAACTTAACCGACCAAAATAGACTACCTATCTACATAGGTATACTGAAAAAATAGACTTCACTCTTTCACTGATATCTCACAGATTACATAAGATTCCAAAGAGATATTTGGTATACAGAAATTACACAAGATAAGATTTCCAACGAATGCTTAAACGCAAGAAATGGTTACATATGCACTGAGATACAAGCTCTGCAACAGAGCTATGTACAAACTGATGTGCGGCTGGAAGGAGTTTAAGGGAAGACAAAAATAACAAAATGGCTAGATCCGACTATTGGGAGCTCTTGCCTCTTTCTCTCCTTGTTTTGAATGTGCTCCCACTTCACTTTTATAACCAATGAGCATGTGAAGAAGTTTGTGCCTTCTTCTTAACTCACCACTTTCTCCACTATATGCTACTAACTACAAGGAAAGATATTGTATCTCTTACTCATCATGAATTTTGACTAGACTTTTTCCTTTTATTATTTTTTCCTTTTTTCCTCTACTTTTTCTTTATCTTTATATTTGGTAAATTTATCCAAGCATGGCTCATATGAAAATGAGCTTGTACATTTATCTTCAACACCACTTCACACTTATTCACCACGATCACACACACCACCTACCATTCCGATGTATATGGTAGACACTATTCTCACCTCCATGGCTGAAAGCATGGACATTTTGCCACCCACATCACCTCCCCCACCCCCCTCACTTCCATCATTCCCCATTCCCCCACCCCCCTCACTTCCACCATCCCCCATTCCCCCACCACCAACTTCACCTGCATACACCTATCCCTTAGGCAGAACATCACACTTCCCATTCCCCACTCCCATTCCCTTGCATCAACCACTATATACACTGCATCTTCATCTATAAATAATGCATTTGATACTATGTTTTAGTGTATGTCACAACTAAGAACAGAGTACATGCAGCTCGAAGAACATAACAATAGATTACAAGCACACTCGACAAAATTATGACAACGCATGGCTACATTCGAGGACAAAAATGGAAGTCTCCAAACATAGTTTCATACATTACAGGAGGCACATAGCATATTGGAAGCAAAGTTGCAAAACACTGACAAAGAGTCCTTGCAACTAGTCGAAGGTCACGGACGCACACAGATGGAATGAAAATCAAAACTACAATGCAACATGGCACTATTACAAAGCCACCTCGTCGCAACCCAAGAAGAAAACTGATGGCCACAGACACAAAATCAAGAAAATCTAGTTGTAGCCATAGAGAATACACTTGGGACACCCATCAGTCCGTCGAAATTTCAAGTTGTACCCCTGGAGAACATCAAAATCATACTTGAAGACTATGCTAACCTACTAGAAGCCCATGACAAATTATTAGAAGAATTGGATCAATTGAAGCAACAACGAACGTCAGATACTACAGCTATCCCACCAACCACCATATCAACCTCTTCAAGCATTACTGACTCATAAGCACTATACAAACTCAAACAACAAGCTAGAGAATTACAAACACAACTCCAACAATGCGAAAGGCCACCATCCCCACTGGAGGTCTCTATTGAAGAAGAAACCATCTCATTTCTTGTAGAACAAATGTTTGAAGATGACGATGAACCTCAATCCATTCCGAGAAGATGGATAATAGAAGAGGGCCAGTATACATTTGAAGCGCCATGACCCATGGTTTAGACAAGTGGAAGAAATGGGGAGTACTCATGAAGATCACATGGTGGTGCAAAATCAAGCAATGCGAATCATAGAAGAAATAGTGTTACAATCTAGCTATTTCAAAAACTTGGCACCCAAGCATCTCATTACATCATCAGAACTTCAGTACCGGCCCTAATATGTCATTCTGGCAGATTATAATGCTGAAATATAGAGAGTCATAGCGAAGATCCCCACCTTCGTGACCCAGTTTCAACCCGAGGGCCTACCACCGGAGGCACAAAAAGGCAAGATCTATCACCCAACATGGCGGCAAAAGCTCTTAGAGACTTACCCCGAAATGCTATGTACATGGAACCATGCACCTCTACATCTTATTTACAATCCATGCTATGGTCCAGTTCCATGATATAGATCATGGAAAGCATTCAATATTAAAGTACATCATAATGCTCAGTGTAAAGAATGGCTTAATTATCCATACATTGCGCCACTGCAGGGAACACCCTCCATTTCTTACATGATGGCCACAATCTGCCACTGGCTCCCTCGCCTGAAGCCAACGCCAGATGTCGCGACACAAATGATGCTCAAAATTTTGGACATGATGCAAATCGTGCTCAAAACTTTTCGAATTATAGGATCACCACAAGTTGCTCTACCCGGCTTCACCAATGGAAACTACGACCTAGTGTATGACATGAGCACCACCCCAAGCATTAGAGTCACCTATGCTTGGCATGCATGTATAAAATACCTCCCTCCATGTTACAAACAAACCTTCGAAGACATGTTTAGAATAGTATTCTGGGAATATCACTTGGACGTGTTCACACCAAAGCCAACACACCTGCTTCACTTATTTGCATGTGAACAAGCTATGTATTTTAAGGCTTAGTGAACATGAGCTGGCCACTAATGTCATCCAGTATTATATCGATCACCCTACAAAACAGAGGTCTGTCACGGGTGACAAACGCTAGAGAGGGGGGAGTGTTGGCATAGAAGCAATGAGGAGGTAGAGCAGTCAAGTACAATCCAACATATAAGAGGCCCAATCATTTTTTTCATAATTTATTTTCAATCAAAGTGATTTTCATCACTACCCAAACATTGTAAATACCGTTTTTGATAGATTAGACTCTATTTTTTTCAAGCTGAGGGGTATTAGAAGTACTTGTGTATCAATTTTCATAATTTTTTGATTCTATTTGATCCCCCAAATAATCCCTGGAACCTAATTTTTAACTAGGCCGGACACTAGGTCTGGACAAAGCCAAAGCTAGTCAAAAAACTATAAAAAGAGCTAGAGAGCTCATTTTTGAGGTTAGCTCGTTAGAGTTTCGAACAATTGTAAAAGACTTTTTGAGTAATACAAAGAACTCCATTGTTCCTCTCTTTGTTCTTTCCTTGTGTGCACGTGTGTGTGTCTGTGTGTGCATGCTTCTGTGCTTCTCACTCATGCACTTGTGCCTTCACTTGCTCATAGTTGTCATACAAGTCCTCATGTCTCCACGAATTGACAATTATGAGGTGGACCTCCTCATGTTGGAACTTTCCATTGTGCTAGAGTGATAGTATTGCTCATTGTTTCACTATTATTCTCAAAGAGATTGGAAATATGGATTGGATTTTGCCTTCCAATTACAAGACAAATGCATTGGTTATTTTCATAAATAACATACCCATATGAAGAACGAGTTCCTCAAGAGATCTACTCTTGTTTTGCTTGAATATTATGACATGAGATTTGCATGAAACTTCACCATGCTACATCATGTTGTGAAGTATGGTGGTGCTTTGAGAGGGTTAATATATTTGAAGCAATGTGGATTTCACTATAGAGGAAGGGAATTCAAAACATCAAAAGATAATGGAGCATGGTGAGAGAATGTTGGGTGCATTCTGGATATTGTGCAACCACTTGGGCACTTGGATTCTATAGAAACATGCGCTTTCAAGGCACATGAAACCATGGATCGAACACTTGAGTCATTAAAGAAGCTAGTGCATGAGGATGACAAGTATGAAGAGATTTCATTAGTTTGTGTTGGACGATCAAATGCTTATCATTCCCCACTCCATGCAATGATTTTCATGTTGAACCTAAAAGAGATCGAGAGGTGTCCCCCTCAAGCTCAACGTCATGTCATGTAATCCAAGCATCTTCTGAGACTTCCTCAACTTCTCTTCACCAAGTGCTTTAATAAAAATATCATCAAACTATGGATCTCTCCTCACATAAACAAGATCAATATCACGGGCGAATAGCTGTTGAAGATAGATGTCTGTGGAAGCACACGAACAACACAAGGAAGGAGAAGAAGCTTAGAGCACAACACACAATACTAAATGTATTACTAGAGAATGTACAAAGATAAGTAGCCCATTAGGGCAATAGGCGTATATACAAGCCGGGGGAAAAAACCTCCTAAAGAGGGAAAAAAGTGCCCTGGCAATCCTAGTGTGTCCACACATATCAGTACCTAAATATATCAACAAATCCCCCCTGGGAGTGATGCGGTGAACAAGGAGCTTGCACTCATGTATAAGGAAGTGCCAAGTTATGTGAAAATCACTCCGTAAAAAGAATTAAGCCCAAAGATTTGAGGAAAGCTTCAAACTTCTCCCTAGGCAGGGCCTTCGTGAAAAGGTCTGCAATGTTCTCCTGTGTGGGCACATATGCCAAGCTGATCTCCCCAGTAGAGAGAACCTCTCCCTGACATAGTGATAATGCACCTCAATGTGCTTAGTGCGAGCATGGAACACAGGGTTCCTTGCAATTGCCAATGCGCTCTGATTGTTAGTGAAGATGGTGGTGGCAGAAGACTAACCAACACCCGAATCAATCATAAGGCGTCTGAGCCACACACACTCAACAGTCGCTCTGAAAGTTGCCCTATACTCAACCTCACAACTGGAAGTGGCCATAGTAGGCTGCTTCTTGCTCAACCAAGATATACATGAGCTACCAAGCATGAAGCAAAAGCCACTAGTGGACACACGAGTGTCATAGCAACCAACCCAATCAGAGTCAGAAAAAGCATGCAAATCCGGTGGTAGTGATCCTCCCTTGGGATAAAACAACCCAAGTAGTTGAATACCACTCAAGTAGCGAAAGATGCGCTTAACCGCCTGCCAATGCTTGACTCTTGGGCAATGCATAAACCTGCTCATCTGTGAGACAGCAAACTGAATATCTGGCCGAGTAATGCATAAGTAAATTAAACATCCAACAACCTCCTTATAGAGAACAACATCAAATGCATCTCCAACATCATGAAAACTCAATCGTAAACCTGTCTCCATAGGAGTGGCAATAGGTTTACAGTCTTGAAGGCCAAAACGCTGCAATAATGTGTCAATATATTTCATTTGACACAAATCCATTCCACCATAAACTTGCATAAACTGAATTCCCAAATAGTGATGCAAATGCCCTAAATCAGACATCTCAAATGAGGCATGCAAATCAGCCTTAAAATAAGCAATATGCTTCTCAATAGGACCAGTGAGCAGCATGTTGTCAACATAGACAACAATGATCAGAAGCACATCATTAGCACGCTTAACATATAAGGTGCTTTCAGTTGGGTTGTTCTCAAAACCATGTGCAATCAGATAGGCATGTATCTTCTCATACCAAGCACTTGCTGCTTGCTTTAAACCATATAATGCCTTCTTTAACCTGCACACCTGGTTTTCATGCCCTTTCTACACAAAGCCATAGGGCTAAAAAACATACACTTCTTCATGCAAGTCACCATTCATAAATGTTGTTTTAATGTCCAACTGATGTATATTCCAACCATGATGAGCTGCAAGTGCACAGATGCTACAAACAATAGTCATTTGGCAAGTAGGTGCAAAGGTCTCATCAAAATCAATGCCTCTTTCCTGTGCATAACCCTTTGCAACAAGTCTAGCCTTATAACTATCAACTATACAATCACGCTTACTCTTCAACTTGTATACCCACTTAGTCCCAATGGCCTTCTTGTCAGGAGGCAAGTCACATAAAGACCAAGTACCATTCTTCATTATAACATCATATTCAAATTGCATAGCAGCCATCCAATTTTTTGAATTTTGTGCTTCATCAAATGAAATAGGCTCATTCTCATCACAGAGATTAGATGCAGCCATAGCATACCAATCTGAACCAAAAGAGGCACTATGAGAGCTTGAACGAGTGCGATATGGCAAAGGTGCATCTAATTTGCTATCACGCAAAGTCTGCACCAGCCATTTTGGCATAGTTTTTGCCTTCTCAATATTAGCTCTCTCATCACCTAGTGCATCATGTAAATCTTCATCAGAAATGGAATGATCTGCATCATCACATGAAACTTGCAAAGGCTGAGAAGTTGCCTCATTGGGACCAGCACTATACTGTCCACCTCTAAAAAGAGGTAGCAAAGTATCATACATGTCTTTGGAGCTAACAAATGTCTCCTTGGTACATGAAAGTAATGGACGAATAGCATCTTCCATAAAAACAACATCACGACTAACCAGAATGTGTTTAGTCTATGGATGATACAAACGATAGCCTTTACTTTCAGAACTGTACCCAACAAAAATACATTTTACTGCTTTATCATCCAATTTTATGCGATGTTGTTCAGACACTAATGCATATGCCAAACAACCAAAAACATGTAGATGAGCAACAGATGGCTTGCAATCATGCCAAGCCTCATATGGAGTGATAGACTGCAACGCTTTAGTGGGACATCTGTTCAGTACATATGCTACACACATGACATCCTCAAGCTAGAAACTATGTGGTAAAGCCTGACTCTTGACCACACACCTCGCCATCTCCATCAATGACCTGTTCTTTCGTTCAGCAACTCCATTTTGTTGAGGTGTATATGACACTGTACACTGGTGTTTTATCCCACGTTCAGCCAAAAATGCATTAAAATTAGAAGACACATATTCCCCCCTCAATCGAAACGAAGGGTGCCCATTTTACATGTTGACAAATTTTCAGCCAAAATTGAAAACTGTTTGAAGCACATCAACAGTTCAGACTTTGCCTTCAATGGATATACCCATGCTTGCTTGGAAAAATCATCAATGAAACTCATGAAGTAAAGATAATTTCCAAAAGAAGGTATCTGCATAGGACCACAAACATCACTATGTAAAAGCTGCAATTTCTGAGTAGCCCAAACTGAACCATCTTTTGGAAATGAGGAACGCTGCATTTTGCCCAAAATATAGCCTTCACAAACATGTTTTCCAGGTGCCTCAAGTTTGGGCACACCATTTCAGATTTCTGTAGGCGTAGCAAACTAGGAAAATTCAGATGACCAAGGCATGCATGCCAAAGCTTTGCATATGACATAGCCTGAGAATCATGTACTGCACATGCCAAATCATTCACAGACCTTTCATAGTCTATGAGCTTATACAACCCACAACATAAAATGCCCGAAGCAATAATCACATCGCCATTTGACAGATCATGAACTGTACACCTGTCATCAACAAATTTCATAACCAAGCCAATCTTGGCTAATGCAGAAACTGATAAAAGGATCTTCTTGATCCTTGGCACAAATAAAGCATCTAACAAAGTGAAAGAACTACCATCAACAGTAGTCAAAATGATCTTACAATCTCCCATAATAGGATAAGAGGAGTTGTTGGTGCATGTAACAATATTCCTTGTAGGGGAAGGCTTGAGTGAAGAGAAGAAACTGCGCTGCGAGGTAATATGTTTGGTCGCCCCACTGTCAAAATACCAAACATCTGAGTCTACTGCAGACATGCACTGCTCATGAGAAGATGTGTCAAAACTGCAGACAATAGTAAATGCCCATTCTTCTTTCTGCACAAGATTAGCAAACTCTATTTTTGGTGTAGAGGTCTCTGCAACAATCATTCCAGCCTCTTTCTTCTTTGCCTCTTTAGCAGCTAGTTTTGGACAGTTCTTTATGATATGAGCATTCCCTTTACAGTACTTGCAAAACAATTTCTTCCTTTCTGATTTCTTCTCATCTTTATCTTTCTTCTTTGAATGTGGAGCATTTGCAAATTTTTGCTGAGTAGTTGAAGAGCTCCATTTTCCTTTGCTCTTTTGACTAGCTAGGAAAGCTTGATCTGCAACACGCATAATGGACCTGTTCTGCCTGGATTGATCTTCCTGCAACAGAATAGAGACTAACTCCTCAAATGACAAGGCATTTGAATTGCCTTTCATCATTAACCGAAGAGTAGAAGCAAAACTCTGATATGAATCAGGAAGACCATTAAGAACGATCTGCACAAGTGAGCTATCTGGTATAACTTCATCAGTAGAAATCAATTGTTCCTTCAAATATGTGGAGCACGTATCAAAGCATCTAAATGTGGCTTCATGGGAGTCTCATAGTGTAGCTTAGATCCGGCCTTGTAGTGATGAGATGTATCTAACTTCCCATAATTTTCTTGTACATAGTAGCATTTTCCAATGCTTCACCTAAGGAAGCATCCAACTTCAAATTTTGATCTAATAGCATAAAAATTGCAAAACAATTTTTCCTATCTTTTGTTCGCATTTTGTGCTAGGCTTCATTATGGCTGAGTTTGCCCATCACTTTCGAAAGTGATAGAAATTGAGTTTGTAGAGCTTCTTGTGAGTTCATGCTCATGGTGTGTGTGTGTGTGTTGTGGGGTGCGTGTGTGAGCATGTATTCGTTTGGAGTTTTGTACTCGCTATTGGGCACCGATGACATTAGTGGGGATGTTATAATATTAAGTCAATACTATGCAGAATGGAGCTGATATGCTATATAATCTTGTGGTTGACTACCATGAGCTTAAAGTTGGAGTTTCATTTGAGGGCGAATTTGGGGTTTACCTCGATTCATTCTGGTATATATAGACACCATACATTTGAAGCATAGTCAACGTATATTGACTTTGGGACAGCCATATACTTGCTTCTCTATGTATAAACTCAACGTCCATTGTGTGGATGAACCAATGACCTCCCAAAGCAAGGCCTCCTCCTAAGAGATGGTCATGGATAACCATAAGCGTTTTCTTGAAACTCTCGAGACTTTGAAGCTTCGACCATAAGTGGAGGAGGTGCGGTTGAAGCCAACTGCTATTTATAAATGATTCATTTCCTCTTTCTATTTTTTTTTTTCGGTAGTTCATCTCCTCTTTGCATAATTTTTTGTAGTTTCCTCCCTTTATCCTTACCTTCATGGATCCCAACTCCTATTTATATATAGATGACTCCTATTTATGTATATATATGATTCTGTATGTACCGAAGTGACGGAACCAAAGATTGACCATTTACGCTCCCAATCAATTAGCATAACAAAACTCGCTCAGGTCATAGCGCGCTATCTGCGATTACGTACTATTCCGACACCTACGCAGATCTGGCAGATATGTCTCCTCTGGCGTTGGTCTGCAGTCTATGGCTTTGCTGGCTTGCCTCTTTCAGCAAGGTAAGCGCGGATTGAAAGATCATCTCGTGACTCGTGTGAGTGCGAACGTTGACATGTCCTTGTAATGTCATTATACATATAATTGGGAAATATGGATCCATAATCATTTTCAACATGCTATCGTCTCTGTGCACGCTTCAAATTCGGAATTCAAGTTAGTCTACACTTGAAGGTCATTCTTTCTTTGTGATGATGCATTCATATATGCGCGCACAGAAATGCATTCTTTCGGTGCTTGGGTACTTCGGTTTGCCATTATTTGTGCTTGCGCGTGTCTCTGGTTTTACAAGATCAAATCAATCGTATGTCACTAAGTGTTTGGATATGTACATATTGCCGCGTGCTGATTTATTCTGGTCATTTCCACAGGCATCTCAATTCAGCAGGGTTTCATTTTTAGAGGCAGCACCGGGCTCTTATCTGCGCGGTACTTCATCCGATGGCTCTCAGGTATCTATCATGTGTTAGTGAGATCTGATTTTGCATCATGAATGGTTTCATGATGCTTTATTAGAAACGTGTCCATCAGAATGGTGCTGAATTTGAAGGGGCATATCATTTTTCCCTTCCTCCTTCATATCATTTTTCCCTTCCTCCTTCTTTTTATTCTAAGTATTAAACAATAATATGGCATCGGAAAAAGGTTTATGTACTACGCTATATAGCAATTGGCCCATTGTTCCGGGGGTATTGTATCAAGTTTACCCCTTGGGCCAAAGTTTTCACTCTTTCATACTCAGAATAATGCCTTTACAAGGACCTCGAGTGGGCAAGAAAAAAATATGGGGTCTGAATAGCCACAATTTATAAGTCTGCTTTTACATCTTGATTATTTTCTTATTCAAAGGTTATGCTCCATTGATTAGTATCGTTGTTTAAATTGCTTTCATTATTGAAATTATTAAGAATTTGGCTATCATGGAATGCTTGTGACTTGAATTGAATTTAAATAATGTACATGTACGTACATCCTCCAATGGACTTGTTCGGTGTTGTCTGATGCACATGAGAGTGTGCATCCAAAAATTTCTCTAGAAGTATGTGCCAACATAAGGTGGAATTCCTAAATCAGGGATTAGATCATAGGTTGGAAATGAAAAAGTGTGTATGGCAAATCTAGAGGTTTTGTTTTGAGGAATCTATTCCTTACTTGACAAAAAGGAAATGGAATGTGCATACCTTAATTTTGTCTCCTTGATTATAGGAAGATGAAGAAGTTATGTGTAATGGATTCCACATTATCTTCATCTTCATCTAACTTTCTGATTGAAGTTTGGAGGCACTCCTAGAGCTAACAAGTTACAATAATGGGAGTGGATATCAAAACACTTCTGTCTGAAATCTTGATCAGTAATATCGTTGTATGTAGCATTTTTCCCTTTGTACTTCTTCTTCCTTTCGCAACTTCCATGGAGACCTTTTGGATAGCTATGAAATCTTCTTTGTTGCATTTTTATTGAATACTGAGTCCTATTCAAGGCTTTCATGAGAGTGACTTTTGCTTTCCGGTTTCTGCAAAATCAAGTTGTGTACTTTGTTTTTCAATGTCTTTGGTGTTGCTTGATTCTATTAGGAAATGGTGGAATCAATCGAAAGTCGTTCTTAGCTTATTGCTTCATTGAATCTTCTCGTGAAGCTTACCTTTGATTTCTCTATTGCATGCTTTTGATGTTTCATTTCTTGTGCTTAGAACCTCACTTTGTTTCCTACTCATTAACATGATTTCAATCCAAAGTCACAAGGGGATGCATCCTCGATCGTGTATGGGATCTTAGGACTATGTTCTCAACCTCAAGTGTATAGGGGTTGGTTTAGGAGGGCATCCCATCCCATGGCATACCCGACATCACATGGGAACGTCTTGGGGATGGCATTACTTGGGACCGTCCTTGTTTTCCCCTTAAACAGGGATGGAATGATCGATATGCAAGTTTATTTTTTTAATTTTTAAAATTTATTTATTTTTTACTTTGGTGTAAATTTCAAATAAGGGGGGTGGGGGAATGTGTTAAGAAGCTTGTAGAGGTACATGAGGTTAAAAGGGTCACAAATGCGAAGCTTAACACTAGTGTTGTACTTGGACACTTTAGTGTCTTGAAAAAGAGACTATATTTAATGAATTTTTAAGATTGCTAGGATATAAGAATTAAGATTTATTCACTAATTTTATGATGTTAATTTCAGTATGGCACCTAAATTACAGTGATGTTAATTAGTGGTTATTTTTCATTAAAATGATGATCTCGCAATTTTCATTGTTTTAGATGCAATAAAATCTCTTATTTTATATATGTAAACATTTTTCTATCCATAATTAGAGATTTTTAATGATTTTTACTAGGTTTATGGCGTAAAATTAATCTCATATGTGCCATGACAATGTTATCATCTATGATCTATGAATTATTTTGCAAAGTGCTGGTATGAATATGAATCATTTTTATTATCAAAATACTATTTGCGATTCTTGAAGCTAGAAATATTTTTATGACAACCTTATGACTCAAATTCCTATGTTGTTTTTTCATGTTAAACAATACTACTGTTTTTTTGTGCTAAGAAAACGTCACTTGATGAGCAAATACTGCTTATGCTACATGATCGAAGTTAATTTGCTAGATTTTTCTATATAAACTAGTTTAGAATGTTTATAAGATTATTTTGATTGATATTATATACCTTATATAATTGAGAAAAGCTAATTTTTTGGGATGAATTTTTATTCCCGATAGAGCGGAATATGGCTATTCAATGAAATATTGAGATTATTAGTGTATGTGAGATAGGTATAAAAGTTATTGGTTCAACGACGTGTAGCATATTTTTATGATACTATATGATGGTTTTTGAAATAAAAAACCATTTGTTTTAGTGTTTTTATGCATCAATATTGTGTAGAAGGCTCCTATAGTGTATAACTATATAATGAGCACCTTATATTGTGGTTTTTTTTTTTTACTATAGAAATGATTTTCCTAATTCCCAAGACTTGTCTTAAATGATTATATGACTTTCGATAAACACTAGAAAAATTATTCCAATATGAGGTTTTTTTTTTATGGAGATATTTCTTTTTTCTCATTTATAAGATTTTAGAAAATCATTTTTTCTTAACCATCTTCAATCATTTCTACATTTTCAGTTATCAAAAAAAGGTTATTTTTTTAAAAATATATTTTTTATAGAACCTCAAGCTATAGGTCTTTATGAGGCTTGAAGGTTCTTTCAAGCCTCATAAAGAAAGGGACACTATAGTGTCCTGTTTTGGTACAACACTAGTGTTAAGACAATCTCTAGTAAAAGTTTTGTCTTAAGACACAATTTCCAGTCCCTTTAGATTCAAGTTTCAACTCTCCTTCTCCTGAATCCTTTATGCTTTCCTCTTCTCTTATCTTTGAAGTGAAGGATGAGCCCTCTATGCTTAACTATCTACCCCATTCTCCTCTCTTCCCTTAGTAATATAGAGTTCTTCTACCTTATGGCTTTTTCATCAATCATGTACAAGAAAAGGAAGATCATAGCCGAATGGTCATGTTGGTAAGAGGTGGATTCTCTTATGTCACGAGAGAAAAGAGGTGTTCCAAGCTCATAGAAATGCAAAGTTATATGTAGATGCAAGAGGATTGGTTCAGAAAACAAAGTAATTGTCCATCTATTTCACGAACATGACAATGAAGTAAGATTATATGGTGCCATCACCGTGGAGAAGAAGAAAGTGTTTTCTAACAAGCTTGTCACCAATGATGCCTAAGTTCATGTGCATAATGCTTCACAAAGTTATCGATTTGGCATTATTGTAAGAGCTTCTACGACCAGCCTCCACTTTCAAGTCATCATCTTCATTGACAATGGCTTCTTGTCCCACTTCTATGCCATCAGAAATGCCAAGCGAGAGCTCCACTCTGTATGGATGTGAATCTCACCAACAAACTCTCGATGAAAAATGGAATACGAAATTGAAAGAAGAGGTTGACATGTTTGTGGCGTAATTTCTTTATCATGACCAGATACCTTTCAATGGAGCTTGGTAAATACCAACAACTTAACTTTTAAGCCTCATTAATTGAAACTTTGAATATTTAAAATTTCATCCGTAATATTTAGTTATGTTTAAATTTTCTTTTTATTCAGAAATCAGCTTACTTCAAATACATGATAAAGAAAATAGGGGAATATGGACCACATTATGTGCCTCCCTCTTTAGAGAGTTTGCACACCTCTTTATCGTGGAAGTAGAAGAAGCTTGTCCAAGTAATACTTGAGAACATTAAAGAATTCATGGGTAAAGAAATGGAAAATCAGCTACTTAGCTTGTTGTAGGTAAGCATGTCTAATTATTGAAAATTTATGTTCTTACATTAGTGTTTGCATTTGTATTGTTCATTGTTTCACTATTATTCTCAAAGAGATTGGCAATATGGATTGGATTTTGCCTTCAATCAACAAGACAAATGCATTGGTTATTTTCATAAATAACCATACCCATATGAAGAACAAGTTCCTCAAAAGATCTACTCTTGTTTTGCTCAAATATTATGACATGAGATTTGCATGCAACTTCACCATGCTACATCGTGTTGTGAAGTATGGTGGTGCTTTGAGAGGGTTAATTTATTTGCAGCAGTGTGGCGTTCATTATATAGGAAGGGAATTCAAAAGACTAGAAGATAATGGAGCATGGTGGGAGAATATTGGGTGCATTGTGGATATTGTGGAACCACTTTGTCACTTGGATTCTATGGAGCCATGTGCTTTCAAGGCACATGAAGGCTAAAGCTATGATCGAACGCTTGAGCCATTAACGAAGCTAATGCATGAGGATGACAAGTATGAAGAGATTTCATTAGTTTGTGTTGGACGATCAAATGCTTATCACTTCCCACTTCATGCAACAATTTTCATGTTGGACCTAGAAGAGATCGAGAGGTGGTTAATGGATGGAAGATCATATTAGAGAGGTTTGTCTTGGATAATACAACTAGATGACTTATCAAAGATCATGTAGATGTGTTTTTTGCACGTGAAGTTGCACAAGAGGACATGTTTCTTGCTGATGCTCCTTCATAGTGGGAAGTTTTTGGCTTTGATGCCTTGCGAACTAGAGTTTACAACAATTGGCTATAAACATATTTAATCAAGCTTACACCATGAGTTGCCTTGAGTAACTATGGAGTGTGTATGGACATGTAGCCTTTAAGAAGAGGAACAAACTTGGGGTGCAATAAAGGAGTGACCTTATGTTTGTTAGTGAAAACTTAATAGGGCGTTATACGGCTCAAAGCATGGTATTAGATTCTTTTAGAGAATGGGAGATACAGGAGGACAAATTGCTAGATGAAGAACATGAAGAAGAAACACAAAATAGTGATTATGTTGAGCAATTAGAGATTTAGTTTGCACCATGGGCTACTACCTCCACATGTGTTAAGAGAAAGGAGATAAGAAAGAGAGCTCTCACACTCTCTCAAAACTCACACACAAGGAGAGGAGCACACACAAATTGAGGCAAGGAAGAATGATCCTCTTCTACTTCTTCTATTACATAAAGAGAATATTTAAGAGTGACCTAATACAACGATCCAACCATTACAATAGATAAAGAGAAGTACATAAAGAAAAACCTAATGTCCTCGAAAGAGTGAATTGGTAAGAAACAAGTGTGCCATCACTCTCGATAGTAAGTGTCATCCTCAATCATCACATGTTGAGCTTGATATCTGTTAAATCATGGCTTCGATGAGCTCCCCAGTTTTGCTAGTTTCTGCACGACTATCGAGGTCGTCTTCTCAGAGATGAGTGCGCACGGAGATGCTTCGAATGTCCGCCCAGCCGCGTAGTCCATCATTAGTTACCCTTTCTCTCTCTTCATAATTGTGAGTCATCCCCCCACATGGCTTCACACATGGGTGCCACATGGCCCTCATGTGTGAGCCCACCTAATAATTAACTTAGAGGTGGTTCACACCTCCCTTAGGGGTACTCCATGACATTTCCTTCCCCTTAACTCCATTTTTGTCCTCAAAAATGGTATTGGAAGGTGTAATAGAAAGAGAGAACTAATAATAACACTACTCCCACTATATCCCCATGTATAGAAATACATGGTCCTGTCTCCGTGTTGTTTCCCCATATCCTTCCCCTTAAGAAAACTCTTGGGAAGGTAAACTGAAACTGGGAAACCGTCTCTGTAGGGTGCTAACCCGCTCCCATGTGGCACTATCTTCTGAACTATCTTTCCACTTTACTAGACACTCTTTATACAAGTGACTCCTCGTCCGTTTCTCTCGAGTGCGTAGTATGCTCTCTGGCTCATGTGGAATAGATTGCACAGAAATAGGCTCTACTACCTCACTATCTGGAATGAGGTTGTCAGATTCACCCAGCCTTTTCTTAAGCCGGCTAACATGAAAAACTGGATGGATTTGACTATTCTCTGGAAGTTGGAGCTGGTAAGCCATCTTTCCTATTCTCTTAAGTATTTGGAAAGGTCCACAATACCTAGGAGATAATTTTGGACAAGGTCCCGTCTTCATGGTTTCAGACCTAGATGGAACTCTAAGATAGACTTGCTCTCCTACCTCAAAGTTGATCTCTCTTCTCTGAGGGTCAGCATAGGCTCTAGCCCTATCCTGAGCTTTCCTAATGATGTCCTTAGCAAGTCTAAGCATATCATTCATTTCTTCGAAGAAGTCCTTTGCAGCTTGAACTTTTTCATTCTGCAAGCCAACTGCATAAGGAGCCCTTGGCTGAAACCCATACATAAGCATAAATGGACTATGCCCAGTGGAAGAGTGCTTGGCACTGTTATATGCAAACTCTACTATAGGTAAGTACTCTTTCCAATTAGTTTGCCTTTCATTCACATATGCTCGAAGCATATCCTCTAGGATTTGGTTAACCCTTTCTGTTTGCCCATCCGACTGTGGATGCTCGGCCGTACTGATGCTAAGCTTTGTATCCAGCCTTTTGAAGACCGCTCTCCAAAAGTGGCTAGTAAACTTCCTATCCCGATCAGAAACTATGTCTAAAGGAAGACCATATAATCGGTATAGGTTCTCAACAAAGAGTCTAGCCAATTCTGGTGTCTTCACTGTAGTACGTGTCGGAATAAACCTAGCCATTTTGGTTAACCTATCCACAATTACCCAGACCGAGTCGTGCCCTCTCTGTGTCTTAGGTAAACCGACTATAAAGTCCATGGAGATACTCTCCCACTTCCCATTAGGAATATCCAATGGGTGGAGTAGTCCTCCAATCCTCAACCTCTCAGCTTTGTTGACCTGGCATTTATTGCACTTAAGCACATACTCTAGGACGTCCTTATGAAGTCCAGGCCAATAAAACTGCCTCTTAACAAGATCATAAGTCTTGTTAACTCCTGGGTGTCCCGCACTAGGTGTGTCATGACACTCATATAAAATATGCCGTCTCATCTCAGTATCTCTAGGGACACACACCTTACCTTTATATAACAGATATCCATCTTGGACACTGTAATTCTTCCACTTGAATCTTTCTTGAGTACCCGTCGATACTCCATCCTCACTGGAAACCTGTATATCACGATCCCCATTCTCTATGGCTTCCCAAATCTCGGAATATGCAGGATCAAGCCTACATTTCCCTCTAAGAGACTCAAGTAGCTCACTAGTGATCTGAGTAAAACTCAGTCCATTGAGCATAGGCATGCGGCTAAGTGAATCAGCCACCACATTAAACTTTCCCTTCCTATACCTAAGCTCATAATCAAACTCTTGAAGGGTCTCTGCCCATCGGGCCTTACGACCTTTAAGGTCTGTTTGATTAGAGAGCCACTTAATGCTCTCTTGATCAAACACTATCGTAACTTTGGCACCATATAAATAATGACGCCACTTTTTCAAAGCATGGACTATTGCATACAACTCCTTCTCATAGACGGAGTAATTCTTTTGAGCCGATTCTAGTTTCTTGCTCTCAAAAGCTACTGGTCGACCATCCTGTACTAAAACCGCTCCTATAGCAAAATCACTCGCGTCAGTCTCAACCACAAATGGTTTATTGGGATCTGCTATATGTAAAAGTGGAGCTGTAGCAATTGCTACCTTCAACTTTTCCATACTTTGCTTCTGTTCGTCTCCTCAATGAAAGGCTTTCCCTTTCCCTTTAAGCTGTTCCGTCATCGGGACAGCAATTTTGGCATAGTTCTTAATGAATCTTCGATAGAAACCTGATAAACCTAGGAAGATCTGCAGCTCCTCCAGGTTTCGTGGATGTGGCCATTCCATAATAGCCCTTACTTTTTCAGGATCCATCTGGATTCCATCCTGGGAGACTATATGCCCAAGATATCTAACCTCTTTCTTGAAAAATTCACACTTTGACTCCTTAGCAAAGAGCGAATTTTCCCTTAGCACTTGAAATACTTTTCTCAAGTGTTCCAAGTGTTCCTGTTCTGATGCACTGTAGATCAGAATGTCATCTAAAAAGTCTACTACAAAGTGTCCTAGATAAGGCCGTAAAACACTATTCATGAGTTTCATGAAAGTGGCAAGAGCATTGGTGAGACCAAAAGGCATCACCAAAAACTCATAATGCCCATATCTAGTCCTAAATGCAGTCTTAGGGACATCCTCTGCCCTAATCCTAATCTGATGATATCCTGATCTAAGATCAAGCTTGGTAAAATACCTAGCTTGATGTAACTGATCAAATAGATCTTCCAACCTAGGCATTGGAAATCTATTTTTGATAGTTACCTTATTAAGTGCTCTATAATCTATACATAGTCTCATAGAGCCATCTTTCTTTTTAACTAGGAGCATTGGCGATGCCCATGGTGAGTTACTAGGTTTGATGAAGCCTTTATCTAAATAATCCTGCAATTGCTTCTCAACCTCCTCATGCTGAGAAACACTAAGCCTATAAGGAGGTCTACAAATAGGGTTAGTGTTAGTAACAACCTCTATGGCATGGTCAATGTCCCCTCTCTCAGGTGGTAGCCCTCTAGGTAAGTCAGTGGGAAAAACATCTCTGTAATCAAACATAAGATCCTTAAAACTTTTAACTACACACTCTTGCAAAAAAGAATAGTAGAAAGTCCTGTTCATATTTACATTCAAAGCATGAAAATATACATCATATGAGCTGTCTATACAATGCTCCATATCATGACTATACAATAAAAAGATATCCTGTACATGCTGTGAACAACAGAGACTATACAACTCTAATGATGAGATGAGAGGTGCACTAGGTACATCTCTCTCTCCCTGAATATAAACTGTACTTCCATTCTTTTCAAACTCGAGTGTGTTATTTTGATAGCTGCGTTTAAGTGTATCTCCCAACCCCCATAGCCACTCTCTTCCTAAGACTAGATCTGTCCTCTCCATATTCATAATTTGGAAGTCCATATGATCTGTATAATCCTGCATCTTGACTTCCAAATTGGATACCATAGTATCCCATATTCTTTTATCTTGCCCTTGCATCATAGATACAATGTATTTATGTGCACTAGGCTGCTTGGGAATCTTCAATTTCTTGACCAAAGCATAGTTTATGAAATTATGAGTTGCAGAGTCATCTATCATGACTCGCACCCTGGTCCCGTATACACTACCATGTAGCTTGACCAAGTCATGTGGTCCAAACTGCGGTGATCACAATGACTGAGTCAAACAACACGTGTGCTCTATATCCTCGTGCATCACCTCCACTCCCTTGCAGCTAGAGCTGCCATGAATGGGAAGGGTCTGCACTAGGTGGACCGCCTTTTTGCCCCTTTCAGGAGCCGTACTAGACTCTGGTCCTTTCTTCTTTTCTTCCCCCTTCTTGAGTGGACAGTTCCACTGTGAATGGCTAGGGGATAGGCACCTAAAACACAGGTTCTCTCTTTTGGCCTTTTCAAACTGGTCTGTGGATAGCTTAGGCCCTTGTGATCTTTGTTTTTTAATAAAAACCTTGTTTTTCCCAAAAGGCAACCTTTTCTTAAATTTAGTGGTGCTAAGAGGTTTAAGGGGCTGATCCGTCTCCATAGGAGTATACTGAGGACGGTTATGGTCCTCATATATCTGTGCATATTTGATCGCCTCCTCAAACGTCTTAGGCGCATTCCTCCTGACTTCCCTCTTTATGGCTTTATCCAAGCCCCTAACAAACCCTCTGGTCTTCTGAAAATCATCTAGACCCTTAAGCTTCAAAGTGATCTCTCTATAGTGGGATAGATAGACTGAAAGAGGCCTGCCTCTTTGAGTAATCCTATCCCACTCATCCCAATTCCTCTCCTCTTCATTTTCAGGAAGAAACTCTTTTAGGAAAAGAGTCTCAACTGAGTCCAATCACTAGGGATAGAGTTCGCCTCCTTAAGACTCATCCACCACTTATAAGCACGCGGGCCGAGGGAGAGACTCGCCTCTAGCACACGATACTCAGGTGGGGTGCCCTTCAATTGATGCAAATCTTGCCACTTTTGTAAAAAAGTGTAGATTGCATCCTTATTCCTGTCTCGGTCATCCCCCGTGAAGGTAGGTGGCTTCAAATCTTTCAGGAGGGGAGCTTCCCTAGAGCTCTCTCCTTTATGCTTACTAGGAAGAGAAGTCTGTTTCCTAGTAATCTCTAGAGGAATGGTAGGAGTCTCTCTTTCCTTCCTAGCTAGGAAAGAGGTGACACTAGTCTCAAGGGAGATCATTTGAGACTTAAGTTGCTGTATAAGAGATGTGATGCTACCCAAATCTTTCTCTAACCTAAGGGTTTGCTCTTTCAAATTAATGAATTGGTCACGAGTGACAAATTCATCTATAAGCTCTTCATAAGTATACTCTTGCTGTGAAGGCTCTTTTTCTTCTAAATTCTCTTCTATTTCTTGTCCTAACTCTACTTCTTCCATCCTAGCATCCTGATCCTCTAGTTGCTCTCTAGGTGGAGAAGTGGTCTCAACTACTTGTTTGCCTTTAGTTTCCATGTTTAAGTACCCTTCCCCCGTTTGCTAACTAGAGAGTATGAAAATGAATGGAAGTAGAGTTTAAATATGCAAGAAGAAGAGAAATATAACACAAGAGCACTTCCTTGATACAAAGTAGAGTTGCGGAAGCGAAATCCAAGCGGTCCTTGATGCTTCAAGCCGCTGATTTTGATTCCTCGCCAGTCCCAAAAGAAAATTGGAAATGTCCGCTTGGTCCGGGGAGGTTCTAGACACCATAAACCATCCAAAATAACACCAAAAGTGCGTAGGAAAAACCCCAAACGGGCAAACTGAGTGTAACTGAACAATTTCAGAGATTTTCCAATCCTCGCCAGTCCACAAATTGTTGCCCAGCACCTGCACTTCAAGAATTTGAGACTATCCCAAGTGAAAAAATTGGATTTGGAGTCCGGACGATGAAAAACTAGGCCCGGGAGTGGCCGCCTAGTTCCTGCTGAAGCGCTGCAGAGAGATTTTGATGGGGCAAATCTCGTCCAAATCCAACACCGATGGTCTCTGAGCGAAGCTTGGAAACGTAGCTTCGAAACGTGACCAAGATTTTTAAAATCCGATATGGTATGAAGAAGATATGGTCCGGAGAAGTGAGGTATGTCATCGATGGGAGGTGAAAAGCTTCATCTTCATGAATAGATGAGTTTGGGAAGCTCAAAACTGAGGAATCAAAGCTTTTTTGGAATTACCCACAACCCATACCCCATAACCACAGCCCATAATACATATGTGCATCCTCATTTAACCAATATCTTGATCCAAGCCATCATCTTCATGCTCCAAAGTTTATTAAAAAACTCGAATCTTTTTTTCTACAACTGGGAACCTCTGTTTCTTCGAAAAAAAATGGAGATACCTGTCGACAGAGAGCTTTATCCCATATATGCGTGGGTTGCAGGCTTTTAGAAGGTATAAGTAGAAAGCTCTAAAGAGCTTTGGCCATCCAGGAGTGGGGAAGGAGGAGCAAGGCCCCCCCCTGTGAGCTTGCGGACGCCTGCGGGCTCTCCTCTCTGCGCACGGCGGTGAATTGCCGGTCGTCTGGCTTGGGCGCCTCGTTTGGTGTGCCTGTCGGCCTTCCGTCGCGCGTGCGGCGTCTGCTGGCGCTATCCTGCGTCTGTTGGCGCTGTCCTGCGTCTGCTGGCGTTGTCCTGCGTCTGCTGGCGCTGTCCTGCGTCTGCTGGCGCTGTCCTGCGTCTGCTGGCGCTGTCCTGCGTCTGCTGGCGCTGTCCTGCTCTGATGCCAATGTTAAATCATGGCTCCGATGAGCTCCTCAGTTTTGCTAGTTTCTGCACGACTATCGAGGTCGTCTTCTCAGAGATGAGTGCGCACGGAGATGCTTCGAATGTCCGCCCGGCCGCGTAGTCCATCATTAGTTACCCTTTCTCTCTCTTCATAATTGTGAGTCATCCCCCCACATGGCTTCACACATGGGTGCCACATGGCCCTCATGTGTGAGCCCACCTAATAATTAACTTAGAGGTGGTTCACACCTCCCTTAGGGGTACTCCATGACAATATCTTAACACTCCCCCTCAAGCTCGACGTCATGTTGTGTAATCCAAGCATCTTCTGAGACTTCTTCAACTTCTTTGCACCAAGTGCTTTAATGAAAATATCATCAACTTGCGTAGTTATCCTCACATAAACAAGATTAATTTCACATGCTAATATCTTCTCCCCGATGAAGTGATAATGTACCTCAATATGCTTTGTTCTATCATAAAAAATAGGATTTTGTGCTACTTGTATGTTGCAAAGATTATCACAGTAAATGGCGATAGGCTTCTCCACTTCTACACCTAAATCTGGAAGTAGCATTCCTAGCCATGATGCCTCATATGCTTCCATTGGAGCACCTCTATACTAAGCCCTTGTACTCGATAGAGCAATAGTGGGTTGCTTATTACTACCCCATGTAACAAAAGCATTCCAAAGTGAAAATAGAAAACCATCAGTAGATCTTCTATCTAGAACATTACGAGCCCAATCTCTATCAATGTATCCTTGAACTTGCAAGTCTACACCAGCTTCACAAAACATTGCATAATCCAAAGTGGCACTCACATAATGTAGAGCATGTTTCAAAGCATCTAAATGTGGTATCATGGGAGGCCCACAATGTAGCTTAGATCTGGCCTTCTAATGATGAGATGCATCCAACTTCCCACAATTTTCTTGTACATAGTAGCATTTTCCAATGCTTCACTGGAGGAGGCATCCAACTTCAAATTTTGAGCTAATGGCATAGAAATTGGCTTATAATTTTCCCTATCTTTTATTTGCATTTCGTGCTAGGCTTCGTTATGGATGAGTTTGCCCATCACTTTCGAAAGTGATAGAAACTGAGTTCGTAGAGCTTCTTGTGAGTTCATGCTAGTAGTGTGTGTGTGTGTGTGTGTGTTGTGGTGTGTGTGTGTGAGAGCATGTATTCATTCGGAGTTCTATACCCGCTATTGGCCACTGATGACGTTAGTGGGGATGTCATAGTATTGAGTCGATACTGTGCATAAAAAGCATTTGGGCCTTTCATCCGGTGGCCCTTCACATGTAAGAGGGTATAATGCTTCTCCTCCTCAACCATCAACCCACTCAAATGTCCCCGAAACATCACAAGATGTCCAATCACATGTTCAAGCATCAAATGCACCAAATATTTCACAATCACCAACGGCGAGAATTTCTACATATCAAAGGCAAGGTGAATGAGGAGATGCTCCAGGGCATACGAGGACATCTCTCACATGGCTCAAGGAGAAGCAAAAGATCGCAGATTCGGAGATTATTAAATTGGTAATTTTAGAAAATTTATCTTTTAATCTTTTTTCCTGAAAATACTGAATTTTTTGAATTCTCTGAAAATACTGAAATTCTGAATTTTTTCTGAAAATACTGAAATTCTGAAAATACTGAATTTTCATCCTGAAAAACTCTGAATTTTTTGAGTATACTGAATATGAGGTAACTTTTCCAAACTCAAAAAACCTCACTCCAAGTCTCCAACATCTGCTATAAATACTCTTTTACCTCAAGAGTTAGATAAAGAAGAAATATACTTCTTTGTAACTTGTTATGTACCAAGTAGCTCTGAATTGACACTCCAAGAATTTTTTGAGGGAACATATAAGCTGCCTGCTCAAAATCTTCAACTTATACATAACTCATACACATATGAGTTAAAACATATAAGTTGTCTTAGATTTCTACTTCTTCTCTTTCTCTCAATGTAATTCTTTGTCAAAACCTACTAAAAACATGACCAAGTATAATGCAAAACAAGAAACTGCTTCTTCTTTAAACTATTTTTTTCACACAAGATGTTCTCGTAGACTTGTCTTTGGATGTAGAGGATAAAAGTAGGAGAAGTATAGGAAAAATATAAGAGAAAAAGGGAAGTCTTACTTTCCCTTTGGAATTGTTGGACTTTTTGCTTCTGCATCTTTCTTCCACCTGATGATGTCAACATCTTCAAAACTTCTCTTCCATACCTTTTGTTCTCTTCATCTTGAAGTAGCAAGCACTCTTAACTTCTTCAAATGAATTTTTCTCTTCCTCGACAAAACAAACATGGTATTTAATGGAAGTGAACATAGAAGATAAAACATGCTTCTATCATCTCCTCATATACTGAATCAAAACTCTGCGTCAAATGTGACTGATGTGTCTGAATTCACCAACCTTTTCCTTGAGTCGGTTGAATGCTGAATTACCTCTCTAGGTACAAAATTTGATAAAAAAAAGCTTTCAACCTTGTGTTGGCTGAAAACAAAACTGATCTAATCTCCAAATTTGTCTTCTTAGATGAGCTTTCTTGCCATGAAAGAGATCTTCTATCAAAATTGTCAAGAATAACCTCTAGATATATGTTTTGATGTAGCTAATGCTTTAACTTTCAAAGTAATGAAAGTGTTTAAAAGCACTTCTTGTATCCTTCAAATCTCTTTATAACTGCACTTCTAAGATATGACTTGCAAATGACAATCTGATAGTAGAAATTAATACCTGTGATTTGATGTTGATCTGGTTCCTTCGTCTTCTCCAAACCATTGTTTTTTCTTGAATTTGAAGTAGCTTTTTTTTCATCAAGTCTTGGTCTTCATGCAACACTTCTGTAAATTATCTTTACTCTTCCAAAAGTATTTAGTTGCTAACAGATCATCAACTTCATACACCACACTGATAAATAAACATGTGATTGAATTGCCTAATTCTCAAATCTCTACTCATCTAGATTAAGTGTGTATGTCATATGTCAAATGTTAGAAGATGCTCTAAAACCATATGTTGGTAGCCTGGAAGTTCTGATACCAAATGTTGGAAATTAGGTAGGCCCATAACTAACTCCATAGGTCTCTAGGATCTACAACACAGATTCTAGCTTCTTCCAATATTGACAAACATGAACATACCACACTTAATCATACAATGATGAGACAAAGATAGAGAGAGATTAGACAACATGTTCAAAGTGTTACGTAAGCCATTGCTTACTCACACCATCGTATATACAAATGTCAATTTACAATGTGGGAGTCAAAATCTCAACCACTCTATGTGAACATAAATAGATGGAAGAGTGTATGTACAAAATTTACAAGAATATTCAGATGTAGGGACAGAAATCTGAATATGTATGAGATGTATGGCATGATAGTTTGTAGAAGAGTGTATATGAGTGACTGAAAGAGGAAAGATCAGTGTGAAACTGATATTCAGCAAACCCTAATCTGATTTTAGGCTATGGAAGACCTTAAATCAGATGTGTGTGTGAAAGATCACATACTTATAGAATTAGCATAGAATGCTAACATGTTGCTGACAAAAATCCTCATACTCATATGGAAACACCTTCTCTAACACCTCATCTGAATGCATGTAGCATGCATGTATTGATTCTCCTTTATGTATGCCGAATAGGAGTCCTCTAGATATAGATGCCACTGCCTCCATAAGCTCCAAGTAGTACCTGTGTGCATAAAGAGAATATATACCTGAATAGTTAACATAAGATGCAATCTTATGTTAAGCTCCATCCAATGTCTTTGAAGTACTCCATAATCTTCATGTAGAAGACAACCTCCAAATACATCATGTAGATGGATGATCCAAACCACCAAGCTGCTGATAGGTAAGTTTTCTCCATAAGTAAGAGTGTGAGCACACTCTTCTCCAAGAAGAACTCCATGGCTGCTCAACATAGCTCCATAGCTTCTCCTAAAGTGCACCATGGCTTCCCCATGAGTGCTAGAGCACCATCACCTCTTGTAGAGGCCTAAGCTAGCATTAGCTTGTGTTGGGATGTCTTCAAAAGTGACCAAGAGGCTGTTGGAAGTCAATGTACATATTGTTCACATTCCAACAATTCTACATTTTGGACTTTAGCATTTTTGTACAGTTTGGGTAAAACTTTTTTAGGCTAGATAGATAGAGCTTGGCAAGAGCTATCTAGTGGTATGCTTCATTTTTTCATCAGAGGTTAGAACAGGGAGATAAGTCAAACCCTAATTTAGCTCAAAATGGAGGAAAAGCATATTGAAAAGCTAGGTTATGATGTCAGTTGATCAAAAGCAAGTAAATTTGGGCGATGGAATTAAAGCAAAGCATATATTTTAAGCAATTACAAATTTTTAAGTAAAAGCAAAATCAAAATTGTTAAAAATAGAGATCGCAAGTTTTTGGCTAAAAAATCAGCTTTTCGTTAAATTTGATCGCTAGCTTTCTTGGAGAGACTACTAACCTATATAAGAAGGTCATGGGCACACAATTGGACAATTCACAAGCCAGAGTCTGGAGTTCTGAAGCTTTGGAGGTGAAGATTTGATGAAGGAGAGGCTACTCTCTTGGAGCAAGAGGTCTTCTACAAGTTGGAGGCAGCTATCTTTTGTAAGTTAGCCTTATATTCTGTTTTTAGGGTTTTTGTACCCTAATTTCAGAATTAGGGTTTGCTGATTTTCAGATTTGTTTCACTATCTTGTGAGAATTAGGTTTGCTTCGTTGCTCATTTGCTTCACACACACTCAGATTATAACAACATAATTTGAATTTTGTATCATGATCTTCTTGGCTATTCTTCCATTAGTGAGTGCACCATATCATATGGTTGAGTAGTACTCCCATGTTGTAATTTGGACATCTATTTTTTAGTGAGTAAGCATTCAGCTTACGTTCCCTATCTTTGTCTCAAGATCTCTTTCTTTTTATCTCTCATATATCATCTTGATTAATTAAGTGTGTATGCTCAAAAGGTTTTAGTATTGGAATGATCTTGGGGCCCCAAATTCCAACACTTGGTATCAGAGCATAATTGACATACACACTTAGTTAAGATGAGTGAGATTAGAATTGAGATTGAGGACAAGTTGGATGGATCTTCTAATTATCCCATGTGGAGTTTTATGATGACGAATTTGTTAGTGACAAAGGATTTATGGAGTATCGTCAATGGATCCTTAACAAGACCACGACCAGAAGGCGAAGAAGGGGCTACAGAAGCTTCAAGAGGTACTGGAGTTACTATTACAGAACCAACTGAAGAAGAGGTAACCACTTCTACATCCAGAGTCACAGGTAGATCTTTACCCAACAGTTCCTCCTACTGAAGATCAGGCAAGATGGAATGCTAAAGATGCTTTAGCACTTTCATTCATAGCAATGAGTGTAAAAAAGCATATTCTACCACAGATCAGATCTTGAAGAAGTTCTAGACAAGCTTGGTTGAAGCTTGAGAATCTTTTTCATAGCAGAAATCCTGCTAGGAAAGCTCACTTGAGGAGACAACTAGCAAATACAAGGATAAAGGCTGGTGAGTTAATTCAAACCCACATTATGAGACTCGTTGACTTGAGAGATCAACTTCTAAATGTAGGAGATATCTGATGAAGAAATGGTAAATACTCTGATTAATTCACTTCCTATCTCATATTCGTCTTTCATAACCACTCTTACCCTTACCACAAGAGATAGAGATGTTACATTTGAAGAGTTAGAGTTCTTGTTACTTCAAGATGAAGATCAGTTAAAGGAAATGGAAGAGAATGAAGAAGCACTTTTATCTTCATCAAAGGGTAAAAAGAAGAAGAAGGAAAAGAAGAAAAAAGAATCCAAGATGGAAAGTAAGTCCCTTTCACCTTCTACTTTAGATTCTGTTTCTACTACATCTAAAGAGAAGTCTTCTAAGAAGAAGGAAGTAATATGTTATTACTGCAAGAAACCTGGACATTTAAGGTCAGCATGTTATAAAAGGATTGCAGCAAAAAAGAAAAATGCATCAGGTAATGTTGCAGAAGATGATAAAAAAGGGAAAACTCAAGGTGATTCTTATATCACCATTGAGGAAGTAGCTTTTGATCAGGCAGCTTTACAAATTCTACAAATTCTTTTAGCAAGTCCTTGGATATTTGACTTCAGGTGCTACAAAGCATATGACAGGTTGCAGAGATGTGTTTTCTTCCCTTTCCTATTCTAGAGGTAGAAGAGTTACTATTGCAGATGGCAAAGATTTGGATGTTGTGGGAATAGGTACAGTAACCCTAAAGTCAAGAGAAGGTGGTAAGTTTCAGATTTCAGATGTTCTATATGTACCTGAAATGAAGAAGAATCTGCTATCTATATCTGCATTTTTAGGTGATGGTTTTAAAGTTGTTTTTGAGAGAGATCTTTGTAAGATCTTATCACACAAAGAAGACAAGTGTATTTTGCAAGGTGAGCATAGATGAGGGATTTTTGTTTTGTCAAAAATCAGTCAGGCATATGCAGTCAAATCTTTGTCACCGATGGAAGATATGAAGCTATGGCATGAAAGATTTGGACATATAAGTTTTGGAGTTCCCAAGAGTATCAAAGACAAAGGTATGGTTGAGAGTTTACCCTCATTCGGGCTACCAGATGATTCAGATATATGTGAAGGTGGTCTTGAAGTTAAGATGCATAAACTAGCTTTCAAGAAACATGGTCATATTACAATTACCAGGAAATTGCAGATTATACATTCAGATGTGAATGGACCTATGAGAACAGACTCTATTCAGGGTTTCAAGTTTTGTTCTATTTGTTGATGATTTTACGAGATACTCATGGATCTATGGTCTTAAGTTGAAGTAAGAAGTCTTTCCAATGTTCAAGAAATTTGTAGCTATGGTTGAAAATGAAAATCAGGAAACTATTCAGATTCTCAGAAGTGATAGAGGTGAAGAATACTTATCAAATGAGTTTCAGACATTTCTTGATGAGAAAGATATTACTTGACATCTTACTATTGCTTATACTCCTTAGCAGAATGGTGTTGCAGAAAGAAAGAATAGAGTACTTGTTGAGATGATGCGGAGCATGATGGCGTCCAAAAAGCTTTCACCAAAATTCTGGTTTGATGCAGTACATACAACTAATCACATTTTGACAGGTCATCTACAAAAGCTTTAAAGATAATCACACCTTATGAAGCTTGTTTGGTAGAAAACCTAATGTGAGTTACTTCATAGTGTTCGGATCACTTTCTTATGTACATGTTGAGAAAAGGACCGAGGCAAACTAGATGTAAAGGCAAAGAAAGCTGTTTTTATTGGATATCCTGTTGAGAGTAAAGGATACAGTTTTTATGTTCCAGAGACAGGTGAAGTTATTCTTTCACGTAATGCTTATATTGCTGAAAATAAGATTTATGATAAAGAAGCAGAGATTCTAGAGTTTATTAGTGAAAATGACTATGGATTTTTTAGAAGGAATTTGGATTTACATAAGGAGGGAGTTAAAATTCCTAGGATTCAAGAAAGAGTTGAAGAAAGAGGAATTTCACAACCTTCTATAGATTCAGTTCCACATGAGACTTTGGTTCTAGAAATGGAAGAAAGTACTAGAATTCCAGAAAGTCCTAGTACCTGAGAAGGACAAGTTCTAGAACCTATGGAAGCTGAAGGATCATAAAGAGTTTCACCACTATTTAAGGATACACCTACATGGTTATATCAAACTTGGAAAGATAGTGGTATAAAGACTTTTACAAGAAGAACAAGGAGTCCGACGAGACAACACCAACAAAAAGATCATGTAAGTTTTGCTGAAGACTTTGAGATTCATGATATTTTGGCACTAACAACAGTTAAAGATTAACCTGCATGTGTTAAAGATGCACTTAACATTTTTATTTGGAGAAAAGCTATGCAAGAAGAGATTGATTCTATTCATAAGAATCAAACTTGGCAGCTATGTGAGTTACCAGAGGGAAAGAAGGCTATAGGTGTAAAATGGATCTTCAAAATTAAAAGGAAAGCAGATGGTACTATTGACAGGTACAAAGCAAGATTGGTAAATGCACAACAAAAAGGTATTGATTATGATGAGACATTCGCTCCTACGTCTAGGATGACTGTTATTAGGTCAATACTTGCTTTAGCAGCACATTTTGGCCAGAAATGGTGATTTACATGAGGATGTGTATATTCAGCAGCCAGAAGGTTTTGAAGAGACAGGTAAAGAACATTTGGTATGTAAGCTCATAAAAGCGTTGTATGGTTTAAAACAGGCACCTAGAGCATGGTATGAAAAGATACACACATATCTTTTATCCATTGATTTCCATAACTCAGATGGAGCTCCTACTCTTTATGTCAAAGCTGAACCAGGTATGATGATTATAGCAATCATTTATGTGGATGATATTATAGTCATAGGTCCCAGAGATGAAGATATGCAGATGTTCAAAGAACAATTGAAGCAAACATTTGATGTGAATGATTTTGGAATCTTGCATTATTATCGTGGGATTCAGTTTCTATTTAAGGATGAGTGTATCTATACATTGAGAAACTTTTAGAAAGGTTTGAGATGAGTGATTCTAAACCTATGCAAACACCTATGGATCATAACGCATCTTTAGAGATGGTAGCAGATGTAGAGTCATTTGATGCTACTTTATATAGTCAAGCAATTGGATGCTTGATATATCTTTGTAGTACACGTCCTGATATACAGTTTGCAGTTTCTCAAGTATCAAGGTTCATGCAGAATCCAACAGTGTTACTGTTAGGTGCCTGCTCCGATGAGCTCCCCAATTTTGGGACTGCTCCTGCACGCCGATCGATTACTCTCTGACAGAGATGTTCGCACGGAGATCGAAGAGAATCCTTTTTCCGCCCAGCCGCGTGATGAGTTCAATGATTACCCTCTCTCTCTCTACACCCAAAATGGGTCAATGATCAAGGTTCCTCTCATGAGTGCCACTTGGCACTCATGTGAGCATCATACTCTATATGAATAAGAGGAGGGTCATACCTCTAAATACTATTCATATAGGATACTCCATGTGACATTTCCTTCCCCTTACTTCCATTTTGTCCTCAAAATGGTATTGGAAGATCTAAAAGAAAGAGAGAAATAATAGAACCACCACTCCCACTATATCCCCATGTATAAAAATACATGGTCCTATCTCCGTGTGTTTCCCCATATCCTTCCCCTTAAGAAAACTCTTGGGAAGGTAAACTGAAACTGGGAAACCGTCTCTGTAGGGTGCTAACCCGCTCCCATGTGGCACTATCTTCTGAACTATCTTTCCACTTTACTAGACACTCTTTATACAAGTGACTCCTCGTCCGTTTCTCTCGAGTGCGTAGTATGCTCTCTGGCTCATGTGGAATAGATTGAACAGAAATAGGCTCTACTACCTCACTATCTAGAATGAGGTTGTCAGATTCACCCAGCCTTTTCTTAAGCCGGCTAACATGAAAAACTGGATGGATTTGACTATTCTCTGGAAGTTGGAGCTGGTAAGCCATCTTTCCTATTCTCTTAAGTATTTGGAAAGGTCCACAATACCTAGGAGATAATTTTGGACAAGGTCCCGTCTTCATGGTTTCAGACCTAGATGGAACTCTAAGATAGACTTGCTCTCCTACCTTAAAGTTGATATCTCTTCTCTGAGGGTCAGCATAGGCTCTAGCCCTATCCTGAGCTTTCCTAATGCTGTCCTTAGCAAGTCTAAGCATATCATTCATTTCTTCCAAGAAGTCCTTTGCAGCTTGAACTTTTTCATTCTGCAAGCCAACTGCATAAGGAGCCCTTGGCTGAAACCCATACATAAGCATAAATGGACTATGCCCAGTGGAAGAGTGCTTGGCACTATTATATGCAAACTCTACTATAGGTAAGTACTCTTCCCAATTAGTTTGCCTTTCATTCACATATGCTCGAAGCATATCCTCTAGGATTTGGTTAACCCTTTCTGTTTGCCCATCCGACTGTGGATGCTCGGCCGTACTCATGCTAAGCTTTGTATCCAACCTTTTGAAGACCGCTCTCCAAAAGTGGCTAGTAAACTTCCTATCCCGATCAGAAACTATGTCTAAAGGAAGACCATATAACCGGTATAGGTTCTCTACAAAGAGTCTAGCCAACTCAGGTGTCTTCACTGTAGTATGTGTTGGAATAAACCTAGCCATTTTGGTTAACCTATCCACAATTACCCAGACCGAGTCGTGCCCTCTCTGTGTCTTAGGTAAACCGACTATAAAGTCCATGGAGATACTCTCCCACTTCCCATTGGGAATATCCAATGGGTGGAGTAGCCCTCCAATCCTTAATCTTTCAGCTTTGTTGACCTTGCATTTATTGCACTTAAGCACATACTCTAGGACGTCCTTATGAAGTCCAGACCAATAAAACTGCCTCTTAACAAGATCATAAGTCTTGTTAACTCCTGGGTGTCCCGCACTAGGTGTGTCATGACACTCATATAAAATATGCCGTCTCATCTCAGTATCTCTAGGGACACACACCTTACCTTTATATAACAGATATCCATCTTGGACACTGTAATTCTTCCACTTGAATCCTTCTTGAGTACCCGTCGATACTCCATCCTCATTGGAAACCCGTATATCACGATCCCCATTCTCTATGGCTTCCCAAATCTCGGAATATGCAGGATCAAGCCTACATTTCCCTCTAATAGACTCAAGTAGCTCACTAGTGATCTGAGTAAAACTCAGTCCATTGAGCATAGGCATGCGGCTAAGTGAATCAGCCACTACATTATACTTTCCCTTCCTATACCTAAGCTCATAGTCAAACTCTTGAAGGGTCTCTGCCCATCGGGCCTTACGACCTTTAAGGTCTGTTTGATTAGAGAGCCACTTAATGCTCTCTTGATCAAACACTATCGTAACTTTGGCACCATATAAATAATGACGCCACTTCTTCAAAGCATGGACTATTGCATACAACTCCTTCTCATAGACGGAGTAATTCTTTTGAGCCGGTTCTAGTTTCTTGCTCTCAAAAGCTAATGGTCGACCATCCTGTACTAAAACTGCTCCTATAGCAAAATCACTCGCGTCAGTTTCAACCACAAATGGTTTATTGGGATCTGCTATATGTAAAAGTGGAGCTGTAGCAATTGCTACCTTCAACTTTTCCATACTTTGCTTCTGTTCGTCTCCCCAATGAAAGGTTTTCCCTTTCCCTTTAAGCTGTTCCGTCATCGGGACAGCAATTTTGGCATAGTTCTTAATGAATCTTCGATAGAAACCTGATAAACCTAGGAAGATCTGCAGCTCCTCCAGGTTTCGTGGATGTGGCCATTCCATAATAGCCCTTACTTTTTCAGGATCCATCTGGATTCCATCTTGGGAGACTATATGCCCAAGGTACCTAACCTCTGTCTTGAAAAATTCACACTTTGACTCCTTAGCAAAGAGCGAATTTTCCCTTAGCACTTGAAATACTTTTCTCAAGTGTTCCAAGTGTTCCTGTTCTGATGCACTATAGATCAGAATGTCATCTAAAAAATCTACTACAAAGTGTCCTAGATAAGGCCGTAAAACACTATTCATGAGTTTCATGAAAGTGGCAGGAGCATTGGTGAGACCAAAAGGCATCACCAGAAACTCATAGTGCCCATATCTAGTCCTAAATGCAGTTTTAGGGACATCCTCTGCCCTAATCTTGATCTGATGATATCCTGATCTAAGGTCAAGCTTGGTAAAATACCGAGCTTGATGTAACTGATCAAATAGATCTTCCAACCTAGGCATTGGAAATCTATTTTTGATAGTTACCTTATTAAGTGCTCTATAATCTATACATAGTCTCATAGAGCCATCTTTCTTTTTAACTAGGAGCATTGGCGATGCCCATGGTGAGTTACTAGGTTTGATGAAGCCTTTATCTAAATAATCCTGCAATTGCTTCTCAACCTCCTCATGCTGAGAAACACTAAGCCTATAAGGAGGTCTACAAATAGGGTTAGTGTTAGTAACAACCTCTATGGCATGGTCAATGTCCCCTCTCTCAGGTGGTAGCCCTCTAGGTAAGTCAGTGGGAAAAACATCTCTGTAATCAAACATAAGATCCTTAAAACTTTTAACTACACACTCTTGCAAAAAAGAATAGTAGAAAGTCCTGTTCATATTTACATTCAAAGCATGAAAATATACATCATATGAGCTGTCTATACAATGCTCCATATCATGACTATACAATAAAAAGATATCCTGTACATGCTGTGAACAACAGAGACTATACAACTCTAATGATGAGATGAGAGGTGCACTAGGTACATCTCTCTCTCCCTGAATATAAACTGTACTTCCATTCTTTTCAAACTCGAGTGTGTTATTTTGATAGCTGCGTTTAAGTGTATCTCCCAACCCCCATAGCCACTCTCTTCCTAAGACTAGATCTGTCCTCTCCATATTCATAATTTGGAAGTCCATATGATCTGTATAATCCTGCATCTTGACTTCCAAATTGGATACCATAGTATCCCATATTCTTTTATCTTGCCCTTGCATCATAGATACAATGTATTTATGTGCACTAGGCTGTTGGGGAATCTTCAATTTCTTGACCAAAGCATAGTTAATGAAATTATGAGTGGCAGAGTCATCTATCATGACTCGCACCCTGGTCCCGTATACACTACCATGTAGCTTGACCAAGTCATGTGGTCCAAACTGCGGTGACCACAATGACTGAGTCAAACAACACGTGTGCTCTATATCCTCGTGCATCACCTCCACTCCCTTGCAGCTAGAGCTTCCATGAATGGGAAGGGTCTGCACTAGGTGGACCGCCTTTTTGCCCCTTTCAGGAGCCGTACTAGACTCTGGTCCTTTCTTCTTTTCTTCCCCCTTCTTGAGTGGACAGTTCCACTGTGAGTGGCTAGGGGATAGGCACCTAAAACAGAGGTTCTCTCTTTTGGCCTTCTCAAACTGGTCTGTGGATAGCTTAGGCCCTTGTGATCTTTGTTTTTTAATAAAAACCTTGTTTTTCCCAAAAGGCAACTTTTTCTTAAATTTAGTGGTGCTAAGAGGTTTAAGGGGCTGATCCGTCTCCATAGGAGTATACTGAGGACGGTTATGGTCCTCATATATCTGTGCATATTTGATCGCCTCCTCAAACGTCTTAGGCGCATTCCTCCTGACTTCCCTCTTTATGGCTTTATCCAAGCCCCTAACAAACCCTCTGGTCTTCTGAAAATCATCTAGACCCTTAAGCTTCAAAGTGATCTCTCTATAGTGGGATAGATAGACTGAAAGAGGCCTGCCGCCTGCCTCTTTGAGTAATCCTATCCCACTCATCCCAGTTCCTCTCCTCTTCATTTTCAGGAAGAAACTCTTTTAGAAAAAGACTCTCAAACTGAGTCCAGTCAGTAGGGATAGAGTTCGCCTCCTTAAGACTCATCCACCACTTATAAGCACGTGGGCCGAGGGAAAGATTCGCCTCTAGCACACGATACTCAGGTGGGGTGCCCTTCAATTGATGCAAATCTTGCCACTTTTGTAAAAAAGTGTAGATTGCATCCTTATTCCTGTCTCGATCATCCCCCGTGAAGGTTGGTGGCTTTAAGTCTTTCAGGAGGGGAGCTTCCCTAGAGCTCTCTCCTTTATATTTACTAGGAAGAGAAGTCTCTTTCCTAGTAATCTCTAGAGGAATGGTAGGAGTCTCTCTTTCCTTCCTAGCCAGGAAAGAGGTGACACTAGTCTCAAGAGAGATCATTTGAGACTTAAGTTGCTGTATAAGAGATGTAATGCTACCCAAATCTTTCTCTAACTTGAGGGTTTGCTCTTTCAAGTCAATGAATTGGTCACGAGTGACAAATTCATCTATAAGCTCTTCATAAGTGTACTCTTGCTGTGAAGGCTCTTTTTCTTCTAAATTCTCTTCTATTTCTTGTCCTAACTCTACTTCTTCCATCCTAGCATCTTGATCCTCTAGTTGCTCTCTAGGTGGAGAAGTGGTCTCAACTACTTGTTTACCTTTAGTTTCCATGTTTAAGTACCCTTCCCCCGTTTGCTAACTAGAGAGTATGAAAATGAATGGAAGTAGAGTTTAAATATGCAAGAAGAAGAGAGATATAACACAAGAGCACTTCCCTGATACAAAGTAGAGTTGCGGAAGCTAAATCCAGGTGGTCCTTGATGCTTCAAGCCGTTGATTTTAAGTCCTCGCCAGTCCCAAAAAAAAAATTGGAAATGTCCGCTTGGTCCGGGGAGGTTCTAGACACCATAAACCATCCAAAATAACACCAGAAGTGCGTAGGAAAAGCCTCAAATGGGCAAACTGAATGCAACTGAACAATTTCAGAAATTTTCCAATCCTCGCTAGTCCACAAAGTGTTGCCCAGCACTTGCACTTCAAAAATTTGAGACAATCCCAAGTGAAAAAATTGGATTTGGAGTCCGAATGAAGAAAAACTAGGCCCGGGAGTGGCCGCCTAGTTCCTGCTGAAGCGCTGCAGAGAGATTTTGGTAGGGCAAATCTCTTCCAAATCCAACACCGATGGTCTCTGAGCGAAGCTTGAAAGCGTAGCTTCGAAACGTGACCAAGATTTTTGAAATCCGATATGGTATGAAGAAGATATGGTCCGGAGAAGTGAGGTATGTCACCGGTGGGAAGTGAAAAGCTTTATCTTCATGAATAGATGGGTTTGGAAAGCTCAAAACTGAGGAATGAAAGCTTCTTTTACCAAACCAACACCCCCATCCCATAACCACAGCCCATAATACATATATCCCTCATGATTCTTACAAAATCTTGATCTAGATCATAGATTTGTAGCTCCAAAGTTTGGGAAAAAACTCGAAATTTTCTCAACAGAAGCTTTACCTAATGCCCTTTTCGAAAAAAATTCAGAGTTGATGTCGATGGAGCTTGATATCCCATATGTGCGCGCAACAGGCGGAGGAAGTCTCTATATAGCCAAGAGCATAAGATACTCATTTCCACCTTGGAGTGGGGAGGGAGGAGCAAAGCTCCCCCTCGTGGGCTGGCGGACGCCTGCGGGCTCCTGCGTGACTCTGTGCGCCTGTGGGCCTTCTCTGATCGCGGGCGGCGATTGCCTCGTTTAATGTGCTGTGGGCCGTCCGTCGGTTCTTGATGATCGTTGTCCCGTTCGCCGTCTGGCTCCGATACCAATGTTAGGTGCCTGCTCCGATGAGCTCCCCAATTTTGGGACTGCTCCTGCACGCCGATCGATTACTCTCTGACAGAGATGTTCGCACGGAGATCGAAGAGAATCCTTTTTCCGCCCAGCCGCGTGATGAGTTCAATGATTACCCTCTCTCTCTCTACACCCAAAATGGGTCAATGATCAAGGTTCCTCTCATGAGTGCCACTTGGCACTCATGTGAGCATCATACTCTATATGAATAAGAGGAGGGTCATACCTCTAAATACTATTCATATAGGATACTCCATGTGACAGTTACATTGGAAAGCAATAAAGCGTATCTTTCGATATTTAAAGGGAACTTCAAATTATGCTATGGTATTTTCAAAATCTACACATTTGTTACTAAAAGGATTTTCAAATTCTAATTGGGCTTGTGATAGAGACACAAGAAAAAGTACTAGTGGATTTTGTTTTTATCTTGGAGATTGTCTTATCTCATGGCTTTTGAAGAGACAACCCACTATTGCCACTTCATCATGTGAAGTAGAATATCGTGCAACATTTACAACTACTCTAGAGTCAGTTTGGTTGCAGAAGATTTTCAGTTAGCTAGATGTAAGAGTACATGAATCCATTCAAATATTTTCAAATAGCCAGAGTGCTATAGCTATAGCAAAGAATCAGTACATCATGCAAGGACAAAGCATATAGAGGTACACTACCACTATATTCGAGAGTAGATAGCAAAGAAACACATTGAGTTGGTTTATGTTCCTTCTAGTGAGAATGTTGCAGATATATTTACCAAAACATTGACTAGAGATAGTCATGAGAAGATTTGCAGGTTACTGAAGCTTGTACCAATATGACATTGAAGGAGGGATTGTTGGAAGTCAATGTACATAACATATCGTCCACATTCCAACAATTCTACATTTCGGACTTAGCATTTTCTGTACAGTTTGGGTAAAACTTTTTTAGGCTAGATAGATAGATCTTGGCAAGAGCTATCTAGTGGTATGCTTCATTTTTTCATCAGAGGTCAGAACAGGGAGATAAGTCAAACCCTAATTTAGCTCAAAATGGAGGAAAAGCATATTTTGGAGGTCCAAACTATTGAAAAGCTAGGTTATGATGTCAGTTGGTCAAAAGCAAGTAAATTTGGGCGATGGAATGAAAGCAAAGCATATTTTTTAAGCAATTGCAAATTTTTAACTAAAAGCAAAATCAAAATCGTTAAAAATAGCGATCGCAAGATTTTGGCTAAAAAATCAGCTTTTCGGTAAATTTGATCGCTAGCTTTCTTGGAGAGACAACTTACCTATATAAGAAGGTCATGGGCACACAATTGGACAATTCACAAGCTAGAGTTTGGAGTTCTGAAGCTTTGGAGGTGAAGGTTTGGTGAAGGAGAGGCTACTCTCTTGGAGCAAGAGGTCTTCTACAAGTTGGAGGCAGCTATCTTTTGTAAGTTAGCCTTATATTTTTTTTAGGGTTTCTATACCCTAATTTCAGAATTAGGGTTTGCTGATTTTCAGATTTGTTGCACTATCTTGTGAGAATTAGGTTCGCTTTGTTGCTTATTTTCTTCACACACACTCAGATTATAACAGCATAATCTGAATTTTGTATCATCATCTTCTTAGCTATTCTTCCATTAGTGAGTGCACCACATCATATGGTTGAGTAGTACTCCCATGTTGTAATTTGGACATCTTTTTTTTAGTGAGTAAGCATTCAGCTTACGTTCCCTATCCTTGTCTCAAGATCATGATAACATAGATGTACCACATCATATGGTTGAGTAGTACTTCCATGTTGTAATTTGGACATCTTTTTTTTAGTGAGTAAGCATTCAGCTTACGTTCCCTATCCTTCTTAGCTATTCCTAAATTGATGTAGTACGTTTTGATGCAATCATGATAACATAGATGTACCTTGGTCCTTGGCTTTTTCTTTATGATGTTGTGACTCATGTCAAACCTACGTATTTTATACGAGGTATGTGTGGTTGATGTCCCACATATAATGAGATCTAACTTTCAAGTTTTAAGTTTTTAAGTGATCAATCAATGTTTACTAATAATGCCATGTGTTTTTAACTTATTTTCACTTGTTTATATTAATATTTTAAAAGTATACTTTTTATAGTGATATGTGGATACATTTAGGACAATGGGGCACTTTTTTCTTTCTTTAGGATTTTTTTTTTCTTTTGTCTTGTATATATGCCAATAATCCCAATGGGTTGGCTTGTACATTCCACACTTAGTAATACATTGTGTTGAGCTCTCAAGTTTTTTCTTCTTCCTTGTGTTGGTTGTGTGCATTTTTGCTCCTTTGAAGTTCAAACTCAAAAAATCAATATCAAAGAAGGTCATTGCATATGAGACCCATGGCAAGCACATCCCACTTACTTTTGTAGATTGCTAAGAAATTCGGTGAGCATAGTCATGGTTATTTATTTGCGTTTTTGCTTGCAAGTACAAGTGGCCCAAAGTCTACTATGGGTGTAGTAGAGCTCCAAAAGTTACTTCTATCCCCCCTCCCCTCCCCCCCCCCCCCCCCCCCCCCCCCAAAAAAAAAAGGGGGGGAAAGAAAAAAAAAAGGCACCTTTGGTATGTGATAGCCAAAGTGCCATATGTTTGGCAAAGAATGCCATGTTTCATGCTTGCGCAAAGCATATTGATGTGAGATACCACTTCATCAGAGAGGTGTTAGAGGATGGCCTCATCACTATGATCAAGGTCAATACTTCATAGAATCTTGCAGATGCTCTCACCAAGTTTCTATCCAAGGCACAACATCAGTTATGTATAGATGGGTGGGAGTTACTTAGCTTAAAGGAGCCTCCTTGGTCTTTTGAGTGGGAGGTTGTTCGGGATAAAGACCCCAAGGATTCTCCTTTTGTATATTTTCCATCTGAAAGCTCTCTTTGAGAGCTTTCTAGACATATTTTTGTTATATTTTTTGGACCACAAATTGGGGAGTTATAGGCATTTACATTATTTTTATGACTTTTGGTCACTGGCCATGTGTAAACATTCCCAAATGACCTAAAAGTCACTTAGCAATAAGATTTGGTCCCAAATCTCTCATAACTTGATTGGGACTTCTTCAACTTTAGCTTCTCCATCTTCTTCTCCAAATTTTTGTGCAGGTTTCTCTCTCTACTTTCTCTTTCCTCATGTAGGAGTCCACTCCCTTGGCGTTTGGAGCAACCGAGCACACCATGACGTAGCTCTCTGCTGCCTCTTTCAAATAAGGCTATGAAGAGGTTGTTGGAAACAATGTCAATATGTCCAAATTGCAGACATATTATGTATGCTTTGGTATATTCCACAACAAAGAAGTGTGGGCACAATGGTAGCTGAAACGACTTGTAAACTGGCCACCCCAGTTAAAACCCTACGGTGGCAGCAGCTGATCATAAAAACGTGCTGCATGGAGTTTTTTTTTTTTTTTTGAAAAGAAATTGGGCATTCTTTTTTCAATCGTTATGGCGAAGGTGTTTTCGTGATAGCTTTTCATAGCAAGTCGCAATTGCTTTTTGAAGAGTGCTTTTCAAAGGGCTCTAAAACTATAAATTAAGGACCATGGGCTCATTGTTCATCATCACTCAAGGAGTAAAAGGCTCTACACTTGGTGATCAAGGAGGTCCTTTACTTTGAGGAAGTGTTCTTACACACTTGGAGGAGGTGTGCTCTACATCTGCAGTCACTTGGAGGAGTTCGCTTTAGCCAAACATGAGCATCACTTGCTGATATACTGTGAGTAACAAGTCTGCAGCTGCCTCACTTGTTCATTCACTAGTTTCTGATTTAGGTTAATCAGAATTAGGGTTTGTTGTAAAACTATTCTAAACTGTTCATATTCTCCATATTTTCACACACACACACACTCTTCATACCTCTTAGGCACTTTGCACACGATTTTTTGTATCTAGTTCCTATTTCTACCTAGATTCTGATATTGTCAGTTTGTATCATATTCACACATTGTAATTTGACATTGGAATATAATATAGTGTAGGTGAGCATTCTAGCTTACCGTACACTTCGAAAGGTCTTGTCTATTCTCTCTATCTCTCATTCATCTCCTTTTGAGTCTTAAAGTGTGTATGTTAAGGTTCATGTGTTGGAAGATTGTGTAAACTTGTGATTAATTGTTATTGAGGCCCACCCCACTTCCAAGAAAGGCTTAAGCCTTAACCTGAATATAGACTACAAAAGTAAGGGAAGTAAGGCTATGAAGAGGCTTAAGCCTTAACTTGAGTATTAGAGTCCTCCAAGTGATTAAGCATGCACTACTCCAAGTCCTCCAATGTTGCAAACAATGTTAGAATATAACAAAACCATGATTTCCAGCAACCCTAATTTGTGAGTACTTTGCCAAATTTTGGTCACATAAGGGCAAAACTTATTATTTGCTCATTAGATAGTACTTGAGGAGAGCTTTCATTTGGTATATAACATTCAGTCATCAGAGGTCCAAATTATGAGAAAACCCTAACCCTAATTTCTGTGCAAAATCGGGTTTTTACCTTATTTTGTTCCTCACTCTCATTTCATTATCTAATGGCCTATATGAGAGATCATTTCCATTTTAAATAAAAAAAGCAATTTTAGCTATTAGAAAAGTCCTCCAAATTTAGAAATTTTTACTATTTTTATGATTGATTTATGCTTTTTTGCTTTTACGTTGGGGCTGATTGCTGGTGGCAGTTTGAAGCTATATAATAGAGGTCATGTGTCATCATTGATCACTCACTCAAGCACTCAATGCAAGAGAAGCAGTTAATGCAGCTTGGAGGTGTTCTACTTCTTGATGAAGGTGTGCTCTACCTTTGGTGAAGCATTGGAGGAGATTTTGGCACCCAACCATCAGCTTCTTGCTGAATTGTTGTGAGTAGAAAGTCTAATTTCAGTTTCTCACTTGCTAGGTCATCAATTTTTGATTTAGGGTTTTTGAAACCCTAATTTCAAAATTAGGGTTTGTTGTAAGACAGTTCTAAACTGTTCATATTCACTCCATTCTCTCTCTCTCACACACACGTTCTGCATACCTCTTAGGCACTTTGCACAAACTCTTGTATCTAGTTCCCAAATTTTTGCCTAGATTCAGATTTTGTAACTAAATTCTGTCCATATTCAGTTTGTATTATCTACAGACATTGTAATTTGACATTCATATTAAGATAGTGTAGGTAAGCATTCTAGCTTACTGTTACGCTTGGAAAATCTTATCTATTCTTTCTATCTCTCACTCATCTCATTTTGAGTATTAAGGTGTGGATGCTAAGGTTCATGTGTTGGAAGATCGTGTAAACTTGTGATTTTTGTTATTGATGCTCACCCAACTTCCAACATCTAAGACCTCCAAGAGTATAAGCATGCTCTTAACTTCTTCCACTCCAAGCTTCAAATGGAACACCTCCTTGTGTGTATCTCAGGTAGAGGTACACCCATTCTATGAGAGAGCTTGTGAGTAGAGCTCATCCTTGTGCTTGATGATGTTAAGAGCTAAGGGCATGGAGCATGAGGAGCGATCTACTTTATTGTAAATGATTGGGAAAGTCCATATGAAAAGCTAGGCATGTATAGCTTGTAACGATGCATGCATCTTAATTTGGGTATGTCATGGTGATGTGTATAACTTTTAACGATGTGTAAATCTTAATTTAGGTGCTTCATGGTGATGATGTGGCTAATTATAAGGTAAAGGACCAAATATGAGGGTGCTAGCACTTTTTATAGTGACGTGGAAGTTTTGGTATAAATCTTTTAAGTTAGGGATCAATTTTAAATAACATTAAGTGGGTTGTTGACTTTTTGACAAAAAATTAGGGTTTTTTTGATGGTGATTTTGGTACTTGGTGGATAAAGTGTTATATATGGTTGGATTGCTCTCTTTGAGTACTTCATGAAATATATGAATCATTTCTGAATGGCCAAAATGTCAAGTTTAATCATTTTTATGTTCTAAACCTAATTTCGTCCTATGATACAAACTAATCAAAGTGCTTATGAATAAATACAATGATCGAGAGAATCTAACCTAAAATATATACGATTAGAATTTCTCATGTCCATTTACTCCTACGGTTCACCCCTTAAATACTAATTTTATTGTTCTCAAATATTAGGGATTCCTTGATCCCATTATAACTATTAGGGCGGTGAATTAGGAAGATGTTGAAGATCTAGTCTTCTTTTTCGGAGAAACTTGTTTCGAGACATAAACCTCTAGTAAATACTTCAAAGTTATCTGTAGTAGGTCTTCTGGTGCGTTCTGTAAGTCCAAAGATATTTCCAAAGTATGAAACCGAAGTTCTGTAGATCTTGTGACTTGTACATTCGAACCTGCCTTCTGAAACTGGTGTAAATACTTTTGTCATTGAAATTCAAGCAATCTTGAACATTAAAATATTCCAAGTTTCTTTCACAATCTTCTAGCTTCAGATTCGATTTGTACAAAGTTCAAACATTTTGTCCACAATCTTCTCAAGAAGACATCTGAATACCTTTCACATAGGATGAACTTGATGAAAGACTGTAAATGTAAAAAACAAGCAAGAGCAGATTAGTTTGAAATGCTTTTGGTAACTAAATGTGTACTATTTTAGGAGGGCAAATTCAGCTATGCTGATGTTTCAGCTGCTACTTCTGTGCTTCTTGGTTCAGCTCCTTCATCGCCTGTCGACAATGAGTCTGCTTCCAAGGTGTACCATTTTATCTTTTTTTTTTTTTTAATTTCAAACAATATCAGTTAGAACTTAGGAAAAGTCTGGGTGCTCACTGATTATGCAAACCTATCTTTACAGTTAAATGAACTGCTCATGCCAGATCCGTTCCATAGGCCTCGTGCAGTTCTGCTTCTGACACTTGAACAAGTTAAACCAGTTAGCTTCAAGTCCAACGCCCTAGAACAGGGAGGCAATTTTGGATCATTTGTTGTTCATGACAGAGAGATTCAACAAGAAACCATGAAAAGTGAACTTCTCCTTCCAGGTAAAGATTGGGCTTGATCACCTTTTCAAAACTTTCTTTTTATAATTTAACTCGTTTCCTTTTCTGAATCCTGTAGAGGATTTAAGTGTCCTGCCTTTGAACATGACATCCAAAGGACTGTCAGAATCATCCAGCCTTGAGATTGAGCTCGAAGATATGGTCAGTTCCACATATTTCTGACAAAGCATCTAGGGATGCTTTATGGGAAAGAGTTTCGATTTCTGTCCCCCCTTCTTTTTCTTTTTTTTCTCTCCCTTGCACGTGTGCGCTTGTTTATTTGCTTTTTGTTTTTGACTTGCTTGAATAGGCATCATTCTTGGGAGCTTCATATGAAATGTCTAAGGGTTCAAAGGGTGCTTTCGACCTTCAGCTGATTGATGGCGATATGATCACCCTTGATCTTGAAAAGGCAAGCATTGTGTGTGCTTAATCAGATTTTAAGTGAAAAATGGCATTCTTATTCTCTTAAATATTTTGATTTTTGGTACAGGAGGAACATTGGACACTTATTGATAAGGTTTCTTCCATGATTAAGAACATAAAGGCCTCAGTATTTGACATTGATATGATGCAGGGTGGGCTGATCTTTGGAAGCCTAACAGTTTCTAAGGTTGAACTTGGGTAGAATTTAGTTTTATTCACCTGTACTGAGCCCTTTCATAAAGCTGGGCCATGTTTTTCTGTTTTAGGATCTATATGAAGCTCCTGACAGTGGCATCACTTCAAAAGAGGCATCTGAATTGCTTCATCTGATTGCGGTGAAGATGTTCACATACTTGAATAATCTGCTGAATGGTAACAGTTCTTACCAGATGTAATTATGCTTGATTTTTTCCACTCAAAGAATCAATTTGGAGCTGTTCACCTTTCAGGTGGTCTTGTTGGAGTGATTGTGGATGCGCCTGAACCTGTTCTAGATATGAAGTTCACATCCAGGCCATCACACATTCGGATGTTGCAAGTTTCAGCTGATTCAATAACAGCCACTGTTGCAGAAGTTCTAACTGAGACCATAATTGCCTATATCACAGGCATCATATTGATTATTGCTCTCATTATTGCAGTAAGTTCTTCTCATTCAAACCCCCTCTACCCCTTAGAAGGAAGACAACCAAAACCCCAATATCTGCCTTTTCCCCTTTTTTTTTGAGTTTTTTCGCTCTCAAAATTCTCACATTACCATGTTGATTGTTGTCTTTATTATTGCAGTAAGTAATCCTCATTTGGTTGCCCCCCCCCCCCCCCCCCCCCCCCCCCCCCCCCCAAAATAACGAGCGCGCGCGCACACACACACACACACACACACACACACACACACACACACACACACACACACATACACACACAAAACAAGAAGAAATGTTGGAGAAAATATCACTAGTATTATGGGCATCACATCAATTAATATCCTGATAGCCATGGCATTGATTCTAAGTGGATGTCCCATATCTTTACAAAAATTTATACAAAATTTGTAGACAATTTTTATCCCATGCAGGTTCATCTTGGATTATGGATAACAACGTTTTCTTCTTTTGGGCCATTGAGCATTTTGAATTTCTAGATTGATGAGACACGAGACTTGTATTATCGTTCTCTATAGTTTTGGGTGGTGTATGATAGAATTGTTTCGAACAATTTTAAGGACATTATGGATTCATTGTATGGGCTTCCAAAAGGCATTTTATATATGTGCATGTTGTCTCCAATTGGATTATTGAAATAAATGAGACAATGTTGTGCTTTGGGACCTCAAATTTTTTTATATACGTAGGCGGGACCTCAATTTTTTTTATATACATAGGCAATGGGGTACTCTGGCTTGTGCAAATCCTGTTGTCCACAAGACTACATTTTCCACTTAGTTCTTGACATGATCTCCATGATAGAGTTGTTTGTACATGTCATGTTGCCTTTGTTTGCTAGTTCAAGAAGCTTGGCATACTTCTATCTGATCAAGGGTGCTAGAATGAATTATCACAAATCATATGGCTTCCTTGTGTAACAATATATCTCTCCACATTGTGGATCATTTTAGCCCTTATGATGTTGGGGTTGCTTTGACCACCAATCATAGTTGTTAGCAACGTCGTTAGCAACATAGCAACGTTTGGGTCTAGATGTTGCTAAAACGTAGCGAACATGATTTTTTTTTTTGGGTTTTTTGTTAATATTTTGGTAGTCTGGCATCCTATAGCTAAGATATGATGAAATGCATGCTTTTTAACATATAAATAAATATACACACATATATATAATGAACTAAAATTAGATATGCGACATGTAGTATGTATACTACACATGCATACATATATTCATACATATTACATATGTAGATGCATACATACATGCATGCATACATACATGGTTGCATATACATATATTCATACATATTACATATGTAGATGCATACATACATGCATGCATACATACATGGTTGCATGCATGCATACATACATACATACATGGTTGCATGCATGCACATTGCATACATGCATACATACATAGTACATACATACATACAAGTAGATACATACATACTTGCATATTACATACATACACATGCACATTTGTAATTATATACATACAACTATACCTATATAGTATAGTATAGGATAGACATGGACATCATAGTATAGATTATTGAGTCTAGATTAGTCCCTACACAATTCAATATTACACAATTCAATATTACACAATTCAATATTCACGAGTGATGTCCGTGCTAAGTAGTGAGATCAATCATCATACAAGGCTACCCTTGGCTTTGAAGGGCCAAGGCCATGCATGAAACTTTCTCCAAGCTCTATAATTGCATTAGGAGATCTAGAATATGGGAAATCCAAAATATTTGGCTAGCTCAAGGTGATAAGGCACATGAAGAAAATCACACATAAATAAATGTCCACACTTTTATAGCTTTTTATGTCTTCCTCATTGTCCATGTTTTTTTTGTTACATTTATCATACATTTTGGACAAAATTTTAAATAGTTTCTCATCCCTCCTAAGGAAAATATGGTTTTGGATTACCAAAAAAATATGCATGCAAAGCAACGCGTTGCGAACGTAACAACGTTGCGAAGTTGCGAACTGTTTGCAACGCGTTGCGATGCAACTATGCCACCAATGTTTGGGGTTTTATGCTTGCTTTGCATGATTCAGATAAATAGAGCTAGTCCTAGATTGCATCAAATAAATTTAGTCCACTTGGTTCTCTCTGCATCCTCTTTAGAAGGATGAGGTTAGGTCTATTATTAGGTGCTAGTAACCATGCCTTGCTAAGTGACTTCTTGGATGCTACATGAGGGGCACATGAGATAATCACCTCTCCTTATGTATGTAATGTAGCCACTTTTGGGTTGGCTTTCATGGATATTTGTGTGTGTGTGTGTGTGTGTGTGTGAGAGAGAGAGAGAGAGAGAGAGAGAGAGAGAGAGAGAGAGAGAGAGAGAGAGAGAGAGAGAGAGAGAGAGAGAGAGAGAGAGAGAGAGAGAGAGAGAGAGAGAGAGAGAGAGAGAGAGAGAGAGAGAGAGAGAGAGAGAGAGAGAGAGAGAGAGAGAGAGAGAGAGAGAGAGAGAGAGAGAGAGAGAGAGAGAGAGAGAGAGAGAGAAGAGAGAGAGAGAGGGGGAGGGGGGGGAGGGAGGGAGGGAGGGAGGGAGGGGGGGGGGGGGGGGAGGGAGGGAGGGGGGGGGGGGGGGGAGGGAGGGAGGGAGGGAGGGAGGGGAGGGGAGAGAGGGAGGGAGGGAGGGGGAGAGAGAGAGATTAATGTTTTCCAAAGGTCAAACTATAAGAAAATAACAACATAACGGAATAGACCAGTAGACGAAGTTGAGAGGGGGGGGGAAGAGGGAGGGAGGGAGGGAGGGAGGGGGGGGGGGGGGGGGGGGGGAGGGAGGGAGAGGGGGGGGGGGGGGAGAGAGAGAGAGAGAGAGAGAGAGAGAGAGAGAGAGAGAGAGAGAGAGAGAGAGAGAGAGAGAGAGAGAGAGAGAGAGAGAGAGAGAGAGAGAGAGAGAGAGAGAGAGAGAGAGAGAGAGAGAGAGAGAGAGAGAGAGAGAGAGAGAGAGAGAGAGAAAGAGAGAGAGAGAGAGAGAGAGAGAGAGAGAGAGAGAGAGAGAGAGAGAGAGAGAGAGAGAGAGAGAGAGAGAGAGAGAGAGAGAGAGAGAGAGAGAGAGAGAGAGAGAGAGAGAGAGAGAGAGAGAGAGAGAGAGAGAGAGAGAGAGAGAGAGAGAGAGAGAGAGAGAGAGAGAGAGAGAGAGAGAGAGAGAGAGAGAGAGAGCTTTTTGCAGACATGCTGTCTTTTCAAGATGCCATTGACACGAGACACACTGTTATATTCTGGGGCAAAGTTGGATTGATATTTGTGGAGATAGCATTTTTGCTCCCAATTTTCGGCCTTGATATGGTGAATCAGCATGTATAGTGGAAATGGGTGCTTATTATGAAGTAATAATACTGAGTGTAAATCACCACAGCTTCGTGCAAGTTGCAACCAGTAGAGGCTCAATGCCTCTTGAAATTTAGAAGTTGTGCTGGGGCTTTATGATTGTTTCCTAAGGCATTTATTCATCATGGAGGTGCATTTTAGTGTTAAGTGGGATCCCCTTATTCCTTGGTTCATGCTCTTTGTAAAATACTTTAGGCATCTGGATACTTGGGAAGATCTGGAAAATCTTTTGATACTAAAATTTTGAGCTTTCCGTTGGTTTATGGTGAGATTCTCAGTCTGTGTCCCTTTTCGGAATCAAGCTGTCTCATGATGTGGAGGAGCAAATAATTGCTTCAAAACAGCTGTATTCTATTTTCTTGAGTATTTTACATGCATCATACTTCTAATCGGCATTTTCTAAATTCAGAATCTGCAATTATTTAAATGCTAGCAAGTAGTATGTGCATCACTTGTGCTTTCAATCAAAAGTTGCTGTGAGTTCATGGTTGTGGTGTGCACACCTAGTGGGGTGCGTGTGTGAGCATGTATTCATTCTGAGTTCTATACCCACTATTGGGCACTGATGACGTTAGTGGGGATGTCACAGTATTGAGTCGATACTGTGCATAATGGAGCTGATATTCTATATAATCTTGTGGTTGACTACCATAAGGTTATAGTTGCACTTTCATTTGAAGGTGAATTTGGGCTTTGCTTGGATTCATTCTGGTATATATTATGTATTATACTTTGAAAGTACCAGTGTGTGCATTTGTTATACATTTCAAATAGGAAGTGCTTCGTACGTTTCTTTTATTTTCTATGAGTTTTTACTTAAAAGGCACAGGGAAGACCTTGTATCTTGTAAAAATATTAATTAATTATCAGATGTGAGCTTTTAACTACTGTTTAACTTTGTTTTGGAAATGAAAATTTAACAAATTTTACAATTATATGATCTGATTTATCTGGAGTAATGTCTACTCATGCGTCTAAGTATATTATGAAGTCACTTTCAGTTTCACTTCAGCCCTTTTCTGTGATAAGTAGTGCCCTAGGAATTTATTTGAAATTGATCTGCTGGAAAACATGCTGAATATCTTTATGTCCGTTTCTGTTTATTATCCAAATTCAGGATGTAGTTTGAACTTCACTGATCTCTTTGGCCTTCACAAGTTTGGAACTGTTCATATGACAAATTATGTTAAAAGTGACATGTATAGCATTTAGCAGAGTTATTATTGAACTTTCTTTATCTTAAAAGTGACATGTATAGCATTTAGTAGAGTTAGTATTGAACTTCACTGGCTTTCTTTGCCTTAGGGGCATCCCTTGCCCAGCTCTACCTTAGTGGGTCTTCACGCTCTGTATCTTAGGCAGTGCCAGGCATCTAAACCCTTGCTTTGTGGGATAGGAGGGGTCCCATAGGTGCTATCCTGCCTGCATTTGTATCTGTCAATCAAGTCAAGCTTAACCTGAAGAGGATCTCAATGATCGAACTTCCTTAAAAACAAAAAGAAAACTATCTGATATCTATGTTTGCATTCACAACAAGTATATGTCTATTGCATTCAACATTCTGGATTTTGTTCTTCCTCTCAACCATTCTTGACCATATGGAGAGCGATAAAAATGTTTCAATTTCCAAAATTTTCAGGGAATTCAAAACAGATTGAAGCTTTAAATCCTGGTTCGTAACTTAGATTTTTATTCAAAGATTCATGGAGATTACAGAAAGCCATCAACTAAACATTCAAGAAGCTAGCTAAGCAAAACGTCATGACATTATTCCAAATGTTATTTTTAATACGAGGTTTTCTCAAATGCAGATATGTGGATTATATCTTTTACACATCATGGAAACATTTTTTGAAGTCTGAAAGATTTAAGTTAAAGATATGCGAGGTGAATAGAATGTGAGAAATTATTTGTTCAACTGAATGTTTGCTTAGGAATCCAAAGAAGCACCTCATCATTTTGAAAGGGGGAAGAAAAGTAACGTGACTTATATTTCCATGGGCTTGTCATATATTTACACATACAACTATTACAAATTCACATCGGATATAGTAGTGAGAAGTAACATGCCATGGAAGTTTGGGACGACTTGAATGATCAGATGCTACTTGAGTGGATTATATGGACATGTGGATTTTTTCTTTTACACACCATGCAACATATTTTCCGAGTCAGAAAGATTCAAGTTAAAGATGTGCATGTGAATAGAATGTGAGAAGTGATTGATTCAATGAAATGTTTGCTTAGGAATCAAAAGCAGCAAGCTCTTCATCTATTCGAAAGGGTGAATGGAAAGTGACATAACATATACTTCCATGAACTAGTCATATACTTACCTAGATAGTCATTGCAATTTCATATTCTTGAACATAGTTGTGAGAAGTAATATGCGATGGAAGTTTGGGATGACTTGGATTGTCAGATGCCACTTGAATTACCTAGCACTTGGCATTTCAACTAAAATAATCTCTCTTGCAGAGATTCTTTCCTTGGCATAATCTTAGTATTTATGTAAAAGGAATCACCAACCTATGTGAAGACGAATCAATCTATGAAAGAGAGGTGAAATCTTTGCCAAAAGCTTTTAAGTCCTCACAAGGCAAAGCATTCATGAAAAGGTCTACAAAGTTATGCCATGTTGGCATATCAACTAATCTGATCTATTTTCCAATAATGATCCATAATCTTTGGATAAAACCATCCAAGATTTTAAGTACCACTCAAGTAGCTAAACCGCATGAAACTTGAGTCATGCATAAACCTACTAATTTCAAAGATACAAAAATGAATGTTAGGACAGGTAGTACATGCATGCACCTACTAATTTCAGAGATACAAAAATGAATGTTAGGATAGGTAATACATACATAGATCAAACATCAAATAGCTTGTTGATAAAGAATCACATAAAATTCATCTCCATAATCATGAAGACTCACTCATACACCTATATCCATGGGAATTGTAATGGTTTTACATTCCTAAACGTCATTACATTGCAATAAATTGTCAATGAAGTTTGTTTTACATAAGCTAATGCCTCCATTAGCTTGCATAAATTGAAACCCAAATAATGATGAAAATTCCATAAATTGAAATTTTAAAAGAGAGACGAAAATGAGTCTTAAAGTTACCAATATGCATCTCATCACAAAAATGACTACCGTGTCATCAACATAAGGTTCTTTCAATTCAGCTATTATAAAATCCATGATGGAATAAGCCTTGTAGGTAGGTTCAACAAAGGAGGATACTACATTGAATATCCAAAAGAAAAGAGACTAATACCAAAAGGAAAAACAAATGGAAGTCTCTTTACATTCAAGGAAATTCCTTTGCAAATAGTATATTATTATGATGGAAAATCATAAGATAGGTGAGACAAATATTTGGCACGAGGATAGGGCATATTCATGCCAAATAATTAAATTTCTATCAAGAAAAACCGTATTAATTGTATTAGGTGTTTTTTCAAGGCAAGAATAATCACATGTATGTCAAGCATGTTACATGGAAAAATATTCAAAGATGCCTTTCAAGCAATAAAAGTATATGAAATCCTTGACCTAGTGCATACAAATGTGTGGGCTCAAACAAAAGATGCATCTTTCTTAGGTAGGAAGTACTATGTTCCCTTCAAGAATGAAAATTCAAGGATGTCTTTCATATATTTCATGCAAAGCAATAAAAATTTATTTAATGTTTCAAAATGTTTTAAGCTCTTGTTGAAAAGAAGATAAGATAGGGAGTACTTTTCTAAGGCATTTTTTGATTATTTTTATGATAAAGTTATAAAATAAGAGCTCACATGCAAGTATACTCCCCAAAAAAATGGTTTAGTAGAGATGAGATATAGAGTAATTATCAAGGTAGAAAGATGTCTACCAAATGAGATGCATTTACCAAATTCTTACTAGGTAGAGGCATTAAGTACAAAATATATATCATAAATAGAATACAAAATACAAGCATTCATTTGTTTACTCCTTATGAGTTTTGGTTTGATAAGAAACCAAATTTGAGTCATTTGTAAGCTTTTGGATGTGTCTTTTTATGCTCATATATTATTTGAGTTATAGTCAAAGCTTGATAACCAATGCAAAAAAATGTGTGTTTGCGGTCTACTCACATATATCAAGGCTTATAGGTGCTACAATCCTAACAATCTTATTTTTAAGATATTTGAAGTTTGATGAAGGGTTTTCAGTGGTATGTAGATATAAAGGAACTTCAATTGATGGATGAAAACAATGAAGATGTAGGAGAACTTCAAGTGCAACCTAGAAGAAGCATGCAGAGAACAAAGTGAAGTTAATGACGAGTTTGAATCTTCTTGAATATGAAGCACCATTTTGAAAATTCTCCAAGCATTAAGAGTGAGGATAAAGAGAAGTTGGTTGAAATTGATAATGATAGTGGAGTGTGTACAAACACTTATGATGCAAGAGAATCTTGTAAACCAAGTAGTAAGGTTTCAAAAATAAATAAAAGAGCTAAACCCCCATCAAAAGAGTTGCAAAGGAGTACACAAGAAAGAAGAAGACCAAATACATTTTCTTATGATACTTTCATGAATATTCATTATGCTTTCATGAATAAGGTAGAACAGGAAGGAGAAACCTAATCTTATGAAAAATCAATAGGAAAGAAACATTGGGAGAGAGCAATCCAAGAATAAGTGGATGATTCGAAAGAGAATCTTACTTAAATTTAGTGACCAAGGCACCAAGTTAGAAGATGATTGGTTGTAATGGATATGTAAAATAAAGAGCGACGTGATGGGTCAATTTCTAGATACAAGGCTAAAGGCTCTACCCAGACATATGACATTGAATGCTAGGCTTGTTGGATATATCTTGCAATAAGGTTTTATGATAGGCAGTGCATATCCTAGTTTTCTTCTCAATCATGAGAATAATAAGTATGTATGAACCTATGTGGATCATTTGATCATTATAGGTGATGATTTTGAAGGAATAAAAGCAATCAAAAGTGAGTTGGGGAAAATATCAAAAGCTTTAGCTCTTGATTAGTTGAGATGATTTCTTGGAGTTCAATATATTCACATGAAGCTTTATGGTTGATTCAATGGAATTTTATCACAAACATGCTTAAGAGGTTTGTTATGTAGGATTGTAGGCTTGTGGCCACCTATGGAACTAAATGTCAACATAAGTGCATTGGAAGGTGATGAATCAAGTGATCAAAATGCTTATAGATCTTTAAGTGTTTCACTGATGTATGTAACTACCACAAGGCTAGATGTAAATTATGTTGCGGTTGTGTAATCTCAATTTATGCACAATCCAAAGGTTAGATTGGTAGGTAACATTTGTGATGGAAGTTCAACTAGTGGTTATGTGATGATATCTGCTGGAAAGACTATTACATGGAGCTCTACAAGCATCTCATAGTAGCACTTTCTTCAACAAAAGCTGAATCTAGAGGTTTGTGGATACTACTATTAAAATGATGTGGTTAAAAAAGTTGTTTATTTCCTTGAACAATAAGGGGAAACTCCAAAACATATATGGAGACAATATGAGTTCCATCCACATGAATTCAAATCTAGTATTTCATGCAGCGAGCAAACATGTGGAGGTCCACTATGATTCTGGCTAGGAGAAAGTCTTGAATTATGAAGTGAATGTGAGTCTTGTAGGTACAAAGGATCAATTTGCAAAAATATGTACAAAGGCTCTTGATGGAACCAAAATTTGTAGGTTCCATGATGTGCATGAAGGCCATTCTCATTGGAGCTTGAGGGGTCGTATTTGAAGGATTTTGGTTCTTATCTTATCCTTGATGTGATCACTTATAGTTTATTAAATGATACACATACTGTATATATGTGTGCACATGTTGGATGCATGTTTTTTGGATTGACAAACTTACATGCAAGTGTCAATGCTCATAGACTTAAAGGAAGTTTGAGATGATGTATAAGGCTTCAAGAATAATATAAATATTGACTACAAAAGATGGATTCCCCAAGACTATGAATCATAGTACACTTGAAGAAAGGGATGGAAAGCACATTGCTCAAGTGAAGACAAGGCTTGTAAGTTGGAATTTTTCTTTTCTAGACTTCCAAGATTCATAACAGGTTGACTCATTGATTTTTTCATAGGAGAATGATATAGAAGAAAGAAATGCCTTGGACTAGCGTAGTAATTCTATAAAAGCTCTAAGAGCTGATTACTTTTTCCTTGAATTCATTTGTTCAAGACAATCTCATGTAAGAAAAAACTTTAGGTATGCCTTCTTTTAAACTAAAGATTGCAACCTCTTTAGAGATTATTCATGTATTTTATTTTGCTTATTCCAATATTCAAAAGAATGATCTCTAAGTCTATTTATGTCTACTGCAAGTTTCATTTTCAAAACTTTATAGTTTGAAGGAAACCAATGAATCACTGAAGATGCATAATTATGTGAAGCTCTCTAGAATTCTAGGGTCCCAATAAATCTGGACTATGTTGGTTCTATACAATCTATGTATATTAATTCAATCCATGCACTTAATATCTCAATTGAAAGCTTATTGTCTATATGCCTATTTGAAATATTAGCTTTAACATCATCATAGAATTAGAGTTATCACCCTATGTGTTTTCTAGGTTTGTGCCAAAGAAAGTGTTTATAAGATGTGTAGGAGAGTTCAATACTTATGGCTACAATAATCAAGTAATGCAAGTCTTTGAAATCCAACATCATGATGCCCGATAGATATCACAACTTTTTTTCGAAGTATCATTGAAACTTTGCATCGAGACATCACCACACTTGTCCCTCATGGACTTTAAGTATTGTGACATTCGATAAAGTGTTGTCAACATTTGGCCTGAGTATCACCAATACTAAAGTCCCAAGTATCACCCATATTTACCAGGTATCATCACCAGTTGAATCTCAAATCACCAATTGTTTTCAAGTATCACCAACATCTATTCAATATCATGCCATTTGACAATATCATATATCAAGTATTTCCAAATAAATATTTTTGTGAGGAAGAATAAAGGGGGAGTAGAAAAACACATTTAAAGAGAAAATTAAGAGCCGTGGAACAATCCTATAGCCCCTAAAAGCCCCATCTTCCTATTTTGAACCCATGAGCCTAATTTCACATAAATTTTTAGCCAAGTTATTTGTTTCTTAACATCTAGGTCTCTATAGAAATCTAGTTCCAAATCCCACAAATAAAAACTAGTTTTCTTAAAAATATTTTTGGGATTTTAATATAATATAGTTTTATTTAATTGGCTAAGTTTTGTTAGCCTACAATCTCCCAAATGTGGAAAGGATCAAAGGAGAAAGAGATAAGAAGGTTCAGGGCATCACCATCAAAGGCCTGCGGGGATGACAAAGTTCAAGAGGGGGGATGCATAGAGGAAGAGACCAGTCAAAGAAAAAGAAGAAGAAAAACAAAAAAGAAAATAATTCATTGAACACTACTCTCTGGCCAAAGCTATTGGAGTTAGACGTCTGTGGAAGCATGCAAATAGCACAAGGAAGAAGAAGAAGCTTGGAGCACAACACACAATATTGAATGTATTATTAGAGAATGTACAAAGATAAGTAGCCCATTAGGGCAATAGACGTATATACAAGCCGGGGGAAAAAACCTCCTAAAGAGGGAAAAAAGTGCCCCGATGGTCCTAGAGTGTTCACACACATCACTACCTAAATATATCAACAAGTCCCCCCTGGGAGTGATGCGGTGAACAAGTAGCTGGCACTCATGTATAAGGAAGTGCCAAGCTATGTGGAAATCACTCCACAAAAGGAAGTAAGCCCAAAGCTTTGTGGAAAGCTTCAAACTTCTTCCGAGGCAGAGCCTTCGTGAAAAGGTCTGCAATGTTCTCCTGCGTGGGCACATATGCCAAGCTGATCTCCCCAGCAAAGAACCTCTCCCTGACATAATGATAATGCACCTCAATGTGCTTAGTGCGAGCATGGAACACAGGGTTCCTTGCAACTGCCAGTGCGCTCTGACTGAAGATGGTGGTGGCAGAAGACTGACCAACACCCAAATCAGCCATAAGGCGTCTGAGCCACACACACTCAACAATAGCTGTGAAAGCTACCCTATACTCAGCCTCACAACTAGAAGTGGCCACAGTATGCTGCTTCTTGCTCAACCAAGATATACATGAGCTACCAAGAATGAAGCAAAAGCCACTACTGGACACACGAGTGTCATAGCAACCAGCCCAATCAAAGTCAGAAAAAGCATGCAAATCTGGCGGTAGTGATCTCCCCTTGGGATAAAACAACCCAAGTAATCGAGCACAACTCAAGTAGTAAAAGATGCGCTTAATCGCCTGCCAATGCTTGACTCCTCGGCAATGCATAACCCTGCTCATCTGTGAGACAACAAACTGAATATCTGGCCGAGTAATGCATAAGTAAATCAAGCATCCAACAACCTGCTGATAGAGAACATCATCAAATGCATCTCTAGCATCATAAAGACTCAATCGTAAACCTGTCTCCATAGGAGTGGCAATAGGCTTACAGTCTTCAAGGCCAAAACGCTGCAATAATGTGTCAATATATTTCGTTTGACACAAAGCCATTCCACCATCAACTTGCATAAACTGAATGCCCAAATAGTGATGCAAATGACCCAAATCAGACATCTCAAATGAGGCATGCAAATCAACCTTAAAATCAGCAATATGCTTCTCAATAGGACCAGTGAGCAGCATGTCGTCAACATAGACAACAATGATCAGAAGCACATCATTAGCACGCTTAACATATAAGGTGCTTTCAGTTGGACTCTTCTCAAAACCATGTGCAATCAAATAGGCATGTATCTTCTCATACCAAGCACGTGGTGCTTGCTTTAAACCATATAATGCCTTCTTTAACCTGCACACCTGGTTTTCATGCCCTTTTTGCACAAAGCCATGTGGCTGAAAAACATACACTTCTTCATGCAAGTCACCATTCAAAAATGCTATTTTAATGTCCAACTGATGTACATTCCAACCATGATGGTCTGCAAGTGCACAAATGCTCCGAATAGTAGTCATACGGCATGTAGGTGCAAAGGTCTCATCAAAATCAATGCCTCTTTCTTGCACATAACCCTTTGCAACAAGCCTAGCCTTATACCTGTCAACTGTACCATCAAGTTTACGCTTAAGCTTGTATACCCACTTAGTGCCAATGGCCTTCTTGCCAGGAGGCAAGTCACATAAAGACCAAGTACCATTCTTCATTATTGCATCATATTCAGATTGCATAGCAACCATCCAATTTTCTAAATTCTGTGCTTCATCAAACGAAATAGTGGAAGCACGCGAACAGCACAAGGAAGAAGAAGAAGCTTGGAGCACAACACACAATACTGAATGTATTACTAGAGAATGTACAAAGATAAGTAGCCCATTAGGGCAATAGGCATATATACAAGCCGGGGGAAAAAAACCTCTTAAAGAGGGAAAAAAGTGCCCCGACGGTCCTAGAGTGTTCACACACATCACTACCTAAATATATCAACAAAATCCTGCAGGGGCACACATCATGCTAAAAGGAGATAAAAAGAAAGAAAACTGTTTGAACATCAAGCTTACACTATGCTTGAGGTGGATTTGATCTACATCAAAGGCTATCGCGTCGAAAGAATATCCGTTGGAGAGTTCTTTTTCTTACGCTCATTTATTGTATTTTTTGAGAGATTTTTGATGGTTCATTCCAAATCCGATGAATTTGTGGTGGTTCAAGTTGCATTCAATCACGCAATCAATCACTTAAAAGTAGATCAAACTAGATCTTCACTTTTCCTAGATTGTAGGAAAGTGAATTGATTCCCTCCAACGACCATTCCCACCTTCATTTGAATTCAAAATTCACTTGTAGAAGTCGTGGAACACTCCTAGATTCTATATAAAGACTTGAAATCACTTGTACATTACATGGAAGCAATAAACATACACTTGTGACCATCATTGTCTTGCTCCACCTCTTTGCATCATCTTCTTTGCCAACAATAATCTTGCACAGGTTATTGCTCTCTCTCCAGAGCTCCAAATTGAGTGCAAGATGGCTCATTGGAAAGGTATTTGTGTCTAGTTTATGTTTATAAATTTTTATAACATTTGGGTTCGATAAGTTGGGAGAAATCTGAGTTTTTTTGTCTCAGGGTCAATCTCTGCATATTCCTGAAAAATAGGAAGTACCACCAATGAATGTCGTATTCATTCCTATAGCATATTTTGCTTATTCCTTATACTTTTGTGCATTCTATACACTCAACCCTATTTTTAGCACTCCCATAAAAGGATTTTTTCTATTGTAATCACGCTAGTCGCTATGGGCATTTGAAGTTCATTGTCTCTTCCATAGATAGTAAGTTTTTTGAGCTATTCGACCCGCGAACCTATCTGTTTTGTATCGGCTCATTCTCCTTGATGCTCCAAAGTACATAGTGCATTTCTTTGCACTTATCGCATGCCTATAAATTCTATTTGAGTCTCCATAAGCTCAAGGGCTGGTCTTGTGCCGGTTGGCTAGACCAAACTTCGTCGCTTTGAAACACACTTTTCTACCTTCTACAAGCTTCTCCAAGTTCTTTCAGTGGTATCAGAGCTAGATCAAGATGGGTGACGGCTTTCCCTCAATTATCGAGAATCTTGATCGACACAACTACGATGCTTGGCAAATCAGAATGGAGGCCTATTTGCAAGGTAGAAATCTTCATGGAATTGTAGCAGGGGATGAAGCTATGCCTATTCCAAGATCCAAAGGAGGACCTACACAAGAGGAGACAGATAAGCTCACACTTTGGTGCGCAAGGGATGCTCAAGCAAGGTCATACATACTAAACTCTATCTCTGACTTTCTATTACCACATATTAGAGGATGCAAGACATCTCAAGAGACTTGGGATGCCCTCGAGACTTTCTTTTTTGCTAGTACCAAAGCAAGGAAGAATCATCTTTGGAACGAGTTGAACCAAATGAAGAAGACACCTAAACAAACCATCACAAAGTTTGTTACCAAGGTCAAGGAGATTGCGGATCAGTTAGCATCCATTGGAGAGTTGATTGAAGAAGAGGTCATCATGAGGCAAATTCTCAACGACATTCGTAGTGATAAGCAATGAAAATCCTTCACGACAGCTTATGATCTCATCATGGATGTGAAAACTCTAGACTTCAACATCTTTCTTGGACAACTCTTCAATCAAGAAGCCGACAATAGCATAAAGGAAGGTAGCTCTTATCATGGTAATTCAACTAGTGCTCTATATGAAGATAAGAAGGATAAGAAGCAGAAAGGCAAGAAGACGGAAGAAGATGAAGAAGAGACCTCCCAAGCCAACTTCACAAGCAGAGCAAGTGGAAAGGGAAGAAGAAAGGACCAAAGCAAGACAAAGCCAGAGGTCAGACTGTTCAACCTTGTGCCATATGCAATAAGACCAACCACACCACTCAAAATTGTTGGTTCAATGGGAAGACCCAGAAAGGAAGTGGAAGAGGTGGATATGGCAGGAATAGAGGTAGAGGTGGACACAAATTCAACAATAACAATAGAGGCTATAATAGAAGGGACTACAACAATTATTCAGAAGATCAACCACATGAAGACTCATAGCTTCTCATGAATCTAAGCCGCAAAGAAGGTAAAGAAGATGATCATTTGTTCTACATAGATTCAGGATGTTTGAATCATGTTGCAGGCAACATTGCTCTTCTATCTGATTTGGAAAGTCCAAAGCATAGACATGAAGAGCAAACATGGGATGACACAAAGCACAAGGTGGAGAAGATCGGTAATGTCAAAGCTTCCAATGGAAGGACAAACATTCTAAGTAAGGTTCTCTATGTACCCACTATCACTAAAAACCTAATAAGTGTAGGCCAAATAGTTGAAAAAGGCTTGCAAGTTAGGTTCACCCAACATGGAGCCTTTGTGGAAGATCCATGTCAAGGCCGAGGTGAGAAGCATGGTAGGCTCTTTACTCTTGAAGTAGGAGAAACCAGGAACATAGCTCTATTCATCTTTGGGTCTCAAACCCTAAGTGAGCTTGAAGTGTGGCATAAGAGACTTGATCATGTGAATGAAAGAACCTTGAAGGATATATGCAGGGATCAAAGTGTTCTAGGATTGCCGAACATATCAAAGCAACACATGATCAACAAGTGTGATGCATGTCAGATTGGGAAGGAACAAAGACAACCATTCAACCACAAAGGCTACATCCACAACAACTTATTGGACTTAGTACATATAGATGTATGGGGACCAAGTCAAGAAACTCCATTGGTAGGATCAAGGTATTATGTCTCATTTATTGACGACCATAGTAGATGGACTGTTCTATACTTTATCAAGAGTAAGGATGAAGTGTTTGATTGCTTCAAGAAGTATCTTGCACATGTGGAGAATCATACAGGTAGATCACTAAAGAAGCTCAGATCTGATGGAGGGGGAGAATACTTCTCCAAATAGTTTGATGAGTTCTTGCAGGAAAAAGGTATCAATTAAAGGTAAGTGACTACTAGGTACTCTCCTCAACTAAATGGAATTGCAGAGAGGAGAAACAAGACATTGGTTGGATCATCCCGAACAATGCTTGAAGAGAAGAAGTTGCCACATTATCTATGGGCAAAAGCTATTTCAACTGTTGTGTACCTTGTCAATAGAATACCATCCAAATCACTTCAAGGTATGACTCCTTATGAAGCATGGCATGGAAGAAAACCTAGTCTTGGACATTGCAAGGTTTTTGGTTGTTTAGCTTATGTTCATGTACGATCACAAATAAGAGGTAAGCTAGATGAAAGGGCAACAAAGGCAGTGTTTATTGGATATGATTCAACTCAGATGGGTTACAGGTTCTTCAATCCTTCAACCAAGCAATTCACTACAAGTAGAGATGTTGTGTTTGAAGAACACAGGTCTTGGTATGATGAAGACAAACAAAAGGTAACACTACCATATGATCTTGATTCTGACTCTCATCAATTAGGAAGCAAGCATGATACACAGGTCCAGGATCTAAGAAGTGATACAGACGATGACCAAGATGAAAGGGAAAATGATTACAAGCTATGGAAGTCAAGAGGCAAAACAAAGATGCAAGAGGTTGGAGAATGCTCCAAACAAGTACCTAGAAGATCAGCAGGAGAGAAGAAACAACCAGAAAGGTATGGATATGATTCCACATTTGTTATGAAGCATTCAATATACTTGGCAAAAGAATCTATTTCAGAGGAACCCTCAACCTATGAAGAGGCAAAGGGAAACCCTAATTGGGAAAAGGCCATGAAAGAAGAATTAGATGCATTGAAGGAGATGGACACTTGGGATTTGGTTCCAATATCACCAAATCAAAAGGTAATTGGTTGCAGATGGGTATATAAAGTTAAAAGAAATTTAGATGGATCAATTTGCAGGTACAAGGCAAGATTAGTTGCCAAAGGATGCTCACAAACTCATGGTATAGACTATGAGGAAACATTATCACCATTTGCAAAGATGACTACAATCAGGACATTGATAAGTTTAGCTGCTACAAGGAATTGGAGACTCCTCCAACTTGATGTGAAAAATGCATTCTTAAATGGTTGGATAAGTGAAGAGGTATACATGTCACAACCACCAGGTTTTGAAAACCCTAATCAGCCATCTTATGTTTGCAGACTTAAGAAAGCATTGTATGCATTGAAACAAGCTCCTAGAACTTGGAATTACAGGTTGGTTACATATCTTCAAGATCAAGGGTTCAAAGCTAGTAGCTCAGATCCTTCTCTATTCATCAAAAGGGATCACAATGAGGTTATCTATCTATGTGTATATGTAGATGATATTATTGTGACAGGTGATGATCTAAATGGCATTCAAAGGATCAAGAGGCACATGCAAGAGGAGTTCAAAATCAATGACCTAGGTGAGCTCACATATTTCCTAGGTATGCAAGCGATATATACAGATGAAGGAATGTATTTGACTCAGAGAAGATACATTTAGGATCTTCTTCTCAAGTTCAAAATGGAGAAGACTAAACCTATAAGTACACCTTTGGAGATGAATCATAAACTTAGTGTTTATGAAGGTGAGAAAATTGAAGGCCTAAAAGAATATCAAAGCTTGGTAGGTAGCTTGATATATGCTACTCATACAAGGGCAGATATCTCATATAGTGTGGGAGTGCTTAGTCAGTTCATGCACTCACCGAGAAGACCACACATGGATGCGGCTAAGAGAGTACTTAAGTATCTCAAAGGTACAATCAACGAAGGTATATTCTATCCTTGTTCTTCAGATTTGGATATCAAAATCTAGTCAGATGCAGATTGGGCAGGAGCTAAGGATGATAGAAAAAGTACATCTGGTTACTTAGCATTTGCAGGTTCGAAGCTAGTGTCATGGAGTTCCAAGAAGCAACCAACAGTTGCTTTATCTCAATTGAAGTAGAGTACAGAGCCTTGACCATAGCAAATCAAGAGGCAATATGTTTAAAAGCATTGTATACAGATTTGGGACTTGTGAGTTCCAAACCTCACATATTTGGAGATAATGTAAGTTCCATGCATCTAGCGGCAAATCCTATTTTCCATGCGAGAACCAAGCACATAGAAGTCCATTACCACTTCATCAGGGAGAAGCTCATGAAAAAGGAGATTGACATTTCTTTTGTTCCAACTGAAAAGCAAGTAGTAGATATGATGACGAAGGCACTTGATGGAATAAAGCTTTGTAGATTAAAAGCTATGGCAGGTATTCAACCTATCAGAGAATGAAGACTCAAGCATACTTTAGCTTGAGGGGGAGCTGTTGGAACATCAAGCTTACACTATGCTTGAGGTGGATTTGATCTACATGAAAGGCTATCGCGTCGAAAGAATATCCGTTGGAGAGTTCTTTTTCTTACGCTCATTTATTGTATTTTTTGAGAGATTTTTGATGATTCATTTACCGTTGTGAAAGCCTTGAGCTTTACACATGTAAAGGTAGAAAGATAAAGCCCAAATCCCACGAATTTGTGGTGGTTGAAGTTGCATTCAATCAAGCAATCAATCACTTAAAAGTAGATCAAACTAGATCTTCACTTTTCCTAGATTGTAGGAAAGTGAATTGATTCCCTCCAACAACCATTCCCACCTTCATTTGAATTCAAACTTCACTTGTAGAAGTCTTCAAACAATCCTAGAGTCTATATAAAGACTTGAAATCACTTGTACATTACATGGAAGCAATATACATACACTTGTGACCATCATTGTCTTGCTCCTTCAATTCTCTGCATCATCTTCTTCTCCAATAGTAATCTTGCAGAAGCTTCTGCTCTCTCTCCGGAGTTCAAAATTGAGTGCAACATGGCTCATTGGAAAGATATTAGTGTCTAGTTTATGCCTATACATTTTCATAGCATTTGGGTCGGTAAATTGGGAGAAATCTGAGTTTTTCTGTCTCGGGGTCAATCTCTACGTATTCCTGAAAAATAGGAAGTACCACTGGTGAATGTCGCATTCATTCCTATAGCATATTTTGCGTATTCCTTATACTTTTGTGAATTCTATACAATCAACCCTATTTTTATCACTCCCATAAAAGTATTTTTTCTAATTGTAATCACGTTGGTCGCTATGGGCATTTGAAGTTCATTGTCTGTTCTATAGATAGTAAGTTTTTTAGCTAGTAGACCCGCGAACCTATCTGTTTTGTATCGACTCATTCTCCTTGATGCTCCAAAGTACATAGTGCATTTCTTTGCACTTATCGCATTCCTATAAGGTGTATTTGAGTCTCCATAAGCTCAAGGGCTGGTCTTGTGCCGGTTGGCTAGATCAAACTTCATCGCTTCAAAACACACTTTTCTACCTTCTACAAGCTTCTCCAAGTTCTTTCAAAAACACATAGGTGGAAAGAATGCAATAGGTCCCAAAGGATGTAAACAAAGAAATAAAAAAGGACCTTCCTATTGGAGTTTGAGGTCTACACAAGCATGCAAACAACACAAGGAAGAAGAAGAAGCTTGGAGGACAACACACACTACTAAATGCATTAGCACTAGAATGTACAAAGATACGTGACCCCCGTTATAGGCAGATATACAAGTTGGGGGAAAAAAATCTCCTAAAGAGGGAAAAAGTGCCTCGATAAAAAATCCCCCCTGGGAGTGATGCGGTGGACAAGGAGCTAGCACTCATGTATAAGGAAGTGCCAAGCTATGTGGAATCAATCCACAAAAGGAATTAAGCCCAAAGCTTTGCACAAAGCTTCAAAATTCTCCCTACGCAGAGCCTTTGTGAAAAGGTCTGCAATGTTCTCCTATGTGGGAACATATGACAAACTGATCTCTCTAGCAGAGGGCCTCTCCCTAACATAATGATAGTGCATCTCAATGTGCTTAGTGCAAGCATGGAACACAGGGTTCCTCACAACTACCAATGCACTCTGACTGTCATTGAAGATGGTGGTGGTGGAAGACTAACCAACACCCAAATCAACCATAAGGCGTGTGAGCCACACCCACTCAAGTCTCTATGAAAGGTGCCCTGTACTTAGCCTCACAACTAGAAGTGGCCATAGTAGAATGTTTCTTGCTCAACCAAGATATACATGAGCTACCAAGCATGAAGCAAAAGCCACTAGTGGACACATGATTGTCATAGCAACTAGCCCATTGAGAGTAAGATAAACATGTAAATATGGGGATAGTGATCCCCCTTTGGGATAAAACAATCCAAGTACTCAGGTACCACTCAAGTAGCGAAAGATGCACTTAACCACCTACCAATGCTTGACATTTGGACAATGCATAAACTTGCTCATTTATGAGACAAAACTGAATATCTGGTCGAGTAATGCATAAGTAAATCAATCATCCAATAGCTTGCTGATAGAGAACAACATCAAATGCATCTCCAACAATATGAAGACTCAATCGTAAATCTGTCTCCATAGGAGTGGAAATAGGTTTGCAATCTTCAAGGCCAAAATGTTGTAATAATGTGTCAATATATTTTGGTTGATACAAAGCTATTCCACCATCAACTTGCATAAACTAAATGCCCAAATAATGATGCAAACACCCCAAATCTGACATCTCAAGTGAGGCATGCAGATCAGCCTTAAAATCAACAATATGCTTTTCATGAGGACCAGTGCGCAACATATCATCAACATACACAACAATGATCAAAAGAACATCATTTGCACGGTTAACATATAAGGTGCTCTCAGTTGGACTGTTCTCAAAACCATGTGTAATCGGGTAGGCATGCATCTTTTCTTGCTTCAAACCATATAATGCCTTTTTCAACCTACACACCTAGTTTTCATGCCTTTCTACACAAAGTCAAGGGGCTAAAAAACATATACTTCTTCATGCAATTCACCATTCCAAAATGCAGTTTTAATGTCCAACTAATGTACATTCCAACCATGATAAGTTGCAAGTGCACAGATGCTAGTCATATGGCATGTAGGGGCAAAGGTCTCATCAAAATGAATGCCTCTTTCTTGAGCATAACCCTTTGCAAAAAGCCTAGCCTTATACTTGTCAACTGTTCCATCATGTTTACACTTCAACTTGTATACCCACTTAGTGCCAATGGACTTCTTGCGAGGAGGCAAGTCACATAAAGACCGCGTACCATTTTTCATAATAACATCATATTCTGATTGCATAGAAGCCATCCAATTTTTAGAATTTTGTGCTTCATCAAACGAAACAGACTCATTCTCATCATGGAGTCCAGAGGCAACCATAGCATATAATTCTAATGCAAGAGAAACACTATGAGAGCCTGAATGAGTATGTTATGATAGAGGTGCATCTAATTTGGTATCTCAAAAAGAACCATTTAGATGTAGTTTTTGCCTTCTCTATATCGGTTCTCTAATCAATAAGTGCATCATCTAAATCTACATGAGAAATGGAATGATTTTCATCATCACAAGAAATCTATAAAGGCTGAGAAGTTACCTCATTAGGACCAGCACTAGACTGTCCACTTGTAAAAAGAGGCAGCAAAGTGTCATACATGTCTTTGGATCTAACTAATGTCTCCTTAGTACATGAAAGTAATGGCTGAATAGCATCTTCCACAAAAACAACATCACGGCTAACCAAAATGCGTTTAGTATTTGGATGATCCAGTCCATAGCACTTGCTTTCAAAACTATACCCAACAAAAATACATTTCACTGTTTTATCCAATTTCTTGCGTTGTTGTTCAGGCACTAATGCGTATGCTAGACAACCAAAAACACACAAGTGAGCAACAAATGGCTTTCAGCCATGCCAAGCCTCATATGGAGTGATAGACTACAATGAACTAGTGGGACACCTATTAAGTACATATGCTACACACATAATAGCCTCAAGCCAGAAACTATGTGGTAAAGCTTGACTCTTGACCATACACCTAGCCATGTCCACGAGTGACCTCTTCTTCTATCAACAACTCCATTTTGTTGAGGTGTATATGACAGTGTACACTGATGTTTTATTCGACATTCATTCAAAAATGCATTAAAGTCAGAAGACATATATTCCTCTCCTCAATCAGAATGGAGGGTGCCCATTTTACATGCTGATAGATTTTTAGCCAAAACCAAAAACTATTTGAAGCACTTAAACACTTTGGACTTTGCTTTCAATGGCCATGCATGCTTGGAAAAATCATCAATGAAAGTCACGAAGGAAAGATAGTTTCCAAAAGAGGGTGTCTATATAGGACCACAACCATCACTGTGAGCAAGCTGCAATTTTTGAGCAGCTTGAACTAAACCATCTTTTGGGAATAAGGAATGCTGCATTTTACCCAAAATAAAGCCTTCATAGACATGTTCACTAGGTGCCTCAAGTTTAGGCATAGAGGACAACATTTTAGATTTCTGTAGGCATAGCAAACTAGCAAAATTCATATGACCAAACCATGGAGGCCAAAGGTTTGCATTTGACAAAGCCTAAGAATCATGTACTACAAATGCTAAGTTATTCATAGTTTTTTCATAGTCTATGAGCTTATACAATGCATGACATAAAATGCCAAAAGCAATAATGAAGTCGCCATTTGACAGATCATGAACTTACATCTGTCATCAATAAATTTCACAATGAAGCCAATCTTGGCTAATGCTAAAACTGATAACAAATTCTTCATAATCCTTGGCACAAATAAAGCATGCAAAAATGTAAGAGAACTACCATAAAAAATAGTCAGAATGATCTTACTAATTCCCATGTTAGGATAAGAGGAGTTGTTGGTGCATGTTATAGAGCAACCTCGAGTGAAGTGAAGAAACTACACTGGGAGGTAATATGTTTGGTTGCCCCACTATCAAAGGACCAAACATCTGAGTCTACTACAGACATAAACTATTCATGAGAAGATGGTTCATAAGTTCAAACAGTGGTAAATGCCCATTCTTCATTTTTTTCTACACAAGATTAGTAGACTCTGTTTTGGGTATAGAGGCCTCTGCAACAACTATTCCAGCCTCTTTCTTCCTTGGCTCTTTCGTAGCCAGTTTTGGACAAGTCTTTATGGAAAATATATACCTTCATAGGTTCAGAGATATCCAAACTTACGAACTCAAGATATAGAACACAAACACATACACATTGGAAAAAAAAAGCAAGAGACTTAAGATCAATATAAGCCATAAAAAATACAAACAAAAAAGAAAATCAATACAAACTGAGACACACATAAAACTAAAAATTAATGAAAGTTGAAATAATAATAGTAATAATAATAATTTTAAAAATAATAAATAAAAAATAAAAAACATATAAAAATAAAATAAATAAATAAATAAATAAATAATTAAAAAAATAAAATTATAAAATAAAATAAATAAAAATAATAATAATAATTACATTATATATATATATATATATATATCATACAAATTAAAGAAAAGCAAAACAAAACAAAAAGTGCATCGTCAACTTCTATGTCTGTCCTAAACAAGATGTATCATAATTAAATTTTATCATGCATAGCTTGGACAAATAGCTATGACATCCCTAGTCATGTCATGATCATTTCCTTTACAATATTTGCAAAACAATTTCTGCTTTTGTGTTTTCTTCTCGTCCCTATCATCCTTCTTTGATTGTGGAGAATTCTCTCTCTCTCTCTCTCTCTCTCTCTCTTTCTCTCTCTCTCTCTCTCTCTTTCTCTCTCTCTCTCTCTCTCTCTCTCTCTCTTTCTCTCTCTCTCTCTCTTTGTGAGATTCTATCATTGTCCATGATGGATAGTTAGCGTGTCGCTTATTGCTCACAATGCTATCTCTCCTGGACATGAAAAGCTTTTCTCTCCACTTCTTAAGGTTGCTACCAGGTGTGCCTGACAAAGAAGAGAATAGCATACATTTATCACCTCTCTCTCTCTCTTACACACACACACACCTATGCCTTGAGCAATGACCATGTCGTGGTGCTGAAGTCTATCAGTATAGGTAATGAAAGAGATGGCTTAGGGTGGAGAGATGCGCACACCACATACTACGGTAGAAACAATGTGTCTGGAAGAGTTAGAGATAGGTGATGGTGGAATAGGGATTGGGCCAAAAATGCTTTGATACAGATGTCCCCCTCTCTCTCTCTCTCTCTCTTCATAAGAGGCCCCCACACACTCTCTCTCTCTCTCTGAGCTAAGGTGAGCTCTTTTCTCACCCTACAAGCTCTCCCATTCACTCCATTTGTGTCGATATTGGCACCAATCTCTATGAATTGAGCATCTCTCCCTTGCTCTTGTAGAGAGAAAGAATGGTGGAATGGGAATGCAAGTATTGAGGGCTCACAACTATCATATTTGCCAGATTTAGTGATCACTATAGTGATGAGATAGCAAAGTACACATGCTACTTAATCGATATGTTGTTATGTGCAATGCCTCTGCTAGATTGGAGGATTGATTTCTTCTTTTCCAAGGTTGGCAAGGGTAGGAGAGACACATGCGAGTGTAGAAATGCAAGGAACAAAAGTGAAGTCAACAGTCATAGATAGAAGATGTCCCTAGCCAAGGAACCCCACTGTACTTTGTGGTTCAAGTGGGGGATGCAAAATCCGAGTCTTGCTCCTCCACCAAGTGTTGTTGAATGACAAGCCACACCTACAAAAGGACAATCCGAATTTCCGCTTCAACATCCAAAATATTTAGCTAGTATATTTGGTAGGCAAACATACATACATCATGTCTCATTAGAAGACTCATTGGAGGGTGAGAACCCGTTTAGGGAAGATGAAATTAGATGAAGCTATCTCAATCTCCCACAAAATGGCCACCTAAAATAATGCAATCTTCAAATGATTGTACACAAATGGACATAGACTTGTCGTCAGAAAACCATTGTAGTGTTTATAAACACTATACGAATGTGAGATGCATAAAAAATTGCTACATATGACATTGGAATGTCATGAAGCACATCCACAATCTCCAAGAGCAAGGGTGGGAGGGTGAAAAAGAATGGTAGAGGAAATAGAGGAAATAGAAGGGTGGAAGGGTGGGCAAATGGGCAAAGTGACCACCAAGACCCCATCTAACACTATGATACCATGTAGAGAGTACACATGCAGAAACAAAATGAATGGAAGGATGTACTCACAAAATGAAAGAGTGTGAGAGAATATTCAAAGTGAGTAGACAAAGCAATGGGTAAACTCACATGGATTTAGAAATGAGCTTGCTAAGATTATGGAGTAGGCTCTACAAGATTCTAATCAAGTATAAAGTGGGGGGAGAGCCTCCTTAAATAGAGTTGGAGGATGCCCTCCAAAGTACATCAAATGTGGAATAATTTGCCTTGAAGGAGAATGAATTATGATAGAAACAAATGACAAGGTACTCAAAATAGAATGAGATACAACTAAAATAATATGAAAAGAATCTATCTTGAAATAATGATAACACACGTGAATGTACTTTGCGAGAGCATGGAACATAGGGTTCCTCACAACTATCAATGCACACTGATTGTCAATAAAGATGGTGGTGGTAAAAGAATTACCAACACCCAAATCAAACAAAAGGTGTGTGAGCCAAGCACACTCAATAGTAGCTATGAAAGCTATCTCATACTCAACCTCGCACCTAGAACTAGCCACAGTAGGTAGCTTCTTGCTCACCCAATATATGCATGATCTACCAAACATGAAGGTAAAACCACTTGTGGACACATCGATTTCATAGAAAACAACCCAATGTGAGTAAAAAATTGCATATGAAGCAGGTGGTAATGATCCTACCTTAGGATAAAAGGATCCCATTAGCAAGTACCACTCAACTAGCAACCACTTAACCATCTGCCAATGCTTGATGCCTAGTTTATGCAAAAAACTATTCATCTCACAAATAACAAACTGAATGACATGTTGGGTTATGCATAAGTGTTAGAATCAAGAAGAAATAGGTAGGAGATGGTTAAACGAGACCCTAAGAGGGAGGATTATGAATTAATACTCAAATGTGGCTTTTGGGGCAAGTGATTAGCACATCACACTCCTAGTTGGTAGGTAATGAATTCAATTCTGCTTGGATATAACAGCCATTACCTAAGCCTAAGATATAGACTTGGCCAAGGTGGGTAGATTCCATAAGGCTCATGGGCACCCAATGGCCTCTAGAAAAGGCACTTAGGTGCTTTGTATCTGAATGAAGACTCAATCGTAAACTTGTCTCCATGGGAATGCCAATCTTGAAGGCCAAAATACTACAAGAATGTATCAATGTGTTTTGTTTGAGACAATGCTATTCCCCCATCAACTTGCATACATTGAATGCCCAAATAATGATGTAAACATCTAAAACCTAAAATCTCAAAAGAGGCATGCAAATCAGCCTTAAATTCAACAATATGATTATCATTAGGACAATCGATATATTATAATAGTGATATGTGTGAACACACTTAGGACTGTCGGGGCACTTTTTTGCCTCTTTAGGAGCCTGGAGGTTTTGAAGAAAATCCAAATGCTTTAACATTTGAGGAGTGAGTTTCTATTTTGTTGAAGGAAGATCAGTTGATGCAAAATAGGTGAATTATATGTGTTACAGATCAAGCTTTATTAGCTAGTCAGAAGGGCAAAAGTAAATGGAGCTCATCCACTAGTAATAGAAATCTACTATGCTACACAATCAAAGAAGGAAGACAACGATGAAAAGAAAACAGAAAAGCAAGAAAAATTTTGCAAGTAATGTAAGGAAGATGATCATTTCATAAAGAGTTGTCCTAAACTAACTATAAAAGAGGCAAGGAAAAAAAGGTTGGAATGGTTCTTATAGAGGCCTCTACACCTAAAACAAACTCTAATAATCTTGTTCAAAATCAAGAATGGGCATTTACTACTATTTGCAGCTATGAACCATGTTCTCATGGGCAATGTATATCTACAGTAAACTCAGATGTTTGGTACTTTCATATTGGGGAAACCAAACAAGTTACCTTGCAACATGGTTTCTTCAATTCACTTGAGCCTACCCCTAAATGGAATAATATAAAAAGAAATGTAGTTCTGAATGGTGATTTATATGAAGAAGTGTACATTTTTTAGCCCTATGATTTTATGCAAAAAGGGCATGAAAAAAGTTTTAAGTCGAAAAAAGAATCATATGCTTTGAAACAAGCACAACATGCTTGGTATGAGAAGATACACATCTACTTGATGCAGAGGGTTTTGAGAACAATAAAATCAAGGGCACCTTATATGTTAAGAATGCATATGGTGTACTTCTTATCATTGTTTTATATGTTGATGATATGTTGCCGATTGGCCATAATGAAAAGCACATTGCTGAATTTAAGATTGATTTGCATGCCTCTTTTTGGACGATAGATTTTGGGCATTTGCATCATTATTTGGACATTTAGCTAACGCAAGGGGAGTAGCTTTGCATCAAAGAAAATATATTGACACATTATTCAAACTTTTTGGCCTTGAAGATTGCAAACCTATTGACACTCCATGGAAATAGGTTTATGGTTGAGTTTTCATGATGCTCGAGATGCATTTGATGTTGTTCTCTATCAACAATCCGTTGGATGCTTGATTTACTTATGCATAACTTGACTTGATATTCGTTTTCATTTTTCTTAGATGAGCAAGTTTATGCATTTCCCATTTGTCAAGCATTGATAGATAGTTAAACACATCTTTTGCTACTTGAGTGGTACGCAGCTACTTGGATTCTCTTATCCCAAGGGGGGGATCATTACTACTAGATTTAAATTCTTTTTCAAACTTAGACTAGGTTTTTTTTTTAATGACACTCATGCGTCCACCAATGGTTTTCCCTTCATGCTTGGTAGCTCGTGCATATCTTGGTTGAGCAAGAATCAAACTTCTATGGCCAATTCCAGTTCACTACAACATATGATCGGCATATCGATGCTCTCCATACCGACCCTCATCCCCAGACATCAGTATGATTGTTGAAAATATCTCCAAAGATCTTGTTACGCATACCGATGGTCATTTGATCATCGGTATGACCGTTTAAAAATAGATGATTGGTTTTCGTTTAGGCCACCGGTATAGGCATCGGTTCAGGCCTCAATATATGCGTCGGTATGAGTGTCGATAATTCTTTGGAATTATCGACGCCCATACCGATGCCTATACTGGCGGCATTGTTTTAAACATATAGGGGACTCGAGAGGAAAAATTGGACATTTTGCACATCATTTGAGTTGAGCACTGTTTCTCTCGAACTTGCGCACACGAACTGAATTGTGACCTGCATTGTGTTGTGCACACACACACAGATCTCTCTCTCTCTCTAGACACACACACTCTCTCTCTTTAGGATCTCGCTTCTTGGTAAGTGGTGCGCATACTCTTACCCTCTCTCTTTCTCTATGCTTTCTATTTTATAATTTCTCTTCTCTTTAGTTTTGTAGGAGGCTTTTGGCATCGATTCTTTGGAATTCAATGAGAGACAATGATCATTACACTTTGATGATAGCGATCCAAAAGAGGGACATACCTGTAAGTGATTTTTTTATTTTCTATTGATAGAGATAGATAGATAGATAGATAGATAGATAGATAGATAGAGAGAGAGAGAGAGAGAGAGAGAGAGAGAGAGAGAGAGAGAGAGAGAGAGAGAGAGAGAGAGAGAGAGAGAGAGAGAGAGAGAGAGAGAGAGAGAGAGAGAGAGAGAGAGAGAGAGAGAGATGAAAGAGAGAGAAAAAGAGAGAGATGAAAGTGAGAGAAAGAGAGAGAGAGATAAAGAGAGAGAACGAGAGAGAGATAGAGATAGATACACACACACATATACACACATGCATACATACACACACACACATACACACATGCATACATACATATGCATACATACACACACACATATACACACATGCATACTGTTGGTGCATACCAATCACCAATTGAAGGCTTGGAAGATCAAATGATGAAGGAAGAATCAGTTCCTAAAGTGTGGAAGAAGATTACAATCAGAGGACAAGAGAAGTGTACACATATGTACATTAGCATAGTCATAGATGACTTAGATTTTTTGTTCAGTAAGAATTATGTACAAATTATCTATAAATACCTTGAGAAAAGTCGGGGCATATGTGAGAGTACATGAGAGCATATGTGACATTAGTTAGAAGTCAAGAATGAGGGAGATAGAAGCTGTGAGATAGAGGAAAGTGAATTTGAGTTAGCTCTTATCACTCAGTTGTATTTCTTCTGAAAAAAAAATATTTGCGCCCGATGTTTCTGTGTGTTCTCCTTCTACAGTAGATCAATTGTGAAATGCTTTTGTACAAGTCTAAGTTGAGAGTTGCTTGACCTCTGTACAAAGTTTTAGTTTCCAATTGTAATCAGGCTGAGTGAATTAAGTGTAGGAACATTCATATGTGAAGTGTGTTCACTGGTTCCTAAAACAGGCGCATATTTCGAAGTCAATGTTTTGGTCATTTCTCCTAGCACAGTTTAAAGTTTTGCATGAGTGAGGGCTTAATCTTTAAGTTGGAAGATAAGCTACTTATGTCTAAAAGCATTTTGTAAAACGGGTTCTATTCAAGGAGAACCAAGTCTTAAAAGTTACAGGTGTAAAGTCGACTGTTTTGGATGACAGTTTCTGACATAGGTAACTTGAGAAGTTGATTTCTCAAGCTATACTTAATCTTTTGAAGAGATTCAACTTGGAGTAGATGCGCAATCTCTAGGAGATGCTTCGTACAAAGTTTCATCAAAAACTTTACATGTTTGATAAGTCAATGTAAGGAAATAGTGCAGCAGACTTTTCTGTGTATCACCTTCTTCACAGATTTGTTCATCTTTTGATAATTAGAAGTTGATCCTCTAAAGAGTGGAAAGTTTTTGACTTATTCTTGGTATAGAGGTGCTCTAATCACAAGAGTAAGTTATTCTTTTGGAGATTAACACTCTCCATCAGTGGTATCAGAGCAGGAGACATCAATTTGAAGGAAAGAAGGATCCCGACTGCTGCAGATTCAAGAAATTCAACACTTGAAGGATTAAGAAGTGAAAGCTTGGAGTCAAAGCTTGAGGAGAAGACAAATTGACATCAAGAAAGGCAAAAGGAGTTCAATTCGAAGTAAAGGTACATACATTGTTTGTAAAGCTTGAAGTTTTCAATACACAGGTGGATACAAGATGGGAGAAAGCTTGCAGATTGATAAGCTAGATAGGGAGAACTATCCAGCATGGTCCATGAGGATGGAAGCACACCTCATGAGCAAAGATCTTATATCATTTATTACAGGAGATGAAGAAAAACCAGAGTTTGCAGATCCAAGTATTCCTACTAGGGAAGAACTTGCAATGTTGAAGACTTGGATGAGAAAGGATGCTCAAGCAAGGAGTATCATCTACATGGCTGTAAATGATTACCTTCTACCTCACATCAGAGGTTTAGAAAGTGCTACAGATGTTTGGAATGCCTTGGAAGAGCATTTCCAAAATACAACTAAGTCAAGGAAGTCCTCACTATGGGCTGAGTTTACAACCTTCAAGAAGAAGAGCTCACAATCAATTTCAGATTATGTGGCAAGGATGAAAGATATTGCAGATAGCTTGGGAGCAGTGGATGAAGATATTGAAGAAGAAAAGTTGGTAAGACAAATACTTACAGGTCTAAGAGGTGATGAGAAGTGGAAGCCTTTTATCTTGTCCATAGAGTTGTCACTTGATCACTTTACTCCTGACCTTAATCAATTGCTAGGACATATGCTAACCTTTGAGCAGGATCTTAAAGGAGACAATGATAGAAGTACAAGTCAAGCTATGTACTCCAAAGACAAGAAAAAGAATGGCAAAGGAAAGCAATCAAATGATGATGAAGGGAATTCAAATCAAGCCAACTTCACAAAAGGGAAGACAAATTTCAGAGGTAAAGGAAGAGGAGGTAAGAACAAAGATAATGCTAAAGCTTGTTGGATTTGTGGCAGAACAAATCATTTGGCAAATGATTGTTGGTATAATAATCAAAATGGAGGATACAACAATCAGAATTATAGTCAAAGAGGTAGAGGAGGCAGAAACCAAAGAGGCAATTTCAGAGGAAGAGGTGGTAGGACATCATATGGTAGAGGAGGTGGAAGAAACTTCCAATCTCAGTCCTACAACAATAATTACTACAATTATGCATCAGATCAGAAGGATGACATGACTCTTATCTTGAATGCAACTCATGAATCAATGGGAGAAGATCAAAGAGTGTTTTATATTGACTCAGGGTGCAGTAACCATCTGAGTGGGAATCTATCCTTGATGACTGATATGGAAGCAAGGGTGAATGGACATACAGTTCAAACAGGTGACAATACCAAACATAAAGTGGAGAGCATTGGATCAGTGAAGACAAAGAGTGGAAGTACACTTCTGAGTAAGGTACTTTATGTTCCTACTATTCCTAAAAATTTGATAAGTGTAGGGCAAATTGTGGAGAAAGGATATGAGGTAAGATTCACAAATGATGGTGTCTATGTACAAGATCCAAATCAGGGATATAGAACCATAATTGCAGGTAAAAAGGAAGGAAGATTGTTTACTCTCAAAGTCCAAGGTAATGTGGGACATGCATTGTTTACCTATGGAGGTCAAAAGGTATCTGAATTAGACCTATGGCATAAGAGGCTAGGTCATTTCAATGAGAGAGCTATAAAGGAGATGTCAAAGAATCAGGTGGTGCTTGGATTGCCAAACATTGAAGGGCAACATATGGTGTACAAGTGTGAAGCTTGTCAATTAGGTAAAGCACATAAAAGTTCTTATAATAAATCAGGATACAAGTATTCAAACATGCTTGAATTGGTTCATACAGATGTATGGGGTCCCTCAAGGGACTATAGCATAAATGGATCCAGATATTATGTGTTGTTTGTTGATGATGCAACCAGGTGGATTACTTTGTATGTAATCAAGGATAAATCAGAAGTCTTCAAGACATTCAAACATTTTCATACTTATGCAGAAAGGATCACAGGACAAAAGCTAAAGAGGTTAAGATCAGATGGAGGGGGAGAGTATTTCTCAAAAGAGTTTGATGATTATTTGTGGAATGCAGGTATCAAAAGAGAAGTAACTTGCAGGTACTCCCCTCAACAAAATGGAGTAGCAGAAAGAAGGAATAGGACTCTTGTAGAGTTTGCAAGAGCCATGATGAAGGAAAAGAATTGTCCAAATTACTTATGGGCAGAGGCTATTAACACTGCAACATACCTTGTGAATAGGTTGCCTTGCAAAGCTTTGGATGGAGGAACCCCTTATGAAGCATGGTGGGGTAAGAAGCCTAGTCTTGATCATTGTAAAGTATTTGGATGTATTGCATATGCTTATGTTCCTTCACAATTAAGACATAAGCTAGAACCAAAAGCAGAGAAGTATGTGTTTATTGGATATGATGATAGACAAATGGGTTACAGGTTGTGGAGTCCATCCACAAAGCAATTTCTTGTTACTAAAGATGTAACATTTGATGAGCAAAACATGTGGTATACAGGATCACCAAATGAGTATGCAGGTGTTGAAGAAATACAAAGGAAAGGAAAGGCAAAGGTAAAAGTATGTGAAGAAATTGTTGATGAAGTTGACTCTAGATGTAGAGTGCAGGATCATGTAGAAGAAGGGCCAAGATTTGATCCAGAATCAAATGAGGCTGAAACTTCAAGAAGTGCAGAAATCAGGAGATCTACAAGAGAAAGGAAAGAGCCTATAAGGTATAGTTATGATACATCTTTCCTAACAACAAAAGATTATGCCTACATTGTGAAAACAGAAGAAGACCCAACTACTTATGAAGAAGCCAAAGGTAAACAGAATTGGGAGAAGGCAATGCAAGAAGAGTATGATGCTCTACTTGAAAATGAAACTTGGGAACTAGTACCAAGACCAAAGAATCAGAAAGTCATTGGATGCAAGTGGGTATATAAAACAAAGAGGTTTGCAGATGGTAAGGTGTCTAGATATAAGGCTAGACTAGTGGTTAAAGGTTATGCCCAAACTTATGGGGTAGATTATGATGAAACCTTTAGTCCTGTTGCTAAGATGTCTACAATTAGGACATTGATTGCTATTGCTACTTGCAAGGGATGGAAATTATCACAATTGGATGTGAAGAATGCATTTCTTAATGGTTACATTGCAGATGAAGTATATATGGAGCAACCAGAAGGCTTTATGGAATCAATTGGATCAGATTATGTGTGTAAGCTCAAGAGAGCTTTATATGGGTTAAAGCAAGCCCCAAGAGCTTGGAATTACAGATTGGTCAAGTTCTTGAATGAATGTGGATTTCAAGCATCAAAGGCAGATAGTAGCTTGCTAGTGAAGGCAAGTGAAAATGGATACATTTACATGTGCATTTATGTTGATGATATTATTGTTACAGGAACAGATGCTCAAGGAATCAATGAACTCAAGAAGCAAATAGAGAAGGAGTTTAAGATAAGTGATTTGGGAAACTTATCTTATTTTCTAGGAATGCAGATTGTGTATACTCAACATGGAGTATATGTTTCACAAGAGAGATACTTGAAGAATCTTCTAGTCAAGTTTAACATGGAAGATTGCAGGACCTCAACTACACCATTGGAGGTAAATCATAAATTAAGCAGGTATGGAGGTGAAGAGTTCAATGATATGAAGAAATATCAGAGTTTGGTAGGTAGTTTAATCTATGCTACCTTGACAAGGCCAGATCTATCATATGCAGTAGGTGTGTTGTCACAATTCATGCATTGTCCAAAGAAGACTCATTGGATTGCAGCCCAAAGGGTACTCAGATATATAAAAGGAACCTTAAGTGAAGGTTTGTATTATGGTTTCACTTCTGACACAAGAATCAAAGTGTTTAGTGATGCAGATTGGGCAGGTGACTCAGATGATAGAAGGTCTACCCATGGATATCTATGTTATGTTGGAGACAAGTTAGTGTCTTGGTGTTCAAAGAAGCAACATACAGTTGCTTTATCATCTACAGAAGCTGAGTATAAGGGAATGGTAGAAGCTGCAAAAGAAGTCATATGGTTGAAGACATTGATGAAAAGTTTTGAGATTGATCATAGTACTCCAATAATTTTTGGAGACAATATGAGTTCTTTGTATTTGGCAGCTAACCCTGTTTTTCATGCCAGGACTAAGCATATAGAGATTCAGTATCATTTCTTGAGGGAAAAGGTACTTGATAAAGATATTGAAGTGATGTACACTCCAACAAAAGAACAGGTGGCAGATATGATGACAAAGAGTTTGGATGGACCTAAGTTACAAAGGTTCAAAGACATGGCAAGTATCAAGAAGACAGAGAAGACCTCAATTGATGATTGAGGGGGAGCTGTTGGTGCATACCAATCACCAATTGAAGGCTTGGAAGATCAAATGATGAAGGAAGAATCAGTTCCTAAAGTGTGGAAGAAGATTACAATCAGAGGACAAGAGAAGTGTACACATATGTACATTAGCATAGTCATAGATGACTTAGATTTTTTGTTCAGTAAGAATTATGTACAAATTATCTATAAATACCTTGAGAAAAGTCGGGGCATATGTGAGAGTACATGAGAGCATATGTGACATTAGTTAGAAGTCAAGAATGAGGGAGATAGAAGCTGTGAGATAGAGGAAAGTGAATTTGAGTTAGCTCTTATCACTCAGTTGTATTTCTTCTGAAAAAAAAATATTTGCGCCCGATGTTTCTGTGTGTTCTCCTTCTACAGTAGATCAATTGTGAAATGCTTTTGTACAAGTCTAAGTTGAGAGTTGCTTGACCTCTGTACAAAGTTTTAGTTTCCAATTGTAATCAGGCTGAGTGAATTAAGTGTAGGAACATTCATATGTGAAGTGTGTTCACTGGTTCCTAAAACAGGCGCATATTTCGAAGTCAATGTTTTGGTCATTTCTCCTAGCACAGTTTAAAGTTTTGCATGAGTGAGGGCTTAATCTTTAAGTTGGAAGATAAGCTACTTATGTCTAAAAGCATTTTGTAAAACGGGTTCTATTCAAGGAGAACCAAGTCTTAAAAGTTACAGGTGTAAAGTCGACTGTTTTGGATGACAGTTTCTGACATAGGTAACTTGAGAAGTTGATTTCTCAAGCTATACTTAATCTTTTGAAGAGATTCAACTTGGAGTAGATGCGCAATCTCTAGGAGATGCTTCGTACAAAGTTTCATCAAAAACTTTACATGTTTGATAAGTCAATGTAAGGAAATAGTGCAGCAGACTTTTCTGTGTATCACCTTCTTCACAGATTTGTTCATCTTTTGATAATTAGAAGTTGATCCTCTAAAGAGTGGAAAGTTTTTGACTTATTCTTGGTATAGAGGTGCTCTAATCACAAGAGTAAGTTATTCTTTTGGAGATTAACACTCTCCATCACATACATACACACACATATACAAACATGCATACATATACATATGCATAGATACATTCACACACACTCACATACATACATACACACACGCACAGATACATACATACTAACACACTCACATATATACATACACAAACATATGCATATGTAGATATATACATACACAAACATATGCATGCATACATTCACACACATATGTACACACACATACATATTACATACTCACATACACATATTCATGCATATGCATGCATGCATACACACATATACATACACTCACATACATATTACATACACACATGCATATACATACACACACATATACATACACACTCACATACATATACACACACAAACTCACATATATACATACACACTCACACCTATACACACACACTCACTTACATATTACATACACACATGCATATACATACCCACACATACATACACATTCATATGCATACACACACATATGCATATACATACACACACATATGCATATGCATACACATGCATATGCATACACATGCATATGCATACACATGCATATGCATACACATGCATATGCATACACATGCATATGCATACACATGCATATGCATACACATGCATATGCATACACATGCATATGCATACACATGCATATGCATACACATGCATATGCATACACATGCATATACATACACACACATATGCATACACACATGCATACACATATGCATACACACACATATGCATATACATACACACATGCATACACACATGCATATGCATACATACACACAATTTTTTAATTAAATTAATATATATATAAAAGAAACAAGGAAAATTAGAATATATAATTAAATATATATTAAAAATAGTATTTTAGTAGGTTTTTAATCAAATTAAATATATAAAAATAGGATTAGGGTTTTTAGGTTGTTTACACATGCATATACACATAATATATATACACATAATATATATACACATATATACACATGCACACACACATATACATGTTTTAGGTCTAGGTCTTTAGGTTAGGGTTTTAGGTTTTCTACATACATATAATAAAAACAAATATATATAATTAAATATATAAAAAATAGATATTTAGTATCATATTAAATAATATATATATATAGGTCTTTAGTATAGATAAATAAATATATATAATCATATATATATTTAAATATATAAAAATAAGTCTTTAGTATAGATAAATAAATATGAAAATGGCTAGTGTTTCAATTAAATATATATAATTAAATATATAAAATTAGTATTTTAGGGTTTTTTTATCAAATTAAATATATGAAAATAGGATTAGGGTTTCTAGGCTGTTTACACATGCACACACACATATACACATATACACACATAATATATGTACACATACACACATATATACACATGCATACACACATATACATTTTTTTGACCTAAGTCGTTACACTTAGGGTTTAGGGTTTTTACACATGCATAACATATATACACATATAATACATATACATATATACATACATATACACATGCATACACACATATACACATGCATACACACATATACATGTTTTAGGTCTAGGTCTTTAGGATTAGGGTTTTTAGATTTTTGAAGGTCTTTAGTGTATATATATATATATATATATATATATATATATATATATATATATATATATATATATATATATATATATATATATTTATATAATTAAATATATATAATCAAATAAAATCGAGATTTATCATTTTTTAATTAAATTAAATATATAAAAGAAAAATAAAAGAAAAAAATTAGAATATATAATTAAATCTATATAAAAAATAGGATTTTAGTATATATAGATAAATATTAGAATAGCTAGTGTTTCAATTAAATATATATAATTAAAAATAGGATTAGGGTTTTTAGGTTGTTTACACATGCATACATACATATACACATATACACATATACACATATAGACATATACACACATAATATATGTACACATACACATATATATACACATGCATACACACATATACATTTTTTTGGTCTAAGTCATTACGATTAGGGTTTAGGGTTTTTACACATGCATAACATATATAAACATATACACATATAATACATATACATATATACATACATATACACATGCATACACACATATACATGTTTTAGGTCTAGGTCTTTAGGATTAGGGTTTTAGGTTCTTTAGGTCTTTAGTATAGATAAATAAATATATATATATATATATATATATATATATATATATATATATATAATCAAATACATATAATTAAATATATACAATCAAATATATAAAAATAGAGATTTATCATTTTTAATTAAAATAAATATATATAAGAAAAAGAAAATTAAAAAAATAGAATATATAATTAAATGTATATAAAAAATAGGATTTTTGTATAGATAAATAAATATCAAAATAGCTAGTGTTTCAATTAAATATATAAAAATTTTAGGATTTTTTATCAAATTAAATATATAAAAATAGGATTAGGGTTTTTAGGCTGTTTACACATTCATACACACATACACACATATACACACATAATATATGTACACATACACATATATATACACATGCATACACACATATACATTTTTTTGGTCTAAGTCGTTATGATTAGGGTTTAGGGTTTTTACACATGTTTATCGTTTTTAATTAAATTAAATATATATAAGAAAAAGAAAATACAAAAATTAGAATGTATATGTTTAGGTCTATACATATTTTAGGTTTAGGTCTATACATATTTTAGGTTTAGGTCTTTGGAATTATGGTTTTTATGTTTAATAAGAAAAATCAAATGATCTAAAATCTCCATATTGTATCAGATGGCTAGTTTGGATCCGGAGGAGAGAATGGCATGTCCTTGCACTCAGTGCAAGTATCAAATTTATTGAAAATGATAGATTTGCACTACACATGTTAGAGAATATAGATCCTTTGATAAAAGTTGACTACAAAACCTATGCTACCAGGCGCATGGTCCCCCTGGTGAGTAGGTGGACTCAAATGACATTGCACCGGTAACCTCTCATGGACAGAAGAGAACAAAAAAGGAGGTAAAAGTACAAGGTACTGATAGCATTACACAAAATGAACACATGGAAGAAATGCTCAAAGCATTTTATGAGATGGACAAAGATCACGATGGTGGAGAAGATGTCGGGGGTTTCATGGACACAATAGAATTTCCACAGAAGTGAATGAAGAATACAAGAACATGCAAAGACTAGCTCGTTTACCATTGTACACTGGGGCAAAGATATCTGTACTACGTGTGTCACTCGCAATGCAAAATCTGCAATCCATTTATGGATGGTCAGATAGTAGTGTCTCTGAATTGTTTAGGTAAGTGGATTTGAAATAAACTTTCATTGCTGTATCAACATAACTTTATTTACAAATATCGTTCTAATTGCTTAGTGCAGGCTTCTTAAAGATCAAATTTTGCAAGAGGGCAAGGACATGCCTCCAACACATGGAGATGCAAAAAAAACTTTTACAATCCATTGGAATGGACCACACTAAGATTCATGTTTGTCCAAATGATTGCATCCTCTTTCGGAACGAGTATGAGCATCTCCACATATGTCCAAAGCATGGAGCAAACACGTTTAGAGAAGACCTTGTAGGTGAAGCAATCCCCGCAAAGGTTCTTCGCCACTTTCCTATCATTCCAAGAATTAAGAGCATGTTTAGATGCAAATCCATAGTTGAGTTAATATCATGGCATGCAAAGAGTAGGTCTACAGATGGTGTAATCAAATTGGTCGACAAGCGCAATGCCAAATGAAAGCTAGTGATTAGAAACAGTTGTGGGATCCAGAAACACTAGTCACTCGCATGAAATGGTTGTTGATCTTTCATGAATTCCTTTATTGCAGCGAGTTATTGATCAATCATTTGGTAGACCCGATGCATATTTTCAAGAATGTGGGAAAGATTCTCTAAAAGACTTTGATCGAAAAGATAGAAAGCAAAGTACAAAGGAGGACTTGGAAGAGTGAGGTTGTATGCAAGAATTGTGGGCAATTACTAAGCTCAACAGAACAATATCGTTACCAAGAGCTCCTTTGGTGCTTCGCAAGATGGAAGAGCAACAAGTGAAGAAGATAGTTTTAGAGTTTCGGACATCTACTGGATGCATGAGGTGTCTAGAGACTGTCTTCACACAAAATGACAATCTTGGAGGGCTCAAGTCTCATGATTGGCACAAGTTTTTATAGTTTGTGCTCCTTGTAGCTTTAAAAGATTGTCTTTCAGAGGATGTGCGAACAACCTTTTATAAAATCAGTTCCTTGGTACGGTGGATCTCTTCTAAAGAGATAAGAGATAGCATAGAGAGTGAAACTCAATGCTATAGAGGCTGTTTGTATGGTAGAGAAATACTTTCCCACAAGTATTCTCACAATTCATATTCATTTACTGGTTCATGTGGTAGATGAAGTTGCAATAGCAGGAATTGTCCATAGTCGATGAATGTTCTTCTTAGAGTGCTTTATGAAGACATTAAAAGAGTTTTTTCGACAGAGAGCATGCCCAGAGGGCAGCATGGCAGAGGGATGGGTCGTACAAGAGTCCCTTGTATTCATAACTGAGTTTCTATGCATGTTAGACCCAGAAATGCCTCGCTTATGGAGCCATGATGAAGATGTTTGTCTCGTAGGCGATGAATCTCAAGGTAAAGGGATGCACTGAGGAGTGGGATATGATTCGTGACAAGCAGCAACAGACTCCTGACCGATATTGCTAGTCGCAGTCACACATCTAGATACGGTCAGACCGTCACATTTGGGGTAGTGGCGAATCTGACACTATGCATCATGAATTTGTAAGTATCATTTGGTTTATTGAATTTTTTTGTGTTAAGCATGTCATGTATGTTCATCTAACATTCTGCATATTTATTGTAGGAGCTGGCAGTGGGTCATCCTCCAACACGAATGGAGGTAGCTTATGGATATCGTCATGGATTGGTTGCACTATTGGAGGACTTGGAGGGACACGATGCGGTCATTTCATGGGAGCATCTGTGATGAGATGATGAACTTAGAAAATTGGTTTTTACTTGTTGTTTGTAAATATCATGTCAATTTATCTCATTTCACGAATGTTCTTTATTGCAGGACTGCTGATATAGATGTTTCGATCCTTCTGTGCATGTGTATGGTTGTGGTGTGCCACAATTTTGTATTTAGCTCATAAATGGAAGTGGTGCACCAGAATTTTGTATTTGATTCTTATATATCAGTGCTTTGCCACATTTTGTATTTTGCTCATATATGATAGTGGTTTGCCACACTCTTGTACATGCTTCATTTATGAAATATATAACATTTTTTGTACATGGTTCATTCTACTCATCTCTTTTGTGTCCGATTGTATTTTTCTTTATGAAAACATGTTTCGGTTGCCATTAGAGTACACATCACATGTACTCGATTTTTTTTGGGTAGTGTATGGTCATTTGCTACACAACATCATGGAAATGTTGCTGCAGCAAGAGATAACACACTCTGCCCAAAAACAATTTTGCAGATATGGTCGTCAGTATGTGCGGCAGTACTGCCAGCATGGTCGACGGTATGGGCAATGGTACGCCTAGTGGCAGGCTGGTATAGGCTCCTGTATGGGCACCAATATGGGCATCGGTATAAGCATAGAAATTTCCAACACTTATATTGACACCCATACTGGCACCCATACCGGCGCCCATATCGGAGGTTTACTTCCGATGCCTATGCCGACCTTGTTGATATATTTAGGTAGTGATATGTGTGAACACACTAGGACCGCCAGTGCACTTTCTTCCCTCTTTAGGAGGTTTTTTTCCCCCGGCTTGTATATATGCCTATTGCCCTCACGGGCAACTTATCTTTGTACATTCTCTAGTAATACATTCAGTATTGTGTGTTGTGCTCCAAGCTTCTTCTTCTTCTTCCTTGCACTGTTCGCATGCTTTTATTGATGTCTAACTCCAACAATTGGTATCAGAGCAGGTCACCGCTTCATCTAGGGCGTCGTCGACACTCCTTCGGTTGCAATCTCAGAATCGGACAAATTTTGGTGAGCATACTCTGAATGCACTATCGTAGAATTTGTGTAGGCTATTTCTCTTTTTGTGCCAAAGGTATATGCTAGTTTTGGTTTGCCACTATAAGCATCTCGAGGTCTGCTACAAGTTTAGTAGAATTCATCTAGGCAGTTCTGTTCAAATTTTTAAGATACAATCAATTTTCTGCATCAAGGTATTTTAGTCAGCGGCCATGGCTAAAAGTAGTGATGTATTCCGTATGTTGGCTATTGAGGATAAGTTGGATGGTACCAAATACCCATTATGGGCTTATATGATGCAACATGTATTGGTTGCAAAAGGATTGTGGAATATTGTGCAGGGTGTTGAAAGACATCGTGTTACACCTACGAATACACGTGTTGGAGCTGATCGAGATGGTATCAAAGATGATGACATTCTACAGATTCCTGTTTATGCTGCGGTTTTTGTTGCACCTATTGCAGAGTAGATTCCTTGGGATGGTAGAGATGCTCAGGGGGATACACTTACCACATTGTACCAAGCTAAGAATGAGGCTCGTGTTGCTTACCTACGAAAACACTTGGAGGGTGAGCACATGAATGAAGGTGATTCTATGGACAATTTTCTAACAAAGATCAAATACTTGAAGGAATAGTTGATTTCTGCTGATGAAGTTATACCAGATAGGTCACTTGTGCACACCGTTCTGAATGGTCTTCCTGATTCATATCAGGGTTTTGCTTCTACTCTTCGGTTGATGATGAAACACAATCCAAATGCCTTGTCATCTGAGGAGTTAGTCTATGTTTTGTTGCAAGAAGATCAGTCGAGGCAGAAGAGGTCCATTATGCATGTTGCAGATCAAGCCTTCCTGGCTAGTCAAAAGGGCAAAGGAAAATGAAGCTCTTCAACTAGTAAGCAAAAATTTGCTAATTCTGCACATTCGAAGAAGGAAGACAAAGATGAGAAGAAATAAAACAAGCAGAATTTTTTTTGCAAGTACTGTAAAGGAAATGATCATATCATAAAGAGTTGTCCTAAATTGGCTGCAAAAGAGGCAAAGAAAAAAGAGGCTGGAATGGTTCTTGCAGAGGCCTCTACTCCAAAAACAAAGTCTGCTAACCTTGTGCAAGATGAAGAAAGGGCATTTACTACTATTTGCAGTTTTGACCCATCTTCTCATAAGTAGTGCATGTCTATTGTAGACTTAGATGTTTGGTACTTTGATAGTGGGGAGACCGAATATATTACCTCACAACAAAGTTTCTTCTCTTCACTCGAGCCTGTCCCTACAGGGAATACTATCACATGCACCAACAACTCCTCTTATCCTATCATGGGAGTTGCTAAGATCATTCTGACTACTGCTGATGGTAGTTCTTTCACTTTGTCAGATGCTTTATTTGTGATAGGGATTAAGAAGAATCTGTTATCAGTTTTTGCATTAGCCAAGATTGGCTTGTTTGTGAAATTTATTGATGACAGATGTACAATTCATGATCTATCAAATGGCAATGTTATTATTGCTTCTGGCATTTTATGTCGTGGGTTGTATAAGCTCATAGACTATGAAAAATTGGTGAATGATTTGGCATGTGTAGTACATGATTCTCAGGCTATGTCAGATGCAAAGCTTTGGCATGCACACTTTGGTCATCTAAATTTTGCTAGTTTGCTACGCCTACAGAAATTTGAAATGGTGTCCTCTTTGCCCAAACTTGAGGCACCCGATAAACATGTATGTGAAGGCTGTATTTTGGGCAAAATGCAAGGTTCGTGATTTCCAAAAGATGGTTCAATTCGGACTACTAAGAAATTGCAGCTTGTTCATAGCGATGTCTCTAGTCCTATGCAGACACCCTCTTTTGGAAATTATCTTTACTTCATGACTTTCATTGATGATTATTCCAGGCATGCATGTATATATCCACTCAAAGCAAAGTCCGAAGTGTTTATGTACTTCAAACAGTTTTTGGTTTTGGCTGAAAATATGTCAGCATGTAAAATGGGCACCCTCCATTCTGATCGAGGAAGGGAATATATGTCTTTTGATTTTAATGCATTTCTGGCTGAACGTGGAATAAAACACCAGTGTATAGTTTCGTATACACCTCAACAGAATGGAGTTGCTGAATAGAAGAACAGGTCACTCATGAAGATGGCGAGGTGTATGGTCAAGAGTTAGGGTTTACCAAATAGTTTCTGGTTTGAGGCTGTCATGTCTGCAACATATGTACTTAACATGTGTCCCACTAAAGCATTGTAGTCTATCACTCCATATGAGGCTTGGCATGATTGCAAACCATCTGTTGCTCATCTGCGTGTTTTTGGTCGTTTGGCATATGCATTATTGCCTGAACAACATCATAGAAAATTGGATGATAAAGCAATAAAATGTATTTTTGTTGGGTAGAGTTCTGAAAGTAAAGGCTATCGTCTGTATCATCCACAGATTAAACGCATTTTGGTTAGCCGTAATGTTGTCTTTGTGGAAGATGCTATTCAGCCATTGCTTTCATGTACTAAGGAGACATCTACTAGCTCCAAAGACATGTATGATACTTTGCTACCTCTTTTTATAGGTGGACAGTCTAGTGCTAGTCCTAACGAGGCAGCTTCTCAACCTTTGCAAGTTTCATGTCATGATGTAAATCATTCCGTTTGTGATGCAGATTTACATGATGTACTTGTTGATGAGAGAGCTGATATTGAGCAGGCAAAAACTATGTTAAAATGGCTGGTGCAAACTTTGCGTGATAGCAAATTAGATGTGCCTCTCTCATATCGTACTCAGTCAGGCTCTCATATTGCCTCTTTTGCATCAGATTGCTATGCTGTGGCTGCCTTTAGTCTCTGTGATGAGACTGAACCTGTTTTGTGTGATGAAACACAAAATTCTGAACATTGGATGGATACAATGCAATATGAATATGATGCTATAATGAAGAATGGTACTTGGTCTTTATGTGACTTTCCTCCTGGCAAGAAGGCCATTGGCACAAAGTGGCTATACAAGCTGAAGCGTAAGTCTGATGTAACAGTTGACAGGTATAAGGCTAGGCTTGTTGCAAAGGGTTATGTGCAGGAAAGAGGCATTGATTTTGATGAGACCTTTGCACCTACTTGTTGAATTACTACTATTCATAGCATTTGTGCACTTGTAGCTCATCATGGTTGGAATGTACATCAATTGGATATCAAAACAACATTTTTGAATGGTGACGCATGAAGAAGTATATGTTTTTCAGCCCCATGGCTTTGTGCAGAAAGGGCATGAGAACCAAGTGTGCAGGTTAAAGAAAGCATTATATGGTTTAAAGCAAGCACCACATGCTTGGTATGAGAAGGTATATGCCTATCTAATTGCACATGGTTTTGAGAACAATCCAACTAAAAGCACCTTATATGTTAAGCGTGCTAATGATGTGCTTCTAATCATTGTTGTCTATGTTGATGACATGCTGCTCACTGGTCCTATTGAGAAGCATATTGCTGATTTTAAGGCTGATTTGCATGCCTCATTTGAGATGTCTAACTTGGGGTATTTGCATCATTATTTGTGCATTCAATTTATGCACGTTAATGATGGAATGACTTTGTGTCAAAGGAAATATATTGACACATTATTGCAGTGTTTTGGCCTTGAATATTGTAAAGATATTTCCACTCCAATGAAGATATGTTTACGATTGAATCTTCATGATGCTAGAGATGCATTTGATGCTATTCTCTATCAAGAGGCTGTTGGATGCCAGATTTACTTATGCATTAATCGGCTAGATATTCAGTTTGTTGTCTCACAAATGAGCAGGTTTATGCATTGCCCAAGTGTCAAGCATTGGTAGGCGGTTAAGCGCATCTTTCACTAATTGAGTGGCACGCGACTACTTGGGTTGTTTTATCCCAAGGGGGGATCACTGCCGCCAGATTTGCATACTTTTTCTCACTAGGACTAGGCTGGTTGCTATGAAACTCGTGTGTCCACTAGTGGTTTTCGCTTCATGATTGGTAGCTCATGCATATCTTGGCTGAGCAAGAAGCAGCTACTGTGACCACTTCTAGTTGTGAGGCTGAGTATAGGATAGCTTTCACAACGAGTGTTGAGTGTGTGTGTGGCTTAAACGCCTTATGGCTGATTTGGGTTTTGGTCAGTCTTCTACCACCACCATCTTCAATGACAGTCAGAGTGCATTGGAAGTTGCGAGGAACCCTGTGTTCCATGCTCACACTAAGCACATTGAGGTGCATTATCATTATATCAGGGAGATGGGGAGATCAGCTTGGCATATGTGCCCACACAGGAGAACATTGTAGACCTTTTCATGATAGGCTCTGCCTAGGGAGAACTTTGAAGCTTTCTGCAAATTGGGCTTACTTCCTTTTGTGGATTGATTCCACATAGCTTGGCACTTCCTTATACATGAGTTCCAGCTCCTTGTTCATTGCATCACTCCCAGGGGGAATTTGTTGATATATTTAGGTAGTGATGTGTGAACACACTAGGACCGTCGGGGCACTTTTTTCCCTCTTTAGGAGGTTTTTTCCCTCGGCTTGTATATACGCCTATTTCCCTAATGGGCTACTTATCTTTGTACATTCTCTAGTAATACATTCAGTATTGTTTGTTGTGCTCCAAGCTTCTTCTTCTTCTTCCTTGTGTTGTTCACGTGCTTCTGCAGACATCTAACTCCAATAGACCTTTACACCGACATTGAGGCAAAATCGCACCCGTGCATTTATCCCACTAGAAGCCTCAGTATACCCCTGATATGTTGTAGTGGTTGTGAGGTTAAGTATAGATAAACTTTCATAGTGAGTATTGAGTGTGTATGGTTTAGATGCCTTTTGGTTAATTTGGCTGTTTCTCAGTCTTTTGCCACCACCATCTTCACCAACAGTTAGAGTGCGTTCACAGTTGCAAGAAATCTTGTATTGAGGTGCACTATCATTATGTCAAGGGGAGGTTCTTTGCTGAAGAGATCAATTTAGCTTATGTGCCCACACAGGATAATGTTGTAGACCTTTTCACGAAGGCTCTACCTAGGGAGAAGTTTGAAGTTTTTTGTAAAGCTTTAGGATTACTTCCTTTTGAGGATTGATGTCTTTCCACACCAGTTGGCACTTCCTTATACATTATTTCCAAGTTCTTATCCACCACATCACTCCTTGAGGGGAGTTTTTGATATAATTTGGTAGTGATGTGCATGAACACGCTTAGGACAACCCACACACTTTTTTCCCTCTTTAGGAGGGTATTTTCCCTAGCCTGTAGATATCCTTATAGAGGTAAAAGGTCACTTATCTTTACACATTCGATTGGTAAAACATTCTATATTGTGATTTTCTCCAAGAAGCTTCTTCTTGGTTATGCTATTCATGTCCTTCTATAGATCTCAGAGTCCAACACAGACAAGTGAGCAACATATCATCAATATATACAAAAATGATTAGAAGTAAATCACTTGCATGCTTAACATATAATGTGCTCTCTATTGGGTTGTTTTGAAATACATGTGCTAGCAAGTAGACATGTAGGTTTTCATACCAAGCACATGATGCTTGCTTCAATCTATACAAAACCTTTCTTAACCTGCATACTTTGTTTTGATGCCCTTTTTCAAAAATCTATGGGACTTAAATACATACAATTCATTCAAATCACCATTCAAAAAATGCAATCTTAATGTCCAACTGATGTACATCCCAACCATGATGAGGTTCAAGTGCAGAAATGCTAGAATGGTTGTCATTTGATACATGGGAGCAAAAGATCTCATCGAAATCAATGCCCTTCTCTTGAGCATAACCTTTATCAACAAGCCTAGAATTTTACCTATCAAGTCTTCTATCAGGAGCACATTTCAACTTGTATACTCATTGGTGCCAATGGCGTTTTGCCCATGCAAATCACATGAATAAAATTTACCATTCTTCATAATAGCATCATAATCTAATTGCATAAAAACTATCCAATTTTTTGAATTATGTGCTGCATCAAAGAAAAAGGTTCATTCTCATCACAAAGACTAGAGACAACTATTTCATAACAATATGATGCAAAACAAGCATTATGAGATCCTAAATGAGTAAGATATGAAAAGATGCATCTAACTTCTCATAATATTTGAATTCTATCAGTGTTCCTCATTTCTTGGATGGGCTTGTTCCTAATGTGTAACTTTGGTCATCAATTGTGTACCAAGCTCTAGGAATAGGGGAGGATTCCAACAAAGCCTCAACCAGTACATTCGCTAAACCTAGCAAAACCTTCCCAAATTATAGCCTCTAAAACTGCCAATGCTTCCTTTTCATGCTAGACTATCTGTTGTTGCTCATTAATTTTACTATTGTCCATCCCCTAATATATATATGATCCTGTATTAATTGATAGACCTTGTTTGGCAAACTTATTATTTAGGGATTGTTGTAGTTGAGACTGTAGTTGTAGCTTCTCCAGTATGTGCATTCTAACTTTGTCTTGTATTTCCCAATAAATACCATCTTTTTAAATTAAATCCCTATCCTAATTTTCATTTAACCTTTTCCCCTTAGTCCATGTGATTTCCAAGTCTTAAGAATATTTGATTTGCCCAACATGATTCTCTATTGTGATGCATGTGCTATAGTCACATTGAAAGGGATGCCTAAATACAACATATTCTCTTCCTCCACCTTTTTGAGGTTTAGTGAAGTCTAAATTCACAACATTAACATATGGAATCCCCCTCATTCTTTTCTCTTTAGAGGTGTGTAGCACCAGAATAGTTCGTGGAGGATTATTTATCAATATTCCCCTTTCCTATTGACACTTGCACTAGAAATCACATGAGGGCCCTTGCTTATGGTTAATCATATCACAATATGTACATGGTGCATTCAATCCATCATATGCTACGATCGACTTCTTGATCCTACATATATATTCAAGAATGTTGGTTTTTCATTATGCTAATATTTTGTTGGATTAAAAGATGTAGCAACATCAAGAAATGATTTAAAGGATCAAAGCTCACAACCATATTTATGTCCAAATTATGATAAAAAGTCCACAAGAAACAACCTATGACCCTGTCCCTTGGGTACTTACAACAAAGGAGATGCAAACTATCAATAATAGGATTCAGTCGATTCACACACCTACAAGATATGGAACATCTTTCCAAAACATGTTTGCTTTGGATGATATGAGCTTATCTGGGTTAAACAGACATTGTTTGCATAGCTTTTTAATGCACATTCTATGTCTTTTTATCGATGGATGTGTAGCAAAAGGAGTAGGAGACATGATCTATTATCTTGGGTTGCTTACAAGGAAATTATCATGCTTTTAATTTTAGTATATAAGATTATTTGATATATTTTTATTATGAATTAATTTCTTTATCATTTAATTCGTGATTGATATTAGGTGGATTACATAAAAAAAGATTGATAAAAACTCAATCTCAGAAAAGAAATGTGAATGCAAGGAGCTACTATGTTTGATGGAGAAAGAGTTTCCAACATCATTTTTTGATATTTAGGTTCATTTATTGATCCATCTTGTGGATGAAATAGAGATTATAGGAGTTATAAGATCTCAATGGATATTTTGGGTTGATCAATTTATGGGCATATTGAAAGGTTATGTCAACAAAGAGAAAAACTAGAAGGATCCATGGGAGAGGGATGGGTGCTTGAGGAGTGCATGCACTATGTCAGTGAATATCTTGAAAGAGTTGATGAAGAGTTTCCATGTCCATGGACTAATGAGTCTTCTTCAAAATTGATAGCTGATATATTATGAAGTAAGGGAGTTCCATTTCAATTAACAGTGCAAGAAAAAAGAGATATTTCTACTTTTATTGCATACAATAGTGAATGCATGCAAGCATTAATGAGTATGAATAGGAACTTCAAAATCTCCAAAGTAGAAGACAGATAAACAAAAGATATAGACATAATCTCAATAGAAATGAGAATATAGATATATCTTGTTTCACATATTGACTATATACTCATATGCAACGAGACAGTGCAAATAATGAGCCAATCTCATATGAACAAAGAAAGTTAATGATAGGTTGTGAAAGAAAGGTAATTTTTATCTACTAATATTCTATTCTTGCATATATATTCTTATTTTTTCTCTTTTAATAACTTATTTGTTATTATAGGGCCGAATGTTCACAAATATATGGGCTTATGGATAATATATTATATTGATTCTTTCTGTAAAACAGAGCATTCTAGCATTGTTGCTTTCTTTCAAGCAATTGACATGTGCTAATTCAAAACATACAACATTATAGACATCGAACTTGGTTACATAGGGACCATTGCTAGTATCTATGAAATGTCATTTTCTATTGTCAAACAACTAACATTTTTTTATAATATATTTTATTATTCTTTTAAGCACATAATAATGAAGTTTTTCTTTTTATATTTTGATAGGTTGTTTGAAGGTCGATTGATTTTGAACTGATTTGAAAGGTAATAATTACACATTGAGAAGGAAATTATGTAAGTTTGGAGAAATTGACTCTTCACTAATAATGTGATTAACAAAAGAACCATATATTCTTCCTATGCATATTGAACAAGCATTAAAAAAAAAACTAATGCTCATCCTTGGTGGCAAGTCATTCATGTTCAACCTAGAGGTCATTAATTGTTTGATAAATTTTCTATTAAAGAGATCAAAGAAAGTCATGGTGATGATTCATCATCAAATACTGATTTCTTGACATCTCAGAGAGAAATTAGAATCATTCTACATGACAATGATAATAATGAACTTGATGATAACGATAGTATTCTATGTGCCTACTATTGGGTGTGTGTAGGAGTGTGAGAGACACACGAGAAGCATACACAAGGAGCACAAATGCAGCAAGACACATAGAGAAGACGATGGCTGGAATAGCTCTCTCTATTGACGATGAACTAAAACTGAAGTAAGAGCTGAATAATATCCCTAAGTACAAAGTACCACCACATATGAGAGTATCAAGTATGTGGTAACATGGGGAAAAAACCTCTAGCCAGCACTAGAGTAAAAAGTGCCCATGTATAGGGAAAAGGTTCACATCAAAGATACTCGAGGAACACATAAGTGTCACAAACCCCCTTGAGCGAATGATGTGAACACATTCAAGGAGTGAGAGATCAGCCCCCACAAGGTAATAAGCCTAAAGCTTTGTGAAAAGCTTCAAACTTTTCCCGTGGAAGAGCTTTGGTGAATATGTCTACCGCATTATCTTGTGTAGGCACATATACCAATAAATATCTCTTGCATGAAGGCGCTCTCTCACAAAGTGATAATGCACCTCAATATGTTTGGTCCGTGCATGAAACACTGGGTTTTGTGCAACAACCAAAGCACTCTGACTATTAGTGAGAATATGCGTAGCAACATCAATCTCCATGCAAAGATCCATCAATAGGTGTCTTAGCCATACACACTCCATAGTAGCTGTGAAAATTGCCCTGTACTCAGCTTCACAACTCGAAGTCGCCACTGTAGGTTGCTTCTTACTCAACCAAGATATGCATGAGTCTCCAAGGAAAAAGCAATTACCACTAGTGGACACGCGAGTATCATAACAACCAACCCAATCACTATTTGTAAAAGCATGCAAGCATGGATGAATATCTCTTCCATAAAAGAGACCTAAGCTCAAAGTGCCTCGAAGATATCTAAACACACGTTTCACTGCTTGCCAATGCTTAGTGCCAGTGCTATGCATGAATCGACTCAACTGGGAAACTGTATACTATATATCCGTCCTTGTGTTGCATGCATATATAAGACATCCCACAACTTGCTGATAAAGACAAGTGTCAAATGCATCACTAGAATCCTCAACTGAGAACCTAAATCCTGTTTCAAATGGTGTGGAAACTGGTTTGCAATCCTCAAAGACAAAACGCTGAAGTAGTTTTTCAACCTACTTTTCTTGATGCATAACAATTCCCCCCTCAACGGATACAAACTGGATGCCAAGATAGTAGCTCAAAAGACCAAGATAAGTGACATCAAAAGTATGCTGTAAATCAGCCATAAGAATGTCAAGTTTTCCATCACATGACCCAGTCAAGAATATGTCATCGACATAAAGAACAAGCACTATAAGATCAGCCCCATCTTTGCGTACATAGAGTGTGCTTTCAATTGAACTACATGTGAAGCCAAGAGCAGCCAAGTGCTTATGTATTTTGTCATACCATGCACATGGAGCTTGTTTGAGACCATACAATGCTTTATGCAAGCGACAAACCATATGCTCTTTCCCTTTCATAGAAAATCTAGGAGGTTGCTTCACATAAACCTCTTCTTGCAAATCACCATTCAAGAAGGCTGTTTTTATGTCCAATTGATGCACTTTCCAACCTCGATGGGCAACCAATGCAACCACGGTACAAATGGTAGTCATGCATGAAGTAGGTGCAAATCTCTCCTCATAATCAATGCCATATTGTTGTGCATATCCTTTGGCAACCAATCTAGCTTTGTAGCGATCAATGCTACCATAAGATTTTCTCTTAATCTTATAAACCCACTTTGTACCAATGGCATTCTTTCCTTTTGGCAATTCACATAACTCCCAAGTACCATTCCTATGTATGGAATCCATTTTTGATTGCATAGCACTCATCCATTGTGGATCGTCACATGCCTTCAAAAGAAAGTGGCTCTTCATTACATGCTATAGCAATAAGAGAGTAATCCACAAAATTACTTGATGCATGGTGAGAGCTTGATCTTGTTCTACCAAGTAAAGGTGCACTCAATTGGCTGTCTTGCAAAGTTTGTTCCAACGACTTTGGCATCGTTTGTGCACTCTTGATAGACATGCATTCATTATGTAAAACATCTTCAATATGTACATCATGCGTGGCCTGAATTTCATGCTCATTTTCAGCCATATTTTGATGCAAATGTTCAGCCATATGTGGCTAGAAGTTCCCAGCAGTTTTGGCAATTTTTGGCTGAAAAATTTTAGCCATGTTTGGCTGGAAATTCTCTTCATTTTCAGCATTATTTTGCTGGAATTTTTCAGCCCTTTGAACCTCAGTTGGCTAGTCTACATGGCCATAGTCAAGCGCACCATTTTGGAACAAAGGCATGAGTGTATCGAACACATCTTGTGAGCTAATTGTTGGCTGTTTTTTGCATTCAGGTAGAGGGAAAACTGAATTTTCAGCAAATACCACATCTCGACTCACAATAATTGTGTTCGTCAATGGATGATACAAACGATATCCCTTACTTTTAACACTATAACCAACAAATATACATTTCTTTGCCTTGTCATCAAGTTTGTGACATTGTTGTGATGGCATAAGAGCATATGCCAAACAACCAAACACACACATATGACTAACCATAGGCTTATGACCATTCCAATCCTCATAAGGAGTGATGACTCTCAATGCTTTTGTAGGGCAATGATTCAACACATAGTTTGCACACATGACCGCTTCCATCCAAAACTTATCAGGAAGATGCTTTCCTTTAACCATACATTGTGCCATTTTAAGTAGAGTTCTATTTTTACACTCGACAACACCATTTTGCTGAGGTGTATATGACACCGTACATTGGTGTGAAATACCTCTTTCACGAAGAAAAGCATTAAACTCATGTGACATATGTTCACCACCACGATCCGTGCGTATTGTGAAGAAAAATTTTTAGCCATAGCTAAAAATGCTTTGAAGCAAGAAAATACCTCATTCTTTGCTTTCGTAGGATACACCCATGTATGGTGAGTAGCATCATCAATGAAGGTAACAAAATATACATGCTTCCCAAAAGATGGAGTCTTGACGGGACCACATACATCACTATGAACAAGATACAATTTTCTTGTAGTGTGTGTATGAATATCTTTTGGAAAAGAAGCACGATGCATTTTTTGGAGAATGCAACCTTCACATGCATGCTTTTCAATGGTCTCAAGTGTAGGCAAACCAATAACCATGTCCTTCATTTGCAAGTAAAGGAAACTATTGAAGTTCAAGTGACCAAAACGAGCATGCCAAAGCTCCATTTCAGCCATGGAAGAAGTATGAGCAACCAAAGCATTTGAGGCAGCCCTCTTGTATGTATCCATGCGATACAAACCATTACATAATGTACTGGACATCACGATAACATCGCCATTGCTGAAATCATGAACCATACACTTATCATCAACAAAGTGTACATGAAGTCCAGATTTGGCAATCAACGGAACTGAAATTAAGTTCTTCTTTATACCAGGCACATACAATGCATTTTTCAAGAGAATCACACCTCCATTTGCAGTCGTAAGCTCAATTTCTCCTACTCCAATGATAGGATAAGAGGCATTGTTTTCACACACCACATGTCCTCCTTTAGGTGCATCTTTCAAAGAGGCAAAAAATCTTTTGCATGATGTTATGTGCTTTGAAGCACCACTATCAAAGAACCAATCCAAATCAGCCTCACTCACAACCATACATTTAGAATGCAAAGAAGCATCATAATGACATGTAACAACAGATGCCCAAAATTCCTGAGCCATGTTAGCTTCATCATTCTTTACATTTGCTGAATTTTCAGCAATAGACATGCCATATTCCTTCTTCTTTTCATTGTGTTTAGCAAGCTTTCTACACTCATCAATAATATGACCAGCCATTCGGCAATATTTGCATCTCTTCTTCTTTTGCAAATCACCATCTTAGAGGAATGAGTGGAAAAGGAAGGTTGAGGCTTTGGTTTTGATGAACCCAAAGTTGAACCATACTTGCTTTTCCCCTTTTGTGAGATAGCAAGTGCTTGCGTTCCGTCAATCAAACCACTCCTATTCACTCTAGATTGCTCTTCTTGCAAAAGAAGAGACACAACCTCATCAAATGCATACATATTAGGATTTCCTTTTGCAACCAAACGGAGTGTAGTAGCAAAGATTTGAAAAGATTCCAGTAATCCTTTCAACAATGTAGAAATGAGTGATGCATCGGAAATGATCCCATCTATGTTTGCCAATTGCTCTTTTAAGTCCTTGATGCGTGTCACATACACATCCACCGACTCATTTTCAGCCATACATACATCCTCAAGTTGCTTCCTCAAGTATGCAACACGTGCTTCATTATGCATGGCATACAAAGAAGCAAGAGTATCCCATGCCTGTCTCGATGTAGAACATGACTGAATGTGTGGAACTATATGACGCTTCATTGAAAGCGCAATCAAAGCATGAGATTGAGCATCTTTTCCATCCCATCTAAGCTACTCCTGTGTAGGTGGAGAAGGAGAAACCACTGTACTTGAAGAAGAAGCTCCATCTGTGACAGTAGACTATGAAGTAGAAGAACTTGTGGGGTCTTCGATCTACATCTGCCACTATGTTACAAAGTTGTTTAGCAACAAGAACATGCTTTATCATGTAAGACCACATCAGATAGTTGGTCCCATCAAGCTTATCTTCAGCTTGAAGCATGCCATACAAGTCATTGCTGCCCGCCATTTCAGTAAGGAACAAGAATGTGACAAAATCTTCACTTCGATGAAAGCTCAAATGAATGCTGAAACTTCAGCTCACAAACTGTCACTGTGATGGTGATTCTGACTGCACGAATGGCTTTGAAATGGGGGTAGAACCCCAGGTCACCTAATAGAAATGTTTCTTGGTTGCTGAAATTCACTCTTCTATGCTCCAAGGTCGATTTGCACTGTTAAAAGTGCGCGGACACCATGACACAGAAAACCGAAACTTGAGAAAGAGCTGAACCTGCTCTGATACCACTGTTGGGTGTGTGTAGGAGTGCAAGAGACACACGAGAAGCACACACAAGGAGCACAAACACAGCAAGACACACGGAGAAGACAATGGCTGGAATAGCTCTCTCTATTGACGATGAACTAAAACTAAAGTAAGAGCTGAATAATATCCCTAAGTACCAAGTACCACCACATATGAGAGTATCAAGTATGTGGTAACATCGGGAAAAACCTCTAGCTAGCACTAGAGTAAAAAGTGCCCATGTATAGGGAAAAGGTTCACATCAAAGCTACTCGAGGAACACATAAGTGTAACACCTACAGATGATGGAGAGGAACTACTAGAAACCAATATTAGTCGATCAATGGATAATGTCATTTATGAGAACACAATTTTAACAATAGAAGAATTGACAGAAATCAATAAAGATAATGAAGATGAGACTATATTGATGTTTTACCAAAATGACAATATATTATGAAAATACATGTCTAGATCAAATAGTAGATTCTCCTCTATTCAATTGGAATACAAATGAATCCCACCATAGAGATGAAATATGTTCTTGTAGAGTAGAACATGAGGCTCGTGGGTATGCCTAAATTTATTTTATATAGCTTTATTTTCTAGGAAAGAGATTAACTTTTACCCAAAGAGCTCTAGAGCCTTCTAACTAGAGTTAACGATCATTTACTTGTGTCTAGAGAGATGTAACTACACCAAAACTAAATGGCATAATGTCTCCTATATTCTACATAATATTTTCAAGATCAATATGACAAGTAATTCATGCATTTATGATGCCCAAAAATGCATATCCATTTATCAAGTGCAAAGCTAAATGGTGTTTTGAACCATCTAGATGTGTATGTATGTGTGTGTGTGTGGGTATGTGTGTGTATGTATGTGTGTGTGGTTATGTGTGTGTATGTATATATGTGTGTATGTGCTTGTATGCATATGTGTGTGTATGTATATGTGTGTATGTAAGTGTATGTGTGTGTATATGTTTATGTGTGTATGTATGTGTGTGTATATGTTTATGTGTGTGTGTATGTGTGTGTATATGTGTGTATGTGTGTGTATATGTGTGTATGTGTGTGTTTTTTATGTATGTCTGTGTATGTGCATGTATGTATGTGTATGTGTATGTTTGTGCATGTGTGCATGTGTGCATGTATGTGTACGTATTTATGTGTATGTATGTGTATGTTTATGTATATGTGTGTGCATGTTTATGTATATGTATGTATATGTGTGTATGTGTATGTGGTTGTATATATGTCTATGTGTATGTGCATGTATGTGTATGTGTATGGGTGTATCTTTGTTTATGTGTGTCTATGTTTATGTGTATGTGTCTGTGTATATGTATGTGTATGTGCATATGTATGTGCATGGGCATGTGTATGTGTATGTGTATGTGTATGTCTTTGTGGGTGTATGTGTGTGTATGCGTATATATGCATGTGTATGTGCATGTCTATCTATGTGTATGTAAATGTGTGTGTATGTGTATGTGTATGTGTGCATATCTATGTATGTGTATGTGTGTGAGTGTTATGTACGTGTGTGTATATGTATGTATGTGTATGTGTGTGTATGTGTGCATATGTGTATGTGTATGTGTATATATACAATTATGTGTGTGTATGTGTATGTGCATGTATTCATACCTGTGTGTATGTATATGTGTATGTGAGTCTATGTGTGCGTGTACGACATGTATGTATATGTGTATGTTGTGTATGTGTGTGTATTATGTATGTGTGTATGTGTATGTGTATTTATATGTGTGTATGTGTGTGTATATATATATATGTGTGTGTATATATATGTGTGTATGTGAGTGTATGTGTATGTGTATGTGTAAGTGTGTGTATATGTGTATGCATGTGTGTATGTGTGTGTGTATGTGTGTGTATGTGTATGTCTGTGTATGCATGTGTATGTGAGTGCATGTGTGTGTATATGTGTATGTGTTTGTATGCATATGTGTGTGTATGTGTCTGTATGTATATGTGTGTGTATGCGTATGTGTGTGTATTTATGTATGCATATGCATGTGTATGAGTGTGTGTATTTTTGTGTGTGTTTATGTGTGTGTATGTGTATGTGTGTGTATGCATGTGTGTATGTATGTATGCATATGTATGTGTATGCATGTGTGTGTATGTGTGTATACATACCTCTCTCCGTCTCTCTCTCTTTGATGCTTGCATGTGAACATTCAAATGAATCCCAATACAAATGTACTAGGAGAAAACGTTTTTTTTCTTGGTCTTATATATAGCGTCATATAAGGGATTCTTTTGCATCACAAATAGTTTGTTAGCATCGCTAATATGCAATGTTGATAGCAATACTACTTATGGACCGTTACATATGCGGCGGCCAACATCGCTTATGCAATGGTCAACATCGTTATTGTGATGATCAACCTCACTTATGCAACGGTTTTGTTTGTTTTAGGAGAATTGCATATGCAATTTTGTGTTTTCAAAGCATCGCATAAGTGACGCTTCCCATTTTTTATTCAATTGGGAGCGTCGCTATGCCCCCTAATTTCTTGTAGTGTGAAAGGCCAAATGGTTGCCATATAGAGTTTTATCTATGGTTTATTAAAACATATAGTGACATGCTTTATCACACACTTGATTAAAAATGCACATTATGATACTTGTATAGCTGTGTACTTCAACTCCTTCATGTAATTTGTGTGTGCTAAGTAGAATTCATCCAAGTCATATGACAAAATAGAAAAGGTGAATCTACCACGCAAGAAGCACACGAGCTCTCCAACGATATAAACAACATCATGATGATAGAATGAGCTATAAACAAGAACACTTCAAGGAAGCATGATTTAGTGATCAAGGTGCATGACTCTCTAGTAGAAGTTGAGTCCCTCATGAACATGGGGATACCCGAAAGAATACGAGAGTTTTAGCTTGGTTTTTTTTTCCAATTTTCGGATATGAGCTTGTTATAGCTGGGTTCATATTGGGTTGCTGAACATCTTGATTGTTTTTGTGATCCAATGAGTAAGAACCATTTGGTTTTCAACGTTCACATTGAGCATTTTATTTAAAGGTTGCCACTTCATGTAATAAAATTTGAGTTTTTGTTTTTAAACCCCTCCAAAATTGTGTTCCACTCTCCATGTTGATAAATGAAACCCTCATGTTATTAAAAAAAAAACTATTTTTCTATTTCTTTACTTTATTTTTTTATATATTATTATTATTTTATTTTTATTCCACTTCAACTTCTTTTCCATATTTCTTATTTTTTCACTTTTTAATTATTAGTTATTCAACTTCTTTTTTTATATTTCTTATTTAAAAAAAATTAATTATTAGTTTATAAAAAAGTTTAATAATTGAGATTTATTCTTTCTAATTATCATGAATTAATTTAAAATTACAATGAAAAAAGGCAAAAGTCCAAAGTTCAACTACTAGGTTGGACATGTAATGGCTCTAGCGAGTTTAAACTAGTTGTAACCCAGTCTAATCTATGCTTTGTAGGATACAAGAAGTCCCACGAGTACTATACTCATTTATCTGTACAAGTGTACTTTCAAAGTTAAATCAAGAAAATAGGCACCTATCGAACCTCCTTAACAAAAAAAAAAAAACTTAACATATCCATGGGACCCCCGAATCTTTCAAAGTAGTTGAACCCTCACCCCCAACCATAAGAGGCGAAGGGTCCAAGCATTTGGACTACTACGTGGCACCACTTCAACTTCTTGTTCACATTGAGCGATGAAATTTATAACAAAAGGAAAAATCCAGCTTACTGTGCAAACCTATGAATGCATACACACACAAACACATAACTCTATCTTTTTAAAAGAAAATTTGGCAAGTGCCTATTTCCCTCAGCTTTAACTTTGAAAGAACAACAATACAAATGAATACACATAGTACCGCTAGATCCTCCGTATCCCATAAAGCAAAAGTTAAACAAGGTCACAACTTGTTACAATTGGTTTAAACTGGCCAAAACCATTTCATGTTCAGCTTGGGGGTTGAACACAAGACCTAATTACTATCACAGAAAAGCAAACACAAAAATTATCTAATCTGAAACACAAAATTATCTAATAGACAAAAAAGCAAACACAAAATTATCTAATCTGAAACACAAATACTCTTCAACGCAATAAAAGAAAAGTGCAATTGATACAGAAGTAAATATTATTGGATTCACATCAATGTCAGTCTGCAATTCCTTTCTCCTTCTCTGATCATTCATACGCTCTGTAATTTCTTCAGCGATGATCCTCTGATAGTTCGGATCATGAATCCGAAACTGCTCACAACATCACAATCGGATGTTTAAAGCAGAAGATTTTCATTGTCAATCTGTACCGCTGGAAAAGCTTTGGTCGCCATTCCGCTTCTGATATCTTACATACGAAAAGAGTCCAGAAACGTTTGCAGGGAAGTTTTATATAGCATTTGATCTTCTACATTTCATTCGCACGTACAGAAATCGCTTATCTGCGCGCGCGCACACACACACAGATGCATACCACATACGCACACACGCAAACGGAATCATGTGTACATGTCTCGCTCGCATTTGTAAGTACTGTTGCAAAGCTGATACCATTATGGCTCAACTATTCTCCGTTCCAAGCATACAGATACAGAGAAAAACACAGAGAAGCATATGCCCACGTACAAAGGAACAAAATTCGCAATGGAACGCCACGCATCAGAATGCATACAAATGCGCTTTCGTCTTTCAGTCTAAAACACAGACTATAATTAGGCATGTACATACACACAAACCGATGATATTGCCTGCGTGGATTTGATCCATAGATACTGCCCTAATTAGCGAGCTGTGGAAGCAAAAGTTTGTGTTGATTAGATTCAGAAAGAATATACAGACTTCGATCGTTGGAAGCAATGCGAATGCGAGGTAAATGCATACACACAGATCTTCACCATCGCCCTTTGACTGCCTTCTCGCACGCTTCAAGCAGCTTTTTGTCCTTCTCCGAGATCGTAAACCGTTTCCCACTACACAGGGGTATGTATTGGCATCTGAATAACTCGAACTTGATCTTCTTGAAATTTGTAGTACACAAGAACTTCGTACCGTAAAATCTGAAGCTGGTGGCAGAGATGGTGGTGAAGACCACTTCATCCACAAGGTCCCAGTGGGTCATCAGTTGGACGTAGAGGAGATTGTCGCTATATTTCACATCCCATGTACTCTGTGTGTAAGCATCTACATACAGCACGTGTTTCGTTTTGATGTTTCCGGAGCGCGGACTCGTCTCCAGTCTAATCTCTACGGCCCATGTTTCCTGGAGCTTTTCGACAATCAATCGTCTAACGTTAGGAGGAAAATCATCGATGACGCGCAAAGCGTCCATAACCATAGCTATCAATCTGGCTTTGCCGAAATCGGATGAAGAAGGAAAGACACAGAATATCCTTGGCTTTGACTGATGAAGATTTGGCATATTCTGTATGGGATTGGATGAACGAGAAGAAATTCTGTAAATTCCTGTTTGTTAGAATGTCTTCTGGCAAGCATTCTGTAGATGATTCTGAAGCAAGCAAACCATATGCCCTCATTATTTGCGACGAACACGGCGAAGATCCCCATTCTGGTGATTCTTCCACAGAACGCGGTTTTGAAATATTACTGTGGTTTATGTAATAATATTACTGCAGTTTTTGGATCTCTGCATTTACACTCTACATGATGAGGTCCTTTCCTCTAAAATACTACACCAACTGCATTTGTCCCAGACCGTTGTCCTCGTGGTTGGGCCTCTTGCCTCTTGAGGCGGGGGCGAGGGTTCAACCTCTACTGGCAGCACTTATGAGGGACATGTTATCCTGGAATGATGTATCATGTGGCTGATGTGAAAAAAAAAAAAACACCAACTGCATTTAAGGGTTGATTTAGATTGAGCGGCCGCACCACTTTGCCACATGCTCAATCCAAAAATTGCCTGCCAAGTTTACACAATTTATTCACATGGAGTGGTGGTACTGGTTGAAAGCCTGCTGATTAAGGGCGGTTTGATACAAGGGTTGTGGAACAAATGTTAGAAATCTTCAAGTTCCATCAAGAAATAGAAAAAAGTGAACATTTCTGCTACCCACCTATTCACTTATAGAGGTAGAACAATAACAATAACACATTCTTTGTAGTGCCACCACCCTATGTGAACCATACGGTTGGAGGAACGAAATCAAATATTATCCCTTATAAATCTTATAAATTCATTTCCAAAATGATTTACACAAATCGATTATAAAGTATCTTTTAGCAAAGGCCATATAATGCCATATACAAAATGTTTTATGGAACATTAAAGAAACAACTATTCCATTCTCGAGAATAATTTGGGTACAACTAGTCATTCCATGCAAGGATCAGACGGCTCATCCATATGTCCACCACGAGTTATCAATTCTGCCTAAGCCTCTTGTATGCATTCCATGTCAAAAGATTCATTATGACAAATGGAAATGTTATGAAGTAGACATGCAGCAACAACATCAGGTACCTAATGCAAATCCATATCGCACCTTTTAGGCAGGATACCAAATCTCGCTTTCAACATATCAAAAGCTCTCTCCACTTGCATTCTTGTGTTGGATCGAATGAAGTTCCAAAAATATTTAATGTGTGGAAATCTCTCCTTGCATCCTTTGAATGGAACAACATATATGGTCGAGCCGGATATGTGCAATCACCAACTAAACAATAGTTTCCTAGCTCACCTCTTGCATATTTCTATCCTAGTTCACTCCTACTAAAATTAAATGAATCATGCATTGAGCCTGCTCATCCTACATCATAGTTCCATATTAGAAATTGGTGCTAACAATTAGTTGTAGTAAAATAGAGTGGAATCTTTTTCTATTAAAGTAGTCCACATGATTTTCTCTTGGTCAATGAGAGGAATATGAGAACCATCTATTGCATCAACTACATAAGGAATCCCTATACTAATTGCCTCAAACTCATGGGCTAAGGTTTCAAGTCTAGAACTTGAAGGCCATCTAACATATGTGTCTCTTAGTCCCAATTTGACTGTTGCTTTACAAAAAGAATGTACAATTTCACAAGTTGTACTTGTTGCATACCTAGAACTATCAGAAATGCCTAAAAGTCCATCCCCTATGGAAAGTCTAGTGAGTGCAATGGCTACTCTATCTTGAACATGCACTACATCTTGATAAGTTGTTGGTCTTTTTTGCATAAATTGTCCAAGATTTCCACAAAGATAGTGAAAGGTATTCCTACTAACCTTAAGATGCCTCTTGAACATATTCTCACTATAACTACTCAAGAGGTAGGTTTGAAGAAATCCTTGTGGACGTGGATAAGCCCATGCCTTCCTATGCCTATGACCATTTCTATGATTTATAATCTTCCTAACACTCATAGCTCATGCCATGCTTTCAGTGAAGTGGAACCATGCTTGTACTATGCTTTGATTTCTATATGTGGATGTTGTCTCTAACAATTCAAAAATTAGTATTGCACACACACACATGCAAAAAATAAAGATATTTCATTTGACAAAGTCATATTCGTGCAAAACTAAGAAATGAAAAGCATTAGGGTGTGACATGATAATAAATCTTCAGCATACATGCATACGTAGATATAGATGCACACATACACATAAATGCATATACAAATATAAATGCACACATACACATGAATGCACATAAACATATACATGCATGCATACATACACATAAATGCACATATAAATATAAATGCACACATACACATAAATGCACACATACATATACATCCATATATACATGCATGAACACGTACACATAAATGCATATATAAATTTAATTGCACACATAGACATAAATGCACACATACATATACATGGACATATACATGCATACACATAAATGCACATATAAATATAAATGTACACATACACATAAAGGCACACATACATATACATGCACATATACATATATGCATACATACATATTCATGCACATATACATGCATGCATACATACATATAAATACACATATGTATGCACATACTCATTGGCGATGTTATACCACTTACAAGTATATTTCCTATCATTTCCTAATATAGAGTTACGAATTTTGTCTAGCCAATATGCCACTAAAACCTTTTGCCACATTTTTCTACAACTCTCACTATCCTTGTCAAAGTTAGGGTATAATGATACCACCTTTGTTGTGATCTTCACCCCAAGGTTAATCCCTTTTTTGCATGGATTATTGAACTCATTGTTTATCCCGCCTCGAATATGGATCAATTGAGTTCACCCAATGATCCTTCCACTTGCAAGTTTTGTTTGTGTCATCATCTTCCTCCAAATCTACCAACGTTCTCTTCTTTACAACTTTTACCTTCTTTGGTTGATATTTGTCACCATTTGGCTCCCTCCTTCACTTGGCTTTGACACCTCATTGTTTTGATTTGCAAGGCTCTATGAATTTGGATGGATCTATTGAATTAGGATTTTCTATAAGGTTGTTAGCATTAGAGGTGGGTTGGGGAGTTGAGGAATGGTTTGGAGAGGGATGAATAGGAGAAGGTCTAAAGAGATAAGGGCCATTCAACATGGCCTTAAAGCCATGATATGGCATCTGAAATGAAGGATGGGAATAAGGATATAGTTTGGGAAAGAAGTAGATGATCGAGAATAAAAAAATGTTTTTCCTTCTTGGGAATCCAAGTCTTGTGACCCATGAAAATCCATTATACTTAAAAAAAAAAATCAAAACATTAGACTTATGAAACAGTTCACTGCTTACCATACATTAGACTTATGAATAAACATACATTGGAATGCTCATTGCTTACCTCCAAAGTGAAAAAAAAACTATGTTCAAAACCTGAATATGTGCAAAATATACATCGCCAGAACTTGAAATACTCTCTGTGCAACGTCAAAACCTTGAATATATGCAATATAATCGTGAGAACCTAAATTACTCTCTCTACAATGTCCCAACCTAAAATATATTGCAAAAGTATACTCTGTGCAATGCATGTCACAACTCTGTTCAGAACCTGAAATACATTGCAAAAATAAATCATCAAAACCATTCATTCATCACATTCATCAGAAGGCAAAATTCGATTTAACATCAAGTAAAAGAAGATCATCATGGATGTAACCACGGTTGATAGCATCGATCCTTTTTTTTTCTTTAATAGAGGTTCAACCAAAGCCTACTCCCTCGAGCTTTAACTTTGAAATTGCAATTGTACAAGTGAATGGGCATAGTAAAATTACTCTCTTTGCAACGTCCCAACCTAACATATATTACAAAAATATACTGCCTGTGCAATGCATGTCACAACTCTTGATATATTTAGGTAGTGATGTGTGTGAACACTCTAAGACCATTGTGGCACTTTTTTCCCTCTTTAGGAGGTTTTTTTCCCCTAGCTTGTATATATGCCTATTGCCCTGATGGCTACTTATCTTTGTATATTAAGTGGTAATACATTCAATATTGTGTGTTGTGCTCCAAGCTTCTTCTTCTTCCTTGTGTTGTTCGCGTGCTTCCGCAGACGTCTAACTCCAACAATTGGTAGCAGAGCAGGTCACCGCTTCATCTAGGGTATTTTCTGTACCTCTCCAATTGTAGTCTTAGAATCACACGAGCTTTGGTAAGCATACACAGGGTGTTTCAGAGATAAAAAAATCTTCACTTTGTGCTATCGAAATCGCGATATGAGCTTGTTTCGGCCTTTGAATGGACCATCACATCACTTGTACAGGCTATTTCGTCTTTCTGTGCCAAAGGTATATACACATGTTTTAGTTCGCCAATATAAGCGTCTTGAGGTTTGCTACTAGTTTAGCAGAATTTCTCTTGGCAATTTTGTTCAACTTTCTGAGATACAATCAATTTTTTGCATCAAGCTATTTTAATAATCGGCCATGGCTGAAAGCAGTGATGTATTTCGTATGTTGGCTGTTGAGGATAAGTTGAATGGTACCAACTACCCATTATGGGATTATATGATGCATTATGTATTGGTCATGAAAGGACTATGGAATATTGTGCAGGGTGTTGAAAGACGTCATGTTACACCCACGAATACATACTGTAAATAGCTAGAACTGATGGAGATGGTATTAAAGATGATGATATTTTACAGATTCCTATTTGTGCTGATGTTTTTGTTGCACCTACTATAGAGGAAAATTTGTTGGGATGGCAGAGATGCTCAGGCACATGTATTGATAGCTTTGTTTGTCAAACATGCCATTATTCGTGACATTCGTTCTTGTAGAACAGCTAAGGATGCTTGGGATACACTTACCACATTGTACTAGGCTAGGAATGAGGCTCATGTTGCTTACCTCCAAAAACAATTGGAGAGTGAGCATATGAATGAAAGTGATTCTATCCCTACTAGAAATAAGGGGGGTGAAGCGATGCCCCCAAATTGAAAAAAAATCGGGGCTCATTGCTTATGCGACACTAGCGTCGCATAAGCGACGGGCTTGTTTTTTAAAAAGACGTGTCGTTGCATAAGAGATGTTAGCGTCGCTTATGCAACACTAAAAATATGCATCGCAAATAGCGCCCCTAAACAACGATGCTTTTAACGACGTTGGCAAATTGCCTGCGATGCTGGAGCATCGCATAAGCGACGTCTTGGTGCTCTAGAGTTTCGCATAAGCGACACTCTAGAATGTTAAAAAAAATTGATTTCTCTGTGCTGGGATTTGGACAAGAGAGAGAGAGAGGGGGGGAGAGAGAGAGAGAGAGAGAGAGAGAGAGAGAGAGAGAGAGAGAGAGAGAGAGAGAGAGAGAGAGAGAGAGAGAGAGAGAGAGAGAGAGAGAGAGAGAGAGAGAGAGAGAGAGAGAGAGAGCTCATCCCGTGAAGCAAGGTATGCACACACACACACACATACACACACAAATACACACACATACATATGCATACACACACACATATACACACATAGACATACACACATACACATAGACACACACACATACATACACATATACACGATAATTTACATACACACATACACATGCATACTCACATACATATATACACACATAGACACATGCATACACACATAGACTCACACACATACACACATAGACCACACACACACACATACACAAACACATACACACACATACACACACACGTACACACTTACACACACACATCCACACACATTTACACACACACATACACATGCATACAAACACATATATATAGATACAAATCTATATACACACATAGACACACACCCACACATAGACACACACACACACATATGGACATATACACACACACACATATGGACACATACACACACATATATGCATACACACACACGTAGAGAGACATACACACACAGATACACATACATGCATACATATGCATACATAATGCATATGCATACATAATGCATATGCATACATAATGCATATGCATACATAATGCATATGCATACATACATACTTACATGCATACACACACATACACACACATGCATATGCATACATATGCATACATAATGCACATGCATATGCATACATACATGCTTAAATTCATACACACACATACACACATACACATACACACATATATATGCATACACACACACACGTAAAGAGACATACGCACACACATACACATACAATTATACATATGCATATATAATGCATATGCATATGAATACATACATACTTACATGCATACACACACATGCATACATATGCATACATAATGCACATGCATATGCATACATACATGGTTACATGTATACACACATACACATGCATACACACATACACACGCATACACACATACACACATACACATACACACATATATATGCATACACACACACACATAGAGAGACATACACATACATGCACACATATGCATACATAATGTATATGCATATGCATACATAATGTATATGCATATGCATACATAATGTATATGCATATGCATACATACATACTTACATGCATACACACACATGCATACATATGCATACATAATGCACATGCATATGCATACTGTTGCAGAGCCAAAGAGCGCACAAAGCAGAGGAAAAGACGGGCCCCAAAATTTTTCCGATTTGGACCAGATATTTTTGTAACATATTCATTTTTGTAATATATTTCCCTTGTAAAGGCACTAGAGGAGTCCTCTAGATGCATTCCCATAGAAGAATAGAAGCTTACCCATGTAAAATAGTAGGAAATTAGCTCTTAGGGAATAAAGTGCCGGTCACTTGTGTGAAAGGACCATTTTTAGGGCACTAGTATATAAGTCAAATGTGACTCTTTGTAAAGGACTTTTTGCCATTGTGAGAATAGAGAGCACAGAAATTCGAATTTGTGTCTTCTTCCCTCTTCATCTTCTTCTTCGTGAGCTTGTATGCATGTGTATTGCTTGGAAAGAGTGCTTGTGAGTGTGATTTATCCTTGAGAGTGTTTCTTTGCTGTAGGAGAGGTGTGTGCGAGGTGTAGGAAGTGCTGAAGTGTAGGAAAGTATTCCCGCGACTCAGTATTTCTGTCATAACTCGAAGTAGGAGTGTCGGAATTGCGTGAAACCACTGCCACTGGATGCGTCTTCTCGAGAGCTTCGAAACGCATATGCTATTCGCTATGTTTGGAGCTCGGAGCTAGGAGAAAAGTCCAAAATACTGACGGCTGCTGCACCAAGTATCGTTTCGTCTTGACCTACTGTTGAAGCTTGTTAGGATAAGTATTTTCCTCATTTTCACTCTTGGGTAATTCATTTGCATTGACCATTACACGTTTGCATGTCTTCATACACTCGGCTAGGTTAGCATACTCTTCGGATTGATAAATTAAAAGCGTGTATCCCCACTATATGCACTTGTGAGGGGATTGAGGTACAGTCTCTTTCTCCGCAAGTCCCTAAGTTGAAGCTTAGGTCAACACACTTTTTGGCGCCGTTGCCGGGGAGTGACGAATCAAACCGAGGCATCCGTGTGATGGTAAGTAGCTTTTTTTCTTTGAAGAACTTGGAGGAGCGGAAATCTTCTCTTCTTTGGTAAGTCAATTTCAAACCGCACTTGCTACTTCTCATTCTTGGAGTGTGTGTAGTGAGTTGATAGATTAGGGAAGTGAGTAGAAGAAGTAGAATAGGAGTGAGTGGAGAGTAGAGTAGGCTTTAGGTTTGTTCAAGAATTTCCATTTTTCAGTAAGCTAGGAATTTTCAAGTATAAAAGCCAGAAATTTTTCATTTTCAAGTTACTTGTTGAACAAGTATCGTGGAGAGCTGTGTCGAGTATCGTGTGAGCCCAGCGATCGTTTCGAGGAAGAGCAAGCAAAAAGGGAGAGTTCAGTGCAAGAGAGTTGGACCAAGAGATCATGGGAGCTTCCAAGGTAAACTAAACCACCTCCTTGCTCAAAAATTTCAGCATTTCAACCTAGGAAAAGGAAAAAACGACCTGTGCTGAGTGTCGTTTGGGCTTGCAGGGGGTTAAAAGTAGTTTGTTGATTGATACAGTGGGTAGGAATAAGAGAGAGAACCTAGGAGAGAAAGGGGGAAACATCCAAATCTCAAAAAACAACACAAAAATTTGAAAAAGGGTCAAGTATCGCTTTGCTCCTGCGGTCGAGTATCGTTTTACTCCTGCGGTTGAGTATCGCGATATTTCCCAGCGGTCGTAGATCGTTTTAGACAGAGGTCGTAGATCGTTTTGTTAGAGATCGTCTCGTTAGAGATCGTTTCAGGCAGCGGTCGTAGATCGTTTCAGATAGAGATCGTTTTGATCAAAGGTCGTCGGTCGTGTATCGTTTGCCAAGTATCGTGATCCAGAGATCGCGACACTTGTCAAAGGTCGGTATCGTTTCAGATAGGTATCGTCGATCGTTTCTAGTGAAGGTCGTAGATCGTTTCTATCTGAGTATCGTGTATCGTCTAGTGAGAGATCGTGTATCGTTTCAACGAAGTATCGCCGATCGTGTCTACTAGAGATCGTCGGTCGTGTATCGCTTTCTGCCAGAGATCGTCGGTCGTCTCGTTAGAGATCGTTTCAGGCAGCGGTCGAAGATCGTTTCAGATAGAGATCGTTTTGCTAGAGATCGTTTGGTCAAAGATCGTTTTCCAGCGATCGTTTTGATCAAGTATCGTTAGACCCAAGTGTCGATTTCGGGCGATCGTTTTGATGAAGTATCGTTTCTGAGCGGTCGTTTTGGGTCAGAGGTCATAGATCGTTTTGTGGAGAGATCGTGTATCATTCCCAGCCAGAGATCGTTTGGGGAAGGTCGTTTTCCAGCGATCGTTTCTCCCAAGTATCGTTTGTCAGCGATCGTTTTCTCAGAGGTCGTGAGAGTCAAGTATCGTGACTTGAAATTTTCTTTCAGTCACATTCCAGCCCAAGTTTCCCTAGGCTTCTAAACCATAACCTAGGACTCTAAGAGACTAAAGGTGGACCAGACTTTATCAGAGCTCTTAAGTGAATGAACTTGAGATCAAGAAGAACCCTAGGAAGCCGAAGAAGTGTAATTTCTTCCGTAGGGAGTGTAGCTGAACCTAGTAACCGATCACACTATTCTGAGACCTCTAGTGAGTCAGAAGGAGAAATCCCTATGGCTTCCGAGGATATGCAAGGCACTGTACCCATGATTGGCCAGATGTCCATCATTGAGGGCGAATACAGAACTTCCTTAGAATATGTGAGCACTAACCACCATGAGATCCCTATCTATTTGGATGGTCTAAACAGATCAGTGGCCAGACTGAGGAAGGCTTCAGAAGCCTACATAGTGCCAAGACCAGCAGTTAAGTACATAGGAGGACTGTACATGGATAAACAAGACATTCAATACATGGTCACTGAACATCCGGAAATCATTAATGAACGTGGCGAGGAAAATAATACTTCAAGTTTAAATGGACATGGAACTGAAGAACAAGTAACAACTCCTAGAGGGAGATCGACAATTACTAAGCTTTGGAGAGGAGACTTAGTTCCTCAGGATGACACTCTAATAGATGTGTATTTGATCAACGGGATGGAGCAACTGCTCAGAGCCCATTCTTCTATTTGGGAAGCTGCTCCTAATCCAGTTACCATCTATGAGTTACAAGATCCTGAATTCCCCACCATCATCACATATTTGGACAAAGACCACAGAAGGTATTGGCCAGTCACTGAATTAGAGAGAGCTGAGCTGAAATATCAGAACATTCCAGTGTTCCCCCCAAGGGACCAAGCCACCACTTCACGGAACCCACATGGAACTTCCCGAAATGATTCAAGTCAACATTCGGGACAAACACAACAAACTCAACAAACCCAGATTCCCATCAGACCACATGTACAATTCACAATGCCTGCCACTAATCCTAACTACCGGCCACAACCAGCTATTGACCCAAGACAAGGAGTTCATGCTCCAGTCAGACCACAGGTAGTACGAGGACCAGGCATACCAATAGGAAGAACAAATCACCCTGTAATGCCAAGGCAACCTGAAGCAGGTAGGAGATTAAGACCGATCCAAGTGGCCAAGTGCATGAGAAATCATTATGATGGCTCGAGTGAACCCTATAATCATATAGCAGAATTTAAACAAGTAGCTAGAGCCGAGCAGGTAGATGACTTCATGATTCAATATGAGTCTTTTGGCCTTACCTTGTCAGACACGGCGTTGGCCTGGTTCCAGCCATTGGATCCAAATACCTTCCAGAACATGGATCAAGTATATCAAGAAATGATTGAAGAATTTACCAAGTCTGGAATTAAGAACAATTCTTCGTCATTAATCCACAGCTTCAAACAAGCTCCAACTGAGTCAGTCAGATTGGCAGCCAGGAGATTCAAGCAGTATGTGGATAGATGTCCCGTAGAAGAGAGACCAACACAAAACAAGATGGTATCATTGTTTTTAGAAGGACTATTAAACGGAACCTTGAGGTCATTAGTGTATGTGAAGAGAGTTCAAACTCTGCAAGAGTGTATGAAGGAATGTATAGACCTAGAGGATAACCTTGCAGGAGACTTGAAAATACCCCAAGGAAGCGTGAAAAGTGAAGAGTCATCAAATAGCACATCAAACCCTAAAAACAACATAGAGGAAATTGCCGACTTGCTAGCAAAAAAACTGAATATGCAAGGACAGAGGAATTATCCCACCAATCCTATGAGAATGCCTATGCTTAGAAGATGTATGCAGTGCGGAGGAGATCATCCTTCTCACTTGTGTACTAGGGGAGTAGTCCCACCACCTGCCTATGCTCCTCATAGACCCTCTGTCCCCGGACCACTACAGTATTGCAGCATAGAGCAGAGATACACAAATCATAACACTGAGAATTGCCCTTACACTAGGCAAACCAGACCCACCCAGCCTTATGTGAGACCATATGGATATCCGCAGAACCAGCAGGGAGGAGAAGCCTTCAGATATCCCTCATATCAGCCCCAGGCACCAATACCACGACCGTACACACACCAGGGATATACACAGCCACAGCCAGTGCTAGGACAACAACCGCCCCACCCTCAGAATGTTGTCCCAGTTAAGATAGCACAACCAGAGGAAAACTTAGAAAGGGCCATAGTGCCAGCAACACCTTTGACTAGCAGTGAACCATATGACTCGTTTTACGAACCTAGTCAAGGAGCATACCCAGGTTATGAGAGCCCAACAATGGAATATGGGCAACAATACGACCCATATGCTTATGGCATGGAGACGTCGGAAAGTTCATATAACTACGAGCAAGATTATGTACCATTAATGTACACAGCTCCTAGAGCAACCATGCCACCTCGACCAATGAATAGACCGCCAGTACCTAGAGGACCATGCTACAGGTGTGGAGGTGACCACTATATTAGAGAATGTACATTGCCAAACCCACCACCACCACAACGAATTTGGGAAGGTTATTGTAGCGATTGTGGAAAGGAACATCTTTTTAGAGATTGTCCTAAGAACCCAAACAGAATCACCTCTAATGTACAGATCAACGTAATAGAAGTAATTGAGTCGTCAGGGAGTGATAAAGAGTACACTATACCATTAAAAGCCATAACAAGAGCAAGGGCTAGAGAAGACCCTGATAAAACCACAGAAAATAATCAAAGTGACAAAGAGGGGAATACACCCATCCCTCACAGAGTAGAAGACTCCGAAGAACCAGAAAAAAGTATCACCAGTAAACGATCCCAAAGATGGAAGCAAAGGAGAGACAGAATAAAAGAAAAAAAATTATTGCAAAAGAAGGAAAATGAAAAGAGAAAACCAAAACCAACAGAAGAAGCACAAGTGGAAGAAGACAATAAAAAGGAGAATAAAAAGGAGGAGGTAGAATCGGTATTAGCAGACCCAATGCCCGAAGATTTAGCCATGTGGATCCGGGCATACAAAGAGAGAATTAAAGCAGGACCTACCATAGAACAACATGAGAGAGAGTATCCGAGAGGCGACTTAGAGAAAGAAAGATTGGAAATCTGCAAAAAATTGATAGAAGTTGCCCAACAAACATTAGAAAAACCCAAGTCACCCTTACCAAACAATCGAATTGGCGAAGAAAGATTCCAAGAGTGTCTAAACAATCAGGGAAAGTCTAATGTAAATAGACCTCTGGATGATGAAATTGGTATTGAGAGAAAGGAAGGATCCATAGTCCCTGAAACAGAAGGAGATTGGACTAAGGATTTATGGGCGCGAGTTCAAGAGGACAAGTGGAAAAAGGTAGAGGGAATGGAACCGCCCTTTGAAGAATTGAAAGCAGAAAACGAAATAGAGGATTCAATACCTGAACTTAATTCAGAAGGGATTTTTCCGATGGATGCAAGTGACAAAGAAGCCGAAGACGATGTAAAGGAACTACCTAATTACACCGGGGAATACGAGCACAACTCAGAATTGTATCGCATTCCATCAATACAAAGACGAGAAACGAATCCATCAGTTCAAACATCGGAGATCATACAACGCCTTAGAGAAGTGAAAATCCCATGTACCTTAACATTCGAGGAACTGTTAAAGGTAAAACCACATTTAAAAGAAAAATTGATCAGTCAGTGGGAAGTCAAGGAAGAAAAGAAGGAGGTAGATGACGAAGTGAAAACGATGAGAATTCCAGTGGATAAAGTAGGAGACTTTAGTGAAGGAGATGAAGGAAATACATGTCTACCAATCACCTATAGAGGTTACACAACCAAGGCCATACTAGATTCAGGAGCTGGTGTTGGCATAGCTACTAAAGAAATTTGGGAGAAATGGGGAAAACCAGCATTGAGACCAACACGTATGAAAATTCAGATGGCCGATGGACATACGGAAAGACCCTTAGGATTGTTGGAACGAGTAGTCTTCACTACGTGCGGAGTGGAATTCGAACATACTTTAGCAATTTGTCACTTTGAAAGGCCGAGCAACTATGAGATGATCTTGGGAAGGCCATTCATGAGACAGCTAAAGGTAGTACAAGATTGGGGAAAGGATGCAGTGTACCTACAACACGCAGGAGTCACCACTAGGATCAACCTACATACGTACACATATCAAGATGTCCCACCTCTGCAATGGAATCAAATCCATAAAGAGGAAGACGATCAATCGATTCATAGTGCAGGTTCTAGTGACCAATCCTGGATGAACGAGGACACTCATCTATGGATGTGCCAAGCTGCAAAAAAGGAAGAAGAGAGAAGAAAAAGTTGGCAGCAGAAACAAGGTATAGTGAGATTGGTACAAGATCCAGCTTATATGCCACAAGTATTTCCAGACGAAGAATTCGAACCTCATGGTTGGATGGAAATCTTAGCCACCCTCGATGTTTGTGTAAACGAAGAAGTGGTAACTATGAACGAATGTATTGACGAGGAGGGCTATGACATTAGCCTGTATATGGTAGTCCTTCAGGAGGCAGAAGAAGGAGAAGTAATTGAGAAAGACTGGAAGGAGGACTACGAGAGCATTGAAATGGAATCAGAACCCCTGGATCTAGGGATTAGTACCACCAACATGGACATCACTACCAACGAACAACGTAAGGATCTCACACGAAAGGAAGAATTAGAAGTTGAAAGGGAGTTGGAAGATGACGATAATAAGCTTCAAGACCAATTTGAGGTACCAGCTCACTTCAAAAAATATGAAATAGAAGAGAGGAAGATTGCTATTCAAATGCCTAAAAGAGAGGCACAACCGGGAATAGCATATGATAATAAAGAGCAGACCAAGAAAATAGTTGTAACCATGGAAGGAGGAGAGGAACGATGTACTTTCATAGGACAGGATGTCTCAGAGGAAGAAGAACGAGAGTTAATTCAACTCATAAGAGAATATCGGGATGTCTTCGCTTGGACTTATAAGGATTTAAAAGGAGTAGATCCATCTATATGTGCGCATAGAATCCCCATGACATCCGAAGCCAAACCTTCCAAACAGAGACCTTATACTTATAATGAGGTGTATTCAGCCAAGATAAAAGAAGAAATAGATAAGTTGTTGGATGCTGGATTCATATATGAGATAGAACACACAGAATGGGTATCGCCATTGGTAGTAGTGCCCAAGAAAAACGGAAAATTGAGAGTGTGCATAAATCTGAAGAAGGTGAATGCAGCCACTATACGTGATAGCTACCCATTACCGATTACGGATCATCTATTGGAGAGGGTAGCAGGTAAAGAGGTCTATAGCTTCCTAGATGGTTTCTCTGGATACAATCAGGTGGCTATTGCGACTGAGGACCAACACAAGACAGCTTTTGCCACTGAATGGGGTGTGTATGCATTCAGAGTGATGCCCTTTGGACTCACTAATGCACCAGCTACCTTCCAACGATTAATGTGTCACGTGTTCAAGGAATTTTTGAAAAAAAGCATGGAAGTGTATGTAGATGATCTTTGCATGTATTCCAATCAAAGACCCGATCACATACCGGAATTAAGGAAGATATTCAACAAATGTAGGCAGTATAGAGTCTGCTTAAACCCAGAAAAATGTGTCTTCATGGTAAGACAAGGAAAAATACTAGGACATATAGTCTCTAGAAATGGGATATCTACGGATGAGGATAAGATTAAAGTCATATTGGAATTACCAAGACCCAAAAATGTAAAGGAAGTACAAGCCTTTATGGGACATTGTGGATATTACCGTAGGTTTATTCACATGTATGCCATAATAGCTAAGCCCTTATACGGTCTATTGACTCAGTTCACTTGGACAGACGAGTGTGAGAAGGCCTTCAACGAGCTGAAAAAGAGGTTGAGTACAGCCCCAATTCTAAAATCACCCAACTGGAGTAAGCCTTTTCATATTCATGTTGACGCTTCGAATTATGCAATTGGATGTATCCTAGCACAACCGGCTGATGAGGGAAAGCTTGACCATCCAATCGCTTATGCGAGTAGACAATTAAACCAAGCCGAAAGAAATTACACGACTACAGAAAGAGAAGGCTTAGGAATGGTTTATACAGTCAAGAAGTTTAGACATTACCTCTTAGCCAACAAATTCAAATTCTTCATAGACCATCAAGCTTTGTTGTATCTAGTCAATAAACCTTGTAGTACGGGAAGGTTGGTGCGATGGTTCTTGTTACTAATGGAGTTTGACTTTGAGGTAATAGTCAAAAAAGGAAACACACATGTGAGAGCAGACCATCTTTCTAGGTTAAAACACGGAGAGCCACCGAGTGGAGTTCCTGATGATTTGCCAGACACCTATCTTTTTAACCTGGAAGTATGTCCTCAATGGGCCGAGAAATTGATCCCAATACTTACACATGGACCTAAAGATGGGATCACACCAAAACGAAAACAAGATCTTTGGAAGACTAAAAACCTTCACATTATTGCTGGAAGTTTATACCACCAGGATTCAAGTGGATTACTGATGAGATGCGTGGAGGAAGATGAACAACAAATGTGGCTTCAGAAAGCACACATAAATCAATGGAACACTCACTTGGACGCAACGGGAACATGGCAAACACTCAAGAGATTCGGCATATATTGGCCAACCATGCAACGAGATGCACATCATTATGTGTCAACCTGTCAAACCTGTCAAGAACAAATCCCAGATGCGAACTCTACGTTATGCTATTCTACAATAGCACCAAGATGGAGCATGCCTTTAGTAAAGTTCTTGAAAACTCGAGAGTACCTTGACGGAGCTACCCTAGCGAGAAAACGTGCTCTCGAAGAACAGAGCAAAGATTACGTTATCCTAGGAAAACAACTCTTTAAACGCGGAAAGGATAACCAGCTAAGATTGTGCATTCATGAAAATGAATATCTCTCTGTATTAGAAATGGCACATGCAGGAGCTGCGGGAGGACATTTCTCAGCAGACAGAACGGTCAAGATGATTCTCTTTGCAGGCCTGTGGTGGCCAACTCTACATATGGACGCGGAAACATATGTGAGAAGCTGTGAAACATGCCAGAAAGCAAAATATCCTATTAGAAGAGATGACATGCCTTTAAGACCCATGGTTTGTGCGAGAGCATTTACCAAATGGGGAATTGACTTCATAGGACCTATCAATCCACCTGCGAAAGGATCACATGCGGAGTACATAATAGTAGCCACCGACTACTTGACCAAGTGGGTAGAAGCAAAAGCCACTAGAAAGAATGATGCTCAAACCACAGCAAAATTTCTCTTTGAGCACATATTCACACGCTTTGGACTACCGATCGAGATAGTGAGTGATCGAGGAACTCATTTCTTAAACGAAGTCATTGAATCGCTAATGAATGAATTCTTAGTGATTCATAAAAAGTCAGCCCCATACCACCCTCAAGCTAATGGGCAAGCTGAGAGTTCCAACAAAGTACTGTGTACGGTATTGACAAAGATTGTCAATAATGGAAGGTCAGACTGGGACAAACAATTGCATCACGCAATTTGGGCCTTCCGAGTGGCATATAAAACGGCTATTGGAACTACACCTTTCAATTTAGTGTATGGGCAAAATGCAATTTTGCCAATTTCTTAGTGCCTACATTAAAAGTAGCCCAGCAGTATGAGTGGAACGGTCACGAATTATCTCAGCAATTAGATCAAATTGAAAAGCTGCATGAGACTAGATTGCAAGCGGTAGCAGGCATCTATGCCGCTAAACGGAGACAAAAGGCATATTATGATGCACACATAAAAGACAAGGGACTGAAAGAAGGCGATTTAGTCCTAGTATACACACTCAAACAGCATGCAAAGAAACTACAGAAACGTGGATATGGACCTATGATCATAAATCGAATCTCCACCAGTGGTGGAGTCAATCTCGCCACACTAGACGGAGATATCCTTCCCAACTACATCAGTGGATGCCGAGTGAAAAGATTCATGGAGCCCCTAACGGATCAAATGCTAGTACGACTCTTAGGAGCTCAGAGTAGAAAAAAGGAAGAAGAACGCATACGCGAAGAAGCGAGGCAAGAAGCCCTAGAACGTATCAGAAAACGGAAAGAGTGGATGAGAGAAAGAGATGAGAGATATCGAGTAGGAGAAGAACTCATCCCTATGGCTAATTTTAGAGCCACAGAGAACTCTGGACAACAAAGAAGACAGCCTTATTTGAATCTGGGAGCAGGACGAAAAGAGTACTACTTAGTGGATGCTCTTATAGACACAGGAGCAGCAATAAGCTGCATTAGATTCTCTTTGTCTCAGAGACTTAAAGAGGAGTTACGGCCATCGAAGGCGCTGCTAATTGGAATAGGAGGAAAAGTTACTCAATGCATAGGTGAGATCACTTTACCTTTACATATGGGGAACAACACAATGGAGCAGAGACTTTTAGTATGTCAGGACCAAGATCTGCTTGAAGATGTGGTGCTAGGCCAAGATTGGATATATGAATATGAGGTAACCATCCAATTGGCTTTAGGATACATCTCGGCCAGGATAGGACCTCGTGAAGTGTATAGTTTGCTAGACGAACGACCACCCAAAGCTGCTATTATAGAGCCAGAAATCCATCCTAACGAACAAAGTCATGAGAGTATGTTCACTAGCAACATGGGAATCCCATCGTCAAGTACTTCATGTGAAAATAATGTAAGTCCTGTGTGCACTCCATCTTCGAATCTAGAAAGTCACGAGAGTACACAAGAACATGAGATCAAGCCCACTGAACCACAAAGCACAAGAAAGACTATTCCCCTGCAAGACGTGAAGTCTACAATCATGGAAGTGTACCCCATTCCACATTCCACACTAGCTTGGATACGAAAGGACCAAAAAAAGGCATATCTCCAGCAACAGAAATGTCATCGACAGCGGCATGAGCACTGGTATAAGAAGACAAAGAAATTCGAACACTTTCAACAACCACGACTCAAGCGCGTATGGATCCCAAAGAAGCTGATAACTGCACAACCTGATCGAAGCAAAATTTGGATCCCAAAGCCACGTACCCAAAGGATAACCGTCCCAAACAAAGAACAACCTCAGAAGGGCAATCACCATCAACATGGTCGACGGGCACATCAGCCGAGAAAGAGGACATATTGGAGGAAGAAGGAATCCCCAAAAGCAATACAAACCGAATTGAGACTCACAAAACAAAATCAGCAGACTTACTACCAAAGACGGACCACATTCATCAAAAATATGGAGAATACAGTACATTCCTCCCAAGTGAAGCAAATATGGGTGCCGAAAGACAAGACAAGCGGCGTACAGCATGCAACTACTTCCAATTGCACACATAAGGAGTTGCAAAGATCCAAAGTATGCATGATAGGGCCACAATACAAGGCCAAGCATTCGGCACGTCCTTCTTCTATTTTCGGATAGTCACGCACATTTTCCCTTTGGAAATAGGAGAGCACTTGTACATACTTAAAATATTACTCCAATAACATTTCACTAACCGCTTCGGCTATGTACTAACTTTTATGTTTTCTTTCAGCAAAAAAAAAAAAAAATATATATATATATATATAAAATACATGAAAAATTCAGGTATTACCTTTCTCACACCCACGGGAAAGGGACGGCACCATGCACTCGGAGCAACATCGAATTAATAATCAACATATGGAGGAGGATTTATGAAAAAAAGATGGATACTAATTCATCCTCTATAATTGAGTGCAGATGACATCTTCTGACTCAGAAGCTACACAGCAGGAAGAGGAACTACTTCTTCCATTGGGGTCAATAACCAAGGTCAGAGGACATTGGTTTCGAGATGACCAACCTATCTCGGAACTCTTATTCATGGCAACTATCAAGATCATGGACAGAGACCACTGTTTCCCTATTATGTCACAAGATTTCAAGACCATAATACAAGGGTTACCACATATCGAAGAAGTATGGACTCAAGCTGGCATTGAAGCATTTTTGAAGATACCTATATGTGTACCAGACTTCCAAAGATGTACTCAAGTAATGAATACCATGCAGCCTGCTGCTACAAAGATTTCAGTTCCAGAAGCCACGGTTTTGGACAAGGTAGGCACATGGAAAACCATTCAATTCACTCATGAATTGATCAATAAGGCCTTTGGATGGAATCAGGAAGGAATTACTAATGTCAAGGACGAATGCCATGACCCCAAGAAAAGATCATTCCTGGAGATTAACAGAGTAGATATCGAAGATGCAGTACGTCTGGTACACCAACACTTTTGTTTTCCTGGCATGAACAGATACACTGCACCTCAGAAGATTGTAGTTCAGTTACTCTCCCATGCCATGAGACAGATAGGAAACAAAGTGAATCTCACAGGCTACATACAAGAGCGATTGTTTGAAGCTCAGAAGAAATGGGGGCAAAAGAAGTTCCTGAACGGTGGTTCAGCTTTGACCTTATTGATATATGAAGCCCTAGACATGAGACACTGCTTACGAGAGATGCCGACAGCAGAAGGGCTAGCAAGGTATGCAAAATCCGCTTCTGTCCCTAAGAAAAAGAAAGCAGCAGTTGTAGTGGAAGAGGCCGGAACCAGCACACAGAAGCCCATGAGGGGTACAAAACGCTTGCGAGAAGAAGAAGCCCAAGCAACACCTCAGTCCAAGAGAACGCATCTCTTGCCTAAGGTCACGACGACTCAAATGCCGATTTCAAAAAGAGACTTGTCTGCTGCCCTCGAGCAAACACACCAGTACATGCAAGGGCAAGTGAATCTAAATGTCCAAGGACATCAATATAGACAAGCGAGTCAAATTCAGCAAAAACAGAGTACAGAAACACCTCCAAAACAACCTGGAAGATACCAAGAATTGGGCATTGATGACTCAAGTACGAATACGGAATCCAGTCCTGAGAAAGACACGCTAGATACTGATATCAGGACAGAAACTTATGAAGACGAAGGACCAGAGGTCAATCAAATGGAAGTAACACCAGACAGCCAGAAGGAAAAAGAAAAGAAGGTGAATGATGCTCAGGAACAGGAGCATGTCATTCAATTGAATGACACTACCCAAGTAAGCATCAAGGAAGACACAACTACTGGGGTTACACATGTCAAAATACCTATTAAAGAGGAAGAACAAACCCCGAAGAATATGGATGCGGGAGAGATCCCACAAAAAGAACAAACAATAATCGAGGTGCCTGATGACACACCTCAAGCACAGGATGAAAACATGAGGGCTGAGCCACGGATACAGCTTCAAATCAGGCAGCCCCATGATACCACATTACACATTGCTCAAGGTAAAGACGTGACTACCGGAGAAGAACCCTCAATACCGAAAACTTGGCTCAATGTGGATGTGACTCAACTGAAGCCGGTAGTGAAGCAAATGATCCAGACAGCCATGGATACTCAGCAGCAAATGATGGACATAGATGCAGATTATGACAAAACCATGAAAGAAAAGAACCAGTTTCAAGTTATGAGCGAACAATTGTCTACACAACTGAGTCAGGTACAAAAAGAAATAGCCACCAAAAGCACGGAGTTGCTAGAAACACAAACGCAATATGAATCATTAAGCACTCAGCATCACCAACTGCAAAAACAGCTCGAAGACATACAAAAATTATATGATGCTACGGTAGCAGAGAAAGACAGAATGAAAACCAGAAGCACTCTACTAGAAACACAACTAAAGTTATATCTGGACGAGAATGACACTTTACGGAACAGAAACAAAGAATTGATGAAATCATTGTTATATGACCAACCAATAAAGCAACAGGATTCAACTGAAAGTAAAGAAGATGAATTAAGAGATCAGCTCGCACAATATGAAGCCCTGCTAAAACAAGAGCGTGCGGTAAGGGAAGAAGCAGAACTTAAGCACAATCAGGAAATAAGTGAGCTAAAAAGGCAGCTGAATTCAGCACAGGCCAAACTGGTACAGAGCTACAGTGAAAACATGGATCATGTAGCCGACATAGGTAAGGAACTCCTAGCCACTAAAGAAAAACTCGGTGAAGCCATACAGCAGATAAAGGAAAAAGACGAATGCATTGAGGAGCTAAAGAATAAGAAGAAAGACACAGAACCGATCGGGACATCAGTAGTGCCTGAGACAGAACATCCTACTGACGAGGTAGAGGTAAGCCCTCTATCTCAACCGATCTATCATTCTCCAATGCATGAGCAGATGGCGGATATGCATGATGATCATCCGATGCCATACACTGCAGAAATAAGTCAGAAGGAACGGGCACTAGTGGTGTCCCGATTGACGGAAAGTTTTGAGAATGAAGTCATCAAGGTCATGAAGGAAGCAAAAATCAAAGGTAAAGACTTGGAAAAGATCATAAAGCCTTTCAACATTCCATATGGACTGTTGAAAGAGAAAACAAGGCAATATATAAAGAAGGTTACACACAAAAGTCCAGATCAGCAGCTCAATTTCAAGAATGACACATTCACGTACACTCAAGCAGAGTTTGAAGCTGCACAGCCAGTGTGGAGGAGAAAGTTTTTGGAGAAACATCCCACACTACGGGTGCACTGGGAGGCCGCACCTTATTTATTACAGGTAAACCCTTCGTTTTGTCCAATACCACGGAGAAGGGATACAACAGAATTTTTGGCTTTACAACGCAGCGGCAATCTTAATAAACAGTGGCTAAACTATCCGATGTTACCTAGCCCGCCACATAATTATTTGCCAACCGAGGATTACATGATCAAAACCATAGAATTTTGGTTACAAAACTATGCGACAGTACCAGATTTAGCAGTTAAGATGACAAATAAAATACTTGGTATGCTACTTATAGTTCTGAAGGTTTTCAAACATGCGGCATATACATTTCTGAACTTCATCGGCATTAATCAAGGAACAGATATACTCATTTTTGATCTATCAGTAATGCCGAGCCGTCCCACAATAATGGCATATTATTCTAGACTCATGTTTTTGCCAAGTCCATACATGCAAATATTTGAAGAAGCATTTTTTACAGGATTTTTTGAAATAGATTCAGAGATATTTTTAAAGATGTCATCCAATCTGAATGCCAGATTGGTGGCATACGAATTAAGCTTCTTCGCCGATCACCGACAACCGCCAAACGATGGAGTCAAAGCAGAACAATGGAAACAGATCATGATACGTGAAGCCAATCTGCTAAACGATACAGAGCAACAAATATACAGAACATATGCCCGGCGCTTATCAAAGCCTGTCGGGGACGACAGAGTTCAGGAGGGGGGCAGTGTTGAGGGCGAAACGAGTAAGAAAAGGAAAAAAAGAAAGCAACGAAAGAAACAGCTTCACTAAAAGGGCAAATTTGAAGATAGACAAATGTAAAGATACATCTCTGCAGGAAGCCCCGCAGGGGCGCAACACCCATCTCTGCACAGAGCCCCGCAGGGGCACGCACCAGGCTACAAAGCTTAACCCCGGGGTCCAGAGGAGTGGATTTTTCAAACATCAGAGTAGGACCAAAAGTTAGAAAGGGGTAGAGGCTGAAAAGTTGAAGAGGGTGACTAAGAATAGCACATTCCTAGTCACTGGTGGCGTGCGTGGCAACCCAAGTCAACAGGCAAGAAAACTACATCAGGCTCTCGAGTAGTAGAGCTTGAATCAAGAAGGCCATCGAATCTGCATGTCTGTTTAACAGCAGACAATACTGACCACAGGGTGCGTGCGCGAAGCAAAGTCTGTCAAAGGAAGCAAAGTCTGTCAAGGGACGACAGAGGCGAAGAGGGGGAGAGTGTTGCAGAGCCAAAGAGCGCACAAAGCAGAGGAAAAGACGGGCCCCAAAATTTTTCCGATTTGGACCAGATATTTTTGTAACATATTCATTTTTGTAATATATTTCCCTTGTAAAGGCACTAGAGGAGTCCTCTAGATGCATTCCTATAGAAGAATAGAAGCTTACCCATGTAAAATAGTAGGAAATTAGCTCTTAGGGAATAAAGTGCCGGTCACTTGTGTGAAAGGACCATTTTTAGGGCACTAGTATATAAGTCAAATGTGACTCTTTGTAAAGGACTTTTTGCCATTGTGAGAATAGAGAGCACAGAAATTCGAATTTGTGTCTTCTTCCCTCTTCATCTTCTTCTTCGTGAGCTTGTATGCATGTGTATTGCTTGGAAAGAGTGCTTGTGAGTGTGATTTATCCTTGAGAGTGTTTCTTTGCTGTAGGAGAGGTGTGTGCGAGGTGTAGGAAGTGCTGAAGTGTAGGAAAGTATTCCCGCGACTCAGTATTTCTGTCATAACTCGAAGTAGGAGTGTCAGAATTGCGTGAAACCACTGCCACTGGATGCGTCTTCTCGAGAGCTTCAAAACACATATGCTATTCGCTATGTTTGGAGCTCGGAGCTAGGAGAAAAGTCCAAAATACTGACGGCTGCTGCACCAAGTATCGTTTCGTCTTGACCTACTGTTGAAGCTTGTTAGGATAAGTATTTTCCTCATTTTCACTCTTGGGTAATTCATTTGCATTGACCATTACACGTTTGCATGTCTTCATACACTCGGCTAGGTTAGCATACTCTTCGGATTGATAAATTAAAAGCGTGTATCCCCACTATATGCACTTGTGAGGGGATTGAGGTACAGTCTCTTTCTCCGCAAGTCCCTAAGTTGAAGCTTAGGTCAACACATACATACATGTTTACATGCATACACACACATACACATACACACATACACATACACACATACACACACACATACACACATACACACACATACACACATACACACACATATATGCATACACACACATAGAGAGACATACACACACATACGCATACATGCATACATAATGCATATGCATATGCATACATAATGCATATGCATATGCATACATAATGCATATGCATACATAATGCATATGCATATGCGTACATACATACTTACATGCATACACACACATATGCATACATAATGCACATGCATATGCATAGATACATACACACACATAGACACATACACACACATAGACACATACACACACATATGCACACACATTTACACACATGCATACACACACATACACACGTAGACACACACACAACATACACACACATACACACACATACACACACATACACACACATACACACACATACACACACATACACACATACACACATAATGCATATGCATATGCATACATACATACTTACATGCATACACACACATACACACACATATGCATACATAATGCACATACATAGACACACACACATACACACATAGACACACACACACATAGACACACACACACACATACACACACTCACATATACACACACATAGACACACACACACACTTATACACACACTTACACACACACATCCACACACATTTACATACACATACACATGCATATAGAAACATATATAGAGATACACACATATATACACACATAGACACACACATACACACATAGACACACACACACACATCCACTCATAGACACACACACATACACACACATACACACACACGTACACACACATACACACACATACACACACATACACACACATACACACACATACACACACACACATATATGCATACACACACATAGAGACATACACACACATACACATACATGCATACATATGCATACATAATGCATATGCATATGCATACATACATACTTACATGCATACACACACATACACAGACATGCATACATAATGCACATGCATATGCATACATACATGCTTAAATTCATACAGACACATACACATGCATACACACACACACACACACACACACATATATATATATATATATATATATATATATATATATATATATATATATATATATATATATATATATATATATATATATATATATATATATATATATATATATATGCATACACACACACACACACGTAAACATACATACACACACATACACATACATGCATACATATGCATATATAATGCATATGCATATGCATATGCATATATAATGCATATGCATATGCATATATAATGCATATGCATATGCATATATAATGCATATGCATATGCATACATACATACTTACATGCATACACACACATGCATACATATGCATACATAATGCACATGCATATGCATACATACATGCTTACATGCATACACAAACATACACATGCATACACACATACACATACACACATAGACACACACACACACATACACACACATATATGTATACACACACATAGAGAGACATACACACACATACACATACATACATACATATGCATATGCATACATACATACTTACATGCATACACACACATATGCATACATAATGCACATGCATATGCATAGATACATGCACACACATAGACACATACACACACATATTTACACACACATACACATGCATATACACACATACACACATACACACATAATGCATATGCATATGCATACATACATAATTACATGCATACACACACATGCATACATATGCATGCACACATACACACGTAGAGATACATACACACACACACACATGCATACATATGCATACATAATGCACATGCATATGCATACATACATGCTTACATGCATACACACACATAGACACACACACATGTAGAGAGAGACACACACATACACACACACATGTAAAGAGACATACACACACATATACATACATGCATACATAATGCATAATGCATATGCATATGCATACATACATACTTACATGCATACACAAACATACATACACATACACACACATATGCATACATAATGCACATGCATATGCATAGATACATGCTTACATGCATACACATACACACATAGACACATACACATAGATAGATACATACACACACATGGACACATACAGACATATACACACATATGCACACATATACACACAGATTTACACACACACATAGACACATACACACACACACGTACACAGACACACTTACACATGCATACACACAGACACGGACATAGACACACACACACACATACACATATAGACACATACAAACTTACACACACACACACATATAAACACACACATACACACATACACACATACACACATACACACATACACACATACACACATACACACATACAGACTTACACACACATACACACATCCACATACACACATCCACATACATTTACACTACATATAAACATATATATACAGATACACATGTATATACACACATAGACAGATACACACTTACACACACACACACACCCACACACATTTACACACATACATACACATGCATATAGACAGATATATACAGATACACACGTATATAAACACATAGACACACACACACATACACACACATATACACACACATGGACACATACACACACATATATGCATAGACAGACACATAGAGACATACACACATATATATGCATACACACACATAGAGACACATACACACACACATACACAACATAATGCATATGCATATTCATACATAATGCATATGCATATGCATACATACATACTTACATGCATACAAACACACACATACACATACATGCATACATTTGCATACATAATGCACATGCATATGCATACATACATGCTTACATGCATACACACACTCACATATACACCTACATACACATATACACACATACATCTGTACACGTATATATATTGATTTATAAGCCATTTTGTTTTATATGTAAAGGTATTATGGATCCTAGTAGAGAGAGAAAGGTGAAACTCACTCTCATAAAAAGTCTTATGAGAGCAAGAGTTCCACCTGATACTCTAGGGATCATCATGCATGAGTACTCAGAGATGACTGATGATGAGATGGATTATACAATCGAGATGCTTACCCAGCGATCAAAGGAGGGCTCTTCTGCGGCTCCACATGTAGGAAGACAACTAACTGCTCATAAGTATGTTTTTTATTCACAAATTGTTTTAATGATATTATAACACATATTTTTATTTACTTTTATCTATCTATTTCAGGACACCTATACCACCTCCAAATCATGATAGCAGAGCACAAGTGCCTATGAGGACATGCATAGGGACCTTAAGGCTAGAGTGCAATATAGAACCAGAGGGGAACATTGTGTACATAGGGAACGGATTGGAGTTGAAGAGAAGAATGCGAGCATTATGTGACTCTTACCTGTGCCTTGTCCACTTACAGTGGAAGTAATTATAAATTTTACATATAAATTGAAATAAATATCTTATGTTTTATTTACATGATTTTTTTTATTTTTGTAGTGAGCGTGATGAGAGGGATAAAAAATACATACTTAGTTCACTTGAGACAGAGTTTGGGACAGGATGGTTGCATAAGTGGTGTCTAAAAGAGATGCGGACACTTATGGCTCATCGTCGTGATAATGCACAGTACACATTGCTTTTATGTATATATATGTGGATATGAGTATGTGCGTTTATGTATGTATGTATGTATGTATGTATATGAGAGAGAGAGAGATAAAAGAGTGAGACTAGAGGTACAAATACACGCATACACACACATATACATCATACATGCACATTTACACACATATACACATACATGCACATTTTTACACACACATACACATGCATGCAGTTACACACTGTAGCTCAAGCGTAAGCACCACCTCGTTTACTTGTCAATCCGTGGAGATGTGAGGACTGGTATGAAGACCACAAGCATGAGTGAAAGCACACAAGCATGCACACACATACACACACGCACACAAGGAAAGATCAAAGAGAGGAACAATGGAAAGCTTTCTATTGCAAACGAAATCTCTTACAAAAGCTCTATTCTCTCACAAGCTAACCCCCAAAAATGAGCTCTCTAGATCTTTTTATAGTTTTTGGACTAGTTTTGGTCCTGTCCAGACCTAGCGTTCGGCCTAGTTAAAAATTAGGTTCCAAGGCTTATTTGAGGGCTCCAACGAAGTTTAAAAATTGTGAAAATTGGTAGGATGATACTTCTAATGCTCCTCAAGATTTCCTCGGCTTGCACAAAATGGAGCTACAAAAAGGTGAAATGATATTTACAATGGTTTTAAGTGATGAAAATCACTATTTTATAGGGATTTCTTCTGAAAATTTGACATACACTTCTTGGAGCTCCCTATGTGCTCCTTCTTCTTGTGTGTCCGCTTCTCTGATGCGCTTATTATGCTTCTCTTTGACCTTGAGCTTCAACACTCCCCCCCTCTCGAGTCTGTCATCCCTGAAAGACCCTTGTTGTAATGGTTGTTCTGGGTAGTGCTTTGAGAGGTAGTGTCCATTTGGTAGGAACCTGAGCTGTCCATCTTCCAAATGGGGCAGGGTTGGTTGTTTGGTTCTTCATTTGTCACTGCGAGTCTTTGCAAGTTGTAGTCTCTTGGTATGTGCTTCTTGCTTGGATTCTAGCATGATTGTGTCATGGTGAGTCTCCATTGATGACCTCTAGATCTTCCAAAGATGATGAAGCACTCATACCCCATAGTGGATGATGGGTAAGTGTGTTAGTGCATGGGTTGAGGAAAATATGTGTCTTGTGCACGGCCTTGTAATATAGCCCTATGCATGCTTACTTGGGGAATGCATTATTAAACATGGTGCAAAAATGAGGTCTTGAGCGAATTGATCAAGGGTACTCTGATGAAGAGGTTTCCTAATCTATCTGTGTTGTCGTGATACCCCAAGTAGGAGATTCTTACCATTGTGAATGGTCATTCAATGCGGATCGCTTCGTGTGGTACACCTGTCATTGTGATGGATCATTGGTGGTTCTATCGTTGTCGATGAATGTTCGTGTTGATGGTCCACTGATGAGATTCGTTTTGTGCCTCGTCCTGTCCCTTCTCTTCAAAGAAACATTTGCCAAATACTGAGAATTGAATTTCTTTATATTCCTTGGCAAACAACGTTGGGTAACTACACCAAGTTTAGTTTCACATATTCTCTTTAGCTCACCCTAAGCAGGAGTCTTCTCACCTAGTATACATACAAGGATAGGCAAGGTACCGAAACTACCCCTTGCAGATACTTCCTTAGATGCTCTCGTACATACAGTAGTTAAGCATCTCTCAAGTTGCAGACCTTCAAGATCTTCCCTCCTACCATGGTAAGAGGAAACAATAGTTGTGGATGCCATGTTCATTCCAAGTGATTGTCATCTACTAGATAGGGAATCAATGATATCATCTGCTAGCCGAGACACCCTTCTATCAAAACTGATAAATTCCCAGTCATCAATAGTTCCACCTTCAACTAAGCCTGACTCATTCATGTTCCATGAACCAAACCTGGGAGCATCTCATTCTCCCTTTTTTTTTTGCAACAATGTCACAACACAAGAAGATAGAAGTTAGTATCAATAAAAATATTTGACATAAGTCAATGTGCACTTGTGCTTGGGACTCTCAAATGTGTCTATGCATGGCCGTGTAATGTGGCCCTATATTAATGCATACTTTGGAAATGCATGACTTGAATGGTGCAAAAGAAAGGGTTGTGCAAGAAGCACATGGTTGTCATTCGTCGAGGCTTTCAATGTTACTTGCGGATGTTGATGTCATCTTTGTTGGAGGTATCCATTGGACCTTGAAATGATGTAAGTGATGGATTGTTGACTGACAACTGATCAGTCTTCCGTATGGGTATCCATGTGAGAAGGGTGTTTGACTACGAAGTGATCACCTTTGACCACTTCATGTTTGGATAGTTTCTTGGATTTTGTGTCCCTTGTGGTTGGCTCTTTGGTTTGGTAGGGGCGGTTGATGCTTTTGGCTTCCAAACCCATACCTTTGTGGCTTGTCGCCTGACTGGCATTGAAGAGGTTAGTTGGTCTCCTCTTGATCTTGGTGTTTGGTTTTGACCTTTGCCTCGCCTTAGCTTTCTTGTTGAGACTTTTCGCATATGGGAGAGTATAGGTTGTTGTGGATGTAAGAGCTTCCTGGGTACCCACATGTGTAAATGCTCTTGTTGAGCTGCATCTAACTTCTTAGACACCCAAACTTGTCAAACACCTTGTGGTTGAGCTCGTCCTATTTTCTTCATTCGTCTTCTAGCAGCCTGGTTGGCTTGCTTGGATGGGAATTGTGGGGATAAGGTTGGTGGGTGCTCTCCTTTTCATACTTAGATCTGCTTCATGCTCGGAACTGCACTCTTCTTGAAATCCCTTTGTCTATTTGATATAGCAGTTGGCACGTTTTGTTTTGCTCGCGTTGTTGATTGAGTTGTGGTGGTAGCATTAGTCCTTGCACAAGAGGAGGAGTCCGCTTGTCTTTGAGCATGTTCTTCCATGATTGAGTTCTCCTGGAATATAAAGTTTTTGATACATACAACATCTTTTTTTATAAGATTAGTCTTAGGGGAACTAGGGGAAGGTGTGACTTCTGGATTTGTGAGCATGCCATTCTCTAATTCTAATGTAAAGCATTATTCTTGGACCCAAACTTGAAGAAGTTGACATCTTAGGTTCAAGTTTATTGCATGGTCATAAATCCAATCTTGACCCAAGACAAGTGGTTCTGTAAGGTCCTCATTGTGACATACTAGCATTTTGACTTTCATTGGAACATCTTGAAGGTAGATGGGAAGTTCCACCTCGCCCAAACAAGGGGTTTCCACACCTCCCAATCCTATGAGATAGGCTTTTATGGGATTGATGTTCAACTGCAAATCTTGGCAGTAGGAAAGTCTAGCTACACTAGTTGCTGCACCTGAGTCTATCAATGCTCTCATAGTCCTTAAATTCTCTCGGTGCCCTACCTCTAAGGTCACAAAGGGACATCGGTTGATTATTTGAGAAGTAATTATGCCCGATTTTTGGCACATGTCCATGTGAAATTTTGGGGCTTTCGGGTTGACATCTAGACCTAGTCACCTTAACTTATTTTGCTTGATGTGCTCTGTAGCCTCTACCTATGCTTCTTCTCTAACTCTCAACTTCTCTTTTTTTCGCTTCTTAGCCGTGTTGAGTCTCCTTAGCATGTCCTCTGTAAGAGGTTCTTGATATAGTTTGACTCGACATCCACTTATATAACTTGGAAAGATGTCACCTTCTAGGGTGGCCAATTGAACCGCACCACTAGTGGAAATTCTATTAATGATCATGGATCGATATCCTCTTTTTTCCAATTTACGGGCATGTTGCTTTAGTGTATACACCAGCACTAAGTCTCCTTCTTTTAATCGTTTATCCTTGATGTGTGCATCAAAGTAAGACTTTTGTCTTTTCTTTGCAACATAGATGCTTGCTGCCGCTCGTAGCCTTGTCTCATATAAGCGTTCTAGATCAAAGATCCTAGAGGACAACTCATGTCCATTCCACTCATGCTCTTGTGCTACTTTTAATGCTCAGATTAGGAAATCTAATGGTAGCACAACATTCTATCCAAAGACCATCTGAAATGGGGTGGCATTGAGTATCGTTTTATAGGCAACTCGATAAGCCCAAACAGCATGATGAAGTTGTTTGTCCCAATCAGAGCGTTTATAATTTACTAGTCTTGTCAATAAGTTACATAGGATCTTGTTTGTGCTCTCAGCTTGTCCGTTAGCTTGTGGATGATAGTGGGCAAACTTCTTATGTACCACCAAGAATTCTTGGAGAAGATTTTTAATGACTTCATTCAAGAAGTGCGTACCTCTATCACTTACTAACTCTATCGGTAATCCATATCTCATGAACACATTCTCAAATAAGAACTTAGCTGTCGTTTAAGCATCATTCTTTGTCGTGGATTTCACTTCTACCCACTTGGTAAGGTAATTTGTGGCTACAATAATGTACTCTGCATGGGAGTTTCTAGCTGGTGGGTTAATAGGACCTACAAAGTCTATGCCCCACTTCGAGAATGCACGTCCTCCCATCATTGGCCTCAAAGGCATCTCATCTTTTCTAACCGAATATTGTGCACGTTGGCATGTGTCATTTCTTCACAAAGGTATGTGCATCCATATGAAGAGTGGGCCACCAAAGTCCTGAGAATAGAATGGCCTTGATTACTCGATCAAGACCAAAGTGTCCACCTGCAACACCATTGTGTGCAGTTTCTAAGACTTTCAAATAGTCTGATTCATGAATGCACAATCTTAAGTATCCATCTTTGCCTCTTCGGTATAGGTTGTCTCCTACTAAGGCATAGTCTTGAGCCTCTTGCTCCATGCTTCGTCTTCTTGCTAGACTAGCCTCTTTGGGTAATGTTCCCGATCGCATAAATTCTACCAATGGAGCACTCCAATCTGGAATTAACGACACTTGATAAAGGGTGGCATGCTCCACTAGGGGCCTCTCTTGGCACATTGGACAATTCTTAATCCACACATGTACTTCTTTGTCCATGCTAGGCCAATACACTCCTAAACGCTTCAGATTCGGTAATGTTCATGGTTTAGAATAGTGATTTCCTAGCAATCCTTCATGAGCTTGTTGTAACCAACTACTCTGCTCATCGTCCTCAACACAACAAGCTAGTACACCTTCCATATCTTGTTTGTACATGCTTCCTGCCAATATGTGATATTTTTGTGATTTTACAATTTCTTCTTGTGATGTTTTCACATTCTTATTTGTGGGTCTGAAGGTTAGGACTCGTACCAACTTACTTGGCCATTTAGGAACAACTTCCAAATTGAACAGGTAAGCATCAGGCAACTCATCAGACACTCCTTGAGGTGACTCTCCTGAAGTAATGCGAGAAAGGTGATCTGCCCGGAGGTGGGTTCTACCTTTTCTAACAACAACTTCAAAGTCATATTCCATTAGTAAGAGGAACCATCTTACTAAACGTCCTATATTGCAAGGTTTATTGACCAAATACAATAAGGCTTGATGATCAGTAAAGAAATTGAATTTGTTGGCCAATAGGTAGTGTCTAAATTTCTTCACAGCATATACCATGCCTAAGCCCTCTCGCTCAGTTGTGGTATAGTTTCATTCAGCTGTGGTTAGCTGTCTGCTAGCATATGCTATGGGTAAATCTAAATTTCCTTCAGCGGTGGGTTGTGCTAGCACACATCCTATAGCATGATTGGATGCATCCACATGGACATGGAATGGCTTATTCCCATCAGGAGTGGTCAGTATTGGTGTTGTGCACAAACGTCTCTTCAGTTCATTGAAGGAATTTTCACATTCGTCATTCCACTCAAAATTTGTCAATAAGGCATAAAGAGGTCTAGCTATGATTGCATACATGTGGATAAACCTACGGTAATATCCACAATGGCCCATAAAGGCTTGTACCTCTTTAACATTCCTCAGCCTTGGCAGCTTTGCTATAGCTTTGACTTCGTCCTCATCTGTTGATATTCCGTTCTAAGAAACAATGTGACCTAAGATTTTACCTTGATGCACCATGAACACACACTTTTCGGGGTTCAGACACACTCGATATTCTCTACACTTGTTGAAGATCTGTCTAAGCTCAGGGATGTGGTATCTTCTTTCTTGGGAATGAGCACATAAATCGTCCACATATACTTCTAAGCGCTTTCACAAGAACTCTTTGAAGACATGACACATGAGCCTTTGGAATGTTGCAGGTGCATTGGTGAGCCCAAATGGCATCACACAAAATGCAAAGATTCCCCATTCTGTGGCGAATGTTGTGTTGTGTTGATCTTCAGGGGCAATGGCTACTTGATTGTAACCTGAAAATCCATCAAGAAAGCTATAAACTTCCTTGCCTACAACACGCTCCAATAAATGTTCCGTGATTGGAAGTGGATAAGTATCTCTGATCGTAGCCGCATTCACTTTTTTAAGGTCAATACACACCCGCAACTTCCCGTTCTTCTTGGGCACCACTACAATGGGGGACACCCATTCAGTATGCTCAATCTCATAGATGAATCCAGCTTCAATCAGCCTATCAATTTCTTCTTTTATTTTTGCTGCATAAGTGTCATTATATGTGTAGGGCTTCTGTTTAGTAGGCTTGGTATCAACAGTCATGGGGATTGTATGAGAGAAAACTTTTGGATCTACTCCCTTCAAGTCTCTATAGTGCCACGCAAACACATCCCTATATTCCCTTAATAGAGCTACAAGCTTTGCTTCTTCTCTTGCACTTAGGTAATCTCCAATGTATGTACATCTCTCTTCGTTCTCCTAAATGGTCACTACAATCTTTTTGGTCTTTTCCTTATTATCATATGATTCTCCTATGATGGCCTCTCTTTTAGACATTCGTACCAAATTTTTTTGGTCTTGAACTTCATATTTCTTGAAAATTTCTGGTACTTCAAACAATGATCCTCCTCTTCTTGTTTCACTGCTTTTCTTTTCTTTTTCTTTTGACTACTGTCACTTCCATCCTTTGAATTTACAATTTTAATGCTTGTGAGATGTTCTTCTTCTTTTTGGTCAAACACTCCTAGATCTTCTAAATAGTGCTTCTTTGAGCTAAAGCAACTATCCATCACAATGGACTCTAGATCATCGTCATTCTCTTCTTCTTCTATGACATCACTAGGGTCACATTCTTCTAGCAAGGGCTGACACATGAACATTGAAATATCATAACCCTCCTCATCACAATGAGGTGTCCATTGTTCTTCATTGACTGCAATATCCATGGTAGCTAAGATTTCTGCCCAACCATGAGGCTCAAATTCCTCATCTAGAAAGATCATCGATGTAGGCGGGGCCTTTAATTGGTCTATCTCCTGGAGAAGTTCCTTCTTCTCTTGCCTTTAAGCATTTTTCCTCTTCCTCCACAACCTTGCACATCCACAAATGAGTATCTTCATGCAACCAGGATGGATCAGGTGAACTTCCAGAATGCATAGAGATAGAATCTTCTTTCCTTTTGTGGATAGGATTCCAATGTAGGGGTGGTACATCTCTGAAGGTGTAATCCTTCAAATTGACCTTGGTCGTGTGACCCCTAAGTGTTGTAAGTACAAGGAGTTGGTTCCCCAATCCTGTACTATTTGCAATTGTCGTAGGAAGGGTCTTCCTAGGATCATCTCATAGACATTATTTTTCTCAAAGTCACATATAGCAAAGGTATGTTCAAACTCTACACCACAAGTGGTTAGATTTATCCCTTCTAGCAATCCTAGAGGTCTTTCAAAATGATCGTCTACCATTTGAAGCTTCATTCTAGTTGTTCTTAATGTGGGTTTGCCCCATTGCTTCCACACGGAGGTGGTCACAATAGCAACACCAGCACCTAAATCTATGATTGCTTTGGTCATGTAACCTTGGTAGGTGATTGGAAGATAAGTATTACCTTCTTCACCCTCACACATGTCCCCTATTAAATCTAGAGGTATCTCTGGGACTTTTTGCTTAGAGCCTGCTTTTAACATTTTGGAATCAAGTTCTGGAACCTGATCCTTCACATGATTCCATAACTCAGGTTTTGCTTTGAGCAGCTCTTCTACAGTGAGATGACACTAAACCTTAGTGTTCTTCATGACATCAGTGTTCCTTGGAACCACTCAGTCTTCATTTCTTATGAGTATTGTGGGAGCTCTTATCTAGAGAGATTCAGATTCCCATGGGCCTGTGAATTGTGGCAACTCTTCTAAAGAATTAGATTCAAAATCTAATATTTCATCTTCCTGTTGCTCTATTTGGTCTCCATATATAGACGGAACGTCTTGGGAAAATTGATCATGAAGATCATCAATCTCTGGAATAGGAGGGGGGTTACCCTTCTCCTTGGCCCATTTCTCCTCTTGTATTTTCCGCAAGAACTCTTGAGAGTACTCTTGAATTGAAAGAGGTATTCCAACATTCGTGGAATTAGGAACATAAGCTTTCATTGGTGGAGAGCTTTCTCTCTCAACAACCGGTTGAGCCTGTGGAGGTAAAGAAACATGCGGTTTGTTTACCAATTGCTCTAATCTTTCTAGTAAGCCCTGGAAATGCAAATCTGGCTTGACAAAGTTTGTCTGATTGAACTTTTGACTAGTCTCGTGCAAGCTACTTCTACCATTTTCATGCACATTTTTGTCTGTTCAATCTCTAAGTCCGCTCTAGGGTAACTCTTGTCTAGATTTGCAGCTATAGGCCCTTCTTGGAGTCAAGCCTGGTAGGCCTTGAACATCATGTCCAAGCCTTCTGGCGTTGGATCTGCAAGAACATACCTTGGTTGCGGTCTATTAGCAATGGATGGTGGGGTGGGATGAGGTGGAGTGGATGGAGTTTCGACATGTGAGGGACTTTGAGATGCAATGTCTTCTATTTTTGTTTTCGCTTCTTTCAGGCTTTCTTCAAGTTTCGATAACTTTTTATTTCACTTGTGATTGGCCTTCTCTCTGGTATCTTTCCATGTTCTTGTTTTTCGCTTACTAGGGTCTCCTGATTCACTTGACTCTGATTGTTCAGCTGGTTTATCCTGTTTCAAAGCTTGTGCCCTAGTGACTGCTTGTATAGGAGCCACATTATTGCTACTTGAACTTGAATTCACCACTAAGCCTACCACATTAATGGGTGTGACCTTGGGCACACTAGAGGGGTTTCTTGGACAATCACTAGGGAGATGGTCTTTACCACACTCAAGACAAAAGGCTTGTATTGTGATGTTTTGTCCTTGTCCCAGAGTTGGTGAGTGGGGACATTCACGAATGAAATGGTCGCCCTGACACCTAAAACATGATCCTCTAGGGGCTTGTGGGCTCATTTGTCTCAATTGGGGCCTCGAGTTAGGATTTTTGTACATGACAATGGAGTATTCTGGCTCCCAATTTTGTTCCATAGGTGGTGCCTCATATTGATATGGATAAGCCTCACTATGCTCAGGTGACTCTGTGTAATAAGCATGTGGACTACCTTCATGGGAGTAATCTGAACTATGAGCATGAGAGTCATTCTCTGAGATCAGTGGGGTCACTGGCACCAATGCTCTATTAAGGATCTCTTCTGCCACTGCATACTTAACTGGAATTACATTGGTTGGCACTGGTGGTTGGTTTCCTAGGACTGGTTGTGGCCTATATGGTGCCTGATATTGTTGTTGTGGTCTATAATATGGCTGTTGGTATTGGTTCTGATACCTACCTTGTTGGTAAGGTTGCTGATAATTCTGTCTAATAGCTTGTCTATTGTATGGACAATCTTGAGCCGTGTGGTTCATGTATTTTCTCTCAATAGTGCAATATGGAGCATTCCTTTCTCTCACGTTCTGGTTGTGCAATGGGCATACATTAGCCATGTCGTCGCCTCCGCAAGTATAACATCGATTCAATGAGGTGACTCTTGGTATTTGTCTATTTTGAACTCCTAGCTTCTTGGCAACTTGCTCTGCTATCTCATCCAGCTCAGTGGAGGCTCTAGAGGTATGACTAGTAGAACTGTCAGAGTCTTTATAGAGTTTGGATAGTCCTAACTCCTCACCCAAGTTGTCTTCTATGTCAATGCAGGTCTGCACACACTCTTCTATGCTTCTAGGCTCTTTCAAGTACATGTATGATCTTAACTTGGTGCTTAGTAAGCCATCTAAAAACAAAGCCACTTGTTTGACTGGTGTGGGTAACTCTGGAGCAGGGCATCTTTCTAGGTACTGTCTGAACCTTCTACCTTCTAGTCGCACTGTTTCTTAGGGTGTCTGCTTGAAGCTGTGGATCAAAGATGATGTGTTTTGCCTGATACCACTCTTGGAAAATTCCACGATGAATTCATCTAGCAGTTGACCTATATCGCGATAGTTGCGACTAATCAGTGGTTGAAACCAAGCCAAGGCAGTGCCCTTAAGAGTCAAACCAAATGCCTCGTACTGGGTGAACAAATCCTCAACCTGTTCAGCTCTCAACACTTGTTTGAACTCGGCCACATGATCATAAGGATCTCCTGTCCTGTCAAAATAATTCTTCATTTCCTTGATCACTTGAGTGGGTCTAAGGGTTCTTGGGTGCTCTCGGGGTCTAGGCAATGGAAAATCATGTTCATCTCTTTGTTGCCTTTGTGTTTGATGTCTCTCTTTTTTAGGTCTTCCATTTTCAAATCCAGATCTATTTCTACCCACAGTGTGTGCAAAACTTACCGCAGGTCTCTCTCTAGTTCTTTCTCTCTAGGCTTCATGAGCGTGGGATGATCCTACTCCTTGGAGGCCATGGGAAACATTGGATCTTGGTGCAGGGAAAATCAATTCACTCTCCTAAGTATATGCATGTCTATCATGTTCTGTTACCAAGAGCATTTTCTCTAATCTGTTATCCAGGTAGACAACTTTGCCTGGTATCTCTGGATCCTTGAACTCGTAGACGATGACTATGCCCAATTGGCTAGGTTAATCTGGCTTAAATCTCCAAAAGGCTTCCTCTGTTTCTCTATTCAAGAATAGTTCTATGCTTTTGTTGTCTTGAGGGATCCAATCTGGAGTGATCACTGTGGTCAAAACTGACTTGCCTGTAGGAGTCTTGGGCTCTCGTCCTACATCTCCTTGCTCTAGGTCTCCTATCTCACTCTCAGGAATGATGTTTCCAAACTCATCTGTCCTATCATGTAGGTTGGTGACCACATATATGGTTCCTTCCTTATCAATGTATGAATCTTCTTTAAACTTGACTACTGGGTGTTCATGTCCAAAGGGTTGATCTAGATTTTTGAGTTGGACCACTGATCGCCTTAGGCCATCCTCATAGATGCGAGCACCTAATCGGTTGGTCCGAATATATTCCAACTGTGTCTTATATGGACCTTCGGTTGTTTGTATATAGGCAGTTCTTGAGCTACCTGTAGGTTTCCCCATGCTAAAAGACATTTCTGAGTCACTTGTGTCAGAGCTTAGTGCATAAGGATAACCACTTAGTTGTCGTGCCCAAGACTTAGCTCTATGGTTGACACTTCCCTTAGAAGATCTAATGCTTTGTCTATCCTTGCCTAGGTGTCTACCAGATCTCAAGTTCATAAGCTTTGGTTAGGAGTCCAAAATTTCCCCTTGGTATTGTTCAAAATCCTTTGGAGTCCCCTTGGGTTCTTGGTCCCACCTGAGGGTCAACTTCAAATTATCCTATTTGAAAATCAACGAGCTATAGAGCTCAAAAAAGGGACTTTTCATGAAAAAGTTATGTCAAATCAGGCTCCTCGGGGTCAAAACAGAAAAACAGGTTCTTTTGGAAAAATCATGATTTTGTGTGGAAATCGTGATTTTGGGAGCTCTAAAAATCGTGATGCTGAGCTCTTATGAAAATCGCGATTTTGAGAGATCATGAAAATTGCAATGCTGAGCAACCGCAAAAATCACGATTTTGTGAAATCATGAAAATCGCGATGCTGAGCTCTTATGAAAATCGCGATTTTGATTGAAAATCATGTTCCGAAAATCGCGATTTTGTACCTAAGTTAAAATCGTGTTTTCTGAAAATCGTGAAAAACGCAATTTTGGATGAAAATCATGTTTTTGAAAATCGCGATTTTGGATGAGAATCGTGTTTTTGAAAATCGCAATTTTGATTGAAAATCGTATTTTTGAAAATCGCGATTTTGATTGAAAATCGTGTTTTTGAAAATCGCGATTTTGGAGCCATAGAGAAGCGTGTTTTCACAAAATCGTGTTTTTGGCTGAAAATCGTGATTTGTGAAAATGACAATTTTGAGCTCACTGAAAATCGTGTCTTCTCAGAATTGTGTTTTTGAGAAGTTTATAGAATCGTGATTTTGAGAAAAATTAGAGAATCACAATTCTGAGAATGACCCCAGAATCGTGTTCTTTTCAAAAAGCTTTTCGGCGGGAAATAAAAAATTGTATTTTTTTGAAAAATTTTGAATTTTATGAAAATCGTGATTTTCAGTCAGAATCGTGTTTTTTGACAAGAAATTCAAATTTCTGAGCGCCGAGCAATGGCGAGCTCCGTATATGCAGAAAATCATGAAAAAACTCAAGTGCTTGCTCTCCCTTGCACCTCCTAACTCCTTCTCACATACTCATGCATGAAAAATGGTATGAAAATGGTGAAAATGCACTAAAAAACAAGAAATTCCTATGAAGAAGAAGATGGGACAAGATGGAGATGGTGATGATGATGAAGATGAAGAGGAAAAATTAGAAAATGAACAAAAATGACAGTTTTTTTACCTTCCAACGTCGCAAATCTACGATCTTACCATCACAACACTCGTCCTCGAAGCTCTCTCCTTGACAACGGCGCCAAAATTTGGTGTAGCTCAAGCGTAAGCACCACCTCCTTTACTTGTCAATCTACGAAGACGTGAGGACCAGTATGAAGACCATGAGCTAGTGAAAGCACAAATGCGTGAGTGAAAGCACACAAGTATACACACACATACACAAATGCACACAAGGAAAGATCAAAGAGAGGAACAATGGAAAGCTTTCTATTGCAAACAAAATTTCTTACAAAAGCTCTATTCTCTCATAATCTAACCCCCAAAAATGAGCTCTCTAGCTCTTTTTATAGTTTTTGGACTAATTTTGGCCCTATCCAAACCTAGTGTGCGGCCTAGTTAAAAATTAGGTTCCATGGCTTATTTGAGGGCTCCAACGAAGTCTAAAAATTATGAAAACTGGTAGGATGATACTTCTAATTCTCCTCAAGCTTGAGAACTCCTCCGCTTGCATAAAATGGAGTATTAAAAAGGTGAAATGATATTTACAATGGTTTTTAGTGATAAAAATCACTATTTTATAGGGATTTCTTCTGAAAATTTGACATACACTTCTTGGAGCTCCCTATGTGCTCCTTCTTCTTGTGTCTCCACTTCTCTGATGTGCTTATTATGCTTCTCTTTGACCTTGAGCTTCAACACACACATATAATGAATACACATATAGACACATACACATACACATACATAATCATATTTACATGCATATATACATACATACACACACACACACACGCACACACACACACACACACACATATATATATATATATATATATATATATATATATATATATATATATATATATATATATATATATATATATATATATATATATATATATATATATATATATATATATATATATGTGTGTGTGTGTGTGTGTGTATGTATGTATATTGATATATCTATATGTATACACACACACACACACACACACACATATATATATATATATATATATATATATATATATATATATATATATATATATATATATATATATATATATATATATATATATATATATATATATATATATATATATATATATATATATATATATATATATATATATATATATATATATATCCTAATTCAAAAACCCTATTATAAATATTCTAATTCAGAAATCCTATTTCAAAAATCCTAATTCGAAAACACTAATTTTGATATTAAGGTTTTAGAACCCCTAATTTAGAAACTCTAATTCAGCGTTTTAGCCATATGATTGAAGTATATGTACACATTGCATCTATTCCTCGGACATCCTACTAGAGAGATGTCTCTCCTCCCAACCTTATGCCTCTATATATAGCTACTCGAACCAACGAGGATCATAATATATATAAAGATATATACACATCATGGAGATACACATACATAAATATAAAAATGGAGTAGATACATTATGCATCACACATACATGCCTAAATGCACACATAAATATATATACATGCATACATATTTACATGTACACATTTACACATAGACACAGATACATATATACATGTACACATCACATATACATGCCTACATGCACACATGTATACTTATACATGCATACACACTTATAAACACTTGCATATATTACATGAATACAGAATATTTTACACAAATGCATATGCATATATACACGTATGCATACTAACACATGAATACATATATCACACACATGCACACACATACATATACATGAAACACATATATATGCATACTAACACATGTATACATATAATACACACACATATGCATACATACATGAGAAAAATTTTCTCCTCGAAGATAGAACTATATATAAAATAATTAGGCATATCCTCGAGCTTCATGTTCTAACTTAAAAGAACATGATTTCATCTCTCTAGTAGGATTCATTGATATTCAAGTTGAATAAAGAATCTATTATCTGATATCCATTCAGAAGCTTCAAGTTATTAGTCGATAATTAGAGTAGAATTTACTATTTAATCTGCTCATATGTTTTCATTATTGATATCATTTTGGTAAGACATCAATATAGTCTCATCTTCATTATCCTTATTGATTTCATTTATTTCTTCTATTGTTAAATCTGTGTTCTAATTAGTCACATCATCTATTGATGGATTAATATCAATTTTTGGTAATTCCTTTTCATCAACAGTAGAATCAACATGTAGAGTATTATCCTCTTCATCAAAAAGATTAGTATCATTATCACGTATAATGATTCTAATTTCTCTTTCAGATGTTGATGTATCAGTATCTGATGGTGAATCATCAAGAGGACTTTCTTCGATCTCTCTAACAATAAACTGTTCAAACAATGGCCTACCTCTAGGATGAACATGAATGACTTGCCACCAAGGGTGAACATGTGGGTTTTTATAAAAAAATGCTTGTTTAATATCCGTAAGAAGAATATATGGTTCTTTAGTAGATCGCATTACCTTGGAAGAATCAATTGACCAAAACCCAGATAATTCCTTTCTTAATGTGGAATTACTACCTTTATACTCGACTCGAAACTAGTCAACCTTCAAAATGACCTATCAAAATATATAGAAACAAAAACCCATTATTATGTGCTTAAAAAAATAACTAACTCTATCATAAAAAATATAAACTTTTTTCTCCCTGTTTGAATGTACGAAATGATATTTCATAGATACCAACAATAGTTCCCACATAACCAAGTTTGCCATCTATAAGGTTTGTGTCTTTTGAGCTAGCATGTGATAGTTTCTTGAAAGAAGCAACAATACTAGAATCCTCTGTTTTACGTAAAGAATCAATGGCTTTGATTCTAATACGTTGTCCAAAAGCCCACATATTAGTGAACATTCGAGCCTACAAAAGAAATTAAATTACTAAATAGAAACTAATATACATATATGAAAAAAACAAAATTATATTAAAATAAAATTACCTTTCATTCACAACCCATCATTAACTCTCTCTGCTCATCTGATATTTCTTCATTATTTGCGTTGGCACGTTGCAAACGAATATATAGCCAATCCATGAAAGAAGATATATTTGTAATCACATTAGTATCGAGATTACGTCTATGTCTTTTGTTTCTTCGCCTTTTACTTCGGAGATTTTGAAGTTCTTGTTCGTACTCGCTAAGGAATGCTTGCATGCATTCGCTATTATATGCTCCAAAAGTAGAAACATCATTTTTTTTCTTGAAATGTAAATAAAATGGAACTCCCTTACCTGATAATACCTCATCTGTTATTTTTGAAGAAGACTCGTTGGTCCATGCACGTGGAGCTTCTTCATGAACTCTTTCAAGGTACTCACTAACATAACACATGCACTCTTCAAGCATCCAACCCTTTGCCATGGATCCTTCTGGTTTCACTCTTTGTTGCATATAACCTTTTAATATTCCCATAAATCGCTTGACCCAAAACATTCGTCGAGTGTTGACAACACCTGCAATCTCTATTTCATCTACAAGATGGACTAATAAATGAACCTAAATATCAAAAAATGAAGTAGGAAGCTCTTTCTCCATCAAACATAGTAGCTCTTTGCATTCATGTTTTTTTTGTGGGATCGAGTTTTTGTCAATCTCTTTTGATGTAATCCACCTATAAATATCATAAAAAAATTATAAAGAAGTTAATTAAAAAATAAAAGATATGAAATATTCATATATATTAAATATAAAAGTATCATAATTACCTATAAGCGATCCAAGAGGATAGATCACATCTTGTACTCCATTGTACATCCATCAATAACCAAAGGTAAAATATGTTTCAAAAAGTTATGCCAGTCATGGGTCTTTAACCCAGATAAGCTCTTATCATCCATAGTAAACATGTTTTGGAAAGATGCTTCATATCTTGTAGGAGTCCGAATCAATTGAATTCTATTGTTGATAGTCTGTATCTCTTTTGTTGTAAGTACCCAAGGAGCAGGTGCATAAGTTGTTTCCTATCGCTGTCTATAAAAAACTGGCCTTAACTTTGGTTTTGAGTTTTGATATTTCAAATCATTTCTTGATGCTATGGTATCTTTTAGTCCAAGAAGATGCTGCCATAGTGAATAACCAATATTCTTGAATATATGCATAGGATCAAGAAGATGACATAGTTTTAACTCTTTCCAATACTCCAAAGAATAGCATATTGATATCTTCTCTACGAGTGCCAATTTTCCTTTACCTCTTGTCATGGACAAAGGAAACCATCCTGAACCTTAGATTCCATGTGAACCCTGTATCTCATGATTGGTTCATAATTAGGAGAAACCAATGCTTCCATTGCATTCGGAATGTGCCAAAACCCTAAGATCGACTGTCTACTTGCCTGATTCGGATATCCAGAGCTCATGCTTCGAGTCGATGACATCATGATGACATCATCAAGTCGCAACCGCCCTTGGGAACCGCCCTTGAAAACCTATATAAGGAGGGGTTGGCCACATTCATAATCAGTCTTGCCAATACCAATCTTGGGAGCTCAAGGAGTCATGACCACCAAGTAAGAACTCTCCAAGTTCCAGTTCCTGTTGTTGTCTTGTTCCTTGTTCCAGTACTGTCTAGTCTTGTATCCTGGACATCTAGTCTTGTCCTCTTGTAATCTCGTAGTACGAGATCTTGTCGAGTTCTTTCTTGTATCTAGCCCATCTCCTAGAGGGGAGTTCTTGTAATCCAGAGATCTTGTTCCATACTTACGATCCCGGGTTGTGGGATCTCTTGTATCATCTCTAGCTGAGTTATCTACACCTATCAGTCCCGGGTTGTGGGACATCTTGTATCAGTCACGTATTCTTGTATTATTTTTCCTTCGTGGGTGATCTTGTAATTAGAAGTGTATTTCCGAAATCTTGTCTATTGTAGTCAGAGAGCACAATCTAGTGCTCCCCTGACATTTTGGCAAGACTATCTTCTATCCAAGACCATACATCATGGAGAATGCTTATGAACAGATCGTAGCATCACTTCAGAGTCTCCAACAACAAGTCGAAGACCTAAGTCATCGACAGACACAAGTCGAGATGGGACATCCAGTGCATGTAGGTGCACTCCTCCAAGAATTACAAGAACGAATCGGGAGTCTTCAAGCGAATCAAGGGAGTATTCAAGTGAATCAACGGCCCAGTACATCATTTATGAAGGAACCCAAGATCTGCATGCCAGAAAAGTTCAATGGTGATCGCACAAAGTTTCGAGGATTCTTGCAACAAGTCAAATTGTACAATCGCATGCAGCCTGATAGATACCCTGATGATGCATCCAAGGTCGGTTTTATTGGAACCTTGCTCTATGGTCAAGCTTTATCATGGTTCGCCCCAATCTTGGAGAAGGATATGGCCGTACTTCATGACTATGAGGGATTTCTTGGAGAGCTTATCGCCACATTTGGAGATGCAGACACGAGTCGAGTGGCAGAAACAAAACTTCGGAAGCTACGTCAAGGTAACCGCCCTGCCTCTACCTACGCATCAGAGGTTTTGAAAGGAAACAAGAAAAACAAGTAGAAGGAAGACCTCGCCAATGGAAACCTTTCCAGCCTACTCCTAGAGATGAGTCTATGCCCGAACCTATGCAGATAGATGTAACTAGGTTCCAGCCTCTAACACCACTAGAGAAACAAAGAAGGAGGGATAACAAATTATGTCTATATTGTGGAAACCCTGGCCACATTGAAATTAATTGTCCCAACAAGAGAACGAACTCCAAAGTCGCAGCCACCCTTGTAGAGCACGGAAACGAGGAAGTCCAGTTGTAAAAGAGACCATACAGTCGGACCATGATATAAGAAAGGGTCTCATAATTCCATCAACACCCGTAGAAATATGTCTTGCCCCTGTTAAGTTAATCATGTCTAAGAAGACCCTTTCCCTTATAGCTCTTGTAGATTTAGGAGCGTCCTCATGTTTCATTGATGAAGGACTCGTTAAGAAACATGGAATTCCAGTACTTCGAAAGAACAGACCAGTAGTAGTTGAAGTAGTAGATGGATGGCCTCTAGCATCGGGGAATATAACCATGGAAACCATACCACTAAGAGTACACCTTGGTGACCATGATTCACACATATGTTTCAATGTAATATCGAGTCCAGTAAATATGGTTATCATCAGAATGTCGTGGTTAAAGAAACATAATCCAGAAATGAATTGGGAAAAGAATAAAATCACCCGTCGAGATATCCAGAAGAACCCAACATATGTTGGAGCCAAAGCCTTCATACATGTAGTAAGGAAGGAACCTACATATATGATATATGCCATACTAGCTCAAGAATCCAAGAAAGATGATCCAGTACAGCTACCCAATCAGTACAAAGGCTTGGAAGATGTTTTTGAAAAGAAGAATGCAGATATCCTCCCAGAGCATAGACCTTACGATTGCCCCATAGATCTTCAAGAGGGAGCACAACCACCCTTTGGACCAATCTACAGACTATCTCCAGAGGAACTTACAGAACTACGCAAGAACATTGATGAGAATCTAGCAAAGGGGTTTATCAAACACTCGAAGTCTCCAGTAGGAGCTCCTATTCTATTTGTAAAGAAGAAGGATGGGACTCTCCGGATGTGTGTAGACTATCGTGGATTGAACAAAGTCACCATAAAAAATAGATACCCTCTACCACTCATATCAGAGCTCTTGGAACGCCTTGGAAAAGCAAAATTCTTCACGAAAATTGATCTTCAAGGAGCTTACAACCTTGTCCGGATCAGAGAAGGAGACGAATGGAAGACAACATTTCGAATAAGGTATGGGCATTTTGAATATGTAGTTATGCCATTCGGTCTTACAAATGCTCCAGCTGTCTTCCAACATATGATGAATGATATCTTTCGAGAATATTTAGATGATTTTGTTGTAATATACCTTGATGATATCTTGATATTCTCCAAAAATCTAGAGGATCATGAAGATCATGTAAAGATAGTCCTAGAGAAACTAAGAGAAAAAGGATTATATGCGAAATTGGAGAAGTGCTCTTTCCATAAGACAGAAGTGGAATTTTTAGGGTACATAGTATCAGATAAAGGAATTTTTATGGACCCTAAGAAAATTGAGACAATCCTTGATTGGCAACCACCTTTATGGGTTCGAGATGTACAATGTTTTTTGGGGTTTACCAATTTCTACAGGATATTCATCGGAGATTAGTCCAAGATAGTGACACCTCTTACCAAGCTTACAGGGAACTCCAAATTCTCATGGACCAAAGAAGCAGAGAAGGCCTTTCAGACCTTGAAATGAGCATTCACTACCACTCCAATTCTAGTTCATCGTGATTCTAGTAAGCCCTTCTTCCTTGAGACAGATGCGTCCGACTTTGCTCTAGGGGCCATTCTTTCCCAATATGGAGATGATGGACACCTACATCCAGTTGCATATCATTCAAGGAAGTTTTCCCCTCCATAAATTAATTATGAAATTCATGATAAAGAACTTCTTGCCATAGTAGACGCATTTGATACCTGGCGTCACCATCTAGAAGGAGCATCTCATAAAGTCATTGTGTATTCAGATCACAAGAACCTAGAGTATTTTATGACCACCCGGATTCTCAATAGAAGGCAATCTCGATGGAGTAACTTTTTATCCAGATTCGACTTTGTCATCACATACCGTCCAGGACGTCATCAATGTCAGTCAGATGCCCTGTCCAGAAGATCTTACCTTGCACCAAAGAAGGGTGAAGAGGCCTTTGATCAACAAGAGAGTGTATTACTCAAGCCTGAGCATCTCCAGTTAGCAGCTATCTCTTCAACCCATCCTGAAGATTCAGCCTTGAATCATTTGATTCGTGAGAATCTACCACAAGATGAATTATTTTGTAATGTTAAGCAAAAAGCTCAAGAAGGAAAAGTCCAAGAAGTAAATGAATTCCAGGAAAAGGACGGGTTACTATTCTATCAGAACCTATTGTATGTCCCTCAAGGAAAGCCCAAGATCCAAGTACTTCAACAACGTCATGACAACCTTGCAGCAGGACATTTTGGAGTAAATAAAACCATAGAACTCATATCCAAGGATTTTTGGTGGCCTCAAATGTGGAAGGAAGTCAAAGAATATATTCGAACGTGTGACACTTGCAATAGATCTAAGGTACCACGACATAAGCCTCATGGCCTCTTGCAACCTTTACCTATTCCAAAAGACCATGGGCTTCATTATCTATGGATTTCATCACAGATCTACCAAAGTCAGATAAGTATGATGCCATTCTTGTTATTGTGGATAGATTCACAAAGATGGCACACTTCATTCCAACTACAAAGGCAATCACAGGTGCAACCACTGCTAGACTCTTTCTCAGATACATCTTTAGGCTTCATGGATTGCCTAATGATGTTGTCAGTGATCTGTTGAAGATAAATGTACAAGCTCATTTTCATATGAGCCATGCTTAGATAAATTTACCAAATATAAAGATAAAAAAAAAAGTTTAGGAAAAAAGAAAAAATTAATAAAAGAAAAAGTCTAGTCAAAATTCATGATGAGAAAGAGATACAATATCTTGCCTTGTAGTTAGTAGCATGTAGTGGAGAAAGTGGTGAGTTAAGAAGGAGACACAAACTTCTTCACATGCTGATTGGTTATAAAAGTGAAGTGGGAGCACATTCAAAACAAGGAGAGAAAGAGGCAAGAGCTCCCAATAGTCAGATCTAGCCATTTTGTCATTTTGGTTTTCCCTTAGACTCCTTCCAGCCGCACGTCAGTTTGTACACAGCTGTGTTGCAGAGCTCATATCTCACTGCATATGTAACCGTTTTGTGCGTTTAAACATTCATTGGAAAGCTTATCTTGTGTACTTTATGCATATCAAATATCTCTTTGAAAGCTTATGTAATTTGTGAGATATCAATGAAAGAGTGAAATCCAGTTTTTTAGTATACCTATATAGATAGGTAGTCTATTTTGGTCGGTTCAGTTTCCCAACCAAAACATATCCAAATTGCGTGATTTTTGTCTTGTTGGAAAGCCCTTGGCATCTAATTTCATTGTCTCAAATATCTCATTCATATCATTCATATTCTGTGAGATATCTTTTAGAGAGTAAAGTCTAGTTTTACAGTGTACTTATGTGTGCAAGTGGTCTATCTTGATGAGTTGAGTTTCCTGATCAAAACTCATCCAAATTACTTGATTTTTAGCTTGTTGGAAATCTATTTGTGTCTACTTTTGTTGTACCAAATATCTTTCTCAAAGGATATATATTCAGAGAGCTATCAGTCCGAGAGTGAAGCTCAGTTCTTCAGCATACCTGTGTGGACAGGTAGTTCATCTTTGATAGTTGTGTTTCCTAATCAAAACTTGTCCAAATTAAGTCATTTATAGCTTGTTAGAAAGCCCTCTTTGTCTACTTTGATTTACTAAAGTATCAAGTCCATTTGAGTTTTATGTTGAGAGCAGCAAGCTATCTAAGGTGCAGATGTTTGTCCAAGTGCTGCACATACAAGGGTGGTTCACTACACATTTCCGTTGCGCATATGAGAACTCATTCTCCACAGTTGGTATCAAAGCAAACTTGGTGTTGAAGCTTCATCAACAGATCTGGAGATGAAGCAAAGCAAAAGAGGAGCTATAAAACAAGAAGGAGCTTCACAAATGCAAGAGCAAAGGACTATAACTATTCGAGGTAAGTCTCAAAGTCTTTGATACTCTTTAATGGCTGACGTGGGTCAACAAGTAGAGAAGTTGGACAAGGATAACTATCCCGTGTGGAAGTTTAGAATGACCAACTACCTAATGGGCAAAGGCTTATGGGGTATTGTGAGCGGCGATGATGCTCAACCTCAAATCAATCAAGCTATGGCCACCGAAGTCCAAAGGAGGCAAGCAAAAGAATGGGAAGAGAGGAATAGGAGAGTCATGTTCCTCATTTCGCAAGTCATTACTAATGCCATTGTAGGTCATATTCAACATCTAGAGAAAGCTAAGGATGCTTGGAAAGCTCTTGAGAGGATGTATTCAACAAATACCAAAGCTAGGAAACTTCAACTCAAGAATGAGTTGAACACAATCAAGAAAAGTTCGAGTCAATCCATAGCTGAATATACTTTGAAGATTAAGGAGCTAAGCGATGCTTTAGCTTCTATTGGCACAACGGTTGAAGACGAAGATCTTGTGTGTTATACTCTCAATGGCTTGAGAGAAGATGAAAGATGGAAGCCTTTTATAACTTCCATTAACTTGAAAGATGTATATCCAGGTTTTGAACAACTAATCCCTCATCTTATCACAGAAGAGCTTAGCTTTGGTGGTCCCAAAGGAAAGGACAGCCACAACCAAATGTTATATGCAAGTCAAGGTAAAGGAAGAAACTCAAGAAGGCTCAAGAGGAAAAGGAAGAGGTCACAACCACTCCAACTACAATCAAAACAATTCAGAAGACAACAAGGATGCATCAAATGCCAACACACAAGGAAGAGGTCGAGGTAGAAGTAGAGGAAGAGGCGGAAGCTCCTACAATTCTCATAAAGGTATAACATGCTATCATTGTGGTAAAGTAGGACACTATGCTAGTGATTGTTGGCTGAAGAATGGAAGACCAAATGGAGGCAATCAAAGGAACCAAAGCAACTATGCAAGCACCTCAAGTGAAGGAAGCAAGGACGCACTACTTGCAATGAGACATGAGTATAGAAGCTCTTGTGAAGATGACAAAAAATGGTACATTGATTCAGGTTGTAGTAACCATATGTCATGCCAAGGAAGTTTTTTCATTAATCTACAGGTACCAAGTGGAAAAGGATGTGTTGAAATAGGTGATGATACTCAAGACATGATTGAACACATTGGAGATATAAGGCTTGGAGATACAAGCAGAGCAAAGCTACTATCTAATGTTCTTCATGTTCCTACAATTTCAAAGAACTTGATTTCAGTAAGACAAATGGTAGAGAAGGGTTATCATGTCATATTCAATGAGAATGGGTGCTTCATAAAGAATCCAAAAGAAGGCTTCAAGGTCATTGCTCGAGGTAGAAGAGAAGGAAGGATGTTCACTTTGGATGTCCAACATCCACATGGAAAGGTCATGTACATTCAATGTGGGAACAAGAAGATTTTAGAGCTGGACTTATGGCACAAAAGAATAGGACATATCAACATTCCAAAGCTGAAGGACATGAGCAAACATGAAGTGGTAAGAGGTCTTCCAAAATTTAATAGCATTGGACTACATGAGTTATGTGAAGCTTGTCAACTAGGAAAGCAAACGAGGCAGCCATTCAAGAGGAGCAATTATGTGGCTCCAAATGTCTTGGACTTGATACATACGGATGTATGGGGACCAACCTAAGAGGCATCAATGGTTGGTAATAGATTTTTTGTCACCTTCATTGATGATCACTCAAGAAAGGTATGGTTGTCTTGTATGAAGCAAAAATCAGAGGTGTTTTCTATATTCAAAATATTCAAAGCTGAAGTTGAAAAGGAAACAGTAAGGTCTATCAAAGCCTTAAGGTCCGATGGTGGAGGAGAATACTTCTCCAAAGAATTTTCAGATTTTCTACAAGAGAATGGGATCAAAAGGCAATTCACTTGTAGGTATACACCACAACAAAATGGAGTAGCTGAGAGGAAAAATAGGCAAATTGTTGAAATTGCAAGATGCATGCTCAACGAGATGAAGGTACCATTGTACTACTGGGCTGAAGCTACCACAACCTCCATTTACTTGATCAATAGGTGCACAACATCGAGAGTACATCACTTGACTCCAGAAGAGGTATATTCCGGTAAGAAACCTGATCTTACACACCTCAAAGTGTTTGGATGTGTTTGGTTTGTTCACATTCCACAAGAAGTTAGAACAAAGATGGAACCAAGATCAAAAAAATGCATCTTCATCGGCTACTCGACAGAGCAAAAAGGATACAAGTGTTACAACCCTAGAACAAAGGAATTAAGAGTCTCGTGAGATGTGGTCTTTGATGAACTAAGACCATGGTATGAAGATAAAGGAAAGGAAAAGATTCTTGAAGAAGATTGTGATGATTATGCAGGAACAAATCAAAGAGAAGTTCAACAATCAAGCACAAAGGCTTCAGGTCTAGAGGCATCTACATCAAATGAAGAATGTTCAACATGGAGGGGGAGCCATTCTTTGTCTCCAAATTCAGCTCATAGTAGAGCCGAAGAAGCAAGTGGTACTCCAAACAGTGAGGTAGATGCAAGTGAAGAAGAATATGAAGAGGTAATCACTCCGATGGTAAAGTTGAATAGGTTAAAGAAGCAACTTTCTAAAGGCAATGAAAGAAGATCTTCAAGGACAAGGTATCCAACTCAAAGGTTGAGTTATGATAGTTTTATGACGACACATTTTGCATACATGATGCAGATTATCAAAGACAAAAAGCCTGAGACATATGAAGAAGCTCGCACACAAAAGGAATGGAAGCAAGCTATGAAAGAGAAGATCAACGCTCTCAAAGATAATCACACATGCGAGCTAGTGCCAAAGAAAGAAGGTATGAAGATTGTTCCAAACAAATGGGTGTTTAAAGTAAAGAGGAATGCTGATGGTTCACTAGCTAGATATAAAGCTAGATTAGTTGCCAAAGGATTTAAACAAACACAAGGCATAAATTATGATGAAGTTTTCAGCCCCGTTGCAAAGATGGGAACTATCAGAACCTTAATAGCAATTGGTGCTTCAAGGAGATGGCCATTATATCAACTCGACATCAAAAATGCCTTTCTCAATGGAGAACTACAAGAAGAGGTATACATGAGTCAACCGGTTGGATTTGAAGATGAAAACCATCCAGATTTTGTTTGCAGGTTGAAGAAGGCACTTTATGGCTTGAAGCAAGCACCAAGAGCATGGAATCAGAGATTGGTAGAGTATCTAACTAAGTGTGGATACAACCCACGTAGTGCAGATCCTTCGTTGTACATGAAGAAGGAAGAAAATAGAGAGGTATATATTTGCATATATGTCGATGACCTCATCATAACAGGAAATGATGTTACAGGGATTAAAGATATCAAAAGGAAGCTTGGTAAGGAGTTTAAAATTTCAGATCTCAGAGAGCTGAAATATTTTTTAGGAATTGAAGTTGTTTATGGAAAGAGTGGCATCTACTTGATGCAAAGGAAGTACTTGTTGGATGTTCTTTTCAGATTTGGAATGAGTGAATGCAAACCACTCACTCAACCCATGGACACAAATACAAAGATTTGTTCAAATGATGGAGAACCATTGGAAGATGTAACGACATACAGAAGCATTGTAGGATCATTGATCTATGCAAACATTACAAGACCTGATTTGTCTTATGTTGTTGGTGTACTTTCTCCGTTTATGCAAGCCCCAACAAGTGAACACTTAAATTCAGCCAAGAGAGTGTTGAGATACATAAAGCATATAGTTAATCATGCTTTGTTTTACAAGTTTGATGAAGAATTGCAGGTCAAAGGCTTTAGTGATGCTGAGTGGGCAGGCTCAAAGGAAGATAGAAGATCAACCTCAGGTTATGTGTTCATGATAGGAAGCAAACCTATCACGTGGAGCTCAAAGAAATAACCTACTGTTGCACTTTCATCTATGGAGGCTGAATACAGAGGATTAGCATTTACCACATGTGAAGCAATGTGGATTAAAAAGCTTTTGGCTGATCTTGGAGTGCAAGTTGGAACCATCCCTATATATGGTGATAACATGTCAAGTATCTACTTGGCAAGCAATCCTATGTTTCATGCAAGGAGCAAGCACATAGAGGTCCACTACCATTATGTAAGGGAGAAGGTGCTGAGCAAAGATGTGGAGATAAAGTTCATTAGAACCAAAGAGCAGGTTGCAGATATTTTTACAAAGTTCTTGGATGCTTCTAAACTCAAAGGCTTCAAGGATGTGATAAATTTGCAGGACATGGATAAAGATAACTCCCACATGAGCTTGAGGGGGAGTGTTGAAGATAAATGTACAAGCTCATTTTCATATGAGCCATGCTTGGATAAATTTACCAAATATAAAGATAAAGAAAAAGTGGAGGAAAAAAGAAAAAAATAATAAAAGAAAAAGTCTAGTCAAAATTCATGATGAGAAAGAGATATAATATCTTGCCTTGTAGTTAGTAGCATGTAGTGGAGAAAGTGGTGAGTTAAGAAGGAGGCACAAACTTCTTCACATGCTGATTGGTTATAAAAGTGAAGTGGGAGCACATTCAAAACAAGGAGAGAAAGAGGCAAGAGCTCCCAATAGTCGGATCTAGCCATTTTGTCATTTTGGTTTTCCCTTAGACTCCTTCCAGCCGCACGTCAGTTTGTACATAGCTCTGTTGCAGAGCTCATATCTCAGTGCATATGTAACCATTTTATGCGTTTAAACATTTTCTGGAAAGCTTATCTTGTGCACTTTATGTATATCAAATATCTCTTTGAAAGCTTATGTAATTTGGGAGATATCAGTGAAAGAGTGAAGTCCAGTTTTTTAGTATACCTGTGTAGATAGGTAGTCTATTTTGGTTGGTTCAGTTTGTTGGAGTTAGACGTCTATGGAAGCACGCGAACAGCACATGGAAGAAGAAGAAGCTTGGAGCACAACACACAAGACTGAATATATTACTAGAGAATGTACAAAGATAAGTAGCCCATTAGGGCAATAGGCGTATATACAAGCCGGGGGAAAAAAACCTCCTAAAGAGGGAAAAAAGTGCCCCGGCGGTCGAGTGTTCACACACATCACTACCTAAATATATCAACAAATCCCCCTTGGGAGTGATGCGGTGAACAAGGAGCTGGCACTCATGTATAAGGAAGTGCCGAGCTATGTGGAAATCACTCCACAAAAGGAAGTAAGCCCAAAGCTTTGCGGAAAGCTTCAAACTTCTCCCTAGGCAGAGCCTTCGTGAAAAGGTCTGCAATGTTCTCCTGCGTGGGCACATATGCCAAGCTGATCTCCCCAGTAGAGAACCTCTCCCTGACATAGTGATAATGCACCTCAATGTGCTTAGTGCGAGCATGGAACACAGGGTTCCTCGCAACTGCCAATGCGCTCTGACTGTCAGTGAAGATGGTGGTGGCAGAAGACTGGCCAACACCCAAATCAGCCATAAGGCGTCTGAGCCACACACACTCAACAGTCCCTGTGAAAGCTGCCCTATACTCAGCCTCACAACTGGAAGTGGCCACAGTAGGCTGCTTCTTGCTCAACCAAGATATACATGAGCTACCAAGCATGAAGCAAAAACCACTGGTGGACACACGAGTGTCATAGCAACCAGCCCAATCTGAGTCAGAAAAAGCATGCAAATCTGGCGGTAGTGATCCCCCCTTGGGATAAAACAACCCAAGTAGCCGAGTACCACTCAAGTAGCGAAAGATGCGCTTAACCGCTTTCCAATGCGTGACTCCTGGGCAATGCATAAACCTGCTCATGTGTGAGACAACAAACTGAATATCTGGCCGAGTAATGCATAAGTAAATCAAGCATCCAACAGCCTGCTGATAGAGAACAGCATCAAATGCATCTCCAGCATCATGAAGACTCAATCGTAAACCTGTCTCCATAGGAGTGGCAATAGGCTTACAGTCTTCAAGGCCAAAACGCTGCAATAATGTGTCAATATATTTCGTTTGACACAAAGCCATTCCACCATCAACTTGCATAAACTGAATGCCCAAATAGTGATGCAAATGCCCCAAATCAGACATCTCAAATGAGGCATGCAAATCAGCCTTGAAATCAGCAATATGCTTCTCAAGAGGACCAGTGAGCAGCATGTTGTCTACATAGACAACAATGATCAAAAGCACATCATTAGCACGCTTAACATATAAGGTGCTTTCAGTTGGACTGTTCTCAAAACCATGTGCAATCAGATAGGCATGTATTTTCTCATACAAAGCACGTGGTGCTTGCTTTAAACCATATAACGCCTTCTTTAACCTGCACACCTGGTTTTCATGCCCTTTCTGCACAAAGCCACGGGGCTGAAAAACATACACTTCTTCATGCAAGTCACCATTCAGAAATGTTGTTTTAATGTCCAACTGATGTACATTCCAACCATGATGGGCTGCAAGTGCACAAATGCTCCGAACAGTAGTCATACGGCATGTAGGTGCAAAGGTCTCATCAAAATCAATGCCTCTTTCCTGCGCATAACCCTTTGCAACAAGCCTAGCCTTATACCTGTCAACTGTACCATCAGGTTTACGCTTCAGCTTGTATACCCACTTAGTGCCAATGGCCTTCTTGCCAGGAGGCAAGTCACATAAAGACCATGTACCATTCTTCATTATAGCATCATATTCAGATTGCATAGCAGCCATCCAATTTTCTGAATTTTGTGCTTCATCAAAAGAAACAGGCTCATTCTCATCACAGAGACTAGATGCAGCCATAGCATAGCAATCTGATGCAAAGGAGGTACTATGAGAGCCTGAACGAGTACGATATGACAAAGGTGCATCTAATTTGCTGTCACGCAAAGTCTGCACCAACCATTTTGGCATAGTTTTTGCCTGTTCAATATCAGCTCTCTCATCAACAAGTCCATCATGTAAATCTGCATCAGAAATGGAATGATCTGCATCATCATATGAAACCTGCAAAGGCTGAGAAGTTACCTCATTAGGACCAGCGCTAGCCTGTCCACCTGTAAAAAGAGGCATCAAAGTATCATACATGTCTTTGGAGCTAACAGATGTCTCCTTAGTACATGAAAGCAATGGCTGAATAGCATCTTCCACAAAGACAACATCACGGCTAACCAGAATGCGTCTAGTCTCTGGATGATACAGACGATAGCCTTTACTTTCAGAACTGTATCCAACAAAAATACATTTTACTGCCTTATCATCCAATTTTCTGCGATGTTGTTCAGGCACTAATGCATATGCCAAACAACCAAAAACACGCAGATGAGCAACAGATGGCTTGCGGTCATGCCAAGCCTCATATGGAGTGATAGACTGCAACCCTTTGGTGGGACACCTGTTCAGTACATATGCTGCACACATGACAGCCTCAAGCCAGAAACTATGTGGTAAAGCCTTACTTTTGACCATGCACTTCGCCATCTCCATGAGTGACCTGTTCTTTCGTTCAGCAACTCCATTCTGTTGAGGTGTATACGGGACTGTACACTGGTGTTTTATCCCACGTTCAGCCAGAAATGTATTAAAATCTGAAGACATATATTCCCCCCCTCGATCAGAACGGAGGGTGCCCATTTTACATGCTGACAGATTTTCAGCCAAAACCAAAAACTGTTTGAAGCACATGAACACTTCGGACTTTGCTTTGAGTGGATATACCCATGCATGCCTGGAAAAATCATCAATGAAAGTCACGAAGTAAAGGTAATTTCCAAAAGAGGGTGTCTGCATAGGACCACAGACATCACTATGTACAAGCTGCAATTTCTGCATAGCCCGAACTGAACCATCTTTTGGAAAGGAAGAACGCTGCATTTTGCCCAAAATACAGCCTTCACAAACATGTTTTCCAGGTGCCTCAAGTTTGGGCAAAGAGGACACCATTTCAGATTTCTGCAGGCGTAACAAACTAGCAAAATTCAGATGACCAAAGCGTGCATGCCAAAGCTTTGCATCTGACATAGCCTGAGAATCATGAACTGCACATGCCGAATCATTCACAGATCTTTCATAGTCTATGAGCTTATACAGCCCACGAGATAAAATGCCAAAAGCAATAATCACATCACCATTTGAGAGATCATGGACCGTACACCTGTCATCAATGAATTTCACAACCAAGCCAATCTTGGCTAATGCAGAAACTGATAACAGGTTCTTTTTTATCCCTGGCACAAATAAAGCATTTGACAAAGTGAAAGAACTACCATCAGCAGTAGTCAGAATGATCTTACCAACTCCCATAACAGGATAAGAGGAGTTATTGGCGCATGTGACAGTATTCCATGTAGGGGCAGGCTCGAGTGAAGAGAAGAAACTGCGCTGCGAGGTAATATGTTTGGTCGCCCCACTGTCAAAGTACCAAACATCTGAGTCTACTGCAGACATGCACTGATCATGAGAAGATGGGTCAAAACTGCAGACAGTAGTAAACGCCCATTCTTCTTCCTGCACAAGATTTGCAGACTCTGTTTTTGGTGTAGAGGCCTCTGTAACAACCATTCCAGCCTCTTTCTTCTTTGCCTCTTTAGCAGCCAGTTTTGGACAGTTCTTTATAATATGATCATTTCCTTTACAGTACTTGCAGAACAATTTTTGCTTTTCTGATTTCTTCTCATCTTTATCCTGGTTCTTCGATTGTGCAGCATTTGCAGATTTCTGCTTACTAGTAGAAGAGCTCCATTTTCCTTTGCCCTTCTGACTAGCCAGGAAAGCTTGATCTGCAACACGCATAATGGACCTGTTCTGCCTGGACTGATCTTCCTGCAACAGAACAGAGACTAATTCCTCAAATGACAAGGCATTCGGATTGCCTTTCATCATCAATCGAAGAGTAGAGGCAAAACTCTGATATGAATCAGGAAGGCCATTCAGAACGGTCTGCACAAGTGAGCTATCTGGTATAACCTCATCAGCAGAAATCAATTGTTCCTTCAGGTTTTTGTTCTTTGTAAGAAAACTGTCCATCGAATCACCTTCATTCATGTGCTCACTCTCCAACTGTTTTCGGAGGTAAGCAACACGAGCCTCATTCCTAGACTGGTACAAAGTGGTAAGTGTATCCCAAGCATCCTTTGCTGTTCTGCAAGAGCGAATGTGAGGAATAATGGCACGTTTGACAGACAAAGCTATCAATGCATGTGCCTGGGCATCTCTGCCATCCCAACGAATCTGCTCTGCAGTAGGTGCAACAGAAACAGCAGCACGAATAGGAATCTGCGGAATATCATCTTCGACACCATCTTCATCAGCTCCAACACCTGTATTTGCAGTACCTGTCATTACAAGTGTAACAGGACGTCTTTCAACACCCTGCACAATGTTCCACAATCCTTTTGCAACCAGTACATGTCGCATCATATAAGCCCATAATGGGTAGTTGGTACCATCCAACTTATCCTCAACAGCCAACATACGGAATACATCACTGCTTTCAGCCATGGCCGGTGACTAAAATACCTTGATGTAGAAAATTGACTGTATCTCAAAAAGTTGAACAGAACTGCCCAGACGAGTTCTGCTAGACCTGTAGCAGACTTCGAGACGCTTAAACTGGCGAACAGAAACTGGTATATACCTTTGACACAAAAGGACGAAATAGCCTGCACAAGCACTGCGATAGTGCGTTCGGAGGCCGAAACGAGCTCAGATCGCGATTTCGGCACCACACAGCGAAGCTGTTTTGATCTAGGAAACACCCTGAGTATGCTCACCAAATTTTGTGCGAATCTGAGACTGCAAACGGAGGAGTGTCGACGGCGCCCTAGAAGAAGCAACGACCTGCTCTGATACCAATTGTTGGAGTTAGACGTCTGCGGAAGCACGCAAACAGCACACGGAAGAAGAAGAAGCTTGGAGCACAACACACAAGACTGAATATATTACTAGAGAATGTACAAAGATAAGTAGCCCATTAGGGCAATAGGCGTATATACAAGCCGGGGGAAAAAAACCTCCTAAAGAGGGAAAAAAGTGCCCCGGCGGTCCTAGAGTGTTCACACACATCACTACCTAAATATATCAACACAGTTTCCCAACCAAAACATATCCAAATTGCGTGATTTTTGTCTTGTTGGAAAGCCCTTGGCATCTACTTTTGCTGTCTCAAATATCTCATTCATATCATTCATATTCTGTGAGATATCTTTCAGAGGGTAAAGTCTAGTTTTACAGTGTACTTATGTGTGTAGGTGGTCTATCTTGATGAGTTGAGTTTCCTGATCAAAACTCATCAAAATTACTTGATTTTTAGCTTGTTGGAAATCTATTTGTGTCTACTTTTTCTGTACCAAATATCTTTTTCAAAGGATATATATTCAGAGAGCTATCAGTCCGAGAGTGAAGCTCAGTTCTTCAGCATACCTGTGTGGATAGGTAGTTCATCTTTGATAGTTATGTTTCCTAATAAAATCTTGTCCAAATTAAGTCATTTATAGCTTGTTATAAATCTCTCTTTGTCTACTTTGATTGACTAAAGTATCAAGTCCATTTGAGTTTTGTGTTGAGAGCAGCAAGCTATCTAAGGTGCAGAATTTTGTCCAAGTGCTGGACATACAAGGGTTCACTACACACTTCCGTTGCGCATAGGAGAACTCATTCTCCACATGATCAAGGTCCAGAGTTCATATCTAGCTTTTGGAACAGTCTTTGCAAGCTCCTTGGTATTCAAGTTAAACTATCTACAACAAATCATCCACAGACTGATGGACAAACAGAACGGGTAAATCAAGTCCTAGAGCAATATCTCCGTTGCACTAGCAACTATCACCAAAATAATTGGTTTGAGTTGTTACCCTTTGCAGAGTTTGCCTATAACAATAGTGTTCATGCATCTACTAAGCAAACTCCCTTCTTTGCAAACTATGGACAACATCCAAGGATGGATATACAAGTCTCAAAATGATTTTGGATCTATCAGAGGTCCATCTGTCCATTTTTTATACCAATCCATAGGCGTCATAGGTTTTGGACACTGACATGTTTCAAGCTTTCCACTAAAATGTATCGCTTCTCTTTTAGATCTTAATGGATGATCATCAGGCAAGAATCATCGATGTCGAAGATAAATATTTTTGTTGAGATTCTTACTATAGATTGATCTCAACCAATCACCACAATATGGACAAGCTTTATAACCCTTAGTAGATATTCCTGCATCATGAAAATGATAAAAATATAATTAGATTAAATCACATTTATTTGTATGCATACTGAATAAAAAATTACATCAATACCTGGACAAAAACCATATCCTAGAAAATCATGAATAGTCCAAGCCACAATGCCACGAACTGTAATATGTCTTTCATTGATGCTTTTTGACACATCAATGACATTAATACCTCTCCATAGCTCTTGGAGATCGTCAATGAGAGGAGCAAGATATATATTCATATCTTTAACTTGTCTTTTTCTTGGGATTAAAATTGAAAGCATTAAATGTTCCTTTTTAATGCTAAGATATGATGGAAGATTATAGTTTATGACTACTACTGGCCATGTTGACCATTGACTGGATTTCATGGAGAATGGATTAACCCCATCTAATGCAACTCCTAAATTTAGATTTTGTGGATTTGGTGCAAATTCAGGCCATATAGAATCAATATGCTGAAGAGCAACACTATCATGAGGAATTCTGATTATTCGATCAGTACTTTTATAATCATGTCCCATGTCAAAAGATTTGATAATTTGGGGCTTTGAAACATATGTCTAATCCGTGGAGCCAATGGAAAATATCTCAATACCTTATTTAGGATTTTACCTTCTTCATCCTTATATCGAAGAGATTGACATTTGGGACATGACAAAGAGCTTGCATATTCATCTCTATATAAAATACAATTGTTAGGACATGCATGTATACATTGATAATCTATACCAATATTGTTGATTATCTTCTTCATTTCATCATGTGAGGTAGGAAGAATATTCTGACTTGGTAAAAACTTTTCAGATAATGACCTCTAAGTTCATAAAAAAAAGATCTATTAATATATATATATATATATATATATATATATATATATATATATATATATATATATATATATATATATATATATATATATATATATATATATATAATTTTATATATGTGTTTGCTTATGTGTATGTGTCTGTGGACGTGTATATGCATGTGCATGTGTATACGTATGCGTATGTGTACATGTATGTATGTGTGTATATGTGTTTTTTAGGTGTATATGTATATATATATATATATATATATATATATATATATATATATATATATATATATATATATATATATATATATATATATATATATATATATATATATATATATATATATATATATATATATATATATATATATATATATATATATATGCATATGTGTATGCATATATGTATGTGTATGTACATATGTATGTATATGTATGCATGCATGTGTAGTTGTGTATATTTGATTTCGTTTTTTATTTTTTTTTTGTATATTGTGGTTTGCGGACTTTCATATCTAGACCACTGAATCGTTTGGCTATCTCCCATTTTATAGTCAATCTATTACTTGCCTTGCTAACTAAGACTTACATATTTGTTTACAAGGATTAAGTATCAGCTAACTATGGAGGTATTAGGTTGTTTGAAAATAAGACAAGCAAATTTCTCTCGACGATTTTGGAAAATGGATGAATAATTCTAAAGTATGGGCAGACATGAAGTGTTCATTCAATGCAAGTTCTTGTTCTTACTGTAGCTAAGGTAAAATCAAAAACCTGCACTAAATGAACACTTTGTGTCTGCCCATCCTTTAAAATTATTCTTCCATCCTTCAAATTCTTTGAGGTAAATTTACTTCTCCTATTTTTCAAACGACTTAATACCTCCATAGCTAAATCATACTTAATATTTGTATGCAAAGTTCACTAAAGAGTTAGCAGCATAGGTATTAGGTCGACTAGAATAGGAGAAGCAGATATGTCAGGAAGATTTTAAAGATTGGGCGGACAATTCCAAACGCTAGATGGACAAAATATCTTCATTCGATACAGGTATGTATAATTTGACTTTACTCTCATAACATGTGTATATGTATCCTTATGTATATATATATATATATATATATATATATATATATATATATATATATATATATATATATATATATATATATATATATATATATATATATATATGTGTGTGTGTGTGTGTATATATATATGTATATATGTATGTGTATGTATGCATGCGTAGCTATGTATATTTGATTTCATTTCTAATTTTCTTTTTGTTTATTGTGGTTTGTAGACTTTCATATAGATATCTAGAACATTGAATAGTCTAGCTATCTCCCATTTTATAACACGTGTATGTGTGTATATGTGTGTGTATGCTTATATGTGTGTATGCATTCATGTATAATTATGTGTATGTCTATATATGCATGTATTTATATGTATATACTTATGCATGTATATGTATAAATAGATAGAAAATTGAAAATTATACCTTAATAGTGCCAAAATAGATACATTACTCCATCCAAAACGATTTTGAAGATTGAGAATAAGTAAGCTCGCACTTAGTCGTGTCAAACGACTTCCTTCATATACATGCTTTAGACATTCCTCTCGAAGATATTTCTCATTTTTAGAAATATCAATGCTCTCACTGTCATTTTGATATAGATCTTTCAAGCTTGCATATTCCACAAGATCACTTTTGCATAGCCTCCTCATAAAAGCTTTTGATAAATGAGGTCGTACTGGCAATTGTGAATGGTGTGGAGGAATATCATCAACATCATACGTTGGAATCTATACACATGAATAAAAATCATCAGTATTCCATAAATGAATAAAAAGTAAACTTTCAACATAAAATTAAATATGTAATTTATTAAATATGGATAGAAAATTTTCATTCTCTATCTAGTTAAAAGGTTCTCTTGGAGGTCTATGTAGCTCAGTGATGAGTAGCACCTCCTTTAATGTCAATCCGGGAAGACATGAGGATGGTATGAAGACCTCGAGCAAGTGAAGGCACAAATGTGTGAGTGAGAAGCACACTAACATGCACACACATACACACACACGCGCACACAAAGCAAGAGCAAAGAGAGTAAGACAATGGAATCACTTCTATTGCAACAAAGTTCTCATACAAGCTCAAAACTACCAGAAGCTCCCTCAAAAATGAGCTCTCTAGCTCTATTTATAGTTTTTGCCTAGCTTTGGCCTTGTCCAGACCTAGTGTCCGGCCTAGTTAAAAATTAGGTTCCAGGGTTTATTTGAGGGCTCAAACGAGATCTAAAAAATATGAAAATTGGCAGGCAACTACTTCTAAGGCTCCTCAAGCTCGAGGACTCCTTGGCTTGTACAAAATGGAGCTACAAAAAGGTGAAAATGGTATTTATAGGGGTTTTTAGTGATGAGAATCACTTTAAAATGATGTAAGGGTTTTGAAAAAAATGAAGGGTTGCCTTAGTGCTAGATCTGCATGTGTGTCCGTACTTGCTTCTTCCCGTATACTGTCAACACTCTCCCCCCCTAGGGTCTGTCGCCTCATACAGACCTCTGCTCCACTCTTTGATCGATGTACTTTTGCAGGAGGTCAGTTGCCAATTCTTGTTCTTTTATACGTAGTCCCCGGACCAAATCGCTCTGGAGGGCATCCCAATTCACGGCTCCAAGCATGTTAGGCTGTGGCGTAGTGTAGAGCTCTGAATGCATTGCTTGCTCGCACGCAAATAGTTGCAGCATGTGGGTTGGTCGTGGTGCAAATACCTCAGAATGTGCTTCCCAAAATCCCGTGGTGAACATGTCGTCGAAAGTTTGCTTATAGCAGGCAGGGAGATATCTGATGCGTGTGTGCCATGCATAAGCAACTCGTATGCTTGGGGTTGTGCTCATATCATACAGGAGGTCATAATTACCATTGATGAAGCCCGGAATCGGAGGCTGAATGTTACATACGTTGCGGAAGGTTTTGAGCACAACCTGCATCATATCAAATATCTTGAGTAGCATCTGTGCAGCCACATCTGGCATGGAGTGGAGGCGTGGAAGCCAATATCGGATGGTAGCCATCATGTACGCTGTTGTAGGTGAGCCTGTTGGTGGTGCTATTTTGGGGTAGTTCAGCCACTGTTTGCAATTCACATTGTTCTGAACCTTGATGGCGAATGCTTTCCAGGAGCGTCTTCTTTGTATCGGTCCAAAGCATGGGTTATATTTCAGATGCATGGGAGCATGATCCCATGTTCGTAACATTTCCGGATAGGTCTCCAGTAACTTTTGCCTCCATATGGGCTGGAATATAGCCCCTTTTTTGGCTGCCTCTGGGATGTCCTCGGGTTCGAACTATGTTGCGAAAGAGGGATACTTGTTGGTTATGCGTTTGATCTCAGCATTGTAGTCCGCCAACAATACAAAATAAGGTTTATATTGTAACTCTGAGCTAGTTATCAACCGCCTAGGAGCCAAGTTCGAGAAATATTCAGACTTGAGTATAGACTCCTCAATGGTTTTCATGGCCAGCATCTGAGTTGCTACGCGCTCTTCGTGAGTGTGGCCCATCTCCTCTACCTGCTTCATCCATGTCGATGGGGGCTCCTCATATGTGTCTTGGCCTTCCTCCGTAATTCTGCCTCTTGGAAGGGGTTGAGGCTCATAATTGTCTTCAAATGTCTCCTCCACTGGAATGACTACTGTTTCTTCTTCTATGGTTTGATCAGGTGGAGAGGGAGGTTGTTCATACTGTAACAACTTGATTTTTAGTTCTGCAACCTGTTGTCGTAGCTCAAGTACCTCACTGTTGGTTGAAGGTTCAGGTTTTGGCGAAGTAGCGGCATCGACCGTCTCTTTAGGTGTGGGTGGATGTGTTGTCGGTACTTTGGATCCTTGTAGTTCCTTTATCTGGTCTGCCAACTGATCATGGGCTTCCAAGAGGGTCACATAACCTTCTAAAACCTGTTGAATATGCTCTGAGGGGACAGCCTGGAATTTTGTAGGGTCTATAGGTGCTCCCGGGGTGTTTTCCATGGCCGCTTCTAGGTTCTCCTGGTAGGTGGTGTGTTAGTGGTGGCAGTGAATGTGGGGGAGTGGGGTTGGGGAAGGGACTTTTTATTATAACTCTCCACCTGTTGGAGTATATTTACAAGGTTTGTCCAGAATGACGGTTGTGTGACTTGGGTTGAGCCTGAGGCAGTTACAAGGGAAGTGGTGGATAGGGTTTGGGAGAGGGGAAATGTGTGGGTGAATGGAAAAGGATGGGATAAGGTCTGGCTAGTGGCAAGTGGTTGTCCATGGGCGGGGAGATAAGAAGGGTAACCTATTATGGTTTGATCGGTGGCAGGATGTCCTGTGTGAGATTCACAAATTTGGGCGGAAGTGATGGATGTGGGTAAGGGGGAGGGTGTAAAAACAGAGGTGTGTACAATGATTTCATGATGGGTGGATATCGGTTGTTCAGAAAGAATGGTGGAGAAGGGTTTTGAGGGTTGAATGGAAGGTGACGGTGGAGATGGTACCTGTGTAATTACATCTTGTTCGTCAGTGGGACTTGGGCTCGTCATGTGAACATCCTGTGAAATTGTGGAAGGCAAGGTCGTAGAGACTTCCATTTGAATCATTTTTCCTCGTCGTGGCCGTGTATCAATCCTTCGTTGATCATAGGTAGGGTTCTCCTGATAGACCATTGTCCTCAATGCTTCCCCGATCCCACATGTGTCCGCCAACATATTCAATGATTCAACAAAATGTGGGTCTACATTCTCGGCCTGCAGCATTTGGTTCACTAGGGCTCTGTTCGCCTCTTCTGTCATCTTATGTCTTCTCTATACCTGCTTGATTGTCTTGTATAGCCGCTTGAGTTGTGTTGTGTAAGCAGGGGCCTCCTCTTCACTCTCCTCTGGTTCATTCCCTTGTTCTTCTTCTTGATTTTGTGTGCTAGGCCCATGAGTATGTGGTGCCTCTTCTCCCAAATATACCCTGCTTGTCTCGCCCTGTGGATGTTCTCCTTGGAATGATGATCCCGGATCGGCATTGTTAGGAAAATCTTCACTATCAGATAAGTGGGCCGTATGCAAGAATCTTTCAAAATCAAAATTGGGATCCTCAGTTAAAGCGGCCATAGATGCAAACTCGGCCTCAGTAGGTAGTGGAGGGGCGGATGGGGTGGGCTGTACCACGTCCCCTGCTTGAACTTCTTGAAGATGGATCGTGAAAGGTGCGACCTGGGCTTCTTCTCTGGGGGAAGCTTCGGTCGTGGCCTCGTGAGGGATCATTACCTGGGAGAGTGATCCACGCATTCGTTTCGCAGGCTGATTCCCTGACTTCCGCCCCTTGAACAACTCCAGTTGTGAATATTTAAGGGCCCTGGCTATTGGCACATCATATGCAAGACATCTATAAATAATTCTGGTAATCGCACAGCAGCCGTGTAATGTATGCTTCCTCACACCCCGCTTGCCTGCTTCATACAATTGATCCAGAATCCATACAGGCATCTTAATTGGCAAGCTTCCAGTCTCTGCTAAATATAATCCATACCATATTTTCTTGTGAGGTTGGGTAAAGCGGTCCTGAGCTGGAAATGCGAAGTGTTGAAGGCACATTCGCAGGGGTATGGCGATGTTAGGGGTGAGGGCACACATGTCCTTCAACTTCTTGATTCTGTTGCTCTTCATTGACTCTGGTATCAAGGGATCGTGATCGGAAGGCACATGGGTGCCATACATCTGAAGAGCTTCCCTTATTAAAGTAACATTTAACTCAAACTTCTTCATTTCCTCCTGGTTTGATAGGGAGGGCACCCAGAATGTGCCTGAATGATCTTTATCTCCTGTCGGCTTCAGTGTGGAAATCAATTAGTAGCACCTAAGAAAGTCTGGTCTAGGCAAAGTTGCACTAAAGTAATCTTGCAATCCCGCTTTCTGCCAAATATCCTGAAGAGGAGCTACATTTTGCAATGCTTCAAATTCTCGTGAGAAGAACTGGAAGGTCCACCACACTCCTCCACATTCCATCTTGGATTCCCAGATATGATCAGCGTCTCCCAAATCTCCTGGCATCTCATTGAACCAGTGAGAATGCCCCTTTACTCTTTCTGTTAGGCCACTTGGTGGATCTGGAATAGGAATTCTCCGCACGTTCACGAACTCTTCAGGCCGAGCTGTTGGTGGGGCCTCCACCGGCATGGCATCCCAATTGATTTGAGCACCAGAGCCTGCCTGAGAGCTTGTGCCTGCTTCTGCTGCCATGGGAATCGGGTGCTTATCTGCTAGAAGAAGAAAGGCACATTAGTGTTGCATAGGAAACAGGATGTAATGGTGTTCCCTTCACAATACTAACATGACAATCCCGAAGGTTAGTGGTCAGAGATGAAGTGCTTGTGATAGGTGTGAGTGGTGATTAGAGGTCAGTATCATCCTAGATGCCTACTTTGGTTATGCAGTGGACTCGGAATGCACCTATGTCAGAGTGGATGGATTTACAAAAATTGGGTCAGGGGGTTTGATACATGGTTTAGGTCTCCAAACTTTGATAGGGGATTCGTAGCTCTTAGAGCTAAAGACAGGCAACGGTTTATGGACTAAGTTGTGATGGATTTGGGACCTTTTGGGTACCCATTTCCAGACATTTCTCGATTTGGTTGAGTGTGGGTTAGGGTGGTCTTTAGGTAGAGTTCCTGCGTTGTCAGTCGAGAGGACGTGTGAGTGTTGAATTATGCCAATAGCTAGAGTTGGAGCTATCTGGGCTCGTAAACAGGCCTTGGGCACCCATATGTGTCTAGCATTGGGGCTAGCCTTCATTGACCGCTTAGGGACCCAAATAGACGTGGTGTGCCTAGGAGGTTGTCTAGGGGACTCCTTCACTTGTGTCCATGATGGTGTGGCTTGTTTGTGGCCTCCTCGAGAGTCTGCTATTAGAGTTGTGGGTTTTCCATCCTTGCGTATCCAGATCTGCTTCGCGCCACGAGGTACTCCGTGTTGCACTAGTTGGCGCTCCTGCTTCTTGATCAATGGCCTCCTTCGTGTTATATAGTGTTTGGTCTTCATGTTTAGAATCTCCTTTGACCCCGCTACGAACTCTTCATTGACTCCTGTACCTTTGGTAAGATTGACAATCCTCTGCACCATAGAAGTTTGGACAAGAACAACATTGTTATCTTCATGTGGATTCCTGGAGGGACCAGGAGTTGGTGCCTGTTCTATTGGTTTGAGTGCTTGATTTTCTAATTCAATCGTGAGACGGCTTTGGCCTACCCAGGCCTGAAGAAGTCCACTTCTTAGGTTGAGGTTGACTGCGTGATCGTAGATCCAATCTTGGCCCAGGACCAGAGGTTCGGTCAGATCCTCGTCTTCACACACTAGCACTTTTGCTGGGATGAGGACCTCTTGTATGTAGAGGGGAAGATCCACCTCTCCCATGCAAGGGGTTTCAACACCTCCTAATCCTATCAGATATGCTTCTAGGGGTTTTACCTCCAATTGCAGCTGTTGGCAATAAGAAAGCCCAACTGCACTTGTGGCTGCTCCTGAATCAATTAAAGCTCTCACGCTTGTTGTGTTGTCTCTTTGTCCTATTTCTAGGGTCACAAAAGGTCGTCGATCCACTATCTTATGGGTACGTTCACCTGAAGCCTCACACATGGCCATGTGATAGCCTGGAGACTCTTGAGTGTCAATCATAGGCTGATCCCTCCCTTGTCTCCTCAACTTCATTCGTCTGATGCGCTCTAAGGCCTCTACCTGTGCTTCTTCTCGAATTCGTTTTTCCTCCTCTTTACGTTGCTTAGCAGTATTGAGTCGACTTAGCATTTCCTCCGTGAGGGGTTCCTGATACAGCTTGACTCTGCATCCGCTAATATAGTTTGGGAGAACATCACCCTCTAAAGTGGCTAGTTGTACTGCTCCACTCGTGGAGATCCTATTGATGATCATAGGTCCGTAGCCTCTCTTTTCTAGCTTCCTTGCGTGTTGTTTCAATGTGTAGACTAAAACTAGATCTCCTGCTTTCAAGCCCTTATCCTTCACATGGGCATCAAAGTATGCCTTCTATCTCTTCTTAGCTGCATATATCCCTGCAGCTGCTCTCAGTCTTGTTTCTCCTAATCGTTCAAGGTCAAAAAGTCTAGAGGAGAGTTCATGACCAGTCCATTCGTGCTCTTGTGCTACTTTCAATGTAGGTATTAAGAAGTCCAAAGGTAGCACGGCGTTTTGGCCAAATACCATCTGAAAGGGGGTGGCTTGGAGTACCGTTTTGTAGGCGACTCGGTATGCCCAAACAGCATGGTGTAGCTGTTTGTCCCAATCAGAGTGTTTATTGTTCACTAATTTTGTCAATACATTGCATAGGATTTTATTGGTGCTTTCGGCTTGCCCATTGGCTTGAGGGTGATAGGGGGCAGACTTCTTATGCACTACCAAGAATTCTTGGAGCAGATTTTCAATAACTTCATTCAAGAAGTGAGTGCCTCTATCACTAACTAGCTCTATAGGTAGCCCGTATCTTGTGAATACATTCTCAAACAAGAATTTAGCAGTTGTCTGAGCGTCGTTCTTCGTTGTGGCTTTTACCTCTACCCACTTGGTTAGATAGTCTGTGGCAACGATGATATACTCAGCATGGGAACCCTTAGCTGGGGGATTGATAGGACCTACAAAGTCTATTCCCCACTTAGAGAATGCACGTCCGCCCATCATGGGCTTCAGTGGCATCTCATCTTTGCGTATAGGATACTGGGTTCGCTGACAAATCTCACACCTCTTCACATAGGTATGTGCGTCCATGTGAAGGGTGGGCCACCAAAATCCTGCAAATAGAATTGCTTTGATCACCCTATCTGGACCAAAATGTCCTCCTGCTACACCCTGGTGAGCTGTTTCCAAGATCTTTAGATACTCACTTTCATGGACACATAGTCTCAGGTAACCATCCTTACCAAATTCATGTCTGGAGGGAATGTTTTCGTCCTCAGGAAGGCTACAAGTGGTTCACTCCAACCTGGCACTATGGACACTTGATAAAGAGTGGCATGTTCCACAGGTGGTTTAGTGCAACAGATTGGGCATTCCTTGCACAACTTTTGGACATCAGCTTCCATAGTTGGCCAATGCACTCCGAGTCTCCTTAGTGTCTGTAGGGTTCGTTGTTTTGAGTAGTGTTGCTCTAATGCACCTACATGTGCTAATTGCAACCATTTAGCGTACTCATCCTCTTCCACACAACAAGCCAAGACTTCTTGATCTGTGTGCTTGTACATACTACCTGCCATGATGTGATACTTTTGAGCTTTTACTACCTCTCTATCCTGCGTGTTTATTACTGGGTGGTTAGGCCCGTATGTCAATACTCGTACCAATGGCTTAGCCCACTGCGGTACAACTTCCAAATTAAACAAGTAAGCATCAGGAAGGTCATCTGACACTCCTTGTGGGGCTTCTCCAGATGTGAGCCTAGAGAGATGATCCGCTCTCAAGTGAGTCTTCCCTTTCCTTACTACAACCTCGAATTCATATTCCATTAGCAAGAGAAACCATCTTACTAATCTTCCTGTATTGCATGGCTTGTTCACGAGATATAACAATGCTTGGTGGTCAGTAAAAAATTTAAACTTGTTTGCAAGCAAATAGTGTCTAAATTTCTTAACTGCATATACCATGCCTAAGCCTTCTCTCTCAGTAGTGGTGTAATTTCGTTCAGCTGCATTCAATTGTCTACTGGCATAGGCAATTGGGAGATCCATATTACCTTCACCAGTAGGTTGTGCGAGTACACATCCAATAGCGTAATTGGATGCATCCACATGAACATGGAATGGCTTGTTCCAATCTGGTGTGGTCAAGATTGGTGCTGAACATAATCTTCGTTTAAGCTCCTGGAAGAAATTCTCACATTCATCAGTCCACTCAAAGTTAGTCAGAAGTCCGTACATGGGCTTTGCAATGACAGCATACATGTGAATGAACCGGCGGTAGTAACCACAATGCCCCATGAAAGCTTGTACTTCCTTGACATTCCTTGGCCTAGGTAGCTCTGCTATGGCTCTCACTTTCTCTTCATCAGTGGATATGCCATTCTTTGACACTATGTGTCCTAGAATCTTGCCTTGCCTGACCATAAAGACGCACTTTTCTGGGTTCAGGCAGACTTGATATTCTCTACATTTGTCAAAGATTTGTCTGAGTTCGGGAATATGGGTTTGCCTAATGTTGGAATGAGCACAAAGATCATCAACATAGACTTCTAAGTTCTTCCTCAGGAACTCTTTAAACACATGGCATATCAGCCTTTGGAAGGTAGCTGGTGCATTGGTAAGCCCAAATGGCATTACTCTAAAGGCAAAAATGCCCCATTCAGTGGCAAATGCTGTCTTATGCTGATCTTATGGAGCTATGGCTACTTGATTGTAGCCCGAAAACTCATCGAGGAAGCTGTACACTTCTTTGCCTGCTACTCTTTCTAAGAGATGCTCTGTGATAGGAAGCGGATAGTTATCTCGAATTGTGGCTGCATTAACCTTCTTCAAGTTAATGCACACACGCAGCTTTCCGTTTTTCTTGGGCACCACTACAATGGGGGATACCTACTCAGTGTGCTCAATTTCATAGATAAATCCAGCTTCAACTAGTCGATCTATCTCCTCTTTGATCTTGGCAGCATAATTATCATTATATGTATATGGCTTTTGCTTAGAGGGTTTGGCATCTGAGGTCATGGGGATAGTGTGTGAGCATATGTCTAGATCAACCCCCTTCAAACCCTTGTAACTCCAAGCGAATACATCTCTGTATTCTCTTAGCAAGGCTATTAGCTCTTGTTCTTCCTCTTCTGTCAGGTCATGGCCTATGTACGTGCATCTCTCTTCTCCTTCTTCCATGGCCACCACAATTTTCTTTGTGGTTTCTTTGTTATCATAGGCCTCTCCTGATTGAGCCTCTCGTTTAGGCATTCTGATCACGACTCTCCTGTCATCTATCTCATATTTTTTAAAGTTTTCAGGGACCTCAAACAAGGATTCTTCTGCCTCCAGACTGACTTCCTTCTTCTTTCTTTTCTTTCCTCTGCTCTTAGTAGCTACTTGTGTGGCTAACCTCACCTCATTTGTAAGCTCTCCGTGCCTCTGGGGTTGAAATTCTACTTCATAGAAGTATTCTTCATCTGATGCAAAAGGTGGGTCCATGATGATTGACTCTAGATTGGAGTCACTCGCATCCTCAAATCCATCAAGGCTAGGTTCGCATTCTTCTAAAACTGCATCTCCCATGATTGGCTCTATTGAAAAGACTGAAATGTCATAGCCATCCTCATCACAATGAGGTGTCCACTGCTCTTCATTGATGGCTACATCCATTGTTGCTAGGATTTCTGCCCAGCCATGGGGTTCAAATTCCTCATCAGGAAAGACTACAGGTGCATAGGCTGGGTCTTGAATTGATCTATGGTTTTCTTTTGCACCTACCTCTCTGGCTTTCTCTCTCTTCTCTTCTTCTACTGCTACCTTACACATCCATAAGTGGGTGTCTTCATGCATCCACGAGGATCCGGATTCTATGGAATGCACAGACTCAGTCTCATCTTTGGCTCTATGGATGGGATTCCATTGAATAGGCGGTACGTCTCTATGAGAGTAATCCTTAAGATTGACTTTGGTTGTAACACCTAGATGTTGCAAATACAAGGAATTGGTTCCCCAATCCTGGACTACTTGCAATTGCCGCATACATGGCCTTCCCAAAATCATCTCGTAGGCTTGGTTTTTGCTAAAGTCGCATATAGCAAAAGTATGTTCAAACTCAACCCCACATGTAGTGAGAGTTATTCCTTCTAGCAATCCTAAGGGCCTTTCAATATGACCATCAGCCATCTGCAATTTCATTCTCGTTGGTCGGAGTGCCGGCTTGCCCCAATGCTTCCATAGGGAAGTGGTGGCAATTGCAACTCCTGCACCTGAGTCCAAAATTGCCTTGGTGGTGTACTCCTGGTAGGTAATGGGAAGATAGGTGTTCCCTTCTTCACCTTCACACATATCTCTTATCTTATCCAAGGGTATCTCTGGCACTGTCCTATGTGATCCTACCTGGGAATGAGGTTTCACTATCGCTGGTACTTGTTTGGCGACATGTTTCCATAATTCAGGTCTAACCTTGAGTAGCTCTTCTAACTTGAGATTGCACTGCACTTTAGTGTTTTTCACTACCTCTCTGTTCCTAGGTAAGACTGAGTCCTTATTTCGTACCATGACCGTGGGTGCTCTCATACAAGTAGACTTAGCTTCCCATGGGCCTGTGAAGTGGGGTAATTCTTGTAGAGAGTTAGACTCAAAGTCTAGTCTTTCCTGAGAGTGGGTGCTCTCCTGCTCCTCATAAATGGATGGGATGTCTTGTGGGAATTGGTCATGTGCATCATCCACAAGTTCAATGGGAGGAGGGACTTCACTTTCTTTTGCCCATTTGTCTTCTTGAATCTCTCATAGGAATTCTGGTGTGAACCGATTCATAGAAGATGATGTGTTTGGCTCCGTAGAGTTAGGCACGTAGGCTTCCTGGGGAGGTAGGCTCACATTCTCACTTGCCTTGCCCTTATTTTGAGAGGCGGGTTCCTTTTCTGATTGTGCAATTAGCCTCTCTATTCGTTCTAGTAGTCCATCAAAGTGTAACTGCGTCTTAGCTGAACTAGAGATGTTAAAGAGGCGACTGGCTTCAAACATAGTCTAAGCCAATTCCACCATCTTAGCACAAATTTTGGTTCGTTCTAGCTCTAGTTCTGCTCTAGGGTAACACTTTTCATGATCAGTTACGTTTGGCCCTTCTTGGATTCTGGCCTGATATGCTCTAAGCATCATGTTTAGGTCCTCGGGAGTGGGATCGGCTAGGACGGATCCTACTCTGGGTGGTGGGTGGGTTAAGGGTGGTGTATTGAAAGGTTGGGGAATGGAAGAAGGTGGATTGGCGGGTAAAGGGAGAGGTGGTGGAGGGGTGGTGTGAGAGTGGTTTTGAGATGCGAGTTCACTTATCTTTGCTTTGGTTTCTCTCAAGCTTTCTTCAAGTTCGCTCATCTTTTTTGCCCATTGCCTTTTCATTCTTTCACGGCTATCTCTCCAAGCTCTAGTCCTCTTTTTGGTTATGCTCTCTGTTTCACTCACCTCGGGGCTCTTTTCCTGACCAACACTTTGGTTTTGTTGTAGTGCTTGGGCTCTTGTGATCACTTGCACAGGTGCAGTGGAAGTCACACTCCCTGTGGAGTCTACAACTAACCTAACAACATTGATAGGAGTGATTTTAGGCATGTTATTAGGGTTCTTTGGGCAATCTCGTAGGAGATGCTCTTTCCCGCAGTCTTGACAGAAACCCTGAATTGTTACTGGTTGAGGTTGTGTAGGGGCAGGCAGTGGGCAATCACGTATAAGGTGATCTCCCTGACATCTGAAGCATGGTCCTCTAGGAAATGGGGGTCGTACCTGCCTAGGTTGAGGTCTAGAGTTGGGGTTTGTGTACATGACATTAGCATACTCAGGCTCCCCACTATTTTCACTTGGGTCCTCATAATAGTATGACTCGTCATGCTCGAGTGACTGCATGTAGTAAGCCTGTGGGCTATCAATATGTGTGGAGTCAAAACTATGGTCACTTGGATCACTGTCTGATAGCAATGAGGTGATTGGGACTATGGCTCTGTTCGGATTTTCTTCAGCAGATGCATATTTCACTGGGATCACATTGGTTGGAGTAGGGGGTTGCTGTACTAGGACTGGTTGAGGTCTCTGCTGCCCTTGATAAGGTGGCTGATAAGTTTGCTGTGGTCGGTTGTATTGTTGTGGTGGGTACTGATTCTGGTATCTACCCTGTTGTGGATATGGCTGAGGGTAATTTTGCCTAACAGTTTGTTTGTTATATGGGCAATCTTGTGCAGTGTGGTTGGTGTACCTGCGCTCTATGGTGCAGTACTGGCTACTAGGATTTGTCTGGGGTTGGGCCATAATGGGACATACATTTGCCATATGGTCACCGCCACAAGTGTAACACCGCTTAACTGGGGCAAATCTCGGAATTTGTTTGCTAGAGACACCTAGTTTTTGAGCTACCTTCTCTGCAAGTTCCTCAATGGATGTGGATTGACCAGATGTGAGGCTACTAGAGCTATCAGAATCCTTATAGATTTTTGATAGTTCTAATTCCTCACCTAGATTGTCCTCAATGTCTATGCACATGCGCACGCACTCTTCTATCGTTCTGGGGTCCTTCAGATACACATATGACCTGAGCTTGGTGCTCAACAATCCATCTAAGAACAAGGCCACTTGTTTGGCTGGTGTGGGTAACTCCGGCATCGGGCATCTCTCCAGGTACTGCCTAAATCTTCTTCCAGCTAGTCTGACCGTCTCTTGAGGTGTTTGTTTGAAGCTATGAATTAGTGAGGAAGTGTTGTGCCTGATTCCACTCTTAGAAAACTCAATGATAAATGCCTCTAAGAGATGGTCTATGTTTCTGAAATGCCTCTCGTTCAGTGGTTGAAACCACGTAAGGGCAGTGTTCCTAAGGGTTAGACCAAAAGCATTATATTGTGTGAATAGGTCCTCTACCTGTTCAGCTTTCAATACTTGCCGAAATTCTGCCACATGGTCATAAGGGTCTCCAGTGCCATCGAAGTAATTCTTCATGGACTTCACCAGTTGAGTTGGTCGCAGGGTCCTAGTGTGTTCTCTCGGCCTTGGCAAAGGAAAATCGTCAGCATTCCTTTGATTCCATGGGGTTCTATGTCTCTCAGGTTCCACTCTATTCCTTTCCGTTCCCGTTCTCTCTTCCCAGGGAGTTCTTGGACTCCATGAGCCTGGGAGGTCCCGACTCCTTGGTGACCAAAGGACACATTAGACCTTGGTTGGGGAAAAACAAATTCACCCTTCCATGTGTAGGCATGTCTGCCATGCTCAATGACCATGAAGATTCTTTCTGATGCATTGTCTAAGTAGGTTACTTTGCATGGGCTATCAGGGTCTTTAAACTCATAGATTGTGAGGGCACTCACTTCCTGAGGTTGAGCAGATTTATATCTCCAAAAAGCCTCATCGGTTTCTCGGTTTAAAAGCAGATCTATGCTTTTATTATCCTGTGGAATCCACTCTGGAGTCATGATTCTGGTCAAGACAGATTTACCGCGGGGAGTTCTCGGCTCTATCAGGAAGAGTGGTGACTACATATATAGTCCCTTCTTTATCTAGGTATGCTCCATTCTCAAACTTCACTACTGGGTGTTCTAGTCCATGGGGTTGATCGGGGTTCTTCATCTGGACCACAGATCTTCTCAGTCCGTCTTCGTAGATGCGAGCACCTAGACGATTCGTCCTGATGTATTCCAATTGAGTCTTGTAAGGTCCCTCTGGCTTTTCTAGATAAGCCACCCCTAAACTACCTACTGGTCTCTCCATGTGATAGGACATCTCAGAATCACTTGTTTCTGATCTGGGAGTGTATGGGTAATCACTCACCTCTGCTGGGCCCAAGACCTGGCAGTGTGATTGACACTAGCTTCAGAAGATCTGAGGCTTTGTCTATCTCGGCTAAGTGTCTGCCTGATCTAAGGTTCATATGCCTGATTTATCTACCCCCTTGGACCTAAGCACACTCTCGTTGCACGTTAATTTGCACCAATCACTTTGTTCTTTTGAGTTGAATATTATGTTTATGGTCTTGTCTGAAATCGTGTCGTCAGGAGTACTTAAGTGAATTTCGCACTTGATAAGTGATCGACTCCAGTTTACCTTTTGTCCCTTAGGGTTTCGCACTTAAGACCTACTTAATTCTTGCACTTGGTTGATTAATTCTCTTGGACTTGATTCGTGCCTAACGTTGCCCTAATTAATTACCACACCTAAGTCGTACTTAGCCTAGGCTAGGAATTGACAAAGGAGGGTTGAGAGATCTTCCAACCTCAATTAGCTGGTTGACCAGACTGCTACACAAGCCCAGGAAGCCGTCTCCCAAGCTTGGTACTCACCCTTGTTAGCTTGCTTTGGATTGCCTTGAGTGCACACACTGTTCCTGCAAAAGCTCACCAGTCAGTATAGCTCTATTACCACAAGTAATTGAAAGACACACATCAATATTTTCAGTCCCCCCTGGAGTAACTCACTGTACCCCCTCAATCTTAGGACCACCTATTCTCACCTAAAGGCCAACTTGAAAATACATGTTCTAAAACTCCACGTATGATTCTACAAAAAACCAGTCACGGTTTACGTAGGATTTTCAACAAGCTTTCCAAGGAGACCAAAATCTCATCAATCGGAGTTCGTATGGTGAAGTTATGACCATTCAGGCACTTAGGGGTCCAAACAGGCTCTCAGGGTTCAGGAAATTCCTCCCTGGTTTCTAGGTCTTTTGCCCACTCCTAAGGCTCTTATATCCTCTCAATGTGTCCAAGATTAAGCCCAAAGATACCTCAATTCAGTCAATTAAATTACTCTAAATTTTCATGCGTTAAGCCCATGTATCATGATAGGTCGGGTCGAGGTGTCGCGATAGCTCGTGAGGTGTCGCGATAGTCCCAAGTGTCGCGATAGCTCGTGAGGTGTCGCGATAGCTCGGGAGGTGTCGCGATAGGTCGTGAGGTGTCGCGATACTCCCAAGTGTCGCGATAGGTCGTGAGGTGTCACGACAGGTCGTGAGGTGTCGCGACAGGTCGTGAGGTGTCGCGATACTCCCAAGTGTCGCGATAGGTCGTGAGGTGTGGCGATAGGTCGTGAAGTGTCGCGATAGCTCGTGAGGTGTCGCGATAGGTCGTGAGGTGTCGCGATACTCCCAAGTGTCGTGATAGGTCGTGAGGTGTCGCAATAGCTCGTGAGGTGTCGCGATACTCCCAAGTGTCGCGATAGGTCGTGAGGTGTCGTGATACTCCCAAGTGTCGCGATAGCTCGTGAGGTGTCGCGATAGGTCGTGAAGTGTCGCGATACTCCCAAGTGTCACGATAGCTCGTGAGGTGTCTCGATAGGTCATGAAGTGTCGCGATAGGTCGTGAGGTGTCGCGATACTCCCAAGTGTCGCGATAGCTCGTGAGGTGTCGTGATAGGTCGTGAAGTGTCGCGATACTCCCAAGTGTCGCGATAGCTCGTGAGGTGTCGCGATAGGTCGTGAAGTGTCGCGATACTCCCAAGTGTCGCGATAGCTCGTGAGGTGTCGCGATAGCTCGTGAGTGTCGCGATAGCTCGTGAGTGTCGCGATAGCTCGTGAGTGTCGCAATACCTCGAGGTGTCGCGATAGCTCGGGATATGGTGAATTTTTCAGTTCTGTCTAATGATCCTAGGAGCTCTCAACCTGCGCAGTGTCGTGATGCACTCAGAAACGCGATTAGTCGAAGTTTTCGGAGTGTCGCGATAGCTCGAGCTCGATGCCTCGGGGACTGTGCAAACAGATTCCGTACCTGCTGAGCTTGCTGGAGATGATGATGGAGCTGCAACCTGCAAGAAACATGCAAAAACACACAAAACAAGAACACACACGCTCGCTCTCTCTCAAACTCGCACACAACAAATGAGGGGAATGACAAGGAAGAGGGAATATGTAATGGAGAAGGAGGTGGAGGTGGAGATGGAGAAGGAGGTGAAGATGGAGATGGAGAAAAATCAGAAATTTACCGACTACTTACCATTCCAACGCGTCCTCTCTACGTCTTACCATCACACGCTCGTCCTCAAAGCTCGAATCCCCGGCAACGGCGCCAAAATTTGGTGTAGCTTAGTGATGAGTAGCACCTCCTTTAATGTCAATCCGGGAAGACATGAGGATGGTATGAAGACCTCGAGCAAGTGAAGGCACAAATGTGTGAGTGAGAAGCACACTAACATGCACACACATACACACACACGCGCACACACGGCAAGAGCAAAGAGAGTAAGACAATGGAATCACTTCTATTGCAACAAAGTTCTCATACAAGCTCAAAACTACCAGAAGCTCCCTCAAAAATGAGCTCTCTAGCTCTATTTATAGTTTTTGCCTAGCTTTGGCCCTGTCCAGACCTAGTGTCCGGCCTAGTTAAAAATTAGGTTCCAGGGTTTATTTGAGGGCTCAAACGAGATCTAAAAAATATGAAAATTGGCAGGCAACTACTTCTAAGGCTCCTCAAGCTCGAGGACTCCTCGGCTTGTACAAAATGGAGCTACAAAAAGGTGAAAATGGTATTTACAAGGGTTTTTAGTGATGAGAATCACTTTAAAATGATGTAAGGGTTTTGAAAAAAATGAAGGGTTGCCTTAGTGCTAGATCTGCATGTGTGTCCGTACTTGCTTCTTCCCGTATACTGTCAACAGTCTATGCCATCCATAATTCACTAATAATTCATCACCAACATGTAATGTAGTAATAGCATTGACAACTATGTATCTTGATACATCTCTACTCATGTATGGTGATTCATGACTATTTTCATGCTCCTCAAATGTGCAACTAGTCTTAGACCTATTATGTAACCCTCGACTACTATTTATTAAACCTGTTATATTTCCATGCGTGTAAGTTCTTCCATCAATATATAATCTTTCATTTTCTGCATGTGAAATCCTTCTACTACTAAGGGATGCTGCATTCAAGCATATTCCATAAGTACTCATGCTTTGAACATAATGTGCAAGTCGATGCCAATCTCCCCATCTATATATAGGACCACAAAACAACATAAGAGTGACTTCAAAGTTCGGAGGCACATACAAATCCTCTACAATAAAGAGACCACGACCAGCATTAGTAATAGTGGATGGAGCAATCATATAGCGATTACCCCAAAAGTTGAAAAACTCTCCATCTAAAGGAAGTGGTCCTCTATTCCATCCTCCATATCTTCTTCTTTCATATGTTTGTACTAGAGAACGATCACGAGCTGACAATGGATAATCTCCAGCCGTTTTAGCCTTTAAACCAAGATGTAGAGGATTTCTAGAAACCTCTGCTTGTAATTGATGAACAACAAGTCCATGACGTGACGTACTCTGCCTCATGTTCAATACATTCCAATCGTGGTCTTTGATGTGTGCCATAGCAAGAGTTACACCAACATATGATATGCTCTTGATAGTAAAATTCATCATAATTCCTATCGGAGGACACATGTGAATTCATTGCATGGGTAGGAGGTGGTGGAGTGCCCTCTGATTGATCAGAATCTAATTATAACAAGAAACAAAAAAATATATCAGTTATGTATCTATCAAATATATTTAAAATTAAAAGTCTGATATACTTACAGTATATAGTCCTTGCACGATTAGGAGACGGCGGTGGAGTTCCATCTAATTGATTTGAATCTACAAATAATTCACATACACACATTTACACATACACACATATTCACATATACACAAATACACATTATTGTGGGATAAATGCATGTATTTTGTATGAATGAGTGTATATGCATGCATGTGTATGTGTGTACGTATATATATGTGTATATGTATGCATATATGTATGTGTATATGTTTGCATGTATATGTGTATGTGGGTATGTGTATGTGTATGTGTATGTGTATGTATATATGTGTATGTATTCTGATTCTTTTTTTCTGGTTGAGATTAAATTAACAGGAGATATTGTATGGTGGAAAAAAATAAGAGGCAACCTAACATACCACATGAAATGTGGAAGTTTTTTCGTAGATAGCTATGTCTTCAAGAGTCATTTCCTCAGTAGAAGGTATACAAATTAATAGTTTATATTTATAATTTTCATATATTTTAGTAATTTTTTACATTTAATTTATGTATTTTTTTCTTTAAATAAACACGTTGCTGCAAAGAAGAGAGTTGAGTCGGGCCACACATCGCACCTAGGCCAAATGGGCCATCATGGTTTTGTAGTTACATTTGTAATTATATGTGTTATTGTGAGTATATTTTTTATTTTAGATAAAATGCAAGAAACTAATCTTTTTTATTTGTTTCAATGCAGCGAAAGGATTATGGTCGATATCCTATGAAACATGAGATCGAGTACGCTACACATTTTGGATATTGATGTTTGAGTGAGTATATGCGAGATCATCCGGATGCCTTTGTGAGTATTATTAAATTTTATATAATTATTTTATCTTTATGGATGTTTTAATTGTTTTACTTATTTATGTTTGTTATACGTAATACAAGAGTATTATGGAGAGGCAGATATGTATGAGGTGGAGAGCTCGATCGTCACAAGGTGATCATGATGATGAGGATGATCATGATGCTGTTGATGATGATGATTAGGATTCTTGATTATGACATTGGATATGTATTTACATTGATATATATATGTATAGTTTTTATCTATATATTATTCATTTCAGTTATGTTTTGAATTGTGTGTATGGTATTAAGTAATGCAAAGTTTTGTTCTATTGATTGTTATTATTGTTTATATCAAGCATGTGTTTTAGTACTTTAATTATATAATTCATTCATATGTGTATACGTATTTTTACCGTTAGTGTCCATGTGAAAGGCCAAATGGCCACTAGACACTTTTTTGTATATGTTCTTTAATAAAACATATAGTGGTCTGGTCAGTCACTAACTGTAAGTTCGATCGCATTTGTAAGACCTAAGAAGTCTGTCTTCGTGCTCCTTGTGTACTGTGTTTTTCTACGTATTCTGCAGCTTCTGTACGGAGTGTTGTGTGCGGCCTTAGGAGCTCAGTTTTCTACTCCAAGGATATTGTGGTGGAGCTCTTGAGAAGGAGAGCACACTATGGTGCATCGTCATCAAAATACTTCACGTATGTTCATGTATATGTGTGTGTACGTATGTGCATGTATATGTGCATAATATGTGTGTGTATGAAGTATGTACATATGTATATGTGTATATGCATGTATGTGCATGTGCATGTGTAAGTGTATATGTGTATGTTTGTGTGTGTGCATGTGCATGTGCATGTGCATGTGTATGTGTGTGTATATGTATGTATGTGCATGTGCATGTGTAAGTGTATATGTGTGTATATATGTATGTGCATGTGCATGTGCATGTGCATGTGCATGTGTATGTGTGTGTATATGTATGTGCATGTATATGTGTAAGTGTATGTGTATATGTGTGTATGTGCATGTATATGTGTATATGTATGTATATGCATGTGTGTGTATGTGTATATTTGTGTATACGTATGTGCATATATATGTGTATATTGTGTGTGTATATATACATATGTGCATATGTATGTGTATGTGTATAAACATATACAAGTGTATGTATATGCATGTGTATATGTATGAAACATGCATGTGCGTGTGGATGCATTTCCATTTGCATCCATGTGCATGCATGTGAATGTGCATGCATGTGGATGTGTATATACATGTATTTAAGTATATGTTCATGTGTGTATGTGTATATATATATGCAATAGTGCATGCATGCAAGTCTTTTTATGTGGTTGTAGAGATGTTTGTACATATGCATGTGTATGTGTGTGTATGTGCACATGTATGTGTGTGTATATATGTGTGTGTATGTGCATGTGTATATGTGTGAACGTGCATCTTCATCATGTATAAGTGTATATGTGCATATCAATAAGTGTGAGTATGCTAACTAATGAAAATAACACAATTCAAATGATATACAAAGAATGGAAATTGTACTTACGATAGTTAACCATATTTTTTGCTTGGTTAGCTTCTTGAATAACCTGCAATAAAGAGAGAGAGAGAGAGAGAGAGAGAGAGAGAATTCAAAGAGAGAAAGAGGTAGAAAGAGAGAAACAAAGATAGAGAGAGATAATAAGATAGAGATTAGGCAAAACAACAATTCCGCATATACTTGTTTCAGCTCGTAAGCACAACACAATTGCGAACATTGGAGAGCTCTTCGATCAGATGCGTGAACATGCTGATCGAAGAGCCTCCAATGTTTTAATTTTTTTTCGTCAACAAGCTGTCGTGTAAGCGATGGTAAGGGGTCGTAAAAAGCACTGCAATTTGCGTCACATAAGCGACAGTTATTTACCATTTCTTATGCGACCCCCTTAGCCTACACAGAAAGTGGAAGCCCTTAGGAAACACGTGGAAGACCTATAAGAACCACTATTACCTTATGAGAGAACACCCTCTCCACTTGAAGACCCTAAACACGACATAGTGGTGGAAATTCTCGTTGAAGAAAGTTTTGAAGAACCATATGAACCGATGCTAGTACCAGGAGGGTGTGTGACTGCTGAGGGTTGAGACACCTTCGAGATAGAAGCACCAGATTAGCTAAAGAGGTTTGAGTAGATAGGACAAACCCATGATGATAGAGTAGTCGTACAAATCCAGTCACCATCCAATCTGGAAGACACACTTCTTAAGTCCTCTTATTTTCAGAACCTATCTCATCAACGGCTCATTACCACATCTGAAATGCAGTACATGCCATGTTTTGTCTTGTTAGCATATTATAATGCAGAGATTAAGAGGCATACATGGAAAGAACCAACATTTGCTACTCAATTCGAACCAGCTAATCTATCAAATGAGGCATGAGCAGAATCTATTTTTCAACCCGATTGGCATGCCTGACTCTTGACGAATTACCCTAAAATGATGCACACATGATCAAACATGCCACTATATATTAAATATAACCCATGTTATTGTCTTGTTTTCCATCGCAGATCCTTGCAAGTATTCACAACTAAAGTCCTCAACAATAAATGGTGTTTCAATTGGATTAACTATACATACTTTAAATTATAGCCAAAGTACCATGTGATTTCTAGAAGGTAACTACTCAAATGAGTGAGTCACAACGAAGCTACAATGGTGTCCTAATAGAAGGCTGATATGGCTAGTTCTCAAAGTCCAACCATATTTTGCTTATTTGAGCACTTAAGTCATGTAATACCTCCACTAAAGTGTCTTCCAAAATTTTAGATGTATTAGGAAGGTTTTGGGTTAGTTTTCCATGCTATAATAAGAGAGGAGAAGTTGTGATCTTTTTTGAAGCCCAAGAGAGTCATATGTCTATCTCTCCACTGATGTAATTATGTAGATAGAGATTGCAGTGCTTGTATCTCCCTCATTATATACATAGTTTATTGGAAAGCTCCTATTGTCTACTTTCATCTTGCAAACTTTTTTTATTCAATGGAGTTGTGAGCTGAGAGCAGTGCACTCGGCAAGCAATGTATGTTCTCATGTTTATCTCTATTGAAAATCTCCATTAAACCTCAAAACTATAGAGTTCATATCTCCTTGTGTATTTATCCAATTTGAGTGTTCTATATCTCATTGGAAAGGTCTTAGTATTTGTATATGTGTGTAAAACCATTTTGAAAGAATCTAAGTGAGTAGAGATCAAAAAGCTCTACAAACATGAGTGGTTTTTTGCACATAAGTTTGTGACAAGGTCAACTAGTTCCTAGGGGGTTCCACCTACTTCTAGCTATACTTTGGAGGTTAATAAGCTCCAACAAAAAGGAACAAAGCATGAGAAACCCAAAACTCAAAATGTTCAACCATGTGCCATATTTGATAAAACCAACCACACCACTCAGAAATAAGATATACATGAGCTACCAAGCATGAAGCAAAAACCACTGGTGGACATACCATTGTCATAGCAACCAGCCCAATTTGAGTCAGAAAAAGCATGAAAATCTGGCGGTAGTGATCCCCCCTTGGGATAAAATAACCCAAGTAGCCGAGTACCACTCAAGTAGCGAAAGATGCACTTAACTGCCCTCCAATGCATAAACCTGCTCATCTGTGAGACAACAAACTGAATATCTGGCCGAGTAATGCATAAATAAATCAAGCATCCAATAGCCTACTGATAGACAACAACATCAAATGCATCTCCAACATCATGAAGACTCAATCGTAAACCTGTCTCCATAGGAGTGGCAACAGGCTTACAGTCTTCAAGGCCAAAACGCTGCAATAATGTGTCAATATATTTTGTTTGACACAAAGCCATTCCACCATCAACTTGCATAAACTGAATGCCCAAATAGTGATGCAAATGCCCCAAATCAGACATCTCAAATGAGGCATGCAAATCAGCCTTGAAATCAGCAATATGCTTCTCAATAGGACCAATGAGCAGCATGTCGTCAACATAGACAACAATGATCAGAAGCACATCATTAGCATGCTTAACATATGAGGTGCTTTCAGTTGGACTGTTCTCAAAACCATGTGCAACCAGATAGGAATGTATCTTCTCATAGCAAGCACGTGGTGCTTGCATTAAACCATATAATGCCTTCTTTAACCTGCACACCTGGTTTTCATGCCCTTTCTGCACAAAGCCATGGGGCTGAAACATACACTTCTTCATGCAAGTCACCATTCAGAAATGTTTTTTTAATGTACAACTGATGTACATTCCAACCATGATGGGTTGCAAGTGCACAAATACTCCAAACAGTAGTCATACGGCATGTAGGTGCAAAGGTCTCATCAAAATCAATGCCTCTTTCCTGCGCATAACCCTTTGCAACAAGCCTAGCCTTATACCAGTCAAATGTACCATTAGGTTTACGCTTCAGCTTGTATACCCACTTAGTGCCAATGGCCTTCTTGCTAGGACGCAAGTCACATAAAGACCATGTACCATTCTTCCTTATAGCATCATATTCAGATTGCATAGCAGCCATCCAAATTTCTGAATTCTATGCTTCATCAAAAGAAACAGGCTCATTCTCATCACAGAGACTAGACGCAGCCATAGCATAGCAATCTGATGCAAAGGAGGCACTATGAGAGCCTGAACGAGTACAATATGACAAAGGTGCATCTAATTTGCTGTCACACAAAGTCTACACCATCCATTTTGGCATAATTTTTGCCTGCTCAATATCAGCTCTCTCATCAACAAGTGTATCATGTAAATCTGCATCAGAAATGGAATGATCTATATCATCATATGAAACCTGCAAAGGCTGAGAAGTTCCCTCATTAGGACTAGCACTAGACTGTCCACCTGTAAAAAGAGGCATCAAAGTATCATACATGTCTTTGGAGCTAACAGATGTCTCCTTAGTACATGAAAGCAATGGCTGAATAGCATCTTCCACAAAGACAACATCACGGCTAACTAGAATGTGTTTAGTCTGTGGATGATACAGATGATAGCCTTTACTTTTAGAACTGTACCCAACAAAAATACATTTAACTGCCTTATCATCCAATTTTCTGCGATGTTTTTCATGCACTAGTGCATATGCCAAACAACCAAAAACACACAGATGAGCAACAGATGGCTTGCGGTCATGCCAAGCCTCATATGGAGTGATAGGCTGCAGCGCTTTAGTAGGACACCTGTTCAGTACATATGTTGCACACATGACAGCCTCAAGCCAGAAACTATGTGGTAAAGCCTGACTCTTGACCATACACCTCGCCATCTCCATGAGTGACCTGTTCTTCCGTTCAGCAACTCCATTCTGTTGAGGTGTATACGGCACTGTACACTAGTGTTTTATCCCACGTTCAACCAAAAATGCATTAAAATTAGAAGAAATATGTTCCCCCCCTCGATCAAAACGGAGGGTGCCCATTTTACATGCTGACATATTTTCAGCCAAAACCAAAAACTGTTTGAAGCACAAAAACACTTCAGACTTTGCCTTCAATGGATATACCCATGCATGCCTGGAAAAATCATCAATGAAAGTCACGAAGTAAAGATAGTTTCCAAAACAAGGTGTCTGCATAGGACCACAGACATCACTATGTAGAAGCTGCAATTTCTGCGTAGCCCAAACTGAACCATCTTTTGGAAAGGAGGAACGTTGCATTTTGCCCAAAATATAGCCTTCACATACATGTTTTCCAGGTGCCTCAAGCTTGGGCAAAGAAGACACCATATCAGATTTCTGTAGGCGTAGCAAACTAGCAAAATTTAGATGACCAAAGCGTGCATGCCAAAGCTTTGCATCTGACATAGCCTGAGAATCATGAACTGCACATGCCGAATGATTCATAGATCTTTCATAGTCTATGAGCTTATATAGCCCATGACATAAAATGCTAGAAGCAATAATAACATCGCCATTTGACAGATCATGAACTGTACATCTCTCATCAACAAATTTCACAACCAAGCCAACCTTGGCTAATGCAAAAACTGATAACAGATTCTTCTTGATCCCTGGCACAAATAAAGCATCTGACAAGGTCATTTGTGATTTTCTCCATCTTCTTTATACCTGCCATGTCTTTGAACCTCTGCAACTTAGGTCCATCCAAGCTTTTGGTTAACATGTCTGCAATGATATTGGATCTCAATATGCTTGACGTTGGCATGAAACACAGGGTTAACAACTAGATACAATGAACTCATATTATCTCCATGAATAGTGGGTGTACTTTGAATGATGTCAAAACTCTTCATGAGAGTCTTCAACCATATAACCTCCTTTGTAGCTTCAACCATACCTTTATACTCTGCTTCTATGGATGACAAAGCAATTGTATGTTGCTTCTTAGAACACCAAGAGATTAACTTGTCTCCCACATAACAAAGGTACCCATAGGTTGACCTCCTATCACTAGGATTACCTGCCCAATCTATATCACTATATATCTTGATTTTTGTATCTGATGTGAATCCATAATACAAACCTTCTTTGAGTGTACCCTTACTGTATCTTAGCACCCTTTGTCCTATAATCCAATGCTCTTTCCTAGGACAATGCATGCATTGAGACAACACTCCAAGTGCATATGACAAATCAGGCCTAGTTAATGTAGCATAGATTAGACTACCAATCAAACTTTGATACAACTTCATGTCCTTGAATTCTTCTCCTCCATATCTTCTCAATTTATGATTCACCTCCATTGGAGTAGGTGTTGTCCTACAATCTTCCATTTTAAACTTGATTAGCAAATTCTTCAAATACCTTTCTTGAGTCACATATACTCCATCTTGAGTATATGAAATCTCCATTCCCAAGAAATATGACAAATCTCCCAAGTCACTGATCTTGAAATCTTTCTCCATCTGCTTCTTAAAACTTTGTATGCCCTTCTCATCTGTACTTGTAAGAATTATGTCATCAACATATATGCAAATGTAAATGAACCCATCATCACTTGCTTTAACAAGTAACCTACTATCTGCCTTAGACACTTGGACACCAAATAAGTAGCTGTATTTACAGCCTTGGCCCACAAATAATTAGGGCAATTTTTCTCTTTCATCATTGACCTTGCAAACTCAACAAGAGTTCTATTTCTCATTTCTACTAAACCATTTTGTTGAGGAGAGTACCTGCAAGTAACTTCCCTTTTTATACCTGCATTCCATAAGTAATCACTGAACTCATTAGAGAAATACTCTCCCCCTCCATCTAACCTTAGTCTCTTCAATTTTTGCCCTGTTATTATTTTTGCATACACATGATAATGTTTACATGTATTGAACACCTCTGATTTATCTTTGATCACATATATAGTGATCCACTTGGTAGCATCATCAACATAAATCACATAATATCTCAAACCATTAATGCTAAAGTCCTTTGATGGACCCCACACATCTATATGTACGAATTCAAGCTTCTCTGAAAACATAAACCCTTTCTTACCATAAGTATTCTTGTGAGATTTACCTAATTGACATGCTTCACACTTGTATGCCATGTGTTGACCTATAATATTAAGCAATCCAAGCACTGAACCATTGTTAATCATATCCTTAATACCTCTTTCATTAAAATTTCCAAGCCTTTTGTGCCAAAGATCTAACTCAGAGATCTTATGTTCTCCATAAGTAAACAAGGCATGACCAACATTGCATTGAATATTCAATGTGAAGAGCCTTCCTTCTTTCTTCCCTGAAACAATTTGTTTATACCCATGGCTAGGGTCTTCAACATAAACTCTATCATTAGTGAACCTTACTTCATATTCTTTCTCTACAATTTGCCTTACACTTATCAAATTCTTTGGGATTGTAGGAACATACAAAATCTTACTCAAAAGAGTGCTTCCATCCTTGGCCTTTACTGATCCATTGGACTTCACATTGTGCTTTGTGTTATTACTTGTTTGGACTATATGATTACTCACCTTATTCTCCAAATCAGTCATCAAAGCTATGTTGCCACTCAAGTGATTGCTACACCCTCAGTCAATGTAGAAAACTCTTCGATCTTCACTTTGTCTTTCACAAGTTGCATTCATAATTAGAGTTGAATCCTCTTTCTGATTTGAAGCATAGTTGTAGTAGGTATTATTGTAGGATTGACTTTGAAAGCCTCTTCCTGCATTTCTGCCAAAGAAACCTCTACCACCTCTACCTCTAAAATTACCTCTCGAATTTCGATCGCCTCTTCCTCTTGAATTAAAGTTGATTATATCCTCCACCATTGTGGTTATTATACCAACATTCATGAGCTAAATGATTAGTCTTACCACAAATCGAGTAAGCTTTGACACCATCTTTATTGCTTCTGCCTCTTCCTCTTCCTTTGCCACCTCGTCTTCCTCTTAGGAAGTTGGCTTGACTCATAGTGCCTTCATGTTCATTCAATTGTTGCTTGCCTTTGTTAATCTTCTTCTTATCCTTTGAATACATTGCTTGACCTGTACTTTTATCAACATCACCTTTGACATCTTGCTCAAAGGTTAGCATATGTCCTAGCAATTGATTCAAATTAGGAGTGAAATGATCAAGTGACAATTCAATGGATAGAATGAATGGCTTCCACTTATCATCTCCTCTCAAACCTGTGAAAATTTGTCTTACCAATTTTTCCTCTTCAATGTCTTCATCAATTGCCCCTAATGCATTTGCAATATCCTTCATCCTTGCTACATAATCATAAATAGATTGAGAAGCCTTCTTCTTGAATGTGGTGAAATCTGCCCATAAAGATGCCTTCCTTGACTTTGTAGTGTTTTGGAAATGTTCCTCCAAAGCATTCCATATGTCACTTGCACTTTAAAGTCCTCTAATGTGAGGTAGCAAGTAATTATTGACTCCCATGTAGATAATGCTCCTTGCTTGAGCATCCTTCTTCATCCTTGCCTTCAAATATGAGAGCTCTTCCCTAGGTGGAACATTAGAATCCCTAAATTCTGGTTTCTCTTCTTCACCTATGATGTATCCTATCAAATCTTTACTCATAAGATGAGCTTCCATCCTCATTGACCAAGCATGATAATTTTCTCTATCCAATTTCTCTATCTGAAGAGAATCTCCCATCCTTTCTTCACTTGTGCAATATATTCTTCAAGCTTTGTGAATAATGAATGTACCTTTAATTTGAATGTAGTTCCTTTTGATCCTTTTGATAGCTTTCAGGCCTCCTTCTCTATCTTTCACTTCATACTTTCACCTTTTGAATCTTCAAAGATTAATTTTTGTATATCGGCAATAGTCGAGGTCCTCCTTTCTTCAATTTTGATGACTCCTGCTCTGATATCACTGATGGACATCTCCAAAAGAACAAGTTATCCTTGATGTTAGAGCACCTCTATATCAAGAATAGCTCATAACCTCAACCAATTTTGGAAAACTAATGCCAAATTATCAAGGCTTGAGTTAACTATGAATAAACTCATTACACAAAAAAGTCTATTGCACTTAATTCACTCATTGACTGATCAAATTTGTAAAGTTTTCAATGAAGCTTTATACAAGGTGTCTCCTAAAGTTTGCACACCTTCTCCAATTTAAACCTCTTCAAAAGAATCAGTAGATGTTGAGATTTCCTCCAAACAATGTACCTATGTTTGAAACTGTTCTTTTGTGTAGTCGACTTTGACACTTGCAACTTCTAATGCATGGTTCTCCCAAACTAGACCCCGTTCATTCAAATGATTTTAGCCACAAGTAGCTCAAAATTTACACTGTAGAGGGAGATATGATCAAAACATTGACCACCGGGATTGCACCTCGTCCTGCCTTCACTTCTTCACATTTACACATGTAAATGTTCCTACTTAAAATTCTCTCAGCCTGATTACAATTAAACTCTCAAATCTTGAACATAGATCCATTAACTATGGACTGACATCTACAAAAGGATTTCTGAAATGATCAAGCACAGAAAGAGAGATGGAGAAAAGATCGCGACTCAGATTTCAAAAGTTTTCTTCTATTCTCATGGAAAACATATGATTGATGAATCTATTACATTCATCACACATATTCTTCTTCTACTCATCTATTCTTGTTCTATATCTCTTCTCTAATTTATGTCATCGCTCTATACTTGTATATATAGGCATATATGTACAAACTCATCACCATTACAAAGGTATAAGTGAACTAATTTCAAGCTTAATGTACATGTATATACAAGTCCTCATCTTCTGACCATGCACTAACCTTCAAGGCTTAGAATTTGATCTTTGCTTTATTCTTTGAGTTTAAACCTTGTCCAAATCATCAATTGTTGATTGTCCTGCACCAACATCTCTCTCTCTCTCTCTCTCTCTCTCTCTCTCTCTCTCTCTCTCTCTCTCTCTCTCTCTCTCTCTCTCTCTCTCTCTCTCTCTCTCTCTCTCTCTCTCTCTCTCTCTCTCTCTCTCTCTCTCTCTCTCTCTCTCTCCCTTTAGGTTTGAAGTTTGAAGAAAAACACACATTCAAGGTTTTATGTCAAGTTGAACTATGGGGCCTTCAACCTTGGATCTTCAACCCACAAGCTCAGGGTGCTACCACTACACCATTCACCCTCAAGAAGATCTTCTTGAGTTGGAACAATGTGTACAAGTTATTAATATTGAATCATAGAGACTATCTTCCAACCTATAGAAATTGATTGCAAGTGATCCTCACACCCATTATCATTTCATTGGGCCACTAGTTATAATCATCACAAATGATTGCACTATATCCAACATATTCAAGTTTTCAAAATCTCACAAAAACAATATAAGTATTTTCATCTAGGCATGTTAGGCTGTTTGGTTGGGCCTTTCACCTCTTGAGGTGAGAGTGAGGCTTCAACAGCTCCCTATGGTAGGACAATTGTGGGCAATAGGTGAGTGCACTGCCTCTAGACAAAACTAAACTAGTTTCCTTTGGGTAGTTCTTTCCAAGCATCATTTTCTAGCAATCTAACCCTTGCTTTCTGGGATATGAGCCCATTTACTTGTATAATCATTCTCTCAATTCAAGCAAAGGAGATTAGGATTGCGTCGAAATTCCTCTTATATATATCTAGGTCAATCATGTAGAGTATGGTTAATTGAATACAAGTAAATTAGAAAAGAAAAATTGTCTTCTTAGGCCGAGCCCATTCTTTCAATCAATTCAAGCAAAGGAGATTAGGATTCGGCCAAACTTCCTCTTATGTATATCTAGCTCAATCATGCAGAGTACAGGTAATTGAACACAAGTAAACTAGAAAAGGAAAATTGTCTTCTTAGTGTAAAGAAAATGAAACATAGGCCTAACATAGGTGAACCTTGATCGTTTCCTTAATGCTTATACCTCTTTTGTTCCATATATTTTTGCATTTCTATTCACATTTGTTGTGAGGATACAACAATGAAGGAGAGCTAATGAATCCGATAGAAGTGAAGGTCTTTTGTTATATGAATATAACTGACCATTTATATTTTATGGTAAAAAAGAAGCAATAAATATCACTACATCAGTTGATCCGAAACTCCCTTCCAAATTGGAAGAGGCTCTAAATATGGAAACGGAGAGCTCCATACTGGCAATCAAGAAGTTCCCTACTCTCTTCTTCCTGTAAAACTTTTATAAATGTATCTGATCATGCTCAATGGCTCTGTTCCTCCATTCTTACATTAGTGTCTACTCTAAACATTGAGGGACCTTGTATTAATAGACAAACATCAGACCTTACAGATCAGGGCTAATTTTTTTTTTCCACCAAAAGATCCTTTCATTAGTTAATATAAAATGCCCATAGAGCTACAATCCATAAAGTGAGTACAAGGGACAAATCACTCCAAAGATCCAACAAAAGGAATCCAATGAGTGTAACTCTTAAAAAAGGAAATGGCAGGGGGGAGGGGAAGAGCCAAGGAGGTGGCCGGTAGCTCCAATGGATCATATCATCCTAAATGATAAAGAAGGGGCCTTTCTTCCAATGTTGAAGAAAGGTGAGCCGCCTCTTAGACTTATATCAGTAACTCTGAAGACGATCGAGCTACCCTGCAAAGTATGAATCAAATCAAGCCTAAAGTCTTGAATATTCTTGACCAGGGGAATCACACGATGCTTGAAGATATGTCAACATCGAGCCTTCTAGATAAACCACATGGTAAGGTTGGTAATAAGCTCCCAATAGGCTTCATCCACATCACTCCAAGGATTTGTGTGGAGATCCTAAGTGGTGCCAACCCTCCCATCCTGAACCAAAAGGACCGTGCCGCCTGCCTCATGCTCATAGCAGAGGGTGGGGCCAATAAGCGATCCCCAAGAGATTGCACCCCAAGTTACGGTCTGAGGGCCCAACCACTAAGTAAGGAGCCACAAGACCCGTTGCCATATAAGTTGTGCCAATCGACACTCCCAAAGGCAATGTTTATGACACTCCCAAAGGCAATGTTATTCACACTCCGAGTGAATGCCACAACCCGTGCAGTCCACAGGCCTACCCCCATAACTCAACCAAGTGCTTGCAACAATGCTCTTATGGGACACCAACCAATGAAAGAGGGTAGCCTCATGAGACTGTTGGGTTCCCCAAATCCAATGCCAAAAGGACAAGAGGAACTCTTTTGTGAGCCCATCATGTCACCAAGATTCAGCCACAACTAGAGTGGTCAGATGGTGCAATTGAATGATTCACTGCTCCAATCGATCCGAGTACTAAAAGAATGGAATAGTTTGGACTTGCGGAGGGGATAGAGGATCACACCACTACCACTCCCCTAGATCCCAATGATGTCGAGATAACAAACAAGCCTCCCAGGCCTAGCGACACCAATCCAAGTGGGTCCGAATGTCCGACAGTTAGGATGAATGTGCTAGACACTGGCATGAGTGCCAACCACTCGAATTTGGTGAAAGGTGCACTTTGTAATGATCTCATATTCCCATGAAGAATAGATCAACTGTCCCTCCTCACCAATCTCAAAGAAAAGGACCTCATCTGAGATAAGGCCTCGTATAGCAATCAAGACCTCTGTCTGAGTGAAAGCGCCTAGCCAGCACGTGTGAGGCAATAGATCAACTTGAGTTCCCAAGTCTCTTGAAATAGCAGTCTCAACATCCTTGATCATCTGGGGAATATCACATCCCCATGCACCTATCTTATTGCTGCTCCATGGTGAGGCCCATAAAGTTGATCCAATTGGCCACGTTGCACCTATGACCTCTGGCAAACTTCCCCCTAGGAAACATGAGGCCAAGAGCCAACCATGAACCCCCTTCCTATGTAGATGATGTGGTTCCAAGTAATAGGCTCATGGAGTTGCTCCTCAAGATAAGAAGGCGATCATTGAACAAGAGTAGACCGAAGCTTCTCCCAAGACCAAAGAATACTACAAGCAAAATGATCCTCATTCCGCTCGGAGAAGCCCAAATGCCTCATCTCAGTAAAGGCCCACAAGATCTCGGATGGGCAAGTCCCACCAGTAGCAAGGGTGAAGAGACCCAGCCTCTGACAATAAAAATCCTTCCATGGCTCAGGGCTAAGAAGCCATCCATGCGATCAATCTGGGCGAGATTCATTCCTCCAATCCTCCTGTCAAAGTGAGAGAAATGAAGGTTCTCTCTCTCCCTGATAAAAACCCTTAGTGTGCCATACATCACACAATCTCAAGGTCAAGCAAAGGCTTTCCCAAGCCGCAAGCTCATAACCATGCACTATGGTCTGGCTTCCCCCCCTGGTGACCTACGCGCTTCAATCATGTTGAGGTCACTTGCAACACACCAAGCATCAGCATGCAGAATAGCATCAGTGACTTATGACCAGAAAGTGGCACAAGCACTATCATGGTTTGGGGCATACAAGGAAAAGAGCCCATATTGCTTTTCCCCTGCACTAAAAACATCTAGATGGCCCTACCATAGAAAACCACTCCTCTATCCATAATCGTAGACTGCAAGGACTCCCTAACAGATATACATACACCACCTTGAGAGCCATTGGGGTTGTACCTTGGTGACCAAAAAGTCTCCCATGTCTTTGTAAGAGATGTTTTCTTTGTCATGTACAGTTCAAAGAAAGATGATGCTCTTGAAGCATCAGAATATCAATGGGTCCTCCAACCAAACAATGGCAAAGATCCTATCGAAGACGAGCCCTGTAGCATAAAAATTATGGCCCGGCTAATCTCTGAACATTCCATGAGAGAACCCTCATGTGAACGTGGGAAACCATGATGGTGCAACAATAACGAATCTAGCCATCTTGGAGGCCGATTTGGACGGGGAGTAATATGAGTCCAAACATCCCCAATGTGTAGCCAACTGCCAGCAAGACCCTGCAAAGATTAAGCCAAGTGACTCACTAGCAATTTATGCCTTCTCCAGGCCAAGCTCATCCTCATGTATATATACATGTACCTAGGATCACTCTGATTATTAACAATAACATGCAATAAATCGAATTTGCCTTCTGATGAATGTGATGAATGAATGGTTCTAATGATTTATATTTTTGCAATGTATTTCAGGTTCTGAATAGATTTGTGACATGCATTGCACAGAGAGTATATTTTTTGCAATATATTTTAGGTTGGGATGTTGCAAAGAGAGTAATTTTACTATGCCCATTCACTTGTACAATTGCAATTTCAAAGTTAAAGCTCGAGGGAGTAGGCTTCGGTTGCACCTCCATTAAAGAGAAAAAATTAATCAACACTCTCAACCGTGGTTAGATCAATGATGATCTTGTTTTATTTGATGTTAAATTGAATTTGCCTTTTTGATGAATGTGATGAATGAATGGTTTTGATGATTTATATTTTTGCAATGTATTTCAGGTTCTGAACAAAGTTGTGACATGCATTGCACAAAGAGTATATTTTTGCAATATATTTTAGCTTGGGAGGTTGCAGAGAGAGTAATTTTACTATGCCCATTCACTTGTACAATTGCAATTTCAAAGTTAAAGCTCGAGGGAGTAGGCTTTGATTGCACCTCCATTAAAGAAAAAAAAGTAATCGACGCTGTCAACCGTGGTTAGATCGACGATGATCTTATTTTATTTGATGTTAAATCGAATTTTCCTTTTGATGAATGTGATGAATGAATGGTTCTAATGATTTAAATTTTTGCAATGTATTTCAGGTTCTGAACAGAGTTGTTGTTGGAGTTAGATGTCTGCGGAAGCAGGCAAGCAACACAAAGAAGAAGAAGAAGCTTGGAGCACAACACACAATACTAAATGTATTACCACTAGAATGTACAAGCATAAGTAGCCTGTTAGGGCAATAGGTGTATATACAAGCAGTGGGAAAAAAACCTCCTAAAGTTCCCCGGTGGTCCTAGAGTGTTCACACACATTACTACCTAAATATATCAACAAATCCCCCCTGGGAGTGATGCGATGAACAAGGAGCTCGCACTCATGTATAAGGAAGTGCCAAGCTATCTGGAATCAATCCACAAAAGGAAGTAAGCCCAAAGCTTTGCAGAAAGCTTCAAAGTTCTCCCTAGGCAAAGCCTTCGTAAAAAGGTCTGCAATGTTCTCCTGCGTGGGGCACATATGCCAAGCTGATCTCCCTAGTAGAGAACCTCTCCCTGACATAATGGTAATGCACCTCAATGTGCTTAGTGCGAGCATGGAACACAGCCAATGGGCTTTGATTGTCAGTGAAGATGGTGGTGGCAGAAGACTGACTAACACCCAAATCAGCCATAGGGCATCTGAGCCACACACACTCAATGTCCTCGCAATTGCAAATGGGCTCTGATTGTCAATGAAGATGGTGGTGGCAGAAGACTGACCAACATCCAAATCAACCATAGGGCGTCTGAGCCACATACACTCAAGAGTCGCTATGAAAGCTACCCTATACTCAGCCTCACAACTAGAAGTGGCCATAGTAGGTTGCTTCTTGCTCAACCAAAATATACATGAGCTACCAAACATGAAGCAAAAGCCAGCGGTGGACACACAAGTGTCATAGCAACTAGCCAAATCACTGTCAAAAAAAGCATGCAAATCTGGTGGTAGTGATCCTTCCTTGGGATAAAACAATCCAAGTAGTCGTGTACCACTCAAGTAGCGAAAGATGCGCTTAACTGTCTGCCAATGCTTGACACCTAGGCAATGCATAAACCTACTCATCTATGAGACAACAAACTAAATATTTGGCTGAGTAATGCATAAGTAAATCAAGCATCCAACAGTTTGTTGATAGAGAACAACATCAAATGCATCTCCAACATCATGAAGTCTCAATCGTAAACCTGTCTCCATAGGAGTGGCAATATGCTTACAATCTTCAAGGCCAAAGCGCTGCAATAATGTGTCAATATATTTCATTTGACACAAAGCCATTCCACCATAAAGTTGCATAAATTGAATGCCCAAATAGTGATGCAAATGCCCCAAATCAGACATATCAAATGAGGCATGTGAATCAGCAATATGCGTGTCATGAGGACCAGTGAGGAGCATGTCATCAACATACACCACTATGATCAGAAGCACATCATTATCACGCTTAACATATAAGGTGTTTTCAGTTGGACTGTTCTCAAAACCATGTGCAATCAGATAGGCATGTATCTTTTCATACCAAGCACGTGGTGCTTGCTTTAAACCATATAATGCCTTCTTTAACCTGCACACCTAGTTTACATGCCCTTTCTACACAAGGCCATGGGGCTGAAAAACATACACTTCTTCATGCAAGTCACCATTGAGAAATGCTATTTTATTGTCCAACTGATGTACATTCCAACCATGATGAGTTGCAAGTTATGCTATGAACAGTAGTCATTTGCCAAGTGGGAGCACAGGTTTCATCAAAATCAATGCCTCTTTCCTATGCATAACCCTTTGCAACAAGCCTAGCTTTATGCCTGTCAATTGTTCCATCAGGTTTATGCTTCAGCTTGTATACCCACTTAGTGCCAATGACCTTCTTGCCAGGAGACAAGTCACATAAAGACCACGTACCATTCTTCATTATAACATCATATTCAGATTGCATAGCAACCATCCAATTTTCTGAATTTTGTGCTTCTTCAAATGAAACAAGCTCATTCTCATCACAAAGACTAGACACAACCATAGCATAGCAATTTGATGCAAAAGAGGCATTATGAGAGATTGATCGAGTACGATATGACATAGGTGCATCTAATTTACTGTCATGCAAAGCCTGTACCAGCCATTTTGGCATAGTTTTTGCCTACTCAATATCAGCTCTCGCATCAACAAGTGCATCATATAAATCTGGATCAGAAATGGAATGATCTGCATCATTACATGAAACCTGAAAATGCTGAGAAGTTGCCTCATTAGAACCAGCACTAGACTGTCCACCTATAAAAAGAGGCAGCAAAGTATCATACATGTCTTTGGAGCTAATAGATGTCTCCTTAGTACATGAAAGCAATGGTTGAATAGCATCTTCCACAAAAACAACATCACGGCTAACCAAAATGCGATTAGTTTGTGGATGATACAGATGATAGCCTTTACTTCCAGAACTATACCCAACAAAAATACATTTTACTACTTTATCATCCAATTTTCTGCAATGTTCTTCAGGCACTAATGCATATGCTAGACAACCAAAAACATGCAGATGAGCAACAGATGGCTTGCGACCATGCCAAGCCTCATATGGAGTGATAGACTATAGTGCTTTAGTGGGACACTTGTTAAGTGCATATGCTTAACACATGAAAACCTCAAGCCAAAAACTAAGTGGTAAAGTCTGATTGTTGACCATACACCTCACCATCTCCATGAGTGACATGTTCTTTCGTTCAAGAACTCCATTCTGTTGAGGTGTATATGACACTATACATTGATGTTTTATCCCACATTCAGCCGGAAATGCATTAAAGTGAGAAGACATATATTTCGCACCTCGATCAGAACGAAGGGTCCCCATTTTTACATGCTAACAGATTTTCAGCCAAAACCAGAAACTATTTGAAGCACATAACTATTTTGTACTTTTCCTTCAATGGATATACCCATGCATGCCTACAAAAATCGTCAATGAAAGTCACGAAGTAAAGATAGTTCCCAAAAGAAGGTGTCTGCATAGGACCACACACATCACTATGTACAAGCTACAATTTATGAGTAGCCCCAAGTGAACCATCTTTTGGAAAGGAAGAATGCTGCATTTTCCCAAAATACAACCTTCACATACATGTTTACCGGGTGCCTCAAGTTTGGGCAAAGAGGACACCATTTCAGATTTTTGTGGGCATAGCAAACTAGCAAAATTCAGATGACCAAAGCGTGCATGCCAAAGCTTTGCATCTGACATAGCCTGAGAATCATGTACTACACATGCCAAATCATTTAAAGATCTTTCATAGTCTATGAGCTTATACAACCCATGACATAAAATGCCAGAAGCAATAATGACATCGCCATTTGACAGATCATGAACCGTACATCTGTCATCAACAAATTTCACAGCCAATCTTGGCTAATGCAGAAACTGATAACATATTTTTCTTGATCCCTGGCACAAACAAAGCATCTGACAAAAGTGAAAGAACTACCATTAGCAGTAGTCAAAATGATCTTACCAACTCCCATAACAGGATAGGAGGAGTTGTTGGCACATGTAACAGAATTCCCTATAGAGGCAGGCTCGAGCGAAGAGAAGAATCATCCCTATGAGGCAATATGTTTGGTCACCCCACTATCAAAGCACCAAACATCTGAGTCTACTGTAGACATGCACTGATCATGAGAAGATGGGTCAAAACTACCAATAGTAGTAAGCACCCATTCTTCTTCCTGCACAAGATTAGCAGACTCTGTTTTCGGCGTAGAGGCCTCTGCAACAACCATTCCGGCCTCTTTCTTCTTTGCCTCTTTAGTAGCCAATTTTGGATAGCTCTTAATGACATGATCATTTGCTTTACAGTATTTTCAAACAATTTCTGCTTTTTTTATTTCTTCTCATCTTTGTGTTCCTTCTTCGAATGTGCAACATTTGCATATTTTTGCTTACTAGTAGAAGAGCTCCATTTTCCTTTGCCCTTTTGACTAGCCAGGAAAGTTTGATATGCAACATTTATAATAGACCTGTTCTGCCTAGACTGATCTTCTTGCAATAGAACAGAGACTAACTCCTCAAATGACAAGGCATTTGGATTTCCTTTCATCATCAAATGAAGAGTAGAAGCAAAACTCTGATATGAGTCAGGAGGACCATTCAAAATGGTCTGCACAAGTGAGCTATCTGGTATATCTTAATTAGCAGAAATCAATTGTTCTCTCAAATCCTTGATCTTTGTGAGAAAAATTTCCATACACTACAAGGAATACGGGCGCATAACGATGGTTAAGGCGACACAATTTCATTGCTATAAAATTGCAAAAAGCATCGCAAGAAGCGTCGAGCGCGGATCATCAATTAAACAACGAGCAAAACGACATTTTTTTCGATGTGTGGCATGGCAGGATGTGCGACGCTTGCAGTGAGCATTGCTAAAGTGATGGTTTAAAAAAGCGTCGCATAAGTGATGCTTTGTTGCTAAGGCTCCTGTTGAGATGTGTTGATAGTGGTTAACTGCTTCTTGAGGTCTGCACATTTTGATTCCAGCTTTTCATATGACTCTAAAAGGCTCCTGTTGAGATGTGTTGATAGTGGTTAATTGCTTCTTGAGGTCTACACATTTTGATTCCAACTTTTCATATGTCTTCTGCGAGAACAACTCGACACTTTGTAGGACTAATCTCTACACCTAGGGTCCCTTCCATATAAGCTTCAAGGTTATCTTGGTTTTGTTGTTGCAGCCGCTTGTTCTCTTCTAATGTCATAGAAATGTGCTTCCAGAGAAGCCCTAGATTTCATTGGAGTTTGGCATGGGTGAGATGTTGCTCGTGTAACATTGTCTCCAAGTCTTTGATGGCTTGAGCATCCACATTTGATGTCTTGGCCTCCAGTTCTATATAAGCTTGCTATAAAATGAGGTATTCCACCTGGACTGCTTCATTATCAGCTTCGAAAGTTGTAACTCTTGCTTGCAATACGATTCTGCTTGGAAGGTAGCATTCCTATCCTCCAATCTTTGGTAAGCGTGTTGTAATTGTGATACACATTGAATGATTATATTGGATGTATTATTTACAATAAAAGATGCAAGGTGGGTAGGGTGGACTTCAAGGGGAATGGGAATGGTGGATGATGTGTCGAACAAAGATGTGGGTGCAAGTGAAGTTGGTGGTAGGGGGATAGGGCCTGGGGGAAGGGGGAGATGCTATGGGTGGTGAAATGTCCATAGGGTCAGACGGTGTCGTACATGAGGGAGCTACCATATAAGTGGGGATGGTAGGTGAAGTGATCGGTGTGTGTGTGTGTGTGTGTACAGTGAAGTGGAAGTGAGTGTTTGTGATACTAACACGTGGAGTGGGGACATGAATGAAACTTTCCATGAAAGACACACAATGGGGTGGGGCTATGGTTGCACTTGAAGTGTAGGGAAAGATGGAGGAGGTAAATGGGATGTAAGGATCACGGGGAAGAGGCACATGAGAATGGGGGTATGCAGGGATGCCTAAACTACCTTCAGTAGGTCTTGGGTGTCCGTCTAGGATAGGTATCATAGGGTGTCCAATGATGGGCTTGACTGACAAAAGTGGGGAAGTGAAAAGAGAATTGGTAATAGAAGCAAAGAGTGTGGCATGAGAGGTTGGTTCATGGAAGGAAAAGGACAATGATGAGGTTGGGGTGTGGGGAACAGTTGTTATTACTACAGCAATTTCCTCAGTGGTCCATGGCGGAGGTGGGGGTGAGGCCTGATGCAAATGAAATTCTATGCCTCTCTTGCACTGCCTTGATGTGTCGTATAACCTTTGTAACTAGGTTGTGTATACCGGAGCACCTACAAGTTTAGGCACTTCATGTAGCTCCTCTTGATATCTTCTCTCATAATCCTCATCGTCTCCTTCAGACTCTTTATCCTCATCATCATCTTTGTCTTCTTCTTCATCCTTGTCAACTATAGTAACAGGTATGTGAGAGGTGGTAGCTTGTGGTTGAGAGCTTTCCACCTGTTGTTCCTTATCCACCTTAAGATTCACTTCTCTTAGAATCTGCTCAAAATCCTCATTGGTGAGCTCTTCCAAATGTACCCCTCCAAGGAACTCAAGGTCTGTGGGGACCATCAAAAATATCAAGTTGGGACCTTCAGTGTTGCATCTAGGGAGGCATAGTATAAATGGGCATACATGGCAAGGTCGCGGAGTGACATCTTCGGTTAACGTGGCTCCTCATGGTTGAGCACATGGTACTACTCCTCTCATCCTCTTTGATGGGGGTCTTGTGGATGTTTGGCCTTAGAACTGTTGTACCCTACTCCACGTAAGATCCCTTTGAATGGGGATTTCATAAGCCAAACACCTATAAATGATCCTAGTCAATGCACAACTTCCACACAAGACTGACTTGCACAACCATCGATTGTGTGCCAATAGTATTTGATCAACAATCTAGTGAGGTAGGTTAATGGTTAGGTCCTGCATCTCTTCTAGGTATAAACTGAACCAAATCCTCTTAGGTGGCATAGTGAATCCATCTTGGGCAGGGAAGGCAAAGTGTTGCATGCACATTCTTAGGTGAACTGCAATATTAGGTGTCATAGCCACCATACCTTTGAGTTTGGTAAGGTTTCAATTCTTCATGTTATCTGGTACTACAACCTCCTTCTCAGTGGGTATGTGCATTCCTTTCATATCCAGAGCCTCCCCTACTAAGTTATTGGTTAGCCTAAACCGCTTCAATTCATTCCCCCTAGTTAGTGATGGAAGCACAAATGTGCTTGAAACTTGGGGATACTTACTACGAGTCAGGGTGTTGATAAGATAATAGCACCACATGAAGTTAGGTTTGGATAGTTGAGCACTGAAATATGCATCCAATCCTACTTTCTGCCACACTAGGTGTAGTGCTTCTGCATTTGGTAACTTGGCATGATGGGTAAGCTCTCTATATCGACAACCTACAAACTTGTGCGTGCCTAAGAGCTGTGTTATCGTTAGTGTCCATGTGAAAGGCCAAATGGCCACCAGACACTTCTTTGTATATGTTCTTTAATAAAACATATAGTTCCATGGTCAGTCAGAGACTCTAAGTTCGATCGCATTTGTAAGACCTAAGAAGTCTATCTTCGTGTTCCTTGTGTAGTGTGTTTTTTGTGTATTCTGTAGTCTATGTGCGGAGTACCATGTGCGGCGTTAGGAGGTCAATTTTCAACTCCGAGGATATTGTCGTGGAGCTCTCAATAAGACAACACAATGTGGTGCATCTCCATCGAAACCCTTCACTAGTACCAGAGCAATTTGATGCAAAAGCTTTGTTCCTTTTGTGAGAGCAAAGCAAGCACCCCCCTCAGCTTTCTCCAAGGCTTACGACTAAGGCAGCGACCAAGGCATAGACCTTGGCATACCTTGTCATTCGGGTCACCGAATTCACCGTTGGTACCATTGGTCGCATGCAAGGGAGCACCTCAATGATCAAGGAAGATAGAGGTTCCCGATACTTCATGGGAGGTCACCCATCCTAGTAGTGTTCCCCCCAGAGCTCACTTAACCGTGGCAATCTCTTGCCACTAAGCAACATTCTTGTGGTGTCTGAAGAAGGGGAAAGACTAAGGTTAACATTACCTTGAACATGCTTTGGTCCTCAAAGCTTCATTCTTTGCTTTCAAAGCCTATCTCTGAAGCATTTTTGGGGTGTCTTTTGGAGCCATTTTGAAGTACTTTTGCACATAGTTCTCTTCACACAGGTCCAAGAACATCAATAAGAGTGTTTTTTGTACTTCTCCGACAATAAATATCAACCTTTGGGGATGTGTTTTCAGCCACACTCATAAAACTACAGGTTTCTTGAAAGGTTTTTCAGTTTTGGTGGGAGTCGCCGCTGCAAATTTATGCAAGTTTTTTTAGCTTAAAACATCAGAGTTGACAGACACTTGCATGTGTTTTTGGCTAGTTTTTGGGTTGTGCATTCAGCTTTTTAGTGTCATTTTACTACATATATTGAGCACATACACACCATGTATGCTTCTGTGGATATCGCTTATGTATGTCCATGTGGTCATTGATATAGTGGTTACGTTTTTGCATAAAGGCTTTTACGTTTGATAAAGAGGGTCGTGGTGAGGTTTTCTTAACTAGGAGACACCCAGATGTCGGGTTCTCTTTGGTGATGCAGGTGGAAGACTTACCCAGCCTCGTCATAAGAGATGTATGATAGTTGTTCATAGGTGCTCGATAAGCCTAGTTGGATTCTGTTGGGTAACTGATTATATGTAGTGGAGTCAGTGATTCACTATGCAGGAAAACATGTCAGTACTTGTAGTTCTATGATATTTTGACACTAGTCATATGCTCATTTTGTAGAGGATACTCTGGCAAAATGTTTCCAGATTTTTTGTTTAGCCAACTATACATTGGTCGATTTACTCCTTGATACACTTACTCGTTGGTGTTTGGACTCTTCTAGCGCCATTATCATTCTATCCAGTTCTCTACCATCATGGCATCAGAGGTCTCAGGCACATCTGGTGGATCAGGGTCTAGTACTAGTGTTCAAAGAAGGAGCTATAACTTGCAGGGCAAATACCATTTTGAGATCTGAAAATTTGATGGCACAAACTTTGCTCTATGGAAGAATTAGATTAAAGATGTGTTGATTCAAAGGGGGCAATGGAAGCTAGTAAATGGGATTTCAAAGAAGCCTGCTGACATGGATGAAGATGATTGGGATGAGTTAGATGAAATGGTCAGGTCTACCATTCGCTTGCACCTAGCATATAATGTTTACTTTACAGTATTAGACTGTGAAAGTGCAGAGGAGCTTTGGAAGAAGTTATGCAATACATACAAAAAAGAGACGGCATCAAATAAAGTGTATCTGATGAGAAAATCATATGACCTTCGCATGAAGGACACAGATAGTTTTGATGCTCATCTAAATGAGTTTGATGCTATATTCTCCCAGACAGGCTCAGAAAATGGATATGGATAATGAGATGAAAGCAATATTGTTGTTATGCACCCTGCTATCATCATGGGATACGTTTTGCACAGCTATTAGCAATAGTGCACCTGGTGGTAAACTCGTCTATGATTACATATCTGGAGCACTCTTGAGTCAGGAGATTTGTATAAAATCTATGGTTGGCACTCAGAGTGGAGATGCATATAATGTTTGTGATTCTTACCAAGGAAAGAATCAGCAACGTGGCAGGAGCAAGAACAAGGAAAAGAATGGTCAACGGAATAAGTGTAGAAGTAAATCAAGGGATATGGAATGCCATTATTGTCATAAGAAAGGACATATGAAGAAAGATTGTTATGCATTAAAGAATGCTAAAGGTAAAGGATAGAATGTTGATGGGCATGTTAAACAGTTACTTGCACCATCTACTTCGACTGTGAAGATTGAAGAAATTAAAGCTATTTCTGATGATGTTGATGTGTTGACACTTGATAGTATTGTGCCAACTGAGGCACTTATGGCTGATTCTCTTTCCCACACGTGGCTACTAGATTCTAATGCTTCTTTCCATGTGACACCACACAAAGAATGGTTCTCTAATTATGTAGCAAAGTCTCTTGGAACCGTGAGACTTGGTGACTCTTACCAACGTGACGTTGTGGGGATTGGAGATGTTGTTGTGCAATTCATTGATGGTTCAAAATTTACTATGCATAATGTACACCATGTACCTCAGTTATCATGTAGTTTGATGTCAGTTGCTCAACTTGATGACCTTGGTTACAAGGTGATCTTCTATGCTCAGTCCTTTTGTATATCGAAGGGAAATATGGTTATTGCAAAAGGAAGCAAAGTTCACTCACTTTATCCTTTATTTGTATCACAGAAAGGACACTTGTTAGTTGTTACTGAACAACCTATGGCTTGTATTTGGCATGGTTGTTTGGGCCATATATCTCGTAGTGGAATGGAAAATCTTTCTCTTTCTGGCTACTTACCTATGTTATCTTTCTCTGATTTTTCATTTTGTGAGCATTGTCAATATGGAAAGCAAACCAAAAATGTGCATAGAATGCACATTGACTCTTAAATTCAACCTTTAGATCTCATCCATAAAGATGTGTGTGGTCCTATGCCCACTAGGTCCTTAGGTGGTTCTCTTTACTTTGTCACTTTCATAGATGATGCTACTAGAAAAGTCTGGGTATATCCTATCAAATCGAAGGATGAGGTATTCCCTACTTTCAAAAAATGGCTTGCTTCAGTTGAGACTAAAAAAGGAACTAAGCTTAAGGCTTTATTTTTAGATAATCGGGGTGAGTATATGTCACATGAATTCAGTCTTTTCTCTCAGTCTAGAGGGATTCATAGAGATTTTACAACTCCTTATACCCTAGTACAAAATGGTGTAGCTGAAAGGATGAATAAAACTATTCAAGATATAGTAGTTTCTATGTTGCATCATGCAAACCTCTCACAAGGCTTTTGGGCAGAAGAAGAATTGAATGCAGTTCATGTGAATAACCTTTCACCTAGTACTGCCAAAGGTCTGAAAGTGGCACAAGAGTTATGGACAGGGGAGCCACCATATTATGATCATCTTCGATTTTTAGGGTGTGAAGCATATGTTCATATACCCAAGAATCTTAGACAAAAGTTGGACCATAAGTCAAAGAAATGCATTTTTCTTGGATATGGTCGAGATGGACAATTTCGATATCACTTATGGGATCATGAAACACGATCAGTGATCAGAAGTAGTGATGTCATTTTCAATGAGTCTAAGATGCATAAACAACCCATTAAGAAGGTTGAAGTGAGAAGAGTGGTGTTTGAGGATAATAGTCCTCCAGTTAGCATGCATAAAGATGTTGCACATAGGGATGTTCAAGAGAATTTCCATTCAAATCAGTTTGCACATATTCCTGTTCAGCAATCATTGAGATGTTCTGCACATCTCACATCCACCTGATAGATATGTTCCAGGTTTAGATTTTGTTATGCTAACAGATGCCAGTGAGCCTTCTTGCTACAAAGAGGCTATGTAGATAGAGGATCATGTCAAGTGGGAGCATGCCATGAAGAGTGAGTTGGATTCTATTCACAAGAATGGTACTTGGGATTTAGTACCTTTGCCAAAGGGAAAGAAAGCTTTACCATGTAAATGGGTATATAAGCTGAAATTCACATCAGATAATGCTTCTCCAAAGTATAAAACACGACTTGTTGCAAAGGGTTTTAAGCAACAACATGGTGTTGATTTTGAGGAAATCTTCTCTCCAATGGTCAAGATGACTACCCTGCACATGTTGCTTGGATTCGTTGCAATGGAGGACTTAGAGCTAGTCGCAATGGATTTGAAAACTGCTTTCTTGCATGGAGATCTTACAGATGAGATCTATATGGAACAACCAGAGGTTATGTAGTTCCTGGCAAGGAAAGTCTAGTTTGTAAGCTCAAGAAGAGCTTGTATGGACTTAAACAGTCCCTTAGACAATGGTACCAAAAGTCTGATGCTTTTATGAAGTCTCAAGGCTATTCTCGAAGCAACGAGGATCATTGTCTCTACACAAAGAGATCCTCAAATGGAAGCTTGATATGTTTGATACTTTATGTCGATGATATGTTGATTGCTGGGAAGTCCTCTTACGACTTGTCAATTCTCAAAAAGAAGTTGAGTCAGACATTTGATATGAAGGATTTGGGGGATGCCAAACATATTCTTGGCATGCGCGTTACTCGTGATAGGAGTAAAAGATGCATATACTTGTCTCAAAGTGAGTACATATCCAAAGTACTTCTTAGGTTCAATATGCAGGGTGGAAAGGCATTTCATACACCTTTACCCACATATGTGAAATTGAGCAAGGATGATTGCCCAAATCATATGAGGAAAAGCAATTCATGACCAAAATTCCCTATTAGTCTGTTGTTGGTAGTCTCATGTATGCTATGGTAGCTATGAGACCAGACATTGCATTTGCAGTGGGAGTTGTGAGCAAATATATGTCTAATATTGGCAAGAAACATTGGGAAGCGGTCAAGATGATTTTGCGATATATGAGTGGCACTAAGTACAAGTGTCTATGCTTAGGTAGAGGGAAAGCATTCGTTATTGGTTACATAGATTCTAACTATGCTGGTTGTGTAGACAATCGTAAGTCTACATCAGGGTACATTTTTCATTTTGTTGGAAGTGCTATCTCTTGGAGATCTCCTCTTCAAGAATGTAGAGCTCTTTCCACCACAAAAGCAGAGTATGTTGCAGCAAGTGAGTCATGTAAGGAAGCATTGTGGCTTTCTCGTCTTGCTTATGATATGGGTTTACCTCAGCATGTACCTCGTTTGCTTAGTGATAGTCAGAGTGCCATTGCTTTGTCTAAGAATCTAGTCTATCATGCAAAGACCAAGCATATTGAGGTGAGGTATCACTTCATAAGAGATTGCTTAGCCATTGAGCACATTATTCTTGAGAAGGTTCACACTTGAGATAATGTTGCAGATGCTTTTACTAAAGATCTACCACATGATAACTTTCGACACTGTTGTCACTTGATGGGGGTTACTTGATTCATGATCTTACACAGTCAGTTGTATACTATGTAACATGCCCATCAGATGGGAGGTATAGTTTATATACTGACACTCAAGTATTCTTTCTCATTCTTTATTTTTTCTCCCATCATTACTTTGGCCATATTGGCATTTAGTGGGAGATTGTTACCGTTAGTGTCGATGTGAAAGGCCAAATGGCCACCGGACACTTCTTTGTATATGTTCTTTAAGAAAATATATAGTGGTTTGGTCAGTCACAGACTGTAAGTTCGACCGCATTTGTAAGACTTAAGAAGTTTGTCTTCATGCTCCTTGTGTATTGTGTTTTCTGCATATTCTGCAGTCTGTGTGCGGAGTACCGTGTGCGGCCTAAGGAGGTTAGTTTTCTACTCCGAGGATATCATCGTGGAGCTCTCCATAAGAGAGCACACCGTGGTGCATCGCCATCGAAACCCTTCAAGTTGGTTCCTGCTACTTCGGCCATGATATTGCTTGTAGTGTCTGATGCTTATCTGTTGGAAGAAGAAAATCATATTAGCATTGCATAGGAGACATGATAATACCATGTTCCCTCTACAATACCAACATGTCATTCTTTGAGGTTAGAGGTTAGTCAGAGTGGTGTGCAATGTGTGTGAGTGAAAATTAGGAATTCTGGAATGTTCCTATATGCATACTCTGGTTGTGCACTATCCTCAAATGCATCTATTCTTGTGCACAATATTTTACATGGTTGGGCCAAGGGGGGTTATTACAAGGTTTAACTCTCCAAACTTTTAGCATGGGATTACAGTTTTTGGTAGCGATGACATGTAAAGGTCTTTGGACTAGATCGTCTTGGATTTGGGACGTTTTGGGTACCCATTTCTAGACAGTCCTAGGTGTGATCTCATGTGTGAAGGTGTTGACTGCAAATATTTGTCCTAGAGTATATGATATGAGTGATTGTGAGTGGATATTCAAGCTTGTGCACTTATGTGAAGCTACTTGAGCATGTAAGCATATCTTGGGCACCCAGATTTGTCGTGCATTGGGGTCAGCCTTCATTGACCACTTTGGGACCCAAATAGAAATTGTCCATTTTGGGAGATCCTTGGAATACTCTTTCTCTGTAGTCCTTGCTCGAGTAGTTGGTTTGATGCATCATTGGGGTACTGTCTCTCGAGTAGAAGGTTGTTCACCCTTTCATATCCAGGCCTGCTTCACTCCATGATGTACTTTATTTTGCACCGGTCATCGAGAGTCCATCTTGGTTACATGTTTTATCTACTGCTTTGGTTGCCTTGCTTGTTTTTCTGGGACCGTCTTTGGAAAAGAAGGGAGTTCCACATTCATTTTTGCAACTCCTTCATGAGTGACCTTCTTCTGCATCATGCCTCCTCAATATCAACTCTCTCTCATCAACAAGCACATCATGTAAATCTACATCAGAAATGGAATGATTTGCATCATCACATGAAACCTGTAAAGGCTAAGAAGTTGCATCATTAGGACCAACAATAGACTGTCCACCTATAAAAAGAGGCAACAAAGTGTCATACATGTCTTTGGAGCTAACTGATGTCTCCTTAGTACATGAAAGTAATGGATGAATAACATCTTCCATAGAAACAACATTGTGGCTACCAAAATGCATTTAGTATGTGGATGATACAGATGATAGCCTTTGATTTCAAAATTGTACCTAACAAAAATACATTTCACTTCGTTATCATCCAATTTCCTGCATTGTTGTTGAGGCACTAATGCATATGCTAAACAACCAAAAACATGCAAGTGAGCAACAGATGGCTTGTGACCATGCCAAGCCTCATATGGAGTGATCAACTCTTTAGTGGGACACTTGTTAAGTACATATGCTGCACATGTAACAGCCTCAAGCTAGAAACTACGTGGTAAAGCCTGACTCTTGATCATACACCTTTCCATCTCCATGAGTGACATGTTCTTCCGTTCAACAACTCCATTCTGTTGAGGTGTATATGGCACTATACATTGATGTTTTATCCCCCGTTTAGCAAGAAATGCATTAAAATCAGAAGACATATATTCCCCCCTTGATCAGAATGGAGGGTGACCATTTTACATGCTGACAGATTTTCAATGGAAACCAAAAACTATTTGAAGCACATAAAACACTTTAGACTTTGCTTTCAATGGATATGACCATGCATGCTGGGAAAAATCATCGATGAAAGTCACAAATTAAATATAGTTCCCAAAAGAAGGTGTCTGCATAGCACCACGGACATCACTATGAACAAGCTGCAATTTCTGAGTAGCTCGAACTAAACCATCTTTTGTGAAGGAGGAATGCTACATTTTGCCCAAAATACAACCTTCACATACATGTTTACCAGATGACTCAAGTTTGGGTGGAGAGGACACCATTTTAGATTTTTTTAGGCATAACAAACTAGCAAAATTTAGATGACCAAAGCATACACGCCAAAGCTTTGCATTTGACAAAGCCTGAGAATTATGTACTGCACATGTTGAATCATTCATAGATTTTTCATAGTCTACGAGCTTATACAACCAACAACATAAAATGCCAGAAGCAATAATGACATCACCATTTAACAAATCATGAACTATACATATGTCATCAATAAATTTCAAAACCAAGACAATCTTGGATTATGTTGAAACCGATAATAGGTTTTTCTTGATCCTTGGCACAAATAAAGCATCTGACAATGTAAAAGAACTACCATCAATAATAATCAAAATGATCCTACCGACTCCCATAATAGGATAAGAGGAGTTGTTGGCGCATGTGATAGTATTCGCTATAGGGGCATGCTCGAGTGAAGTGAAGAAATTGCACTACAAGGTAATATGTTTGGTCGCCCCACTATCAAAGTACTAAACATCTGAGTACTCTATTGCAAACATACATTGTTCATGAGAAGATGGGTCATAACTGCAAACAATGGTAAATGCCCATGCTTTATTTTGCACAAGATTTGCAGACTCTGTTTTGGGTGTAGAGACCTCTGCAACAATGGTTCTAGCCTCTTTCTTCCTTGCCTCTTTAGCAGCAAGTTTTAGATAGCTCTTTATGACATGATCATTTCTTTTACAACATTTGCAAAACAATTTCTAATTTTTTGTTTTCTTCTCATCTTTGTCTTCCTTCTTTGATTGTACAAAATTAGCAGATTGTTGCTTACTAGTAGAAGAGATCCATTACCATTGCCCTTCTAACTAGCTAGGAAAGCTTGATCTACAACACGCATAATGGACTTCTTCTACCTGGACTGATCTTCTTGCAATAGAACAGAGACTAACTCCTCAAATGTTAAGGCATTTGGATTTCCTTTTATCATCAAATTAAGAGTGGAAGCAAAGCTCTTATATGAATCAGAAAGACCATTCAGAACAGTCTACACAAGTGAACTATCAGCAAGAATTCATCAGCAAAATCAATTGTTCTTTCATATCTTTGATCTTTATCAAAAAACTATCCATGGAATCACCTTCATTCATGTGCTTTCTCTCCAACTATTTTTGGAGGTAAGCAACACGAGCCTGACTCCTTGCCTGTTATAAAGTGGTAAGTGTATCCCAAACATCCTTAGTCATTATACAAGAGCGAATGGGAGGAATAATGGCATGTTTGACAGACAAGGCTATCAATGCATGTGCTTGAGCATCTCTACCATCCCAACGAATTTTCTCTACAGTAGGTGCAACTAGAACCGCAACACGAACAAGAACATGAAGAATATCACCATCTTCAACACCATCTGCATCACCTTTAACAACTGTGCTTGCAAGTGAAATAGGACAATTTTCAATACCCTGCACAATATTTGATAGTCCTTTTGTGACCAATAGATGACACATCAGATAAACCCACAATGGGTAATTGGTAAACACTCCAACTTATCCTCAACAGCCAACATATGAAATACATCACTGCATTCAACCATGGTCACTTACTAAAATACCCTAATGCAAAAAAATGATTGTAACTCAAAAAGTTGAATAGACGTATCCTATTGAGTTCTATTAAACTTGTAGCAAACTTTGAGGTGCGTATACGGGCGAACCAAAACCTGTATATATCTTTGTCACAAAAAGATAAAAATGCTTGCACAAGCACTGCAATAGTGCGTTCGGAGACCAAAACGAGCTTGAGTATGCTCACCAATTTTCATGCGATTCTGAGACTGTGTCGAGAGAGGTGTCAAAGAGGTCCAAGATGAAGTGACAACCTGTTATGGTACCAATTGTTGGAGTTCCATGTCTGCGGAAGCACCCAAACAACACAAGGAATAAGGGGGCTATAGGCATATATACAAGCCGAGGAAAAAAAAACCTCCTAAAGAGGGAAAAAAGTGCCTCGGCGGTCCTAGAGTGTTCACACACATCACTACCTAAATATATCAACAACCTTTTCATCACTCTCTAGAATTTTCAATTTTATAGGGCCCAAAAGTGATATCTGGGAGCAGATTTGGACCTAAGGTGTCTCTAACACTATTGTACAGATTGAAGAACAAAATATTTTTGTGTCTTGCAAACTTAAGATAATTCTTCACCGGTTTTGAGTTACAAGGCTTGGAAAAGTTCCATTTTTTGACACTTAAAAAAAAGGGAAGCCTTTATTCATCTTATTCATGTTCGCGGATTTAGAAAACGCGCACATGGGTATGTGGGTTATTTTTGGGTGATTGACATGTGTATGAGTATGTTGCAGGGATCATCTCTATTTTTGGAGGTACAATTCTTGAGGTAGACTTGAAAAGTAGATGCATAGGTGGTCTGGAAGTCTTGCATGAGACATGCAAAAAGACATTATCATGTAGATTCGAAGAGTACATATCTAGGAAGGCGTGATTGGTCATACGCTTGCAAAAAGTTTGAGATCTAAAAAGAGGAAGACTGAGAGATAGGGAAGGAGGATGGTCAAACATGGATCATGATCATTTTTTGGCTTCTGAGATTGTGATTGAGATTGAGATTGGGATTGAGATTGTGATTGTGATTGTGATTGCGATTGGGATTGAGATCAGCTTGGGGGTGGTCAGTGGGATGAGGCTTCACATTGAAGCTATTTCATAGATTTTGTAACGCAAAAAAAAATTGCTTGTAAATCTGCATAGATAATAAAGTTCTCTCTCTTCTTGTTCTGCGTATAATCTGTTTTTCTTCTTCATATCTTGTTGTGTTGAAGTCTATTTGTTATACTTTATGGAATATTTGGAATGAAGGTTTAATGCCTTGAGGATTTTAATGTGTTTTGTGTTTTGAATTAGCACGTGGAGATCCATGAGGGTGTGAACAAGTGAGAATGTGCATTGATTTATTCAAAAACTTTTGGAGATATTTAGAAGAGCATTTTTAGAGAATAAATTATTTTTAGAAGATAGTTATTTTTAGCTATTTTTGTAAATAAAGCAAAAGCATGCTATTTTTAGCATGGCCCTCATCTATCTTCTATTCAAGACATAATAAGAAATACCTATAAACACACATGCTCTCATAGATTTTTCCATGAGAGCATGTGGGGGGAGATTGGACCCTATCTTGTGTCATCTCTTGTCTCTTCTATTTTTTGAGTATTTTTGTGTGATCTAGTGCATCTGCGGGATTCGATCATCAACAATGGTATCAGATCCCGGTGTCCACAGAGATAATTTTTTAATTTCCAGTATCGTCATTGTCTTGATCCTTGTGTCGCATGCGTTTCCCGAGGTTGACCATTGTCTACAAGGATTTTGTCCGCATCACTCAGGAGTCCCCGAGTGAACACGCCCTTCTGACGCCCAGAGGATATCGTGCATGCCTACGTTCAGGTGTATATCTGTTGGAAACAATATCCCATTGGTCCAACAATAGCTTCATAGGAAGCTTGCTTTTAAAGTCTCTGATCTCTCAGAATGCGCAACATCGTATAGCTATTTTTATATAGCTTCTTCAAGAAATGGCGCATGATGCGTTGGTTACGTGAATAGTCTCTTATCCAACTCACCTGAGGTCAAGCCCCCTGATCGCTAGCGCGAAAAGCAATAAACGCTTTCTCATACTTTTCATAAACAAATTATACAGAGACGGATCGCGAAAAGCGAGCGACGGCGTATGGAGTTTTACGATTGTTTTTTTTCCTTCCGGACGAGATCGTGATCGCTCTTTTGTGCTTTTATTGGGTGCTTTTTAAGGCTCAACAAATACTATATAAGAGGCACCTTGGGCTCATCGTATTCATCCTTCACCAAGTCTTCAACATTGCTACAAAAAACTCTTTTACTTCAAGAGTTAGATAAAGAAGAAATAAACTTCTCTGCAACTTGTCATATACCTTGAATTTGAAGTAGCCTGACATCTTCTTGTAGAAGACAATCTTCAACCTAATATCTTCCTGTAGAAGATAATCTTCAAATACACCATGTAGATGGCCGATCCTCACCATCAAGCTACTAATGACCAAGTCTTCTTGCCATGAACAAGAGATAACCTCCTCTCCATGAGCTAGAGTGTGAGCACACCCTTCATCTTCTCTAAGAAGAATCATTAAGAAGAACTCCATAGCTGCTCCTCAACATGCTTCAAGTTAGCACCATGACTGCCCCATGTGCTAGAAGAAACACCACCTCTACTGAGGTCCAAGCTCCAAACTTGTGTTGAATACTAGGTGAAGGTGAATATAATGAGCCCAAGGTGCTTCTTATATAGTATTTGTTGAGCCTTGAAAAGCATCCAATAAAGCACAATACAGCGATCACGATCTCATCCGGAAGGAAAAAAAACAATCGTAAAACTCCATACGCCGTCGCTCGCTTTTCGCGATCCGTCTCTGTATAATTTGTTTACGAGAAGTATGAGAAAACGTTTATTGCTTTTTGCGCTGCCGATCAGGGGGCTTAAACTCAGGTGAGCTGGATAAGAGACTACTCACGTAGCCAACGCGTCATGCGCCATTTCTTGAAGAAGATATATAAAAATATCTATATGATGTCGCGCGTTCTGAGAGATCAGAGACTTTAAGAGCAAGCTTCCTATGAAGCTATTGTTGGACCAATGGGATATTGTTTCCAACAATCCCCCCTGCAATATCATATTGGTGCAATCTGAAATGAATCTGCAAACTTTATAATTTGCAAATTACCACAAGCTTCAAATAGCCTATCACAAGCTTCAAGCTTGTACTTCCGACACTTCAGAACTTTTCTTCAAAAGTCTTCTTCAAAACTAAATTTGACTTTTCTTCAAGAAAAACTTGAACTTGCTGAATATGAACCATAATACTTGAGAAAATATGCAAACTAGATGTCCAATAGTGTTCTCATCAAGCAATCACTGCTTGACAATAAATATAGCATGAACTGTCTCTGAACCTGCTATCTCTTGTCTTCAAAAACCTGAAAAACATACACTAGGATCCATATATTTGCATTTACCTTCCAAAAAGCTTTCTCAACGTACTTCATCTGTGTCATGTGAATACACTAATCAAGAACTGAATCCTGGAACCTATGACTGACAACTCACAACTTAGTGGATTATGAACACCGCTGGTTCATCTCTGATTGTACTCAAGTCAAATCAACTCAACTCAATTGAAATCAACTGAAATCAATTGAAATATGAGTAAAAATCTATGATGTCATCATGTCTTCATCCTTTAAATCCTTCATACCTCTTTCCTTCAGAACTTGGTATAAACATATATGTGTGCACTTCTCAAATATACCTTTCTGAAATATCAAGCTTCTCTTCAATAGAACTCTGGAACCTTCTCCTGAACAGGAACATCCTAACAGGAACTTTCTCCAAACATTCTTCTTCTTCCTTCTTCTTACAAAGTTGGAACATAAAGAGAACCTCACAAAGGAAATATAGGAATACCTGAAATAGGAATACCTGTAGGTATGAATCTGCATTCTTTTACATATGGCTGAATATAAGCCTTTATGTTTCATCACCCCCCTGGATGACTTAACACTAGTATCCAGTATTCTTCAAATTATATGAGACTTTATGAAATCTTGGACGTCCTTTTTTATAAATCTGACCTTTAGTGATCAATACCTGTACCTGAAACAAAATCTCTAAACCCTTTTTATTAGCATTGTGCACATGCCAATAGCTTTCCATGTCATTCTTCAGCTTTCCAAAATCTAGAATAAGGTTAGCTGAACCTAACATAACAAAACCTTGTTGAAAGCTTTATAGGATTCATAACCTTCTGCAACATAACAAGTATTTCTATCTCTCTGCAACACAAATCTGATAGATACTGAATCTTTGACTTACTTCTTCCAATGTTAAGAACCTTCACAAATAAAGGATAGACAACTGAATCATAAATACTCAAGATCATACAAGATCTATTCAAGATCAATGATCTCTCCTGTGTAGAATTTGCTCTCATCAAACCTTCATGACTGAACGTTTGATTTATTACCTGAATGTCTCCAAGTGTCCATGCTTCTCAAAAAGTTATAAAACTTTTCTTCAAACAAATCCTTCAAGGAATCTACAATTCCTGCTTGAAACATAAGTGGACAAATTTCTCACCTTGAGAACTCCAAAAGCTGCAAGTTGATACTTTATAACTTTCATATTTTACTCGGGTGAAATGTGATAGTACCTGCTTGATTTTCTTTTGGCTAACTCCACTTCTTAATCAAGTGATAGGATCTGATGGAGCATATTTTTTAATACAAACATGTATCCAAAAAATCAAGACAATCAAAGAAAGTAGATTCTTCATTGACTTGTACATCAACAAGATTCTGAATTTTCTGAAGTTCCTGAAAATAGTGAATATGAGGTAACCTTTTCCAAACATAAAACCTCAACCCAAGTCTTCAACATTTGCTACAAAAAACTCTTTTACTTCAAGAGTTAGATAAAGAAGAAATAAACTTCTCTGCAACTTGTCATATACCAAGTAGCTCTGTAATGACACTCCAAGAATTCTTTGAGGGAACATATAAGCTGCCTGCTTAAAAGCTTCAACATAACTCATACACATATGAGTGCTTTTGTTTCTCTCAATGCAATTCTTTGTCAAATCTACTAAATCATGACCAAGTGTAATGCAAAACAAGAAACTGCTTCTTCTTAAAACAAGATGTTCTCGTAGACTTGTCTTTGGATGTAGAGGATAAAATAGGAAAAGTATATGGAAAATATATGAGAAAAGGAAGCCTTAATTTTCTTTTGGAAATGATGGACTTTCTTCTTCTGCATCTTTCTTCCACCTGATGATGTCAACATCTTCAAACTTCTCTTCCATACCTTTTGTTCTCTTCATCTTGAAGTAGCAAACACTCTTGACTTCTTCGAATGAATTTTTCTCTTCCTCTAGTGCTAAGAGTAAGAGACAAAACAAACATGGTATACAAATGGAAATTGAATATAGAAACATGTTTTATCATCTCCTCATATCTCTGAATCAAAATTCTGATTCAAATGTCTGAAACGACTAAATTCACCAATCGTTGCCTGAATGATGAATTGCCCTTCTAGAGTTACCTCTCTAGATCACATTTGTACCTAGATATTCAACCAACTTGCAACAGAAAATTGGCTGAAAAAACTCATCCCATCTTTGCATTTGTCTTCTTAGATAAGCTTTCTTGCCATGAAAGAGATCTCTCAAAACTCTCTAGAAAAACCTCTAGATACATGTTTCGATGTAGCCTTTAACTTTCAAATGATGAAAGCATATAAAAGTACTCCTTGAATTTCTTCAAATCTCTTCATAACTACTCTTCTAAGATATGACCTGCAACTGATAATCTGATAGTAGAAAGTGATACTTGTGATTTGATGTTGATCTGATTTCTTCATTTTCTATAAACCATTGTTCTTCCTTGAATTTGAAGTAGCCTTCTCTTCATCAAGTCTGGGTCTTCAAACAATACTTTTGTAAAGTATTTGCATACTCTTCCAAAAATATTTGGCTGCTAACAGATCATCAACTTCATACTCCACACTGATGAATACACATGTAACTGAAATGTCTAATTCTCAAATCTCTACTCATCTAGATTAAGTGTGTATGTCAAATGTCAAATATTAGAAGATGCTTTCAAATCATATGTTGTAAATCTAGAATTCTGGGAACCTGAGATATGAATGAGCCTTAATGCATTGATGCCAAAGATCTAAAGTTCTGTAACCAAAACCTTAGTGCTCTGATACCAAATGTTGGAAGTGTGGTAGGCCCTTAGGCTCATGTCACAGGTCCATGGTTCCATAGGTCCAGTATATACAACATTAATTCCAGCATTCTTCAATATTGACAAAACATGAACATACCACAACTTAATCATACAGATGATGAGACAAAGATGGAGATGTATGTTTGTTACATTGTACATTCACTCATTCATCTATTTCTCATCACATAGAGTGGTTGAGAGTTTTGCTCCCACATTGTATATTGAACATTGGTATATATGATACTATGAGTAAGCGATGGCTTACGTAACACCTTACACGTGTCGTCTATTCTTTCTCCATCTTTGTCTCATCATCTGTATGATTAAATTGTGGTATGTTCATGTTTTGTCAATATTGAAGAATGCTGGAATTAATGTTGTATATACTGGACCTATAGAACCATGGACCTGTGACATGAGCCTAAGGGCCTACCACACTTCCAACAATATCATCGACTCCCCAAAGTTTTCAGAGGACCCCATGCCCTAGAGAATGAGGCTGTGCACCCGCATGTCCCCCGTCTGCCTTTCTTCAGTAGCTCACGTGAATTTTTCTTTTGTTGTTTTTATCTTCGTATTGAAGCTCTGAATGCCTGAAGTTGCCAACTGAATTCTAGGCATGGCTCTTAAGCATTTCCACGCTAGAAAGAAAGCACTCAGGGCACGCTTTTTGACCTTTCTGACAATAAATGTGGGATATCTCCCATCTCTTGCGGGTGTCCTTGACACTAGTAAGACCTCTTTAGTCACGAGGAGGCCAATTTCCGTTTTTCATCTGGTAAATTTGGCATGAGCATGATCAAATGATGGGGAAGTACCACACACAAGTTTTGAGGATGACTTAATGACTATTATGGAGGTCTGCTGGCTATCATCTCTGTGAGGAGGGATTGTCGCACATACTATCTCAACCAGAACCGACAACCATGAAGAGAACAATCCTCTAACTGATGTGTTGTGAGGAAGGAGAAGTCCTGCGCAAAAGTGAAGGATTCGAGATAGACACTCATCATCTATGATTATTTGGAATGGATGCACATCCAACAACAACACCTCTAACAAAAGCACTCCATCATAACTGACTGTCATGCTTCTGTGATTCATTCAAATCTCTATTCCATAAGCACTTGATCTCTGATGATTGACTTTAGTAACTATTCTATGTTCTAATGACCATTGCTGACTACACGATGTTAGAGCTTTGTGCTTTGTGAGCCGACATCATCAACTCCACCATTGATCCGAAGTTGTTATGACCTGACTGGGCTCTAGAGGAGATCTTCTATGCACTTTATATGTGTGATGTGATTATTTTCTGAACATCAACTGGCAACGTTTAAGCTGAAGTCTCTGATTGATTGAAGCACATAAAAAGAAAAAGACAACTACACAAATGCCAGAATCGTTGATATATATAGGTAGAGATGTGTGTGAACACTCTAGGACTATCGGGGCACTTTTTTCCCTCTTTAGGAAGTTTTTTTCCCCTGGCTTGTATATACTCCCATTGCCCTAATGGGCTACTTATCTTTGTACATTCTCTAGTAATACATTCAGTATTGTGTGTTGTGCTCCAAGCTTCTTCTTCTTCCTTGTGTTGTTTGCGTGCCTCCGTAGACCTCTAACTCCAACAATTGGTATCAGAGCAGGTCGTCGCTTCATCTAGAGTGCCATCGACACTCCTCCGGTTGCAGTCTCAGAATCGCACAAATTTTGGTGAGCATACTCAACGTGTTTTCGAGATCAAAACACCTTTGCTTTGTGGTACCGAAATCGCCATCTGAGCTCGTTTCGACCTTCGAATGCACTATTGCAGTGCTTATGCAGGCTATTTCATCTTTTTGTGCCAAAGGTATATACCAATTTCTGTTTGCCAGTATAAGCGTCTCGAGGTCTGCTACAGGTCTAGCAGAATTCATCTAGGTAGTTCTGTTCAACTTTTTGAGATACAGTCAATTTTCTGCATCAAGGTATTTTAGTCACCAGTCATGGCTGAAAGCAGTGATGTATTACGTATGTTGGCTATTGAGGATAAGTTGGATGGTACCAACTACCCGTTATGGGCTTATATGATGCGACATGTGTTGGTTGCAAAAGGACTATGGAACATTGTGCAGGGCATCGAAAAACATCCTATCACACATGCAACTGTTACAACTGCAGGTACTGAAGCTGATGCAGAAGGTGTCAAAGATGATGATATTCTGCATATTCCTGTTTGTGCTACGGTTTCTACTACACCTATTGTAGAGCAGATTTGCTGGGATGGCAGAGATGCCTAGGCACATGCATTGATAGCTTTGTCTGTCAAATGTGCCATTATTCCTCACATTCGCTCTTGTAGAATAGCTAAGGATGCTTGGATACACTTACCACATTGTGCCAAGCTAGGGATGAGGCTCGTGTTGCTTACCTCCGAAAACAATTGGAGAGTGAGCACATGAATGAAGGTGATTCTATGGACAGTTTCCTAATGAAGATCAAAGACTTGAAGGAACAGTTGATTTCTGCTGATGAGGTTGTACCAGATAGCTCACTTGTGCAGAACATTCTGAATGGTCTTCCTGATTCATATCAGAGTTTTGCTTCTACTCTTCGATTGATGATGAAAGGCAATCCAAATGCCTTATCATTTGAGGAGTTAGTCTTTGTTCTCTTGCAGGAAGATCAGTCCAGGCAGAACAGGTCCATTATGCGAGCTGTAAATCAAGCTTTCCTGGCTAGTCAGAAGGGCAAAGGAAAATGGAGTTGTAGCTCAGTGATGAGTAGCACCTCCTTTAATGTCAATCCGGGAAGACATGAGGATGGCGTTGATATATTTAGGTAGTGATGTGTGTGAACACACTAGGACCACCGGGGCACTTTTTTCCCTCTTTAGGAGGTTTTTTTCCCCTAGCTTGTATATACGCCTATTGCCCTAATGGGATACTCATCTTTGTACATTCTCTAGTAATACATTCAGTATTGTGTGTTGTGCTCCAAGATTCTCCTTCTTCCTTGTGTTGTTCGCGTGCTTCCGCAGACATCTAACTCCAACAATTGGTATCAGAGTAGGTTGTCGCTTCATCTAGGGCGCCGTCGACACTCCTCTGTTTGCAGTCTCAGAATCGTACGAATTTTGGTGAGCATACTCAGGGTGTTTTCGAGATCAAAACAGCTTCGATCTGTCGTGCCGAAATCGTGATCTGAGCTCGTTTCGGCCTCCGAACGCACTATTGCAGTGCTCATGCAGGCTATTTCATCTTTTTGTGCCAAAGGTATATACCTATTTCTGTTTGCCAGTATAAGCATCTCGAAGTCTGCTACAGGTTTAGCAGAACTCGTCTGGGCAGTTCCGTTCAACTTTTTGAGATACAGTCAATTTTTTGCATCAAGGTATTTTAGTCACCGGCCATGGCTGAAAGCAGTGATGTATTCCGTATGTTCGCTATTGAGGATAAGTTGGATGGTACCAACTACCCATTATGGGCTTATATGATGCGACATGTATTGGTTGCAAAAGGATTGTGGAACATTGTGCAGGGTGTTGACAGACGTCCTGTTACACCTGTAACAACAGGTACTGCGAATACAGGTGCTGGAGCTGATGAAGATGGTGTTGAAGATGATATTGTGCAGATTCCTGTTCGTGCTGCTATTTTTGTTGCACCTACTGCAGAGCAAATTCGTTGGGATGGCAGAGATGCTCAGGCACATGCATTCATAGCCCTATCTATCAAACGTGCCATTATTCCTCATATTCGCTCTTGCAGAACAGCTAAGGATGCTTGGGATACACTTACCACATTGTACCAAGCTAGGAATGAGGCTCGTGTTGCTTACCTCTGAAAACAGTTGGAGAGTGACAACATGAATGAAGGTGATTCTATGGACAGTTTCCTAACGAAGATCAAAGACTTGAACGAACAGTTGATTTCTGCTGATGAGGTTATACCAGATAGCTCACTTGTGCAGACCGTTCTGAATGGTCTTCCTGATTCATATCAGAGTTTTGCTTCTACTCTTCGGTTGATGATGAAAGGCAATCCAAATGCGTTATCATTTGAGGAGCTAGTCTCTGTTCTGTTGCAGGAAGATCAGTCGAGGCAAAATAGGTCCATTATGCAAGTTGCAGATCAAGCTTTCCTGGCTAGTCAAAAGGGCAAAGGAAAATGGAGCTCTTCAACTAGTAAGGAGAAATCTGCTAATTCTGCATATTCGAAGAAGGAAGATAAAGATGAGAAGAAATCAGAAAAGCAGAAATTGTTTTGTAAGTATTGTAAAGGGAATGATCATATGATAAAGAACTGTCCAAAACTGGTTGCTAAAGAGGCAAAGAAGAAAGAGGTTGGAATGGTTGTTGCAGAGGCCTCTAGTCAAGAGTCAGGCTTTACCACATAGTTTCTGGCTTGAGGCTGTCATGTGTGCAGCATATGTACTGAACAAGTGTCCCACTAAAGCACTGCAGTCTATCACTCCATATAACGCTTGGCATGACCGCAAGCCATCTGTTTCTCATCTGCGTGTTTTTGGTTGTTTGGCATATGCACTAGTGCCTGAACAACATCGCAAAAAATTGGATGATAAGGAAGTAAAATGTATTTTTGTTGGGTACAGTTCTCAAAGTAAAGGCTATCGCGTGTATCATCCACAGACTAAATGCATTCTGGTTAGCCGTGATGTTGTCTTTGTGGAAGATGTTATTCAGTCATTGCTTTCATGTACTAAGGAGACATCTGTTAGCTCCAAAGACATGTATGATACTTTGATGCCTCTTTTTACAGGTGGACAATTTAGTGCTGGTCCTAATGAGGTAACTTCTCAACCTTTGCAAGTTTCATATGATGATGCAGATCATTCCATTTCTGATGCAGATTTACATGATGCACTTGTTGATGAGAGAGCTGATATTGAGCGGGCAAAAACTATGCCAAAATGGTTGGTGCAAACTTTGCGTGACAGCAAATTAGATGCACCTTTGTCATATCGTACTCGTTCAGGCTCTCATAGTGTCTCTTTTGCATCAGATTGCTATGCTATGGTTGCGTCTAGTCTCTGTGATGAGAATGAGCCTGTTTCTTTTGATGAAGCACAGAATTCAGAAAATTGGATGGCTGCTATGCAATCTGAATATGATGCTATAATGAAGAATGGTACATGGTCTTTATGTGACTTGTCTCCTGGCAAGAAGGCCATTGGCACTAAGTGGGTATACAAGCTGAAGTGTAAACCTAAAAGTACAGTTGACAGGTATAAGGCTAGGCTTATTGCAAAGGGTTATGCATAGGAAAGAGGCATTGATTTTGACGAGACCTTTGCACCTACATGTTGTATGACTACTGTTCGGAGCATTTGTGCACTTGCAGCCCATCATGGTTAGAATGTACATCAGTTGGACATTAAAACAGCATTTCTGAATGGTGACTTGCATGAAGAAGTGTATGTTTTTTAGCCCCGTGGCTTTGTGCAGAAAGGGCATGAAAACCAGGTGTGCAGGTTAAAGAAGGCATTATATGGTTTAAAGCAAGCACCACGTGCTTGGTATGAGAAGATACATGCCTATCTGGTTGCACATGGTTTTGAGAACAGTCCAACTGAAAGCACCTTATATGTTAAGCTTCTAATGATGTGCTTCTGATCATTGTTGTCTATGTTGATGACATGTTGCTCACTTGTCCTATTGAGAAGCATATTGCTGATTTCAAGGCTGATTTGCATGCCTCATTTGAGATGTCTGATTTGGGCCATTTGCATCACTAGTTGGGCATTCCATTTATGCAAGTTGATGGTGGAATGGCTTTGTGTCAAACGAAATATTTTGACACATTATTGCAGCGTTTTGGCCTTGAAGACTATAAGCCTATTGCCACTCCTATGGGGACAGGTCTATGATTGAGTCTTCATGATGCTGGAGATGCATTTGATGTTGTTCTCTATCAGCAGGCTATTGGATGCTTGATTTACTTATGCATTGCCCAGGAGTCACGCATTGGAAGGCGGTCAAGCGCATCTTTCGCTACTTGAGTGGTGCTCGGCTACTTGGGTTGTTTTATCCCAAGGGGGGATCACTACCGCCAGATTTGCATGCTTTTTCTGACTCAGATTGGGCTAGTTGCTATGACACGCGTGTGTCCACCAGTGGTTTTTGCTTCATGCTTGGTAGCTCATGTATATCTTGGTTGAGCAAGAAGCAGCCTACTGTGGCCACTTCCAGTTGTGAGGCTGAGTATAGGGCAGCTTTCACAGCGACTGTTGAGTGTGTGTGGCTCAGACGCCTTATGGCTGATTTGGGTGTTGGCCAGTCTTCTACGACCACCATCTTCACTGACAGTCAGAGTGCATTGGCAGTTGCGAGGAACCCTGTGTTCCATGCTCGCACTAAGCACATTGAGGTGCATTATCACTATGTCAGGGAGAGGTTCTCTGTTGGGGAGATCAGCTTGGCATATGTGCCAACGCAGGAGAACATTGCAGACCTTTTTACGAAGGCTCTGCCTAGGGAGAATTTTGAAGCTTTCCGCAAAGCTTTGGGCTTACTTCCTTTTTTGGAGTGATTTCCACATTGCTTGGCACTTCCTTATACATGAGTGCCAGCTCCTTGTTCACCGCATCACTCCCAGGGGGGATTTGTTGATATATTTAGGTAGTGATGTGTGTGAACACACTAGGACCGCTGGGGCACTTTTTTCCCTCTTTAGGAGGTTTTTTCCCCCGGCTTGTATATACGCCTATTGCCCTAATGGGCTACTCATCTTTGTACATTCTCTAGTAATATATTCAGTATTGTGTGTTGTGCTCCAAGCTTCTCCTTCTTCCTTGTGTTGTTCGTGTGCTTCCGTAGACGTCTAACTCCAACAGATGGTATGAAGACCTCGAACAAGTGATGGCACAAGTGTGCGAGTGAGAAGTACACTAACATGCACACACATACACACACAAGTGCACACAAGGCAAGAACAAAGAGAGAGACAATGTAATTCTTTTAGATTACTCAAAAGTGCTCTTACAAGTTCAATTCTACAACAAGCTAACCTAAAAAATGAGCTCTCTAGCTCTATTTATTGTTTTTGACTAGTTTTTGGCCCTGCCCAGACCTAGTGTCTGACCTAATTAAAAATTAGGTTCTAGGGCCTATTTGAGGGCTCAAATGGAGTCTAAAAAATATGAAAATTGATAGGTAGGTACTTCTAATACTCCTCAAGCTCAAGGACTCCTTGGCTTGCACAAAATGGAGTCGAAACTATCCAGAAATGGTATTGACAAGGTTAAGGTAGTGATGAAAATCACTGTTCAAATGAGGTTTGGTTGGAAATTTTGGATGGCCTATTTGCCAGATCTTTGTTGAATACTTTGTCTGCTTGTGCCCTCTCTCCGCTCTGGCTCCCTTCTTTGGCTTCCTTGTCTTGTGAGTCCTTGGGTGTCTTGACTGTTGCCAACACCCCCCTCGCTTGCATCTATCATCTCTGACAGACCCTTGTTTGGCTGAGCATTGGACATAATATTGAACCACATCTGAAGCAAGGTGATGTTCTTCCAGCCGCAGCCCTCGTGCTAGGTCTGTTAACAAGGTATCCCAATCTACTGGCCCTGGAATGTCCGGATGTGGCAACCGCAATTGATCTGAGTGTAGGGTCCTCTCCACAACGAATAGTTGGAGGAGATGTGAGGGCCTGGGAACGAATATTTCCGAGTGATATTCCCAGAACCCTGTGATGAACATCTCCTCGAAAGTTTGCTTGAAGCAAGCTGGGAGGTATTTTACTCTTGCGTGCCAATCATATATTACCTTGATTGAGGGGGTGGTGCTCATGTCATATACCAGGTCTAGGTTGCCTGTAGTGAAGCCGACTCCTGAGAAATGTGGGTCTTTGATGTTTTTGAATGTTCTGAATGTGATGAGCATTAATTCAAAGATTTTCATGCACATCTATGCCATCACGTCAGGGGTGTTCCATAGTTTAAGGCTCCAATGACGGATGGTAGAAATCATATAAGCAACTAAGGGCGGTCCTTGTGGAGGTGCTAGATAGACATAATTCAACCACTTTGCACAGCCTTTGACGTTCTTGACAGCAATGGCAAACTCGGGCCAGGTGCGTCTTCGGAGGACTGGAATGTAACATGGATTATACTTGATAAATAGTGGCATGTTATTCCAGGTACGAACCATTTCTGGATAGGTCTCGAGAAGACGGATCCTCTAGGTGGGTTGAAAGCTTGACCCTTGTTTAGCACGTTCAGGCAGATCATCAAGACCAAATTGAGTGGCGAAAGTCGGGGCTTTGCCACATCTTCATTGAATCTCCGCATTGTAGTTAGCCAAGAGCACATAGTATGGCACGTATTGATCATCGTTAGTGCCTATCCAGCGGTGATGTGACATGTTCCGAAAGTACTCAGAGTTTATCATAGTGTCCTCCAGTTTAGCCATTGATTGGATTTGAACTACAACGTGATCTTCATGGGTTTTGGCTGTCTTTTCGAGTTTTTGAAGCCATTCGGGTGCTTCGACTTCCAAGGTGTCCATTCCTTCTAAGGTTTGTTGGCCCCTCGGCATCGGCATAAGAATATATGGTTCCTCATAGGACTCATTCACTTCGATCGGCACCAATTCATCTAGCTCTGGTTTGATAACTGGAGAGGGTTGTCTTTCATACTCAAGTAGCTTCTTTTGTAATTCTTCAACCTGCTCTTTTAACGCCTTTACCTCCTTTGAAGTCGATGTTGACTCTATGATCTTGGGTTGTTCTTCTTTCTCCCGGATCTAGCGACGCAGTCTATCTCGTTCTTTTTCCATATCATCATGTGCTTCCAACAGATTAGCGTAGCTTTCCAGAATTGTTTTCATTGTATCTGAAGGGACTCCTTTAAACTGTTATGGGTCGATCTCGTGGGGGGAGCCTTCCATTGCAGCTTCTAGGTTTTCTTCGTTCTGCTTTTGCAACCACTTGTTCTCTTCGAGTGCCATGGCCATGTGTTTTCTGAGTAGGGTCAAATTACGCCAGACTCTAAGATTATCTGTTTGGTAGAGTTCGAGTAAAGCTTCGAGTTGTTTGACATCTGAGGATTTTGATGGTTGGGGTGTCTCCAAGAGGGTTTGATGGGCATGTTCGAGTGTGGTGTAGAAGTGATTGAGGTCATCATTTACTTCTTCCAAAATCACAAGCTGCCTCTGTAGATGTTGGTGGTCCGTAGTTAATTGCCAATGGCGATCTTTGAGAGTCTGATATTCACTATGTCGTTGATACACACATTGATGTAAAGTAGAAAACACATTATTTACATTTAGGAATGCTGGGAAAGGAGAGGAAGCAGGGGGATTCAAGTGGTGATGTGGGTGGAGGGGGTATGGGAGATTGTGGTTGTGTGTGTGGAGGGAGTGGTGTCGTGGCTGGTGATGTTTCCATGGTGTCAAAAGTGTGAGTGACCGTGTAGATGGGGATAGTGGGTGGGGTGGATGTGATGTTCGTGAATAGTGTTGTGAATGTGGGCATGGTAACTCCTCCGAATTGGATGCCTGGAGAGAGAGGAATTCCCATAACATATGTGGTGATTGTGGAAGTTGGGGTGGTATTGTCATGTGGTGAAGTGAATTGTGTAGTGAGAGGTGAGGAGTGTGGTGATAGTAGTGCCGCTTGATGTTCTTCTGTAAGCGTGGTAGTATCTCTTGGTGCTGATATGTCTATGTGGATTTGCTTGTCGGAGCGCATGGGACGGGTACACACTCATTTCTCAAAGCAATGAATATAAGCCATAGTTGAATGAATGGCTTCATCCAGGCCCAGCATGTCCACGTGCAGGTTCAGGGATTCAATAAACATTTCATCTACTCCTTCTCCTAACATCTGACTGATTAGCATTTTTCCTGTTTCCAGTGACAGTTTGTGATGCTCCTGTACCCGCTTCATGGACTCATACAATCTTTTTATTTGTGCCAAATAAGATGGGGCACCTGCTAGTTCTGAGGTTTCTTCGTACTCTTGGTCATGTTCCTCATCTGCTTCCTCTTCAGACTCTTCTTCATCTTCGTCTACTTCCACTACTTCAGGTTGCGTAGGAGCTGAACTTGTGGTGGTTGGTTGTGGTCCTCGGGTCTGTTCCGCTTCCGTCTCAAGATTGTTCTCATTAATCATGCGAGCGATTTCTTCATCTATCAAATCGGCTAGGGTGTAGCCTTGTGGGAACTCCAAGTCCGATGGAATCAGAGGGAAAACCAAATTGGGTCCTTCTGCACTTGGTCTGGGTAAGTGAATAATAAATGGTCGGACATGTCTGGTCAAATACCCCTTGCTTGTGCACATGGTATTTGAACTGAACCCCTCATTTTTCTTCGAAGGTGGCCTTGTTGTTGATAGTCATCGCTGGAATTCCTGGGCTCGAGACCACACTAGTGCTCTTTGAATAGGCACATCATAGGCTAAGCACCTGTAAATGATCCTTGTCAGCGCACAACATCCATGAAGCACATTCTTATGTTTCTTATTCCAGCGCTGATGTGCTAGGTGGATTTGATCTATGATCCAGTGGGGTAGATTGATGGTGAGGTTTTCTGTCTCTGCCAAGTACAAGCTAAACCAAATTCTTTTGGGTGGCATGGTGAAGCGCTCCTAGGCTGGAAAGGTGAAGTGTTGCATGATCATGCATAGATGGCATCTCATCTTTGCGTATAGGATACTGAGTTCGCTGAAAAACCTCACACCTCTTCACATAGGTATGTGCATCCATGTGAAGGGTTGGCCACCAAAGTCGTGCAAATAATATTGCCTTGATCACAATGTCCTCCTGCTACACCCTGGTAAGCAATTTCCAATATCTTGAGGGATTTTCTCTCATGGACACATAATCTGAGGTAACCATCTTTACCACGTTCGTATCAATTATCACCAATGAGTGAGTGCTCTAGGGCTTCTTGTTCTAAACTTCTTTTCCTAGCCAAAGTCATGTCTGGAGGGAATGTTTTTGTCCTCAGAAAGGCTACTAATGGTTCACTCCAATCTGGCACTAAAGACACTCGATAAAGAGTGGCGTGTTCCATTGGTGGTTTAATGCTACAAACTGGGCATTCCTTACACCACTTATGGACATCTGCTTCCATAGTCGGCCAATGCACTCCAAGTCTCCTTAATGTCTGTAAGGTTCTTTGCTTTGAGTAGTGTTGCTCTAATGCACCTACATGTGCTAATTGCAACCATTTAGCATACTCATCCTCTTCCACACAACAAGCCAATATCCATTGATCTGTATGCTTGTACATACTTCCTGCCATTATGTGGTACTTTTGGTCTTTATTACCTCTCTATCTTGAGTGTTTATGACTGGGTGATTAGGCCCGTATGTCAATATTGGTGCTAGTGTCTTAGCCCACTACGGCACGACTTCCAAATTAAACAAGTAAGCATCAGGAAGGTCATCTGATACTCCTTGTGGGGCCTCTCCAGATGTGATCCTAGACAGATGGTCTGCTCTCAGGTGAGTCTTTCCTTTCCTTACCACAACCTCAAAGTCGTATTCCATTAGCAAGAGAAACCATCTTACTAATCTACCTGTATTGCATGGCTTGTTCATGAGATATAATAATGCTTGATGGTCAGTAAAAAATTTAAACTTATTTGCAAGAAAATAGTTTCTAAACTTCTTAACTGCATAAACCATGCCTAATCCTTCTCTCTCAGTAGTGGTATAATTCCATTCAGTTGCATTTAGTTGTCTACTAGCATAGGCAATTGAAAGATCCATATTACCTTCACCAGTAGGTTGTGCTAACACACATCCAATAGCATAATTGGATGCATCTACATAAGCATGAAAGGGTTTATTCCAATCTGGTGTAGTCAAGATTGGTGTTGAACATAATCGTCGTTTAAGCTCATTGAAGGAGTTCTCACATTCATCATTCCATTCAAAGTTAGTCAAAAGTCCGTACAGAGGCTTTGCAATGATGGCATACATGTGTATAAAACGTCAGTAATACCCACAATGCCCCATGAAATCTTGTAGTTCCTTGACATTCTTTGGCCTAGGTAGTTCTGCGATGGCCCTCACATGGATATGCCATTCTTTGACACTATGTGTCCTAGAATCTTGCCTTGCCTGACCATGAAAACACGCTTTTCTAGGTTCAGGCAGACTTGATATTCTCTACATTTGTCAAAGATTTGCCTGAGCTCAGGTATGTGAGTCTGTCTAATGCTGGAATGAGCATAGAGATCATCAACATAGACTTCCAAATTCTTCCTCAAGAACTCTTTAAATACATGACACATCAGCCTCTGAAAGGTAGCGGGTGCATTGGTAAGCCCAAATGGCATTACTCGAAAGGAAAATATGCCCCACTCAGTGGCAAAAGCCGTCTTATGCTGATCTTCTGGAGCAATGGCTACCTGATTGTAGCTAAAGAAGCCATCAAGGAAGCTGTACACCTCCTTGCAAGCTACTCTTTCTAGTAGATGCTTAGTGATAGGAAGAGGATAGTTATCTCGAATGGTGGTTGCATTAACCTTCTTCAAGTTAATGCATACACGTAACTTTCCATTCTTCTTGGGCACCACTACAATGGGGGATACCCATTCAGTGTGCTCAATTTCATAGATGAATCCGGCTTCTACCAATCTATCTATCTCTTCCTTGATCTTCATAGCATAATTATCATTATATTTGTATGGCTTTTGTTTAGAGAGTTTGGCATCTGAGGTCATGGGGATAGTGTGTGAGCATATGTCAGGGTCTACACCTTTCAAGTCCTTGTAACTCCAAGCGAATACATCTCTGTATTCTCTTAGCAAGGCTATCAACTCGTACTCCTCTTCCTCACTGAGATCATGTCCTATGTAGGTGCATCTTTCTTCTCCTTCTTCTATGGCTACAACTATTTTCTTGGTGGTTTCTTTGTTATCATAGGCCTCTCCTGCTTGGACATCACGTTTAGGCATTCTTATCATGACTCTCCTGTCTTCTATCTCATACTTCTTAAAGTTTTCCGGGACCTCAAACAAAGATTCTTCTTCCTCTGGTATGACTTCTTTCTTCTTCCTCCTCTTGCTCTCATTCTTAGTGGTTACTTGTGTGGTTAACCTTACTTCATTTGTAAGCTCTTCATGTCTCTGAGGATGAACATCTACCTCATAGAAGTATTCTTCATCTGATGCAAAAGGCGGGTCCATAATGATTGACTCTAGATCAGAGTCACTTGCATCCTCGAATGCATCAGTGCTAGGTTCACATTCTTCCAGAACCGAATCTCCCATGCTTGGCTCTATTGAGAAGACTGAAATGTCATAGCCATCCTCATCACAGTGGGGTGTCCATTGTTCTTCATTGATGGCTACGTCCATTGTTGCCAAAATTTCTGCCAAGCCATGAGGTTCAAATTCTTCGTCAGGGAATACTACAGGTCCATAGGCTGGGTCTTGAATTGATCTATGGGTTTCCTTCGCACCTATCTCTCTGGCTTTTTCTCTCTTCTCTTCTTCTACTGCAACTTTGCACATCCACAAGTGAGTGTCTTCATGCATCCATGAGGATCCTGATCCTATGGAATGTACCGACTCAATATCATCTTTGGCTCGATGGATAGGGTTCCATTGGATGGGAGGTACATCTCGATGAGAGTAATCCTTGAGATTAACTTTGGTCGTGACACCTAAGTGTTGCAAATACAAGGAATTGGTTCCCCAATCCTGTACCACTTGCAACTGCCGCATAAATTGTCTTCCCAAAATCATCTCGTACGCATGATTTTTGCTAAAATCACATATAGCAAAAGTATGCTCAAACTTTACACCACATGTAGTGAGAGTTATTCCTTCTAGTAGTCCTAAGGGTCTCTCAATGTGACCATCGGCCATCTGCAATTTCATTCTCATTGGCCTAAGTGCTGGCTTGCCCCAACGCTTCCATAGGGAAGTGGTAGCAATGGCAATTCCTGCGCCTGAGTCCAAAATTGCCTTGGTTGTGTATCCTTGATGGGTAATGGGAAGATAGGTGTTTCCCTCTTCTCCCTCACTCATGTCTCCTATCTTGTCCAAGGGTATTTCTTGCACTGTGCGATGAGATCCTACTTGGGAATGAGGTTTTGCTACTTCTGGCACTTGATTGGCTACATGTTTCCATAGCTCTGGCCTAACTTTGAGTAGCTCTTCTAAAGTGAGGTTGCACTGCACTTTAGTGTTTTTCACTACCTTTGTGTTCCTAGGTATGACTAAATCTTCATTTCTTACCATGACAGTGGGTGCTCTCATACACGTAGACTTTGCTTCCCATGGGCCTGTGAAATGGGGTAGTTCTTGTATGGAATTAGACTCAAAGTCTAATCTCTCCTAGGATTGGGTACTCTCGTGCTCCTCATAAATAGAAGGAATGTCTTGAGGGAATTGATCATGTGCATCATCCACAAGTTCAATGGGAGGAGGAACTTCACTCTCTTTAGCCCATTTCTCTTCTTGAATCTCTCGTAGCAATTCTGGTGAATACCTATTCATAGAAGAAGATGTGTCTGGCTCTGTGGAGTTAGGCACATAAGCTTCCTAGGGAGGGATGCTGATTCTTTCGCTTGCCTTGGCTCTCCTTTGGGAGATCGCTTCCTAATCCGATCTTGCAATTATACTCTCCAACTTCTCCAACAGTCCATCAAAGTGCAACTGTGACTTAGCTGAGCAAGAGTAGTTGAAGAGGCGACTAGCTTCAAACATGGCCTGAGCCAATGCTACCATTTTAGCACAAAGCTTGGTTCTTTCTATCTCTAGATCAGCTCTAGGGTAGCACTTGTCATGATCTGTCACGTTTGGCCCTTCTTGGATTCTGGACTGATATGCCTTAAGCATTAGGTCTATGTCTTTTGGGGTGGGGTCAACTAATACTAACCCTACTCTAGGGGGTGGTGGAATTGTATGAGATGGGTTGAAAGGTGGTGGATTAGATGGTGATAGGGATGAAGATGGTGGTGGTATGTGAGAGTTTGTTTGAGAGGTGAGCTCAACAATTTTGGCTTTTGTTTCTCTTATGCTTTCTTCTCATTCGCTCATCTTCTTAGACCATTGTCTTTTCATTCTCTCTCGGCTATCTTTCCATGCTCTCATCCGTTTCTTGGCTATGCTCTCAGTTTCACTAACCTCGGCACTCTTTTCTTGGCCTACACCTTGATTCTACTGCAATGCCTGAGCTCTGGTGACCACTTGCACTGGTGCAGTGGAAGTTACACTTCCTGTAGAGTCTACTACTAACCCAATAACATTGATAGGAGTGATTTTTGGCATATTATTGGGATTCTTTGGGCAATCTCGTAAGAGATGCTCCTTTCCGCAATCTTGACAAAAGCCTTGAATTGTCACCGATTGGGGTTGTGTAGGGGCAAGCAGTGGGCAATCACGAATGAGGTGATCTTCTTGACATCTGTAGCATGGTCCTCTAGGGAATGGGATCTTACTTGCCTAGGTTGAGGTCTAGGGTTGGGATTTGTGTACATGATATTTGCATACTCTGGATCCCAACTAGGTTCACTCGGTTCTTCATTATAGTAGGATTCACCATGTTCAAGAGACTGCATGTAGTAAGCCTGGGGGCTATCAATATGTATAGAATCAAAGTTATGGTCACTGGGGTCAATTTTCAAAAGTAATGGAGTTACTGGGACTATAGCTCTATTCAAATTTTCTTCTACAACTGCATACTTTATGGGAATCACGTTGGCTCGAGCAAGAAGTTGTTGGGCTAGCACTGGTTGAGGTCTCTGCTGGGCCTGATATTGTGGTTGGTAGGTTTGTTGAGGCCTAGCATACTGTTGTGGTGGGTACTAGTTCTGGTATCTTCCTTGTTGAGGGTATGGTTGTGGGTACGTTTGCCTAATAGCTTGCTTATTGTAGGGGCAATCTTGCGCAGTGTGATTGGTGTCCCTCCGTTCTATGGTGCAGTACTGGCTACTAGGATTCACTTGGGGTTGAGCCATAATGGGGCATACATTCGCCATATGGTCACCACTGCAAGTATAGCATCTCTTTACTGGGGGCAAATCTTGGAATTTGTTTGCTAGAGACACCTAGTTTTTGAGCTACCTTCTCTGCAAGTTCCTCGATAGAGGTGGATTGACCGGAAGTGAGACTACTAGAGCTATTTGAATCCTTGTAGATTTTTGAAAGCTCCAGCTCCTCTCCCAGGTTATCCTCAATGTCTATGCACATGCGTACACACTCTTCTATGGTCCTAGGATCCTTCAAATACACATATGATCTCAACTTTGTACTCAATAGTCCATCTAGGAATAAAGCCACTTGTTTGGCTAGTGTGGGTAACTCAAGAATAGGGCACCTCTCTAAGTATTGCCTAAACCTTCTTCCTGCGAGTCTCATTGTCTCTTGAGGTGTCTGCTTGAAGCTATGAATCAGTGAGGAAGTATTATGCCTTATGCCACTCTTAGAGAATTCAATAATGAAAGCCTCTAGAAGTTGGTCTATGTTCTTGAAGTGTCTCTCATTTAGTGGTTGAAACCATGTAAGGGCGGTGTTCCTAAGGGTTAGACCAAAAGCATTGTATTGCGTGAATAGGTCCTCAACTTGTTCAGCTCTCAAGACTTGCCTAAACTCGGCCACATGATCATATGGGTCTCCTGTGCCATAGAAGTAGTTCTTCATGGATTTAACTAGTTGTGTAGGTCTCAAAGTCCTTGTGTACTCTCTAGGTCTTGGCAGACGGAATTCATCCGCATTTCTTTGGTTTCTTGGGGCTCTAGGTCTCTCAGTTTCCATTCTATCCGTCTCTGTTCTCATCCTTTCTCGACCCAAGAGGTTGGCAAAACTTACCTCTGGCCTGTCTCTATTCTTGTCCCTTTGAGCTCCATGAGCTTGGGACGGTCCAGCTCCTGGGTGGCCAAAAGAGACATTAGATCTTGGTTGGGGAAAAATAAATTCTCCCTTCCAAGTGTAGGCATGCCTACCATGCTTTGTGACCACAAATATTCTTTCTCAAGTGTCGTCTAAATAGGTCACTTTGCCTGGGCTATCAAGATCTTTGAACTCATAGATTGTGATTGTTCCTACCTCATCTAGTTGATCAGGCTTATACCTCCAAAAAGATTCATCGGTCTCTCGGTTTAAGAGCAGATCAATGCTCTTATTGTCTTGGGGAATCCACTCTGGTGTGATAATTCTAGCAAGAACTGATTTGCCTCGAGGGGTTTTAGGCTCTCCCCCTATGTTCCCTTGCTCTAGGTCACCTATGTCCATTTTTGGGATCACATTACCAAATTCGTTTGTTCTATCTGGGTGACTGATGACTACGTATATGGTTCCTTCTTTGTCTAGGTATGCTCCATTTTCAAACTTGACTGCTGGATGCTCAATTCCAATGGGTTGGTTAGGGTTTTTAATCTAGACCACAGATCTTCCTAGGCCGTCCTCATAGATGCAAGCACCTAATTGGTTGGTCCTAAGGTATTCGAGTTGTGCCTTGTAAGGACCTTCGACCCTTTATAAGTATGGCACACCTAAACTTCCTGTGGGTCTCTCCATACCTTGAGACATCTCTGATTCACTAGTCTCAGAGCTAGGGTAGTGTGAATAGTGGCTCAACTCCTGGGCCCAAGACCTAGCAGTATGATTGACACTAGCCTATATGCTTAATTGAATAGCCCCAATTTTCCCAAGTACAACCTTGTTGCTGAGTTCTTTTGTATTAATCACTTGTTCTTTTTAATTTTCTTAGGATATCACTTCTTGTCCAATCAATCTTCGTCACAAGGAACACTTAGGTTTTATCGTACTTGAGTTTGGTTGCTTGATTTAAATTCTTTTCCCTTAGATTGTTTCGCAAATGGAATTTCTTTGTACTTGCACTTGAGTGATTAGAGTTCTTGGACTTGATCGTGCTTAACGTATCCCTAATTGATCAAAACCTCTATCCGTACTTAGCCTAAGCTAGGGATTGATAGAGGGTGTTGAGAATTTCCAACCTTTAGTTTCTCTCCTTACTTGCCCTTGTGTGCCCAAGAAGTGTGTTCCCAAGCCTGCACTTACTCTGGCTCAGAATGCCCTTCGATGCTCTCAATGGACCTGTAAAAGTCCCAAAGTTAGCTCAAGATTTGAATTCAATTGAGACAACAAAACCTTCTTCATTCATGCAATTCAGAAATCAAATTTGTGCTTTGGCTCTATGGAAAACAATCCTAAAGATCCCTTAGTTTTTCTCCCCCTGGATATGCTCACTTCAAAATAGTATATCTAATAATCCCCATGAGCTTTCCAACAAGCCTAAGATCGCCCCGAACGGATTTCGTATGAGGAAGTTATGATTGTTCAAGGTTCTATGGTTAAAACAGGGTTCAAACAGGTTAACAGGCAAACAGGTTTTTTCCTCAAATTACTTGCGTAGCGACCTCACAATGCAATGACAAACCATAATGTTTCCCAAAACTTGACCCAAAATAGACCAAGTATTTTTGCCCTAAAAATAATGCCGAAATTGCTCGTCAATCACGATCGAATGGTCTGTCAATCGCGATTGATATGTCAGTCGCGATCGACGTGTCGGTCGCGATTGACAGGTCCGTTGTGGCTGTCAGTCGCGATTGATGGGTCAATCGTGATTAACACGTGGCCCATAATTTTAGTCAATCATGGTCAAAGGATCGTTGACTATGTCGATCACGATTGATGGGTCGATCGCGATTGACACATGGCACGAGGGGTCTGTCAGTCGTGGTCAAATAGTCGTTGACTGTGTCAGTCCCGATTGATAGGTCCGTCAGGACTGTCGGCCGCGATTGATGGGTCGATCGCGACTGATGGCTCGGTCACGATTGACACATGGCATGCAAAAGGCCTATTGGTTGTGGTCAATCTGTCGTTGACTCTATCGGTTGCGATTGACATGTCGATCACGATTGATAGGTCCGTCGGCAAGTGTCCATCATCGTTTGTCGATCGCGATTGACAAAAAATTGAGGAATTTTAAAATTTCAAACACATATTCAAGATGCTCTAGTCCTACACATCACGTTTATGCACTTAGTTTTGCAAAAAGGTCAATTTTTCTATCGGTCGCAATTGACAGAGGTCAACGCGTCAGGACCTGCACAGTCAAACTTTTTACCTGTTGGAGCTGGTATAGCTGCTGGGGATGCTGATTCCTACAAAAAATCTCAGAAAGCACACAAACACACAAATGCTCTCTCACTCTCTCTCACAAGTGAAATGAGGGGAATGGTAAGGGTATGGTGATATGACCAAAAACTGAAATTTTCGCGATGATGGAGATGGAGGTGGGAGACGGTGATGATGATGATGGTGATGAAAACAAAAGAAAATAAATAAAAGTGAAGAAAATACCTATGACTCCAACGCCTCAACTCTACGTCTTACCATCACACGCTCATCCTCAAAGCTCGATCTCCGACAACGGCGCCCAAATTTGGTGTAGCTCAGTGATGAGTAGCACCTCCTTTAATGTCAATCTGGGAAGACATGAGGATGGTATGAAGACCTTGAACAAGTGATGGCACAAGTGTGTGAGTGAGAAGCACACTAACATGCACACACATACACACACAAGCGCGCACAAGGCAAGAACAAAGAGAGAGACAATGGAATTCTTTTAGATTACTCAAAAGTGCTCTTACAAGTTCAATTCTACAACAAGCTAACCTCAAAAATGAGCTCTCTAGCTCTATTGATAGTTTTTGACTAGTTTTTGGCCTTGTCCAGACCTAATGTCCGGCCTAGTTAAAAATTAGGTTCTAGGGCCTTTTTGAGGGCTCAAATGGAGTCTAAAAAATATGAAAATTGATAGGTAGGTACTTCTAATACTCCTCAAGCTCAAGGACTCCTTGGCTTGCAAAAATGGAGTCGAAACTATCCAAAAATGGTATTTACAAGTTAAGATAGTGATGAAAATCACTGTTCAAATGAGGTTTGGTTGGAAAATTTGGATGGCCTATTTGCCAGATCTTTGTTGACTACTTTGTCTGCTTGTGCCCTCTCTCTGCTCTGGCTCCCTTCTTTGGCTTCCTTGTCTTGTGAGTCCTTGGGTGTCTTGATTGTTGCCAACAGGAGCTCTTCAACTAGTAAGCAGAAATCTGCTAATTCTGCATATTCGAAGAAGGAAGATAAAGATAAAAAGAAATAAAAAAAGTAGAACTTGTTTTATAAGTACTATAAAGGGAATGATCATATCATAAAGAACTGTCCAAAACTGGTTGCTAAAGAGGCAAAGAAGAAAGAGGCTGGAATGGTTGTTGCAGAGGCCTCTACACCAAAAACAGAGTGTGCTAATCTTGTGCAGGAAGAAGAATGGGTGTTTACTACTGTCTAGAGTTTTGACCCATCTTCTCATGAGCAGTGCATGTCTACAATAGACTCAGATGTTTGGTATTTTGACAGTGGGGAAACCAAACATATTACCTCGCAGCACAGTTTCTTCTCTTCACTCGAGCCTGCCCCTACAGGGAATACTGTTACATATGCCAACAACTCCTCTTATCCTGTTATGGGAGTTGGTAAAATCATTTTGACTACTGATGATGGTAGTTCTTTCACTTTGTTAGATGCTTTATTTGTGCCAGGGATCAAGAAGAACCTGTTATCAGTTTATGCATTAGCCAAGATTGGCTTGGTTGTGAAATTTGTTGATGACAGGTGTACAATTCATGATCTGTCAAATGGCGATGTGATTATTTCTTCTTGCATTTTATGTCGTGGACTACCTAAGCTCATAGATTATGAAAGATCTGTAAATGATTTTGCATGTGTAGTAAATGATTCTCAAGCAATGTGAGATGCAAAGCTTTGGCATGCACGCTTTGGTCATCTCAATTTTGCTGGTTTGATATGCCTGTAGAAATCTTAAATGGTGTCCTCTTTGCCCAAACTAGAGGCACCTAAAAAACATGTTTGTGAAGGCTGCATTTTGGGCAAAATGCAGCGTTCATCCTTTCCAAAAGATGGTTCAGTTTGGGCTACTCACAAATTGCAGCTTGTACATAGTGATGTCTATGGTCCTATGCAGACACCTTCTTTTCGGAATTATCTTTACTTTGTGACTTTCATCGATGATTTTTCCAGGCATGCATGGGTATATCCATTGAAGGCAAAGTCCAAAGTGTTCATGTGCTTCAAACAGTTTTTGGTTTTGGTTGAAAATCTGTCAGCATGTAAAATGGGCACCCTCCGTTCTGATCGAGGGGGGGAGTATATGTCTTCTGATTTTAATACATTTCTGGCTGAACGTGGGATAAAACACCAATGTACAGTGCCATATACACCTCAACAGAATGGAGTTGTTGAACGAAAGAACAGGTCACTCATGGAGATGGCGAGGTGTATGATCAAGAGTAAGGCTTTACAACATAGTTTCTCGCTTGAGGCTGTCATGTGTGCAACATATGTACTGAATAGGTGTCCCACTAAAGCACTGCAGTCTATCGCTCCATATGAGGCTTGGCATCACTGTAAGCCATCTGTTGCTCATCTACGTGTTTTAGGTTGTTTGGCATACGCATTAGTGTCTGAACAACATCATAGAAAATTAGATGATAAATCAGTAAAATGTATTTTTGTTGGGTACAGTTCGGAAAGTAAAGTCTATCGTCTATATCATCCACATACTAAATGCATTCTGGTTAGCCGTGATGTAGTTTTTGTGGAAGATGCTATTCAGCCATTGCTTTCATGTACTAAGGAGACATCTGTTAGCTCCAAAGACATGTATGATACTTTGCTGCCTCTTTTTATAGGTGGAAAATCTAGTGCTGGTCCTAATGAGGCAACTTCTCAGCCTTTGCAGGTTTCATGTGATGATGCAGATAATTCCATTTCTGATGCAGATGTACATGATGCACTTATTAATGAGAGAGCTGCTATTGAGCAGGCAAGAAGTATGCCAAAATGGCTGGTGCAGACCTTGTGTGACAACAAATTAGATGCACCTCTGTCATATCGTACTCGATCAGGATCTCATAGTGCCTCTTTTGCATAAGATTGCTATGCTATGGCTGCATCTAGTCTCTGTGATGAGAATGAGCCTGTTTTGTTTGATGAAGCACAAAGTTCTAAAAATTGGATGGCTGTTATGCAATCTGAATATGATGTAATAATGAAGAATGGTACTTGGTCTTTATGTGACTTGCCACCTAACAAGAAGGCCATTGGCACTAAGTGGGTATACAAGCTGAAGCGTAAACTTGATGGTACAGTTGACAGGTATAAGGCTAGGCTTGTTGCAAAGGGTTATGCGTATGAAAGAGGCATTGATTTTGATGAGATCTTTGCACCTACATGTCGTATGACTACCCACTTGCAACCCATCATGGTTGGAATGTACATCAGTTGGACATTAAAACTGCATTTATGAATGGTGACTTGCATGAAGAAGTGTATGTTTTTCAGCCCCGTGGCTTTGTGCAGAAAGGGCATGAAAACCAGGTGTGCAGGTTAAAGAAGGCATTATATGGTTTAAAGCAAGAGAACAGTCCAACTGAAATCACCTTATATGTTAAGCGTGCTAATGATGTGCTTCTGAGCATTGTTGTCTATGTCGACGACATGCTGCTCACTGGTCCTATTGAGAAGCATATTGCTGATTTTATGGCTGATTTGCATGCCTCATTTGAGGTGTCTGATTTGGGTCATTTGAATCACTATTTGGGCATTCAGTTTATGCAAGTTGATGGTGGAATGGCTTTGTGTCAAACAAAATATATTGACACATTATTGCAGCATTTTGGCCTTGAAGACTATAAGCCTATTGCCACTCCTATGGAGACAGGTTTACGATTGAGTCTTCATGATGCTGGAGATGCATTTGATGTTGTCCTCTATCAACAGGCTATTGGATGCCTGATTTACTTATGCATTACTTGGCCAGATATTCACTTTGTTATCTCACAGATGAGCAGATTTATGCATTGCCCAGGTGTCAAGCATTAGCAGGCGGTTAAGCGCATCTTTTGCTACTTGAGTGGTACTCGGCTACTTGGGTTGTTTTATCCCAAGGGGGGATCACTATCGCCAGATTTGCATGCTTTTTCTTACTCAGACTGGGCTGGTTGCTATGACACTCGTGTGTCCACTAGTGGCTTTTGCTTCATGCTTGGTAGCTCATGTATATCTTGGTTGAGCAAGAAGCAGCCTACTGTGGCCACTTCCAGTTGTGAGGCTGAGTATAGGGCAGCTTTCATAGCTATTGTTGAGTGTGTGTGGCTCAGATGCCTTATGGATGATTTGGGTGTTGGCCAGTCTTCTGCCACCACCATCTTCATTGATGGTCAGAGCGTATTGGCAATTGTGAGCAACCTTGTGTTCCATGCTCACACTAAGCACATTGAGGTGCATTATCATTATGTCAAGGAGAGGTTCTCTGCTGGGGAGATCAGCTTGGCATATGTGCCCATGCAGGAGAACATTGCAGACCTTTTCACGAAGGCTCTCCCCAGGGAGAAGTTTGAAGCTTTCCGCAAAGCTTTGGGCTTACTTCCTTTTGTGGAGTGATTTCCACATAGCTTGGCACTTCCTTATACATGAGTGCCAGCTACTTGTTCACCGCATCACTCCCAGGGGGGATTTGTTGATATATTTAGGTAGTGATGTGTGTGAATCCTCTAGGACCATTGGGGCACATTTTTCCCTCGTTAGGAGGTTTTTTTCCCCCGACTTGTATATAAGCCTATTGCCCTAATGGGCTACTTATCTTTGTACATTCTCTAGTAATACATTCAATATTGTGTGTTGTGCTCCAAGCTTCTTCTTCTTCCTTGTGCTGTTCATGTGCTTCCGCAGACGTCTAACTCCAACAAGAATTATTGTAGCGTTGATGTCCAATCATTGCTTCTCATATATAAAAGAGTATCATCTAAAGATATGCGCTGACTCTATCAATCTCTCTAAAATTTTGACTGTGCTTGATGCTGATGAATATTATTGATGAATTATGATTCCATTACGATTGTGCATCCCTGAAACACAGAACTCACGACTTGATTAGGTGAACAGATTAAAACATGAATTGGGCTTTGCTATTATCTCAGCCATCGTCGAAGACATGATACGCATAACAGTGCTATTCATGGAGCTTTACAACATCCGAATAGCACCGTATAAAATGCTGTGCACATTGAATTTTGTTCGGAGAAGCTTTGAGACATCCATTGCATCTATAGTTAAGTGCTATTTGGACATGATATGTGGGATTAAGCACCACTATGTATCCTCGTCGAAGGAGCTAGAAGACGAATCTTCAACTGAGTTTATCTTTGCATGTGGAGCTAATGTGTAAAGTGCGGGCTCGTTCGCTGAAGGAAGAGAGATACAAAGAACGATTCAAATTCCTTTTTGCACAACTAATTGGACGAGACTTGGAGAACTATTTCAATGGAGTTTGGACCATCTTCACCCTGAACACATCGACAAATTATTTTTTGAACCTCCTGATAAGTTTCTTGTCAATTTATATTGCATCATATTGCATATATAACATGGAAATTTTGCATAGTACCTAGAATATTTGCATAGTTTAGACATGGTTTGTCTTGTATGGTGCATGTATTCGGTTTGCAGGGACAAGTATTTTCTTGCAAGTTAATGAAGAGAAAACTCTAAAATTTATGAGGGTGTGTAATCCCCTTTCAGTCTCTTTCTGGATAGATTGTGTTTATTGGCACCAATATCATGGAAATTTTTTGTCAGAATTTTTCCGTTTTTCAAAATTGCATCGTTATGCTACCAAAATTTTTAGAAACTTTGTATGGACATGCATTCAAGCATAAATTCATGATTAGAAAATCCATTGTTATTTTATTGTATTGAGATATTCATTTTTGTAATCACTTTTGGATTGCATTTACAGTTAAACCCTGCTAATCATTCACATTCACATTAAATTCCAGTTTTCTAGTTCCATGCATGTGTTTTTACATGGAACATGCTTATGATTGTTCAGTGATGGGACATGTGATTGGCCATCCATGTCTATTTTATTCTTATCAACTGAGGTCAGTTGCTCGACAACTGGGGGGCATGTTATACTTTATGGAATATTTGGAATGAAGGTTTAATGCCTTGAGGATTTTAATGTGTTTTGTGTTTTGATTTAGCAGGTGGAGATCCATGAGGGTGTGAACAAGTGTGAACGAGTGTGAACGTGCATGGATTTATTCAAATACTTTTGGAGATATTTAGAAGAGTATTTTTAGAGAATAATTTATTTTTAGAAGATAGTTATTTTTAGCTATTTTTGTAAATAAAGCAAAAGCATGCTATTTTTAGCATGGCCCTCATGTATCTTCTATTCACGACATAATAAGAAATACCTATAAATACACATGCTCTCATGGAATTGTCCATGAGAGCATGTGGGGGGAGATTGGACCCTATCTTGTGTCGTCTCTTGTCTCTTCTATTTTCTAAGTATTTTTCTGTGATCTAGTGCATCTCCGGGATTCGATCGTCAACACTATTATTCGGTGTGGGATTGTGACTAAAGATTATGAGACTTGTTACAGTACATACGTATATAAATAAATATGTATGCATGTATCTAAGTAGTTAAATATATATGTCAATGTGTATGTAATCTTGCTCTCATTCTCACTCTCATTTTCACTCTCTATAGCTCAGTGATGAGTAGCACCTCCTTTAATGTCAATCCGGGAAGACGTGAGGATGGTATGATGACCTCGAGCAAGTGAAGGCACAAGTGCGTGAGTGAGAAGCACACAAACATGCACACACATACACATACACGTGCACACAAGGTAGGACAAAGAGAGAGAAGCAATGGAGTTCTTTAGATTACTTTCAACAAGCTCATACAAGTTCAAATAAATTACAAACTAACCTCAAAAATGAGCTCTCTAGCTCTATTTATAGTTTTTGACTAGGTTTTGGCCTTGTCCAGACCTAGTGTCCGGCCTAGTTAAAAATTAGGTTCTCTACCCTATTTGGAGGTTCAAACGGAGACTAAAAAATGTGAAAACTGATAGGTAGGTACTTCTAAAGCTCCTCAAGCTCAAGGACTCCTTGGCTTGCACAAAATGGAGCTACAAAAATATGAAATGGTATTTACAATGGTTTTTAGTGATGAAAATCACTATTTTTGTAGGGATTTCTTCTAACATTTTGACATACATTTCCTGGAGCTCCCTACTTGCTCCTTCTTCTTGTGTGCCCAACTCTTTGATGCCTGAAAAATTTAAATGGCCTACTTGCCAGATCTTCTTTGACTACTGTGTCTGCTTGTGCTTTCTCTTCGCTCCGACTCCTTTCGTAGGCTTCCTTGTCTTGTGAATCCTTCAATTCCTTGACTACTGCCAACACCCCCCCCCTCTCTTGCGTCTGTCGTCTCTGACAGACCCTTGTCTAGCTGTGCGTTGGACATAATATTGAACAACATCGGAAGCGAGGTGGTGTTCTTCTAATCGTAGCCCCCGTGCTAGGTCTGTTAACAATGCATCCCAATTCACTGGTCCTGGGATGTCTGGATGTGGCACCCACAATTGTTCTGAATGGATGGTTCTTTTCACAGCGAATAAGTGGAGGAGATGTGAGGGCCTGGGTACAAATATTTCTGAGTGATATTCCCAGAATCCTGTTACAAACATCTCCTCGAATGTCTGTTTAAAGCAAGCTGGGAGGTACTTGATTCTGGCATGCCAAGCATATATTAACTCTATTGATGGGGTGGTGCTCATGTCGTATACCAGATCTTGGTTGCTTGTAAGGAAGCCAACTCTTGAGAAGTGGGGGTCTTTAATGTTCTTGAATGTCCTGAATGTGATCAGCATTAATTCAAAAATTTTCATTTACATTTGGGCCATCACATCTGGGGTATTCCGTAGTCGAATGCTCGAGTGACGGATGGTAGAAATCATATAATTCATAGTGGGAGGTCCTGTGTGGAGGTGCTAGATAAACATAATTTAACCACTTTGCATAGCCTTTGATGTTCTTGACAGCAATGGTAAACTCGGGCCAGGTGCATCTACGGAAGACTGGAACATAACAGGGATTGTATTTAATAAAGAGTGGCATGTTAGTCCAAGTACGAACCATCTCTGGGTAGGTCTCGAGAAGACGGATCCTCCACGTGGGTTGATGAATGGATCCTTTTTTAGCACTCTCTGGGATATCATCGGGCCCAAATTGTGTGGCAAAAGTTGGAGCCTTGCCACATCGTTGTTGGATCTCTGCGTTGTAATCTGCCAGGAGTACGCAGTATGGCACATACTGATCGTCGTTGGTGCCGATCCATCTATGATGAGACATACTGCGGAAATACTCTGACTTTATGATGGTGTCTTCTAATTTGGCCATTGATTGGATTTGGATTGCTACTGGATCTTCATGGGTTGTAGCTATTTTTTCTAGTGTCTAGAGCCATTCGGGTACTTCGACTTCCAAGGTGTCCATTCCTTCTGAGGTTTGCTGACCACCTGGCATCGGCATAGGAACATATGGTTCCTCATATGTTTCGTCCACCTCAATGGGTACCAATTCATCTGGCTCTGGTTCTATAATTGGAGAGGGCTGTCTTTCATATTCCAGTAACTTCTTCTGTAGTTCCGCCACCTGCTCTGTTAATGCCTTTACTTTCGCTGAAGTCGAGGTTGTTTCTATGACTTTGGGTTGTGCCTCCTGTTCCCTGAGCTGGCGACGTAGCTCATCCCATTCCTTTTCCAAATCGTCATGTGCTTCTAATAGATCGGCATAGCTTTCCAAGATTGTTTCATTGTTTCTGAGGGAACTGCTTTGAATTGTTCTGGGTCGATTTCATGGGGAGAGCCTTCCATGGCAGCTTCTAGGTTTTCTTCGTTTTGCTTCTGTAGACGCTTGTTTTCTTCAAGGGCTGTAGCCATGTGTTTTCTGAGTAGTGTCAAATTTCACCGGACTCTCAGATTATCTGTTTGGTAGACCTCCAGTAAGGCTTCAAGTTGTTTGACACCTGGCGCTTGTGATGGTTGGGGTGTCTCCAGGAGGGTTTGATGAGCTTGCTCGAGTGTGGTGTAACATTGATTGAGGGCTGCATTTTCTTCTTCTATAATTGTAAGCCGTCTTTGTAGTTGTTGATGATTCGTAGTCAGTTGATGATGACGGTCTTCGAGAGCCTGATGCTCACTCTGAAGTTGATACATGCATTGATGTAATGCCATGAATATACTATTTACATTAAACGATGCAGGGAAAGATGAAGATGCAGGGGGATGGGGAAGGGGAAGGGAGTTGTGAATGCTGTGGAGTCAAGTGGTGAGGTAGGTGGAGGGGGTATGGGAGATTGAGGCTGCGTGGGGGGTGGGAGTGGTGCTGTGGCTGGTGATGTTTCCATTGTGTCGAACGTGTGTGTGACTGTGTAGATGGGAATAGTGGGTGGGGTGGATGTGATATTTGTGAAGAGTGTTGTGAAAGTGGGCATGGTAACTCCTCCGAATTGAATGCTGGGAGAGAGAGGAATTCCCATGACGACTGTGGTAATGGCAGAAATAGGCGTGGTAGTGCCAGGTGGTGAGGTGACTTGTGTAGTGAGAGGTGAGGTGGGGGGTGAGAGTGGTTCTGCCTGATGTGCTTCTGTTTGTGTGTTACCTCCTGGTTCTGATACATTGATGTGGATTTGTTTGCCGGATCGCATGGGACGAGTAGGCACTCGTTTCTCAAATCGATGAATATAAGTCATGGCTGCATGAACAACCTCATCTAAGCCTACTGCGTTTGCGTGCAGGTTCATCGATTCAATAAACATGTCATCCATGCCTGCCTCGGCTAACATTTGGCTCATGATCATCTTTCCTGTCTCGAGCGACAGTTTGTGTTGTTCTTGGACTCGCTTCATAGTTTCGTATAATCTTTTTATTTGGGCCGAGTATGCCGGGGCACTTGCTAGTTCTGAAAGTTCGTCATATTCCTGATCATACTCCTCGTTTGCCTCTTCTTCTTCTGTCTCTTCTTCATCCTCTTCTACTTTGACTACTCCCGATTAGGTCGGGGCTGAAGTTGTAGTAGTAGGTTGTGGTCCTTGCGTCTGCTCTGCCTCTGTCTCCAGATTAGACTCATTGATCAAACAGGCAATTTCTTCATCTGTCAAATCAGCAAGGGTGTAACCTTGTGGGAACTCCAAGTCCGATGGAATCGGAGGGAACACCAGATTGGGTCCTTCTGCACTTGGTCTGGGTAGGCGAATGGTAAATGGTCGGACACGCCTCGTTTGTGGAGGGGTAACTTCTGGGGTGGTGGTGGCTCCCCTGACTTGAGCACATGGTAATTGAACTCCCCCTCTCATTTTCTTCGATGGAGGACCCGCCGTTGATAGCCGTCTTTGGAACTCTTGGGCCCTGGACCATACTAGTGCTCCTTGAATGGGCACGTCGTACGCTAAGCACCTATAAATTATTTTTGTGAGAGCACAGCATCCATGAAGTACATTTTTCTGTTTCTTATTCCACCATTGATGGGCTAGGTGTATTTGATCGATGATCCAGTGTGGTATATTGATGGTGAGATTCTCTGTCTCCGCTAGGTATAGGCTAAACCATATCTTTTTTGGTGGCATAGTGAAGCGTTCTTGGGCGGGAAAAGCAAAATGCTGCATGATCGTTCGTAGGTGGAGAGCAATGGTAGGTGTCATTGCTACCATGTCCTTCAATTTATTGAGATTAAAAGTTCCCCACAATTTGCCAAAAAATTAGACCACTATTTTTGCCCTAAAAAATTGGCCAAATTTGCCCGTCAATCGCGTTCGCAAGCTCTGTCAATCGCGATTGATAGGTCAATTGCGATCGACGTGTCGGTCGCAATTGACAGGTCCGTCGTGGCTGTTAGTCGCGATTGATGGGTCAATCGCGATTGACACGTGGCTCGGATTTTCAGTCGATTGTGGTCAGTCGGTCGTTGACTCTGTCGGTCGCGATTGATAGGTCGATCGCGATTGACAGGTCCGTCGCGAGGGTCTGTCCGTCGCGGTCAAGCAATCGTTGACTGGGTCGGTCGTGATTGACAGGTCCGTCGGGGCTGTCAGTCGTGATCGACTGGTCGATCGCGATTGATGGGTCGATCGCGATTGACACGTGTCATGCATAAGTTCAGTCGATCGTGGTCAGTCGGTCGTTGACTCTGTCGGTCGCGATTGATAGGTCAGTCGGCAAGTATCTGTCGTGATTTGTTGATCGTGATTGACAGGTCGATCGCGATTGACAAAAAACTGAGGAATTTTAAAATTTCAAGCACACATTTAGGATGCCCTAGGCCTACACATCATGGTTATACACTTTGTTTTGCAAAATAGTCAACTTTTCTATCGGTCGCGATTGACAGAGGTCAATGCCTCGGGACTTGCACAGTCAAATTTTTTTACCTGCTGAAGCTGGTGCAGCTGTTGGGGATGCTGATTCTTGCAGAAAATCTCAAAAAACACAGAAAATCACAAGCACACAAACGCTCTCTCGCTCTCTCTCACAAGTGAAATGAGGGAAATGGTATGGGTGGGGTGATATGACCAAAAACTAAAATTTTTCGCGATGATGGAGATGGATGTGGGAGATGGTGAGGATGATGATGGAGATGATAAAAACAAAAGAAAATAGATAAAAGTGAAGAAAATACCTATGACTCCAACGCCTCAACTCTATGTCTTACCATCACATGCTCGTCCTCAAAGCTCGATCCCCGGCAACGGCGCCAAAATTTGGTGTAGCTCAGTGATGAGTAGCACCTCCTTTAATGTCAATTCGGAAAGATGTGAGGATGGTATGATGACCTCGAGCAAGTGAAGGCACAAGTGCGTGAGTGAGAAGCACACAAACATGCACACACATACACACACGCGCACACAAGGTAGGACAAAGAGAGAGAAGCAATGGAGTTCTTTAGATTACTTTCAACAAGCTCATACAAGTTCAAATCAATTACAAGCTAACCTCAAAAATGAGCTCTCTAGCTCTATTTATAGTTTTTGACTAGGTTTTGGCCTTGTCCAGACCTAGTGTTCGGCTTAGTTAAAAATTAGGTTCTCTGCCCTATTTGGAGGTTCAAACGGAGTCTAAAAAATGTGAAAACTGATAGGTAGGTACTTCTAAAGCTCCTCAAGCTCAAGGACTCCTTGTCTTGCACAAAATGGAGCTACAAAAATATGAAATGGTATTTACAATGGTTTTTAGTGATGAAAATCCTTATTTTTGTAGGGATTTCTTCGAACATTTTGACATACATTTCCTGGAGCTCCCTACTTGCTCCTTCTTCTTGTGTGCCCAACTCTTTGATGCCTGAAAAATTTAAATGGCATACTTCCCAGATCTTCTTTGACTACTGTGTCTGCTTGTGCTTTCTCTTCGCTCCGACTCCCTTCGTAGGCTTCCTTGTCTTGTGAATCCTTCAGTTCCTTGACTACTGCCAACACTCTCACTGTCATTTTCACTCTCAGTGTCATTTTCACTGTCAGTGTCACTCTCACTCTCACTCTCACTAACTCATACATACACATGTATATGTGCGTATGTGCTCTCTTCTTAGTCTCTCTCTCATTCTCTAATGAGAGATAGAAGACGAGAGAGAGAAAGAGAAAGGGGGAGAGAGAGAGAGAAAATAAGTGAAACATACAAAAAAGAGAGAAAAAAAAAAGAGAATAACCATAGTGTACGTGCTCTAAGGGCAAGAGTATGCCAAGAGGGAGATCAGAGGGCGCGCTTTGAGGGACATAGTATGCGAAGAGAGTGCTTCGAAGGCGAGAGTAGGTCGAGAGAGTGATTTGAGGGTGCACTTCAAGGGAGAGAACAAAGGTTTGTGTGAAATGTTCTTGCTTGTGCATTTCTCTTCAAATGCAAAATGTAGAGAACCATGCTCGGGAAATTTCTTTTCGAGGTTCGATCCGTCAGTAGCACAATCGACAACCCTATCGATATAACAAAAAATTAAAAACAAAAAGTTATGAAAAATCTTGAAAGTTTGCAAGGCCCCATATGCACGGTAGTCTAATCGAATGGGCTCGAAGGCTACATCGATAGTTGGAAGCTACATCGGTATTGTGTTTCTTTTGCGGTACTTAATAGAATAGCAAGGATGACTTACCAACTCAAGCTCCCAAAGGATATCTAAGTCCATCTAAACTTTCATGTGAGTGGAATAAAGAAAAACTTGGGTGCATATGATGGCCTCATTCTAAATAGTGACGTTATATATCTTGTTTTTGTTTGTTCTATGCCACGTGAGCATGAGACGATTGTATAGATTTGAGAAAATGATAAGGAGTCCTTGGTAAAGTGAAAGGATAGTTTAGAAGTAATTAGTGCTACATGGGAGAGGGAAAGGCTAATTTGATGGATGGAAATTGTATTCAAAAAAGTGTTTAAGGACGATTCTTATGGAGGCGACAATTTTGAAGTGGGTAAGGGGGGGTATTAAAGAACTGGAGAGGCAAATTCAAATGGTAGCATGAATGCTAAATCGTTGGGTTGATATTTCTTGTTGATACATTTCGTTAGTGATATGTGTGAACACACTTCGGATCATCGGGGCACTTTTTTTCCCCTCTTTAGGAGGTTTTTTCCCCTAGTTTGTATATATGCTTGTAACCCTAATGGGTCACTTATCTTTGCACATTCACTTGGTAATACATCCAGTATTGTGTGTTATGCTCCAAGCTTCTTCTTCTTCCTTGTGTTCTTCATGTGCTTCCGCAGACCTCAAACTCCAACAATTGATATCATAGTAGGTCGCCACTTCATCAAGGGCATCGTCAACACCCCTTTGGTCATGGTCTCATAATCACACAAAAAATGATGAGGATACGCGGGTCTATTAAGATTTCAAAATTGCTTCACTTTGTTGTCTCACAATTTTGATCTGAACTTTTTTTTGCCTCCGAAAGCACTATCATAGTGCTTGTGCAAACGATTTTGCCTTTTTTGCCGAAGATATATACACGTTTTGGTTTTCCAATATAAGTGGTTCGAAGCCTGCTATAGGTTTACCAGAGCTCAACAAGGTACTTTTGCTCAACTTTTTTGAGATATAATAATTTTTTGCATCAGGGTATGTTAATCAGTAGCCATGGCTAAAAGCAATGATGTATTCTGTATGCTGCCTATTTAGGAGAAGTTGGATGGTACCAATCACCCATTATGGGCATATATGATGTGTCATGTATTGGTGGTAGAACGACTATGGAATATTGTGCAGCGTGTTGAAAAACGACCTTCTACACTTGCAAATACAGTTATCGAAGGTGATGCAGATGGCGTTGAAGATGACGATCTTCAAACTCCTGTTAGTGCTTCGGTTCCTACTACACCTACTACGAAGCAACTTTGATGGGATGGAAAATATGCTCAAGCACCTGCATTGATAGCAACCAACATAGTACCCATTGGATTCCTTGTATCCCACGATGCAAGGGTTAAAATCGCTCCAAAGCTATATAATGATGATGGCCCGAAGACTCTAAGGAAAGCTAGATTTAAACTGGCTTAATGAGACTCAATACATATCGATTGCAGCTAGCGGAAGTTGGCTTAAGACCCAATCCATGTCGTCCCAAGCAGCTTATCCGGGTGGTTGGGCCTCTAGCCTCTTGAGGCGGGGGCGAGGGTTCAATCCCCACCGGCAACATGTAAGCGACATGTTTCTCGTGGAAGGTTGTATCTCGTGGCTGATGTGCCATCGTTTGTCTTGCCCCGTGGTAGTTGTGACCGCAGTCTCTAACCCAGCTATGTTAACCCTTGTTCTTCTGGGATAAGAGAGGTCCCATGAGTACTATGCCCTTCCTTGTACGATTGCAATTTCAAAGTTAAAGCCTGGAGAAATAGGCCTCGATCGAACCTCCATTAAAATTTATAATAATTAAAAAAAAAAAAAAAAAAACCAAATCCATGTCAATGGCAGCGAGCGAGAGTTGAACCCGCCGGTTCCTCAAGCAACTGAAATAAATAACCCGCATTAATAAAAATCTTGAACCTTGACAAAATGAGAATGGAGACTTAGCTTCTTATGAACATTGTTGGCATTTGGATTATATTGACGACCTCTTTTTTTGAGTGCGACTTTGAAATGAACAACTGCAGAGTGAATGAACATAGTACGTCCAGCTGCAGGGACAGCCACATACTCAATTTGCGTCAAAGCAGGCCATTTGAATACGCGAGGAAAGGACGAAGAGCTCAATCTATAAGTTGTTCTAGAAGGAAGGTGAAAGAGGGGACACTATATGCATATAGGAGAACAACTTCAATCGCTTCTGAATACTCATCACACGTGGGGATGAAGGCGATTGTCATAACAAAGCCGGGAGGCCCGGAGGTACTGGAATTGCAGGAGGTGCCGGACCCTGAGCTAAAGCCAGGCCATGTCATCATCCGCATCGCTGCCGCCGGGCTAAATCGCGCAGACCTGCTCCAGAATCGTGGGATGCATGCTGTTCCCCCAGGATGGCCTCCTTATCCGGGTCTTGAATGCTCTGGCACTATTGAAGCTGTTAGCGATGATGTCCATGATTGGAAAGTCGGTGATCAGGTACCTATTTCCTTCTCTTCACGATACTTCATTGCTTAAGAGAAGAAATAATTGTATGAACGTATCGGCTATCCCCCAAAGATATCTGGTTTTCTATTCATGAACCCTTTACTTAGTGCCTTTGTCCATAAGATGGCAATAACGTGACTCACACTTTTTTCTCCCTTATGAGAGACCTTTTTACAGCGTTAAATTGGAATTTGTACCAACTGTAGATTCATTCTTTTTTCTTAGACGACTTCATTTCTATATAATCCCCGTCAATATCTTTGAATGGAGGGATAAAGAGAATTGAAAACTTTACTTTTTCTTCTTGTTAACCCTTCATCTAGACCAAACCTCTTTTGGAATGCCACCTTTTAAGGACAATGAGGGGATAGATTGCAAACATGAAGTGTAGACTTCAAAGCCTCTCCCTAAAATCCATGAGAGAGATTAGTTGTCGACAACATGCATCTCACCCTCTCACATAAAGTCCTGTTACTTTTCAGTCACACCGTTGGAAGAGGGGCTGTATGGGACTGCTAGCTCCCTCTTAGTACCAAGATTTTCACAAAATCTATTGGATCGGACACTTATAAACTCATCACCATTATCTGTATATAAACATTTCAGCTTTCTACCTATTTGGGTGTCACAAATGCATGAAATTTCTTAAATGTAGCAAAGGCTTCATCTTTAGATTTTAACAAATATACCCAAAGCTTCCATAGTACCACAAAGAATATATTATGTATCTCATAGCTCCTCAATGAAGACACTAGAGGCCAAATTGGCCTTCTCTTTGTCCTTTGCCTTTGAGTTATCATGTGCTTCATTCTTGGTGTTCTTTTTCTTCTTGTTACTTGTGTTCTTCTTTCTTTCTAGTTCAGCTTTGTAGTATATGCAATCAGGATTCTTGTGATTTTCCTACCACATTGGTAACAAGTCACTTCAGCTTTGCTTTTGCTTTTGCTCCTTTTCCTATGTACATTTCCACTTTTCTTTTCTGTTCTTCCTCTAGCCACATTGACTTAACCATTGTCCTCTCCACTAGCTTTCCCCCTGACTTCCTTATTCAAAATAGAACCACTTATACCATCAATGAAACATTGTCCTCTCCACTAGCTTTCCTCCTGATTTCTTCATTCAAAATAGAACCACTTATACCATCAAAGGTAAGATTGGGGCTATTCGAAAGTGAAACAACCAATATTTCCCATGAGTAAAGGTCATCAATAAGAAGATGGCCTTAAGCTTATCGTCAAATGCAGGTAATCTGGAGTCTTGCAATTGTGAGAGAGTACGTGTAAAAGAAGATAAGTGCTCAATCGCACTTTTTGACTCATCAAATTGTATACACACTGGCTTACGTATAAGATGCACTTGATTTACAGGCATGATATTTTCATAGGTGACCTTGAGCTTCTCTCATACCTCAAAAGCACTTGTAAGGCCCTTTAGATCCACGAAGATTTCATTTGATATAGCCATCTTGATATAAGTGATGGTTTTCTTGTTTAGGTTCGTCCATGTTGTATCTGTCATATCTTCAGGCTTGACTTCCTCAAGAGCCCTTTCACAATCTTTAAGGAAGAGGATGCCAAACATTCTCTCTTTCCACAAATTAAAGCCACTAACCTCAAATCTCTTGATCTCAAACAAATTTTTGACATTAGAGGAGGTAGAAGTCAGTTTGCACACTGAGGACTTTAAAATTTCATAAAAAAAGGTAAAATTCATCTCTTGTCTTATAGGCAATCACCTGATGATACTACAGCTGAGAAAATAAGTTCAAAAAGTGTCAAAACTTGGAAAAGTCAATTTTTGAAATTTTATGCAAAAAATTTCAGAAAAATCTAGCAAACTGTAATTGCATAAAAAACAACAAATTTGTTGTTTTTCAATCACAAAAGACATATGTAGATGTAAAATAGAGTCAATAGGTGCTTGTTTTCACAAAAGCTCCAATTTATGCAGCAATATGACTTGTAAAATCAGAGAAATGACCTGTAATACTTTTCAGCAAGTATGCACTTCCACAATCCTTATACATATACTCCCTCTTGAAATGAGAGAGAATTTTTGCCACAAAAGGACCTCTAAATGAAAAACAAGCAATGTGAATCTTGAAAATGACTTGTGAGAATACAAAAAGAACAATGGAAGAGGTTCTTTGCGATGAAACTCTTTGAAAAACTCAAAATTTGCTTCAGGTTTGCTCCAGGCTGAAGTAATCCTCCAAAAATAGCACTTTTATCGCAAAAAATGAAGGTTTTTCGTGATGAAATTCTCCCAAATGCAAGAAAAAGCCTTCGGCTTGGCATAGGTTCAAGTAGAAAAGCATTTGAAGTAATTTTGTCGCTATGGAACAGCTCAAAGCTCGGAGACAAGTTGAAAGAGGCCGTAGAGAGCTACGTGGTGGTGTGTTCGGTTGCCCCAAACACCAAGGGAGAGGGTTGCTGCAAGAGGAGAGAGAAAGTAGAGAGAGAAACCTGCACATAAATTTGGAGAAGAAGATGGAGAAGCTAAAGTTGAAGAACCCCGATCAAGTTATGAGAGATTTGGGACCAAGTCTTATTGATAAGTGACTTTTAGGTGAGTTAGGCATGTTCACACATTACCAATGAACAAAAGTCATAATTATAATGTAAATGCCTATAACTCTCCAATTTGGAGTCCAAAAAATATAACAAAAATATATATGGAAAGCTCTCGGAGAGAGCTTTCAATGGAAGGGTCAAAATATACAAAAGGAGAGTCCTTGGGGCTTCTATCTCCAACAATCCAAGAGGGTCTTTTTATGGGATTTAAAGCCCTCCACAAAATTTTTCATCAAAAAAGAAATCCGTAGCTTTTTAAAGTGCTTTTGTGAGTTTGCATAGAATTAGTATGCCTTTGACATAAAATAACAAATTTGTAAAAATAACCTACTAAATGGTAAAATTAGCTCAAACTAATGTGCTATCCTTAATGAGGGTAAAGGCTTCTTCAAAATGGTATATTTACTTTTTGAAAAGCACAAAAACTCAGAATTAGGGTTAGGGTTTTCATGCTCTAAATGATTTCTGATGGTCAAGTACTTTATACAATTAGAATAGCTCTTGATGAGAATTATAAGCCTATATAAAAACATTTTGAGCATGTGACCATTTTGACCATTTGGACCATTTCTGAAAATTAGAGTTTGCTGGAAATTAGGTTTGGACCCCTCAATGTGACATTGTTCTTCCAACAAACATAACCATTCTATCCTCATCTTTGGGATCTCTAAAAAACAATCTCAAATAGGCCTTCCTATACTAGAAAAGTGTCCATACAGGATGTTGAGATACTCTCAGTTATTTGGACCACTTTAACTTCGGTAGGCACCTTCCCTATGAAGTATAGCACTTCACCCTTCATGTGGAATGTAAAAGCACTATCACAAACATCTTCTGGCTGCAGTAAAGACTCTTTATCCCTGACAATTGTTGTGTTGCCAAGGGCATTGAATGGTACATGTTTCATAGTATTCATAATCTCTTGTCAATTCTTTCTGCTAATGTCTTTCAATGAAGCTAGCTTATGAAGGCTCAAGATAGTAGGATGGATGATTTTTCATAGTTTGGTCATGAGATAAGGTGGTCTATATTGCAGTCCTAATGCATTCACAGCAGCTCTCACATACATCTACACAGATATCACATACATCTATGTATCATGATGTTTGTACATGTACATTTGGCCCAGCAAGGCGGTGAGAGTCTGGGTTGCATGGAAACATTCTAGTGCTTGGATGCCTGTTGGTCTTCTTGTTAGTCGTCAAAATGTTTCTTGGAAAGTTGCCAAACAAAAGTGTGAATTCAAGTACAATTAATTTAGCTGGCATGTTTCAACAATCAAATGTCTTTTGCTCATGATACAGGAGATTTGCATTTATTTATATTGTCTTATATCACGTTGTGCATTTATGAGACGGTCAGTTGTGGATACTTAATAGAGATTGATGTAGTGTTAATGTGGAGCAAATTTGATGTAGTCAGAGAAGACTTTTTGATGAGAAATCATGAGAGGACCTAACAAGAACCTTGACACCCACATAGTACCCTCTTTCTGACAGAGAATGAGGAATCTATACTTGGGCCTTGTGACCTTGTATTCATGGAGTTGCAAGTAAAGATTGCTTTTGACCATTTTTAATTCTTCCACACATGGTTTGTACCATATGATAATCCCTGTTTCAACTTGGGTCTTATCAGTAACTTTCCAGTGCTTAACACATACTTTTTTGTTTGTAACTTGGGGTTCATGTTAACTCATGGTTATTTGTAAAATGTTAACCCTGAATGCTAACATGTAAAAAATGTCGAATGAAGTGTAAAATTCATGTATTTTTTGTCTAGTATCATAAATATTATTCCTAACTGGATATTGAATGTTTTCAACCTGCAGCCAGCTGCCACGTGTCATGTACCATACATGTCAGGGCCCATAAAAAGGTTTTTGTTTGGTACGATATAAAGAAGAGATTCCTCTCATTCGGGCTAATATGATTTGTTCCAGAAGCATTTCGATAGTCCATTCATATAAACATTTGCTTAAGGACATGTTTATGCATGTATTATTTTCTGTATAAAGACTCATTAATCTTGAGCACATCATGAAGCCAACCCTTAAACTTCTTTTGCTAGAATATTTTTAACGGAAAGGAATGGTGTTTGCATTGTTATATGTCTAACTTTGCATAATTATGAATCTGACAATTATATTATGCAATCAGGTCTGTGCCCTTCTAGGAGGTGGTGGTTATGCAGAAAAAGTGGCTGTTCCAGCCCCTCATTTGCTTCCTGTTCCCAAAGGAGTCTCTTTGGAGGATGCTGCAGCGATTCCTGAAGTTGCTTGTACTGTGTGGTCAACAGTTTTTATGACAAGTCATCTATCAACTGGAGAGCGTTTTTTGGTAAGTGATGTATTAGTGCATTAAGGACTGGGGTGTATGACAATAAGGACATCCAGATTTGCAAGTGGTCATGAACAAAGTCCATCATATATATTCTGATTGAAAACAAAGTGAAGAGAAACATGTCACTTTTGAGTCTTTTCTGGTTACTCAGGTGCATGGAGGTTCTAGTGGTATTGGGACCTTCGCAATTCAGATTGCCAAGTATAATGGAGTTAAGGTCTTTTGCACTGCAGGTAAGTTCTGCACCTGTTTAGGATGATTTTGAATGCATGCTGAATATTGGAAAAGATATTATGATCTTACATGATTAATTTCAGGAAGTGCTGAAAAGCTTCAACGTTGCCGAGATCTTGGAGCAGATGTCACTATAAATTACAAGGAGGAAGATTTTGTCAAACGTGTGAAGGAGGAGACAGGTGGTCAAGGTAATGCATCATTAGGAAATTTTGAATGATTGTTAACTGTTTGGATAGAAAAAATTTTGAAGAAGCATTGTTGTTTTGCAGGTGTCAATGTTATTTTAGACAACATGGGAGCAGTTTATTTCAACAGGAATCTTGATGCATTAAGTGTTGATGGGAGGCTTTTCATTATTGGCTTCCAGGGTGGTAGCACTGGGGAGTTCAAGCTTGCACCAATCATAGGAAAGAGACTTACAGTTCAAGGTTTGGAGTGAAGTCTGTTCTTTTTTAATTAATTTATGTCTGCTGCAGAATCTTAAGCTTATATGGTTGTGAAAGCTTAATCATTTTTTTTTTAGTGTTACCAAATAATTCAATTAGCTAAATCACTCCTCTTTAAATATTAGAAGTAGCATTTTTCCCACTTTCTGTGATATAACAGGGGCAGGCTTGCGTGGTCGGAGCTTGGAAAACAAATCTCATATTATCCAGGAAGTTAAAACTCATGTCTGGCCAGCTATAGAGAATGGCTTGGTGAAGCCAATAATTTACAAAACATTTTCTCTGGCTCAAGCTGCAGAGGCTCAGCAACTATTAGAAACCAGCCAGCACACAGGCAAGATTTTGCTTAAGCCATGAGCCTTAGGCAACATTTCCTGTGTATTAGAAGGATAGGCACCAATCAATATCTAGTGGGCTTGATCATACCAAGAAATAGATTCCAATGTTCAAGTTACTGTTATAATGAAAACAGATGCTGTATTTTTCTAAAAGTAAAGGATGTACATATTTATTTGTTTGAAGTGCTTGGAGAGTTCTCCAAGCATCACATGATCGGGTCATATTTACAGAAATTGAGCCTCAGCTTCGCTTCCTGGTCATTTGTCTCAGTGCTGCATATTTGAAGCTCTTAAAGCAGACATTATATCAATATGTGGATGGTTTTGCGGCAAATGCCTCTTTCGTTTTCATGCATTATGCACTGCTTTGATGATATTTTGACATTCTTGATGTATCAGGAATGATCTGACAGCAGTTTACTCAATCATGCATCGAGTAGTTTATATTTTCGATTTACTTTCTTTTAGTTGCAATTTCTTTTTGGGGCATGAATTTGGGGTCACCCTCGCTTCATCCTGGTATATGTATATTATTCACTTAATCCTAAATGATCTGAAGCCTGTTGGTGACGAGGAAGTCCATCTCTACTTGATCTAATGAAAGCCTTGCAAGCCCATCTTGATCAGTGATTCACCATATCTCACTGTTACACCCATTTGAGATGCTATCGGGGAAGATTAATTGCTCCTTGCACATGAAGAGCATTAGGATAGCAAGTGCATAGAGGATTAGTAGTGAGGAACACCTCATATCAGATTTTGGGAAGTATAACAAACTTGCAAAGTTTGGATTGCCACAACATGCACGACAAAGTTTTGCATGTGAATCTTGAACTGCACATGCTGTATCATTCTCAGAGTTGCCATAACCTATGAGCTTATTTAACTCACACCATAGCATACCAGAGGCAATGATTTTATCATCATCAGACATATGAATTGTACATTCATCAACAGATTTCATTGCTAAGTCAATCTTGGCCAATGCTGACACATAGGAAGCATACAGTAAGGGCAATCTTCCGAACTCCTTTAATAGTGTAAGTGGTTGTTTGTGCATGTGATAATTTTCCCATCATGGGCAGCCTTAAGTGATGTCAAGAAACTGCATTGAGAGACTATGTTTGGTAGCACCAGTGTCAAAATACCAAACTTTTGAGTCTAGAGCAAAACATACAATGACCATGAGATGATGGACATAACTATATTATATAAAGTTGTCTTGGTGCTTCGCTTCTTTAGTTCCCAATTTAAGACAACTCTGAATAACATGGTTATTAGCCTTACAATACTTCCCTTTTCTTCTCTTTGTTTTTTTTTCCCTTTGTTTTCATCCTTGTTTTCTTTATTTGGTTGTGCGACATTGAGATATTTTTGCTTAGAAAAGGAAGAGCAAGCTTTGCCGTTGTTCTTTTGACTGCCAAGAAAATGATTTGCAACATGTCCTGGACATATTTTGTTGTGATTGATCCTCTTGTAAAAGCTCCAAAGCGAACACTTGAAATGATAATGTATTGGGATTGCCTTTTATCTGTGAATGAAGAGTAAAAGTGGAATTCTAATAGGAAGGAGATAGCTCATGAAAAATAGCTCGCAAAAGTGATTGATTCGACAAAATTTCATCTAGAGCAATTTATTATACTTTCTAATCCTTGATCTTTGTCAAAAAGTGTTCGTAGAAGCACCTTCATTCATATATGCTTACTTTAATTGTTTTTGGAGACAAGCATAACCAGTCTCACTTCTTGCTTGATATAAGGTGGTAAGAGTATCCCAAACTACCTTTGTGCATAACGAATGTGTGGGATAATGGAGCTCTTAAGAGAAAGCAATTATGATATGCACTTGCACACTCTTCAATCCCATAGAAATTGTTCTAGGGTAGTTGGAATAGGAATTACGAAATATTACAACTTCTAGAGTCCTCAACACCACACTCATAAACTACATTTGTGATATTAGTAGCTACGATTGAACTTATTTCAACGTGTACATAATGTTTCACATGCGTTTTCTATCATGATATGGTGCTTCATATATGGTCACTATAGGTAGTTGGAACCATTCGACTTGATCGTACAGTTAATATATGGAATACATTATTATTATCAACCATGAACAACTATACCTTGATGCTATAAATTGACTATTATAAGAGAAACTACAATTAATATATGGAATACTTTATTATTATCAACCATGAACAACAACTATACCTTGATGCTATAAATTGACTATTTGTAAGAGAAAGTGAATAGAAATGCGCTTTGGGGCTTTGCTATACTTGTAGATAACTTTCAGATGCTTTTAATAGTGAGTGAAAACCCATCTTGATGCTATAAATTGACTATTTGTAAGAGAAGGTGAATAGAAATGCGCTTTGGGGCTTTGCTATACATGATAATATTCTGCATATTCCTATTTGTGTTGCGGTTTTTGTTGCACCTACTACAGAGTTGATTCGTTGGGATGGCAGAGATGCCCAGGCACATGCATTGATAGCTTTGTCTGTCAAACGTGCCAATATTCCTAACATTCGCTCTTGCAGAACAGCTAAGGATGCTTGGGATACACTTACCACATTGTACCAAGCTAGGAATAAAGCTTGTGTTTTTTACCTCCGAACACAGTTGGAGAGTGAGCACATGAATGAAGGTGATTCTATGGACAATTTCCTAATGAAGATCAAAGACTTGAAGGAAGAGTTGATTTCTGCTGATGAGGTTATATCAGATAGCTCACTTGTGCAGACTGTTTTGAATGGTCTTCCTGATTCATATAAGAGTATTGCTTCTACTCTTCGGTTGATGATGAAAAGAAATCCAAATGCCTTATCATTTGAGGAGTTAGTCTCTGTTCTGTTGCAAGAAGATCAGTCAAGGCAGAACAGGTCCATTATGCGAGTTGCAGATCAAGCTTGCTTGGCTAGTCAGAACGGCAAAGGAAAATGGAGCTCTTCAACTAGTAAGTAGAAATATGCTAATTCTGCATAATCGAAGAAGATAAAGATGAGAAGAAATAAAAAAAGCAGAAATTGTTTTGTAAGTACTGTAAAGGGAATGATCATATCATAAAGAATTGTCCAAAACTGGCTGCTAAAGAGGCAAAGAAGAAAGACGTTGGAATGGTTGTTGTAGAGGCCTCTACACCAAAAACAAAGTCTGCTAATCTTGTGCAGGAAGAAGAATGGGCGTTTACTACTGTCTGCAGTTTTGACCCATTTTCTCATGAGCACTGCATGTCTGCAGTAGACTCAGATGTTTGGTATTTTGACAATGGGGCAACCAAACATATTACCTCGCTGCGTAGTTTCTTCTTGTCACTCGAGCTTGCCCCTATAGAGAATACTGTTACATGCGCCAACAACTCCTCTTATCCTGTTATGGGAGTTGGAAAAATCATTTTGACTACTGCTGATGGTAGTTCTTTCACTTTGTCAGATGCTTTATTTGTGCTTGGGATAAAAAAGAACCTCTTATCAGTCTCGGCATTAGCCAAGATTGGCTTGGGTGTGAAATTTGTTCATGACAGGTGTACATTTCATGATCTGTCAAATGGCAATGTGATTATTGCTTCTGACATTTTATGTCGTGGGCTATATAAGCTCATAGACTATGAAAGATCTGTAAATTATTTGGCATATGCAGTAAATGATTCTCAAGCTATGTCAGATGCAAAGCTTTGCCATGCATGCTTTGGTCATTTGAATTTTGCTAGTTTGCTGCGCCTGTAGAAATCTGAAATGATGTCCTCTTTGCCCAAACTTGAGGCACCTGGAAAATGTGTTTGTGAAGGCTGTATTTTGGGCAAAATGCAGCGTTCGTCCTTTCCAAAAGATGGTTCAGTTCGGGCTACTCAGAAATTAAAGCTTGTACATAGTGATGTCTGTGGTCCTATGCAGAAACCTTCTTTCGGGAATTATCTTTGCTTCGTGACTTTCATCGATGATTTTTCCACGCATGCATGGGTATATCCATTGAAGGCAAAGTCCGAAGTGTTCATGTGCTTTAAACAGTTTTTGGTTTTGGCTGAAAATCTATCAGCATGTAAAATGGGCACCCTCCGTTCTGATCGAGGGGGGGAATATATGTCTTCTGATTTTAATGCATTTCTGGCTGAATGTTGGATAAAACACCAAGGTACAGTACTGTATACACCTCAACAGAATGGAGTTGCTGAACAAAAGAAAGGTCACTCATGGAGATGGTGAGGTGAATGGTCAAGAGTCAAGCTTTACCACATAGTTTCTGGCTTGAGGCTGTCATGTGTGCAGCATATGTACTGAACAGGTGTCCCACTAAAGTGCTGCAGTCTATTACTCCATATGAGGCTTGGCATGATTGCAAGCCATCTGTTGCTCATTTGCATGTTTTTGGTTGTTTGGCATATGCATTAGTGTTGATATATTTAGGTAGTGATGTGTGTGAACACTCTAGGACCGCCGGGGCACTTTTTCCCTGTTTAGGAGGTTTTTTCCCTCGGCTTGTATATACGCCCATTGCCCTAATGGGCTACTTATCTTTGTACATTCTCTAATAATACATTCAATATTGTGTGTTGTGCTCCAAGCTTCTTCTTCTTCCTTGTGTTTTTCGCGTGCTTCTGCAGACGTCTAACTCCAACAATTGGTATCAGAGCAGGTCATCACTTCATCTAGGACGCCGTCGACACTCCTCCGTTTGCAGTCTTAGAATCCCACGAATTTTTGTGGGCATACTCAGCGTGTTTCCGAGATCAAAACTGCTTCGCTCTGTGGTGCCAAAATCGCGATCTGAGCTCGTTTCGGCCTTCGAATGCACTATCGCACTGCTTGTGCAGGCTATTTCGTCTTTTTGTGCCAAAGGTATATACCAGTTTCTATTCACCAGTATAAGCGTCTCGAAGTGTGCTACAGGTCTAGCAAAATTCGTCTAGGCAATCGTATTCAAGTTTTTGAGATACAGTCAATTTTCTGCATCAAGGTATTTTAGTCACCGGTACCAAATACCCGTTATGGGCTTATATGATGCGACATATGTTGGTTGCAAAAAGACTGTGGAACATTGTGCAGTGTGTCGAAAAACGTCCTATCACACCTGCAACTCTTACAACTGTAGGTACTGAAGCTGATGCAGAAGGTGTCGAAGATGATGGTATTCTACATATTCTTGTTCGTGCTACGGTTTCTGCTGCACCTACTGTAGAGCAGATTCATTGGGATGGCAGAGATGCTCAGACACATGCATTGATAGCTTTGTCTGTCAAACGTGCCATTATTCCTCACATTCGCTCTTGCGGAACAACTAAGGATGCTTGGGATACACTTACCACATTGTACCAAGTTAGGAATGAGGATCGTGTTGCTTACCTCCGAAAACAGTTGGAGAGTGAGCACATGAATGAAGGTGATTCTATGGACAATTTCCTAATGAAGATCAAAGACTTGAAGGAACAGTTGATTTCTGCTGATGAGGTTATACGAGATAGCTCACTTGCGCAGACCGTTTTGAATGGTCTTCCTGATTCATATAAGAGTTTTTCTTCTACTCTTCGATTGATGATGAAAGGAAATCCCAATGCCTTATCATTTGAGGAGTTAGTCTCTGTTCTGTTGCATGAAGATCAGTCCAGGCAGAATAGGTCGATTATGCGAGTTGCAGATCAAGATTTCTTGGCTAGTCAGAAGGGCAAAGGAAAATGGAGCTCTTCAACTAGTAAGCAGAAATCTGCTAATTTTGCATATTCGAAGAAGGAAGATAAAGATGAGAAGAAATCAGAAAAGCAAAAATTGTTTTGTAAGTACTGTAAAGGGAATGATCATATCATAAAGAACTGTCCAAAATTGGCTGCTAAAGAGGCAAAGAAGAAAGAGGCTAGACTCATTGTTGCAGAGGCCTCTACACCAAAAACAGAGTCTGCTAATCTTGTGTAGGAAGAAGAATGGGCATTTACTATTGTTTGCAGTTTTGACCCATCTTCTCATGAGCAGTGCATGTCTGCAGTAGACTTAGATGTTTGGTATTTTGACAGTGGGGCAACCAAACATATTACCTCGTAGCACAGTTTCTTCTCTTCACTCGAGTCTGCCCCTACAGGGAATACTGTTACATGCGCCAACAACTTCTCTTATCCTGTTATGGGAGTTGGTAAGATCATTTTGACTACTGCTGATGGTAGTTCTTTCACTTTGTCAGATGCTTTATTTGTGCCAGGGATCAAGAAGAACCTGTTATGGGTTTCTGCATTAGCCAAGATTGGCTTGGTTGTGAAATTTGTTGATGACAGGTGTACAGTTCATGATCTGTCAAATGGCGATGTGATTTTTGCTTCTGGCATTTTATGTCGTGGGCTGTATAAGCTCATAGACTATGAAATTTCAGTAAATGATTTGGCATGTGCAGTAAATGATTCTCAGGCTATGTCAAATGCAAAGCTTTGGCATGCACGCTTTGGTCATCTAAATTTTGCTAGTTTACTACACCTCCAAAAATTTGAAATGGTGTCCTCTTTGCCCAAACTTGAGGCACCTGGAAAACATGTTTGTGAAGGCTGTATTTTGGGCAAAATGCAGCGTTTGTCCTTTCCAAAAGATGGTTCAGTTCGGGCTACTCAGAAATTGCAGCTTGTATATAGTGATGTCTGTGGTCCTATGCAGACACCTTCTTTTGGGAATTATCTTTACTTCGTGACTTTCATCGATGATTTTTCCAGGCATGCATGGATATATCCATTGAAGGCAAAGTCCGAAGTGTTCATGTGCTTCAAACAGTTTTTGGTTTTGGTTGAAAATCTATCAGCATATAAAATGGGCACCCTCCATTCTGATCGAGGGGGGGAATATATGTCTTCTGATTTTAATGCATTTTTGGCTGAACGTGGGATAAAACACCTGTGTACAGTGTCGTATACACCTCAACAGAATGGAGTTGCTGAACGAAAGAACATGTCACTCATGGAAATGACGAGGTGTATGGTCAAGAGTCAGGCTTTACCACATAGTTTCTGGCGTGAGGCTGTCATGTGTGCATCATATGTACTGAATAGGTGTCCCACTAAAGCGCTGCAGTCTATCACTCCATATGAGGCTTGGCATGACCGCAAGCCATCTGTTGCTCATTTGCGTGTTTTTGGTTGTTTGGCATATGCATTAGTGCCTGAACAACATCGCAGAAAATTGGATGATAAAGCAGTAAAATGTATTTTTGCTGGGTACAGTTCTGAAAGTAAAGGCTATCGTCTGTATCATCCACAGACTAAACGCATTCTGGTTAGCCGTGATGTTGTTTTTGTGGAGGATGCTATTCAGCCATTGCTTTCATGTACTAAGGAGACATTTGTTAGCTCCAAAGACATGTATGATACTTTGCTACCTCTTTTCACAGGTGGACAGTATAGTGCTGGTCCTAATTAGGCAACTTCTCAGCCTTTGCAGGTTTCATATGATGATGCAGATCATTCCATTTCTGATGCAGATTTACATGATGCACTTATAGATGAGAGAGATGATATTGAGCAGGTAAGAACTATGCCAAAATGGCTGGTGCAGACCTTGCATGATAGCAAATTAGATGCACCTGTGTCATATCATACTCGATCAGGCTCTCATAGTGCCTCTTTTGCATCAAATTGCTATGCTTTGGCTGCATCTAGTCTATGTGATGAGACTGAGCCTGTTTCGTTTGATGAAGCACAAAATTCAGAAAATTGGATGGCTGCTATGCAATCTGAATATGATGCAATAATGAAGAATGGTACTTGGTCTTTATGTGACTTGCCTCCTGGCAAGAAGGCCATTGGCACTAAGTGGGTATACAAGCTGAAGCATAAACCTGATGGTACAGTTGAAAGGTATAAGGCTAGGCTTGTTGCAAAGGGTTATGCACAGGAAAGAGGCATTGATTTTGATGAGACCTTTGCACCTACATGCTGTATGATTACTGTTCCGAGCATCTGTGCACTTGCAGCCCATCATGGTTGGAATGTACATCAGTTGGACATTAAAACAACATTTCTGAATGGTGACTTGCATGAAGAAGTGTATGTTTTCCAACCCCATGGCTTTGTGCAGAAAGGACATGAAAACTAGCTGTGTAGGTTGAAGAAGGCATCATATGCTTTAAAGCAAGCACCACGTGCTTGATATGAGAAGATACATGCCTATTTGATTGCACATGGTTTTGAGAACATTCCAACTGAAAGCACCTTATACGTTAAGCGTGCTAATGATGTGCTTCTGATCATTGTTGTCTATGTTGACGACATGGTGCTCACTGGTCCTATTGAGAAGCATATTGCTGATTTCAAGGCTGATTTGCATGCCTCATTTGAGATGTCTGATTTGGGGCATTTGCATCATTATTTGGGCATTCAGTTTATGCACGTTGATGGTGGAATGGCTTTGTGTCAAACGAAATATATTGACACATTATTGCAGCGTTTTGGCCTTGGACACTGTAAGACTATTGCCACTCCTATGGAGACAGGTTTATGATTGAGTCTTCATGATGCTGGAGATGCATTTGATGCTGATCTCTATCAACAGGATGTTGGATGCTTGATTTACTTATGCATTACTCGGCCAGATATTCAGTTTGCTATCTCACAGATGAGCATGTTTATGCATTGCCTAGGAGTCAAGCATTGGCAGGCGGTTAAGCGTATCTTTCGCTACTTGAGTGGTACTCGGCTACTTGGGTTGTTTTATCCCAAGGGGGAATCACTACCGCCAGATTTGCATGCTTTTTCTGACTCAGATTGGGCTAGTTGCTATGACACTCGTGTGTCCACTAGTGGATTTTGCTTCATGCTTGGTAGCTCATGTATATCTTTGTTGAGCAAGAAGTAGCCTACTTTGGCCACTTCCAGCTGTGAGGCGGAGTATAGGGCAACTTTCACAGCGACTATTGAGTGTGTGTGGCTGAGACGCCTTATGGCTAATTTGGGTGTTGGTCAGTCTTCTGCCACCACCATCTTCACTAACAATTAGAGCACATTGGCAGTTGCGAGGAACCCTGTGTTCCATGCTCGCACTAAGCACATTGAGGTGCATTATCATTATGTCAGGGAGAGGTTCTACTGGGGAGATCAGCTTGGCATATGTGCCCACGTAGGAGAACATTGCAGACCTTTTCACAAAGGCTCTGCCTAGGGAGAAGTTTGAAGCATTTTGCAAAGCTTTGGGCTTACTTCCTTTTGTGGAGTGATTTCCACATAGCTTGGCACTTCCTTATACATGAGTGCTAGCTACTTGTTTACGGCATCGCTCCCAAGGGGGATTTGGTGATATATTTAGGTATAGATGTGTGAACACTTTAGGACCGTCGGGGCACTTTTTTCCCTCTTTAGGAGGATTTTTTCCCCCGGCTTGTATATACACTTATTGCCCTAATCGACTACTTATCTTTGTACATTCTCTAGTAATACATTCAGTATTGTGTGTTGTGCTCCAAGCTTCTTCTTCTTCCTTGTGTTGTTCGCGTGCTTCCGCAGATGTCTAACTCCAACAATTAGCACCTGAACAACATCATAGAAAATTGGATGATAAAGCAGTAAAATGTATTTTTGTTGGATACAGTTCTGAAAGTAAAGGCTATCGTCTGTATCATCCATAGACTAAACACATTCTGGTTAGCCGTGATGTTGTTTTTGTGGAAGATGCTATTCAGCCATTGCTTTCATGTACTAAGGAGACATCTGTTAGCTCCAAAGACATGTATGATACTTTGTTGCCTCTTTTTACAGGTGGACAGTCTAGTGTTGGTCCTAATGAGGCAACTTCTTAGCCTTTGCAGGTTTCATGTGATGATGCAGATAATTCCAGTTTTGATGCAGATGTACATGATGCACTTATTGATGAGAGAGCTGATATTGAGCAACAAGAACTATGCCAACATGGTTGGTGCAGACCTTGTGTGACAATAAATTACATGCACCTCTGTCATATCGTACTCGATCAAGCTCTCATAGTGCCTCTTTTGCATCAGATTGCTATGCTATGGCTGCATCTAGTCTCTGTGATGAGAATGATCCTGTTTCGTTTGATGAAGCACAAAATTCAGAAAATTGGATGGCTGCTATGCAATCTGAATATGATGCAATAATGAAGAATGGTACTTGGTCTTTATGTGACTTGCCTCCTGGCAAGAAGGCCATTGGCACTAAGTGGGTATACAAGCTGAAGCGTAAACCTGATGGTACAGTTGACAGCTATAAGGCTAGGCTTGTTGCAAAGGGATATGCGCAGGAAAGAGGCATTGATTTTGATGAGACCTTTGCAACTACATGCCGTATGACTACTATTCGGAGCATTTGGAATGTACATCACTTGGACATTAAAACAACATTTCTGAATGTACATCACTTGGACATTAAAACAACATTTTTGAATGGTGACTTGCATGAAGAAGTGTATGTTTTTCAGCCCCGTGGCTTTGTGCAGAAAGGGCATGAAAACCAGGTGTGCAAGTCAAAGAAGGCATTATATGGTCAAAGAAGGCATTTGGAATGTACATCACTTGGACATTAAAACAAGATTTCTGAATGGTGACTTGCATGAAGAAGTGTATGTTTTTCAGCCCCGTGGCTTTGTATAGAAAGGGCATGAAAACGAGGTGTGCAGGTCAAAGAAGGCATTATATGGTTTAAAGCAAGCACCACGTGCTTGGTATGAGAAGATACATGCCTATCTGATTGCACATGGTTTTGATAACAATCCAATTGAAAGAACCTTATATGTTAAGCATGCTAATGATGTGCTTCTGATCATTGTTGTCTATGTCGATGACATGCTGGTCACTAGTCCTCTTGAGATGTCTGATTTGGGGCATTTGTATCACTATTTGGGCATTTAGTTTATGCAAGTTGATGGTGGAATGGCTGTTGTCTATGTCTATTTCTGACTTTAATGCTGATTTGCATGCCTCATTTGAGATGTCTGATTTGGGGCATTTGTATCACTATTTGGGCATTCAGTTTATGCAAGTTGATGGTGGAATGGCTTTGTGTCAAATGAAATATATTAACACATTATTGCAGCGTTTTGGCCTTGAAGACGGTAAGCCTATTGCCACTCCTATGGAGACAGGTCTACGATTGAGTCTTCATGATGCTAGAGATGCATTCGATGCTTTCCTCTATCAGTAAGATGTTGGATGCGTGATTTAGTTATGCATTACTAGGCCAAATATTCAGTTTGCTGTCTCAGAGATGAGCACGTTTATGCATTGCCCAGGTGTCAAGCATTGGCAGGTGGTTAAGTGCATCTTTCGCTACTTGAGTAGTACTCGACTACTTGAGTTGTTTTATCCTAAGGGGGGATCACTACCGCTAGATTTTCATGCTTTTTCTGACTCAGACTGGGCTGGTTGCTATGACACTCGTGTGTCCACTGGTGGCTTTTGCTTCATGCTTGGTAGCTCATGTATATCTTGGTTTAGCAAGAAGCAACCTATTGTGGCCACTTCTAGTTGTGAGGCTGAGTATAGGGCAGCTTTCAAAGCTACTGCTGAGTGTGGGTGGCTCAGATGCCTTATGCCTGATTTGGGTGTTGGTAAGTCTTTTGCCACCACCATCTTCACTGACAGTTAGAGCGCATTGGCAATTGCGAGGAACCCTGTGTTCCATGCTCGCACTAAGAACATTGAGGTGCATTATCATTATGTAGGGAGAGGTTCTCTGCTGGGGAGATCAACTTGGCATATGTGCCCACGCAGGAGAACATTGCAGACCTTTTCACAAAAGCTCTGCCTAGGGAGAAGTTTGAAGCATTTTGCAAAGCTTTGGGCTTACTTCCTTTTGTGGAGTGATTTCCACATAGCTTGGCACTTCCTTATACATGAGTGCCAGCTACTTGTTCACCACATCACTCCCACGGGGGATTTGTTGATATATTTAGGTAGTGATGTGTGTGAACACTCTAGGACCGTCGGGGCACTTTCTTCCCTCGTTAGGAGGTTCCCCCCCCCTCCCCCCCCTTGTATATAAACCTATTGCCCTAATGGGTTAATTTGCTTTGTACTTTCTCTAGTAATACATTCAATATTATGTGTTGTGCTCCAAGCTTCTTCTTCTTCCTTGTGCTGTTCGCGTGCTTCCACAGACGTCTAACTCCAACACACAATCTCTATAAGATGAAGACCTGCTTGTTGAAGATGAAAAATACAACTCCTATTATCCAAGGTGAAGAACTTTTCCTACCATGCTCTCCATCAACTCTCCATGGAATGATGATTTGAATAGCCTCTAAGTATCTCTTTATATATTTATGATAGCCCATGGAAAGTTGCTATGAGAAAGCTAGTTAAAGTTGTATGTTTTGCTTTAACGAATGGCAACTATGCTGTCTATAAGTTCTCCATGGAATGATTTTTAAATAGTCTCTAAGTATCTCTTTATGATAGCCCATGAAAAGTTGCTATGAAAAAGCTAGTTAAGTATGTTTTTTTATGAAAAGCTTTTAAATTTGTATGTGCAGTTAGATCTGCACATAAGTTGGAGCTTGTTCATAGTGATGTGTGAGGGCCTATGCAGATACCTTCATTTGGGAATTACGTATACTTTAGGACTTTTATCGATGAATTTTGAAGGCATGCTATAAGGAATTGAACTCACAACCTCTTGGTTAGGAATGTTATGGGCTAACCACTTGCCCCAAAAGCCATGGTTGAGGATTACTTCTTGTAGAGCCCTAACCGGTTGAAACTAACGGTGCAAATTATTTTTCCTCTTAAGGTTCAAAGGATAAATTTAAAATCTTAAGGTGCAAAAGTAAAGAATTAAAAGGAAAGGTGAAGGTGGAAGGCCGCGTACGCAAAGGTAGAAATGGCCGCCCAATCAAAAATTTTATTTTGAAAGTCACTCTTGTTCTAAAGTCACTACAGGACAAAGTAGCGAGTCGTTGAGGACCAGTTCAAAAAGACAATCTTGGGACATTGAAAGGACACCAAGATTGTATTGCAGTTAGAGTGCGCGAACCGGCGGCCTCAACAAAAGAAGAACAAAGGCTATTCTTGCACACATTGAGAGCTGGGAGCAAGAGAGAGCTTGAGAGGAAGCGAGAGAGGAAGCAAGAAGAGCCTCCAGTGTGCGACGACATTCAAGAGTGCAAGAGGTGTCAAGAGGAAAGTGTGCAGAGAAGGCGGGTTGGATTCCAAGAGTTCCAAGGTCTATTGCGTGTGCGCCGTGATACCAATTCCTTAGCTTGGCGGAAGCTTAGTGCAAGGTGTGCACAAGGGAAGCGGGAAGCAGGTGAAGGATTGGTGTACGAGAGGCCGCTGCTAGAGGGCTTGAGATAATTGGTCTTCAGTAATTGATATTCTCTGAAGTAGTATTTAGTCATTGATTAGACTGTGCGCAGTCAGTGTAATTGTTGAAGGATAATCAATATTCAAGGTTGCCAAGAGTATTCCTTTGCAGAAGTTCTCACTGTTATTCCATTTTCATCATCTCCTTTTTCTCCTACAAACCCTCAAACTCCTTCTTGTCCACGAATCCCCAACAAATTTGGCACGCCCGGTGGGACCTCCAAGGAGCTTTGAGCATAGGAGACTATATATTGCCATTGGAGGACAATATTCCAGTGTCGACAACATTACTCCAGTGGGCCAAAAGGTACATACTTTTATCAAGTGTCTCATTTTAAGTGGACTATGAATAGCTCATGACCGCGACCCGGTCACAAACCTTGAGAATCAAGTGCAAGCAGACAAGAAGAAAGACGAACAGAAGATCATCAAGTCCACTTTCATCAACTTCATCGGTAGGAAGCATGGCAGGACAGGTGGACCTAGAAATCTTGCTCTCCAGATTAAACATAAAATTTCCTTCCTTCAGGGGTTTAGCCCAGGAGGACCCAGATGAGCACATTCGACGATTTCTTGCATTATGTAAGACTAGGGGGCTAATGGGTAGGGAAGATGCTTTCTTGATACTCTTCCCCGCCACATTGGAAGGTTTGGCAGACAAGTGGTTTAGCCAGTTTGCTGAAAATCACTTTACCTCTTGGGATTTGATGAAAGAGGCCTTTAAGAATCAATTTCAGCATGGCAACACGGCTGAGATCATTATAGAAGAATTGGAAAACTTAAAGTTGGGTCCAGGAGAGAAGTTCCCCGAATTCGTGACCAGGGCCAAAGCATTAATGGCTAAACTACCAGATCCACCACACGACTTCTTTGTCAAGAAGTGGTTAGCCAAACCCTTACCTGTGGTCACCCAATGCAAAATCAAAGAGTTAGTGCTACCTACTGCCTCTGTTGAGGAATTCATCAATACGGCCACCCGCCTGGAACAGATAAGGCACCAGTATGGTGCAACTTCTTCCCAACCATCATATGGTACAGAACTGGAGGACCCAGTGAGCCAGTTAAGAAGGGAACTGGAAGGCTTGAAAAGGAATAAGCCCTATACAGAGGAGGAGACTACTGTAGCTCAGCTGAGAAGAGAGATTGAAGCCCTCAAGCTCCAAAAGGAAGAGGAAGCCCAAGCAGAGGAACTAGCTCAGCTGAGGCAGGAGTTGCAAGAACTAAAAGGAGGCGGCATTAAGAACGGACTATGGTGCTCCATGTGCAGCAAGCAAGGACACATAGTAAGTGAATGTCCTTTGCTAAATGTGACTTGTCAATTATGCAGGAAGATTGGGCATGAGGCCCATGAATGCCAATCAAGGGGAATGCCGACAACGACATACTGGACACAAGGCGGGCTCTTGCCACCAGCAAATGTAATGGCAGCAGCAACAAACCAAGGTAATAACTATAATCCTAGACCGAGAACTAACCTTGCAAATGGGCCTAGAAGGCCAATTATTTGCTTCAGATGTGGAGAATGTGGGCACTACCAATCTAGGTGCACCCTTCCGGAAAATGCACCTCCTTGCAGGAATTGTCCAGAGGCCAGAGATCACTATACAAACTGTTGTCCTAAGAATCAAGCCTCTACTTCCGGACCCCATCTCCAAATGATCTCTGTATTCAAGGAGGAGATATTACCTCAGGTGAATGAACCCTCACCATCCACTAGAGTGGTACAATTAGAAGAACTCGAATCTTTTGCAGTACAGACAAGAAGCAAGGGAACGACAAAAGTGGTAGAAAATCAAGAATTGATAATTAAGGAATTGAACAAAGACAGAGTTGCAATTGAAGACAAAGATACTACAGGTGCAGACACAAACCACAATGAATGTCTCACAGGCACCAGCGATGCCATTGGGCATGCCTTCAAGAGGGCTCAAGAAGAGTTTGGCAAAGCAAATGAAGCTCACTTTCTTAAAGAGTCAGAGGCTTCAAAACTACTCAATTCAATTAAGAAGGAGGTTAGTATTTTTGATTTAATAAAGATGGATGGGAAATTCAGGTCAGAATTATTGCAGATAATTGATGAGGCTTCTACGACAAGCTTAGTGGCTAAGACTGCTATCTTACATCAAGGGATAATTAGGGGGGAAGCACCCCTTACAGATTATAAAAGCCCTCGGCTTACAATATCAATCAAGGGCCATGAATTTCAAGGTGTTATTGTAGATGGTGGTTCTGGCATTAATTTGATGCCTGAACATACCATGAAAAGGATTGGACTCCACCCTTCAAGAACTGCAAATTTCACGGTTACTTTGGCAGATCAGAGCAAAGTAAGGCCCTTGGGGGTAATCCCAAAAGTTCCACTTGAAGTACAAGGTAATCTATTTATCCTGGATTTTGTGGTTTTAAGATTGCCCCAGGTTGAAGGAGGATTTCCTCTCTTAATTGGAAGACCTTGGCTGAGGCATGCCAGTGTCATTCATGATTGGGGTAAGGACACCATGTGGGTACAAAAGAAAGGGCAGGAGCTGACACAAATTCATTTAGAAGAAGGCCCAGACAATCAAGGAAACACTAGTATGATGCAAACAGTGAGCATTTGCATGGAAACAGAAGCGGAGGATCAACCCCAAATAGATTTTGAGGAAGAAGAGGATATTTTAAGTTGGCTTCATGCCGGCAACTCTTCTTCTTGTTTTGGAATTTTTCTTGATAATCCTGGTACAATTGGAGGCTATGATGAAGACAAAGGAAAGGTCCAGGTTGATGGATTGGGAGAGCTCATCACTGACCACAGAAGGGGCAGGAAGATACCCCTCAAATACAAATTAGAGGAGGATGTATCAACATCAGATAACGAAGTTTCCAAAGCTAAAAACAAGGTAAAAAATTCTGAGGTTGAATGTTCTTTCCCAATTCAAGAAATCCCTGCAGGATGGATGCAAGACAAGGAGGAAAACATCGAAGTCCAAAATACACCTGCTTATGAAGCAATGCACGAAAAGCTAGTAGAAGAAGACAACGAAGCAGGTGCACAAGAAGATAATCTGGTAACAAGAAATCCGGTCCAAGAAGTATATTTATGCACCCAAAACAATAATCAACCAGTTCTAGTGGCCACTTGGTTGTGGAGCCACCCACAGCTCCTGGAAAAGGTAAAATCATTCTTGACCCAGTATGCAGATGTTTTTGCCTGGCATTATAAAGACTTAGAAGGAGTGCCTGCATCTTATGGAGAGCACAGAATTCCTCTGGTTGAGGGAGCCAGACCCATCAGAGGAAGGAGTTATAGACTTAATCCAAAGTATGCCGAAGCTGTCTATGTGGAAATCCAAAAGATGGAAGATGCAGGAATTATCATTCCTGTGGAACACTCAGAGTGGCTCTCGCCTATGGTCATAGTACCAAAGAAGAATACTAATAAAATCAGAATTTGTGTGGACTTTAGAGCTCTCAACAAGGTGACCATTCCAGACGGGTTCCCTATGCCTTTTGCAGAACAGGTCATTGAAGAAGTGGCTGGGCATGCACTATATAGTTTTATGGATGGCTTCAGTGGCTATAATCAAATATCAATACACCCAGAGGATCGTGAAAAGACTGCTTTTATCACACCGTGGGGAACGTATGTGTATGTAAAAATGCCATTTGGGCTCAGAAATGCTCCAGCCACATTTAACAGAACGGTCAATCTCATTTTTGGCCCCTTATTGCTGGAATCACTTAGAATCTTCATGGATGACTTCTCTTCATTTTCAGGATCTCACAACGAAACTCATCTAGATTGTTTGGACCAGCACCTGAGGCAGCTGCAGAATATTTTCCAAAGATGCAGAGAAACTAAGTTAAAGCTCAATCCAAATAAATGTCATTTCCTTGTGATAGAAGGAACCCTTTTAGGACATGTGGTATCCGCTAAAGGTATGGCCCCAGATCCTGACAAAATTCTCTCTATATTAAAGTTACCTAAACCTAAAACTCCTAAAGAGATCCAGAGTTTTTTGGGGCATACCGGTTATCATAGAAGGTTTATAAAAATATATGCAGAGATAGCTAGACCTCTGACTAGACTCACAGGTAAAGAAGTACCTTTCAAATGGGAAGAAGAGGAGGAAAAAGCATATCAGACATTAAGGTCACGGTTAGTGTGTGCTCCTATCTTGGTCACCCCGGAGTGGTCAAAAATCTTTCATATACATGTCCATGCCAGTGCATATGCAGTGGGAGCAGTTCTGACTCAACCCAGTGAAGAATTTAAAATGGACAGGCCAATTCAATATGCCAGTAGAATCTTGACCAAGGCTGAAAGGAATTACAGTACTACCGAAAGGGAAGCACTAGCAATGGTCTTTGCAGTTCAAAAATTCCGCCATTACTTATTGGGGGTAAAATTTATTATTATATCAGATCACCAACCTCTCAAGTACTTACTCAACAAACCACATGCTACTGGTAGAATATGGAGGTGGTTACTGTTATTCCAAGAGTTCGATTTCCATAAGCCAGGAAGAGAGAATGTGATGGCGGATCACTTGTCCAGAATAAATAGGAGGGATCAAACCAGTGGTATTAATGATGATTTCCCTGATGCACACTTGTTTGCTATACAAGCTAAAGGATGGTATGATGATATCAAACAGTTCATTAATACTGGATTGTATCCAGAAAGTGCTAATGCTGTACTTAGGAAGAGACTGCTTATCAAGAGTAGACCATATACTTTCATTGAGGGTAAACTCTACAGACAGGGCAAGGATGACAGGATTAGGAAATGTTTAGAGGAAGATGAAGTGAGGGAAATACTGCAATTTACACATGAAGGAACAGGTGGTGGGCACCTTCCAGGGCATATCATGAGCCAGAGAATACTAGATGCTGGTCTATGGTGGCCTACACTCTTTAGGGATGCAGATGATTGGAGAAAAACATGTGATGTGTGCCAGAGGTGTGGACCTAAACCCACCAAGCAAAGACATTACCCTTTGGTAGTTTCCACTTCTTGGCAGCCCTTTGAGAAGTGGGGATTAGACTTTGTTGGGCCTATATACCCTGCGGCACTTCCAAAAAGGGAAAAGTACTTACTGATAGCCACGGACTACGCAACAAAATGGGCTGAAGCTATTGCATCAACGGACTGCTCTGCACAAACAGTGGCTGACTTTTTGTATTGTAACATCATTTGCAGATTTGGATGCCCGCTGGAAATCTGTACCGATCAGGGTACTCATTTTGTTAACAAAGTACTGCAGGAAATTTCCAACAGGTATCGCATTTTACACAGGACTTCTTGTGCATACTACCCACGAGCTAATGGACAAGCCGAGTCAACGAACAAGGTATTAATTTCAATGTTACGAAAAGAATGCATGTTACAGCCGACCTCTTGGGGACAGGCATATCTGGGTACATTATGGGCATACAGACTGGCCTATAAAGAGACTGGGTATTCTCCCTTTCAATTAGTTTATGGCTTGGTTCCTATTGAACCATTCGAATTCATCAGAGGCTCTATAAGAACGGAAAGAATAGAGAAAAATGGGATGGAAGTTCCAGCACGACTGACTACTTTGCATAAACTGGAAGAATCGAGAATTTTAGCCTCCAAACAGTTAGAGGATATTCAAATAAAGAGGAAGAAGAACCATGACAAAAGTTTATGGCAAAACAAATTGAAGCCCAGTCATTTAGCACTATTACACAGGCCACAATTTTCTAATCAAAACAAAGGGAAATGGATCCCTCACTGGGAAGGCCCTTTTCGCATTACGAAGATGCTACAGTGGGGTGCAGTGCAATTGGAAACACTCGATGGCAACACCCTACCCTTGGTAAACATCCCCAGACTCAAGGGTTACCACCAAAAGTCATAAAATTACATTTTCATTCTTTTGTTCCTAAGAGTTTTGGACTTCTTTATAGGTACATATAATATTCGGTCTGTCCTAATAATTAAAAATAAACAACAAAGGGAAAAATTGCTCACACATTTTCTCTTTTTTTTGGTGGCCAATTCATTTTATGCTCATTTCATAAATAAAAAATCTAGTAATTTTCCGTGTTCAATAAATTAGGCGCCGATTTTTTTCATGGCTCGTAATTCTGTTCAGCTTCTTTAAATATGTCCCATTGCTTTGTTTCATACATGAGTGAATGAGATTGAAGTTTGGCTCTTCCCATCTTTTGAACACCCTTTTATGCTAGACCGCTCCTTCTTGAGAGGTGCTCCCTCATTCAAACTAGCTATATAATATGGCCTCTTTTTTCATACTTGCTTCAACATCATCAGAATTCCGTACTATTTTTCAGTGCACAGGCCAAGTTGTGCTAGGGAGGAAAGAAGAAGATCATCTCACACCCCTCTCCACCCCATCGACTCCTCCATACCACCACCCTCCCTCCTTCTTCCCCCTTTCCATACTACCAGCACCCCCCTCAACCTCAATCCCCCTCAGCACCCCTCCCCATCCCTCCCCTCGACCCCGCGCGCCCCCCCCTCAGCCTACCACCACCCCCCTCACCCTCAATCCCCCTCAGCGCCCCCCCTCTCCGACCCCTCTACACCCAGCCCCCCCCTCTTCAACACCCCTCTACAACCAACCCCCCCCCCCCCTCCGACCCCGCCCGACACCCAACCACCCCCCCTCTCCGACGCTCGGCGCCCCCCCTCTCCGACCCCTCTACACCCAAACCCCCCCTCTTCAACACCCCTCGACACCCCAACCCCCCCCCCTCTGACCTCGCCCGGCACCCAACCACCCCCCTCTCCGACGCAGCGCCCCCCCTCTCCGACCCTCTACAACCAGCCCCCCCCTCTTCAACACCCCTCTACACCCAAACCCCCCCTCCGACCCCGCCCGGCACCCAACGACCCCCCCTCTCCGACCCCTCTACACCCAGCCCCCCCCTCTTCAACACCCCTCGACACCCACCCCCCCCCCCCTCCGACCCCGCCCGGCACCCAACCACCCCCCTCTCCGACGCAGCGCCCCCCCTCTCCGACCCTCTACAACCAGCGCCCCCCTCTTCAACACCCCTCAACCTCCAAACCCCCCCTCCGACCCCGCCCGGCACCCAACGACCCCCCCTCTCCGACCCCTCTACACCCAGCCCCCCCCCCTCTTCAACACCCCTCGACACCCCAACCCCCCCCCTCCGACGCGCAGCGACCCCCCCTCTCCGACCCCTCTACACCCAGCCCCCCCCCTCTTCAACACCCCTCGACACCCCAACCCCCCCCCCTCTGACCCCGCCCGGCACCCAACCACCCCCCCTCTCCGACGCGCAGCGCCCCCCCTCTCCGACCCTCTACAACCAGCCCCCCCCTCTTCGACACCCCTCCACCCAAACCCCCCCTCCGACCCCGCCCGGCACCCAACGACCCCCCCTCTCCGACGCAGCGCCCCCCCCTCTCCGACGCAGCGCCCCCCCTCTCCGACCCTGCCCGGCACCCAACGACCCCCCCTCTCCGACCCCTCTACACCCAGCCCCCCCCCTCTTCAACACCCCTCGACACCCAACCCCCCCCCCCCCTCCGACCCCGCCCGGCACCCAACCACCCCCCTCTCCGACGCAGTGCCCCCCCTCTCCGACCCTCTACAACCAGCCCCCCCCCCTCTTCAACACCCCTCAACCTCCAAACCCCCCCTCCGACCCCGCCCGGCACCCAACGACCCCCCCTCTCCGACCCCTCTACACCCAGCCCCCCCCCCCTCTTCAACACCCCTCGACACCCCAACCCCCCCCCCTCCGACGCGCAGCGACCCCCCCTCTCCGACCCCTCTACACCCAAACCCCCCCTCTTCAACACCCCTCGACACCCCAACCCCCCCCCCCCCCTCCGACCCCGCCCGGCACCCAACCACCCCCCTCTCCGACGCAGCGCCCCCCCTCTCCGACCCTCTACAACCAGCCCCCCCCCCTCTTCAACACCCCTCTACACCCAAACCCCCCCTCCGACCCCGCCCGGCACCCAACGACCCCCCCTCTCCGACCCCTCTACACCCAGCCCCCCCCCTCTTCAACTCCCCTCGACACCCAACCCCCCCCCCCTCCGACCCCGCCCGGCACCCAACCACCCCCCTCTCCGACGCGCAACGCCCCCCCTCTCCGACCCTCTACAACCAGCCCCCCCCTCTCGGACCCCTCTACACCCAGCCCCCCCCCTCTTCAACACCCCTCGACACCCCAACCCCCCCCCCCCCTCCGACCCCGCCCGGCACCCAACCACCCCCCTCTCCGACGCGCAGCGGCCCCCCTCTCCGACCCTCTACAACCAGCCCCCCCCCTCTTCAACACCCCTCTACACCCAAACCCCCCTCTCCGACGCGCAGCGCCCCCCCTCTCCGACCCTCTACAACCAGCCCCCCCCTCTCCGACCCCTCTACACCCAGCCCCCCTCCTCTTCAACACCCCTCGGCACCCCAACCCCCCCCCTCCGACCCCGCCCGGCACCCAACCACCCCCCTCTCCGACGCAGCGCCCCCCCTCTCCGACCCTCTACAACCAGCCCCCCCCCTCTTCAACACCCCTCAACCTCCAAACCCCCCCTCCGACCCCGCCCGGCACCCAACGACCCCCCCTCTCCGACCCCTCTACACCCAGCCCCCCCCCCCCTCTTCAACACCCCTCGACACCCCAACCCCCCCCCCCCTCCGACGCGCAGCGACCCCCCCTCTCCGACCCCTCTACACCCAGCCCCCCCCCTCTTCAACACCCCTCGACACCCCAACCCCCCCCCCCCCTCCGACCCCGCCCGGCACCCAACCACCCCCCCTCTCCGACGCGCAGCGCCCCCCCTCTCCGACCCTCTACAACCAGCCCCCCCCCCTCTTCAACACCCCTCTACACCCAAACCCCCCCTCCGACCCCGCCCGGCACCCAACGACCCCCCCTCTCCGACACCCAGCCCCCCCCCTCTCCGACCCCTCTACACCCAACCCCCCCCCTCCGACCCCGCCCGGCACCCCGCATCCCCAATCAAGCCACCCCCGCATGCCCCCACCCAACCCCCCCTCGCACCCCTCGCCCCTCCACCTCCACCCTCTCCAACCAGCCCCGTCCAGCCCCCTAAGCCCCGCCCCGTCAAGCCCCTAAGCCACGATCGCCCCCCCTGCACGACCCCCATCAACCCCCCTCGCACCCCTCGCCCCCTCCGCCTACACCCTCTCCGACCCCGCGCCACACCCATTATCCCCCCCCTCCGACCTCGCCCGGCACCCAGCCCCCCCCCTCTTCAACCCCGCTCTACAACCAACCCCCCCTCCCAACTCTCCGCCTCCAACCCCACTGCACCCCCTCCTTCCTCCCCCCGTGCGCCCCCCTCTTCCTCCCAACACCCTCCACCCCTCAACCCCTCTGCCCCTCTCCCACCACCTCAACCCATCGATCCCTCTCCCCCTGCATAGGCTTTCTTTTGTTCCACTTCTTCTCCCCATTTCCATCAATGGCGGACCCCGCTCCGGGTGCTCGTTCCGATCCTACCTCCGCAATTCCCTCTGACCATCCCAATCCACCTCCTCCCTCATCGGCAGAACAATCTGTTCAAGCTACTCCAACACCTCCTACGGCCCTTGATCTTCCCATTTATTCCATACACTCTGATTCCACCGACCTTTATTCCCCACCTCCCCTCCCGCACCCTCCTTCTCCTTCCCAATCTATGTCTCATTCATCCCACCCATCTTCACCAACCGGGGACTATATGCGCCTGTTTCTCCCACCTGACTTAAACCTGCAAATCCGAATGCATCTATCCCTACCTACCATTGCCCTTCGTCAAATGTTTTCCATTGAGGATCTTCAGCAGGCGGGCTTGTGGGGCTTGGCTAATGTTTTCTTCAATAACCCCGCCAATTTTACCCAGGTTTATGAAGCTATCCGCCTCTTCCCTCATTTTAGAACCGGCACTCTCTTCATCCCAGATATTGCCGCCAGTATTGGGTCTCCCCTAATAAATTTTCGTGCTCCCCCTTTCCTATACTCTGGGCTGTCCGCCTCAGCCACTATTGCCTTTTGTACCACACACTTTCAAAGTAATGCTAGGTTTTCGCTCCGCATGACCACCCTTCTCAATGCGTTCATCTTTTTCTTCTTACTACGCAGTCAAACCTCTTCCCTTCCCTGGTCAGATATTCGTATCGCCGATCCGCTTTTCTGCTTTCTCCATAGCCGTCCTTACCCTTACGCAACCCTCATTTATAGTTCCTTGACTTTGCGCTCCCGTCGACTCCGCGGGGCTATCTCTAGAGGCTCTCATGCATTTTCCATCTATTCTGCACCCTTCTTAGCTTGGCTATATCACATTCCCGCACAATCTGCACACAATGCTGCTTATCTCCCTTCCCAACCTGGACCGTCCATTGCTACATCTCCCTCCCCCCCTCTAATCTCAATTGACTCAGCTTCCGCATCGACACCCGCATCCGCAACCCCTGATGTAACCTCCTTCCCTCCCCAATCTTCTTCACCTATCCCTCCTACATCCACCACCTCTCCATTCATGACTAATCCCCCTGATGTAACCTCCTTCCCTCCCCAATCTTCTTCCCCTATTCCTCCTGCATCCACCACCTCTCCATTCATGACTTATCCCCCTGATGTACCCTCCTTCCCTGCCCAATCTTCTTCACCTATCCCTCCTGCATCTACCATCTCTCCCTTCATGACTACCCCCCCTCACGTCCCCTCCTTCACTACCCAATCTTCTTCCCCTTTCCCCCCTGAATCTACCACTTCTCCATCCATGCCTACCCCTCCCATTATCCCTAGACCTCCCCTCTCTTCAGCTTTCACGCCACTCATCCAAACATAGCTCAACCCTCAAAACCCCACCTGTATGCCCCCAATTCACCCGGATTACACCTCTCCCTCTATCAGTAACATCCCTGGCAGTCGTCCGCTCCCTTCCCCCAATCCTTCACTTCCCACTCCATCTGCCACTCCAACCCTTCATCCTCCTCCGCAGTATATTCCCCCTTCCCCTCCCCCTCCCGCCCCAACGGCCACTCCCACTCCGCATTTTGACCTACCATCAACCCCTTCATTTTTGCAATTACTCTAGGACGCGAGTGCAGTCGCTATCGGCAATGCTCAGGCCTCCCAGATTTCCTTGGATTCGGTTTCCGCAGCAGCTTCGGTTCATCAACAGTATATCTCAACAATAGAAAACATCAATCGCATGGCAACCTCTCAATGGCACTCCCTCAACAAAACGGCGCGATTGCTCAAAGAAGAGAGAGATCATTATCGCGATATGGCCGACTCTGCGATGAAAGCCTTAGAAGATCTTCAGAATCGCTCCAACTTAGGGCTTTGTGCTAATGCTGCCTGCCGACGTATCCGCCGGGAAAGGGATCATCTTAGGCAATGCCTTAGTTCGCTACAGCTTACGATCGAACAAGCTTCTGCTCCTTTGCCCCCCTCTCCATCAACCTCGGCTGACAATCTCAATCAACCTCCACAATAAATTGCCATCCATAGTATAAATAAATTGCTCATCCACAGTCATAATATCTGCTCTTAGATTCCATTATCGCTTGTCAATAATTAACTCATCCTTTTGATTTCTAAATAATTCTTGTAGGGTGCATTATATTTTTTCTTAACTCAATAATATACACACCCTTTACCTTTTTTCTTGCCTCCGGTTTCGTTGTTTTCATCTCTGTGTCTTTGCAATTTCTCAGTTGGTATCGCTGTTGTCTCTCCGGGACGGAGAGATCTTTAGGTGGTGGGCATCTGTAGAGCCCTAACCGGTTGAAACTAACGGTGCAAAATATTTTTCCTCTTAAGGTTCAAAGGATAAATTTAAAATCTTAAGGTGCAAAAGTAAAGAATTAAAAGGAAAGGTGAAGGTGGAAGGCCGCGTACGCAAAGGTAGAAATGGCCGCCCAATCAAAAATTTTATTTTGAAAGTCACTCTTGTTCTAAAGTCACTACAGGACAAAGTAGCGAGTCGTTGAGGACCAGTTCAAAAAGACAATCTTGGGACATTGAAAGGACACCAAGATTGTATTGCAGTTAGAGTGCGCGAACCGGCGGCCTCAACAAAAGAAGAACAAAGGCTATTCTTGCACACATTGAGAGCTGGGAGCAAGAGAGAGCTTGAGAGGAAGCGAGAGAGGAAGCAAGAAGAGCCTCCAGTGTGCGACGACATTCAAGAGTGCAAGAGGTGTCAAGAGGAAAGTGTGCAGAGAAGGCGGGTTGGATTCCAAGAGTTCCAAGGTTTATTGCGTGTGCGCCGTGATACCAATTCCTTAGCTTGGCGGAAGCTTAGTGCAAGGTGTGCACAAGGGAAGCGGGAAGCAGGTGAAGGATTGGTGTACGAGAGGCCGCTGCTAGAGGGCTTGAGATAATTGGTCTTCAGTAATTGATATTCTCTGAAGTAGTATTAAGTCATTGATTAGACTGTGCGCAGTCAGTGTAATTGTTGAAGGATAATCAATATTCAAGGTTGCCAAGAGTATTCCTTTGCAGAAGTTCTCACTGTTATTCCATTTTCATCATCTCCTTTTTCTCCTACAAACCCTCAAACTCCTTCTTGTCCACGAATCCCCAACACTTCTTAATCCTCCCACTTAGGGTGTAGTTCAACCATCTCCTCTCTGTCAAGGGTATTGTTCAACCATCTCCGACCTATCACTTTATTACATTCTTCCCTCTTTGTTCAATCATTGTCCTCAATGATCTCCTCTTGTATCCCTCTAGCATCGGTGATCAAGCCCTTGGGAAACCCTAGGTACCCTTGAATTGATGTCCTCAACCTCACACAGTTTCTTGAACCTTGTTTGCAACCTTGGTCTCTTGAACCTTTGCTCTCAACCTTGGTGTCTTGAACCTTCTTGTTCCCAACCTTCGTTTCTTGGGCCCTTGTTCTCAACCTTAGTCTTGAACCTTGTTCTCATCCATGTTTGGTATCTTGAACCCTCAATCAAGTGCCATGGGAAACCATGATTCCCATGGCACTTGATTGAGGATGAGAGCAAGGGTTCAAGAGATCAAGGTTGTGAACAAGGTTCAAGAAACTGTGCGAGGTTGAGGATATCAATTCAAGGTACCAAGGGTTTCCCAAGGGCTTTACACTTTCTAGCTATCTCATTAGATTTGGAAAGAAAGTTCATTTCGAGATCTTTCCAACAGTATCTTATACATATCAAATTTCCATCCTTCAAAGGATTAGCACAAGAAGACACATATGAGCACATTAGGAGATTTTTAGCCTTATGCAAGACAAGGGGTTTGATGGGAAGAGAAGATGCATTTTTTATTCTTTTCCTTGCAACATTAGAAGGGCTAGTAGACAAATGGTTTAGTTAGTTCACCAACAACCATTTCACTGCATGGGACCTCATGAAAGAAACATTTAGGACACAGTTCCAACAAGGAAACACAACTGAAAACATTATTGAAGATTAGAAAATCTAAGACTAGGTCCCGGGGAGACCTTCCCAGAATTTATCACCAGAGCCAAGGCACTGATGGGTCAGTTGCCAGATTCTCCCCATGGTTTTTTCATCAAGAAGTGGTTAGCTAAACCACTTCCAATATCAAAACAATGTAAAATAAAGGAGTTAGTATTACCGACAACAACAATAGAAGAATTTATTAATACAGCCACAAGATTGGAGCAAATTAGGCATCAATATGGGAAAAGCAAATCGATGGAAGGTAGGAGAGAGAAGCTCTGACAATTCGTGGGGAGTAGGGACATACTCAATCATTGTTGTGCAAACTTCTGCAAGTTTTTGGGCCATTAGATGGAGCTCAATCTGATGGTTCCTCGGATTTGGGGCTGATCCTTTTTTTTGTGTGTATTTAGAGCCATTAGATGCATGGAAATCCAAGGGACTTCCGTGTTTGGGGCTGCTCTCATATCCAGATGCACTTGGAGCCGTTAGATCAAGGATAGATCCAAGGGAAGAGGTGAAAAGGTGCCTTCAAGTGATGGGCATCATTCTTACCCCTTAGATCAAGCTGAGATCTAATGGTCCACATCATAGGCACCTTTCAAATGAAGCTAATCATCTCATCGATTGGATACAAAGCCAATCAAAGGGTCTAGAAACAAAGGCACCTTTTTGAGGCTTTACTTAATCTCATCCATTGGATATCAAGCCAATCCAAGGGCCCAAATCCAAAGGCGCCTTGAATTTTGCAACCAAAGCTCAACCTTTAGATCCTTGAGCCAATCCAAGGGCTCTAAGTCATTTTCAAGACTCTCAAAACCATTCAAATGGCTAAAACCATCAGTTCTATGTGGTTTTTTCTTCTTTGACTAAACAAAAACAAGGTAAGCCTATGCCTAGCCTATGTGATTAAGGGACTAGAATGCGTCCACCACCCTCTTCTCATTGGTCCATGAATAATCACTCCTTAATCTAAAAGGCTCATGTGGGGTTCATTTTTTCCCTAATGCTTTACACAAATTATTGCCCATAAAACAAAGCATCTACATCGGGGCCCCACCTCCAAATGATCTCGGTAGATAATCAAGGAGCAATAGAAGAAGTCAATGTTGTGCAATTACCATCCACTAGAGTGGTGCAATTAGAAGAAATTGACTCCATGGTCATGCACACAAGAAATAACGAGAAGATTCTAGAAGAACCAAGCCATGGGGCATGTACTCTTGGAAGTTACAAGGACAAGAGGGTACATATGAGCAAATGGGATATATATGAAGATACAAAACAAGAGAAAAGAAGTTCAAAGATATATGAAGAGGTAAAATAAAAAGAAGATTTTACAAATACCAACGATGTCATTGGAAATGCATACAATCGAGCCCACAAGGACTTTGAGAAATCAAATAGCAAAATTGATCTTAGGGGATCTGGAGCTTCAAGATTATTCAATTCAATCAAAATAGAGGTTAGTATTCTTGAGTTGATAAACATGGATGCAAAATTCAGGTATGAAGTATTGCAGATTATTGATGAGGCTTCCTCAATCACCTTAGTGGCAAAGACTACTGCGTTGGGTCGAGGTAAGAGTGTAGAAGAAACACCTCTCATAGATTATAAAAGTCCAAGATTGATAGTAACAATTAAAGGATTACAATTACAAGGAGTCATAGTGGATGGTGGATCTAGCATAAATTTGATGCCTAAACATACTATGGAGAAGCTTGGCTTACACCCATCCAGACCAGCCAACTTCACAGTTACTTTGGCAGATCAAAGCAAAGTAAGGCCAATGGGAGTGTTCCCAAAAGTTCCACTAGAAGTACAAGGTAACCTCTTCATTTTGGATTTAGTGGTACTAAGACTACCCCATGTAGAGGGAGGATTTCCTTTTTTAATTGGAAGACCATGGTTGAGGCATGCAAGTATCATCCATGATTGGGGTAAAGACACCATGTGGATACATCAGAGGGGACATGAAATTAAGAAAATATATTTAGAGGAGGGTCCAGATCACCAAGGGAACACCAACATGATGCAATCAGTTGGCATTTGCATGGAACAAGAAAGGAAGGACCAACCGCAATTAGAGTTCGAGGAGGAAGAAGATATTCTGAATTGGCTTCAAGCAAACAATTCTTCCTCTTACCCCTCATAGACCACAAAAGGGGGAGGAAGACAACCCTCAAATACAATTTAGACAAGGATATGAACACCACAAGGAAGAAGTTACTGAAGCTAAAGACAAGGTCAAACATAATAGTGATGAATGTTCTTTTCATATTCAAGAAATCCCTACACGATGGATGCAGGATAAAGAGGAATATATCGAAATTTAGAACACTCCTGCTTATGAAACAATCCGGGAGGAATTATTGGAGGAAAATTGGGTTGGAGATACACATGTGGATACATTGATGGATAGAAACCTATCAAAGAAGGTCAATTAGGCACTTAGGAAAATAATCGTCCAGTTTTAGTGGCCACTTGGTTGTGGAGCCACCCTGAGTTGCTTGAAAACGTAAAATCTTTCTTGATACCCTATGCAGATGTTTTTACTTGGCATTTTAAAGACTTAGAAGGAGTGCCTGCCAACTATGGAGAGCATAGAATTCCTCTTTTTGATGGAGCTAAACCAGTAAGAGGAAAGAGTTATAAACTTAACCCAAAATATGCTGAAGCTGTTTATTTGGAGATACAGAAAATGAAGGATGTAGGAATCATCATTCTTGTGGAACACTCGGAATGGCTTTCACCAATGGTTATCGTACCAAAGAAGAATACCAACAAAATCAAAATTTGTGTTAAATTTAGAGCACTCAACAAGGTAACCATTCCAGATGGATTCCCATGCAGAGCATGTCATTGAAGAAATGGCTGGACACACATTATATAGCTTCATGGATGGCTTTCGTGGATACAATCAAATATCCATTCATCTAGAGGATCATGAGAAGACCGCTTTTATCACACCATGGGACATATATGTGTATGTAAAAATGCTTCAACCACCTTTAACAGGACTGTCAACCTCATTTTTGGACCCTTATTGCTAGAAACACTTAAAATTTTCATGGATGACTTTTCTTCATTTTCAAGCACTCACAAGGAGACCCCTTTGGATTGCTTGGATAATCACTTGAGACAACTAAAAAATATTTTCAAAAGATGCAGGGAGAATAAACTAAAATTGAACCCGAATAAGTATCATTTCCTTGTGACAGAAGGAACTCTCTTGGGACGTGTGGTATCTGCTAAAGGTATGGCTCCAAACCCAGATAAAATTATTTCTATACTAAAGTTACCTAAACCCAAATCTCCTAAAGAAATTCAGAGCTTTTTGGGGCATACCGGGTACCACAGAAGCTTTATCAAAATGTATGCAGAGATAGCTAGGCCACTGGCTAGACTTACATGTAAAGAAGTATCCTTTAAGTAGGAAGAAGAAGAAGAAAATGCTAGGCAAATCCTTACATCTGCATATGAAGGAGCGGGTGGTGGGCACAATTTGCTCCGTGCAGTGCAGCAGGAGTCATTGACTCGTGCAACATGAGTCATTGCAGTACAAGATTAGGTAGACTCATTGACTTGTGCTCTTTTCGAGGTTCAAGAGCGAGCATCCTTGGGTATGTGCGACAACCCAGCTTATCATCTTGTTTGGCATGAGTGGGACCATCTTCATCGCTCTCGATCATCCCACCATTTCTTCCCCACAGCCAGCCCGAGAGGCTCCTCCATATGTGTTTTTGCCACCCTCTCCTTCCCATCCTCCACCACAACTTTAGTCGTCCTTCGATCACTTCATGCATAGGATATTCACTCTTTTTATGGTATTGAGGATTTTGTATCTTTTGGCCATCACTCAATGGAGTGCTTTTAAAAAAATAATGGTGAAAAAATGGATGGATCTTGAGCAAAGTGCTCAAGGGTAAGGTGATGATGAGAATTTCTCCAAATGTCCAACTCCAAGAATATTTTCTTTTCCATCAACCATTTGAAATGGATGATACCTTTGTCCACCAACCTGAAAAAAGAAAAATGAAAAGAAAATTTTTGCAATGTATGTACATGTGCCCTCTTTGTGCATGGGTTAAACTTAGTGTGCCTAATGCTTGGCCTTTGGATGAGGCCCTATTCATGTGCATACTTTGTGTGCATCTTGAACATATGTTGTGCATTAGGAAAGGTTGGGTTTGACACCCATGGATGCCGCACAAAGAGGTTTTAGGCCGCCAATATGTCATTGCTTTGCTGCACTTTGCCTTGAAGTTTCTCCTTGGATCTTTTTTGAGTTTTGGCTTGATTGCTTTGGACCCTTTGGTTGGAAGTGGTCTTTCTTGAAGATAAAGGCATGATGGGTCTAGACCATGGATTATGGATTTGTTTGTGAGAGGATTGATTTTGTACAAGGGATTTCTTTGGTACCCATATCATAGTGCGATTTGGTTGGGCTCTAAGTAGTTGCTTGGCCACCCAAATTTGATTGACATTACAAGGAAAATGTGACTTCTTCTTGATGTATGGATCTTTTGGGCTTTCTATGTGAGTCTTTGGGGAAAACTCATCTTTACATGGGGAATTCAACAAAGCTTGAGTTTCTATACATACATCATGTTTATGCAATGGATCATAGGGGTGTGTGGTTTGAGATGGATCTAGAGATTCAGCGATGCATTTATCCTTATTACACATAGAATCTCTAGATATACAAATGGGTGAAGAATCTTCATGATTGACCATAGATATCACTTTATCTTCCATAGAACTCATACAAAGGATTTTTTTATCTCCTTCTTGATGATCCAAGTGTAGACCATCCTTGCTCTTGAACTCATGAGAATATTTCAAACTTAGAGGAAGGGAGGGCCTTTCCACATCCTCCAAGCACTTGAAATCCACTTTTGATCCCTTCTTCAAAAGTTCCTCTAACTCAAGTAAATCAAAGTAAGATGAGTAATTTCCATTTTTTTCAACATGAGGATCATGATGGATGTTGCCTTTGTGGGAGTGTTTATGTGGATGATATAGACAATCCACAAATGAATTCTAAAACACTTTCAAAAATACCAAACACCAAAAAATGTGTGTACCTAAGTCGTGAAGCCTTAGGGACTTGTGCCAATGAGACTGTACCTCAATCACCCCACAACTGCATATAGTGGTTGATTGATACATGTTTAATTATCAATGCGAGGAACTGCATGAACCAAGTGTATGAAGACATGTGCACACATGATGGTAAGTGAAGTGTCTGAGCTACAATGCATGTGAGTAGTCTCAACTACCTCTGCAACTCACTAATCCTATGAAAATGCATGCCTCGATACCATTTATAGTAGTAAGAACAAATTTGAACTTTTGTCTCAGCTCCGAACTCCGAATATGGTCAATAGCGGGTTCATTTCAAAGCTTTTGATGAGACGCATCTATTGCTATATCTCTAGTTGAATCTGACAAATGAGGTTCAAGTTATGAGAAAAATAGTGAATGGTGAGAAACACCAACACTCACTCCACAACTCGTAAAGGCCCACACACACACACTACAATAGTTCAAAAGCAATGGGAAGGGGTAGACAACAGTTCTACACACACATTTCAAGCATTACACACATGCAAAAGATCATGGAGAAGGACGAAAACTACAAGAAAGAAGCAAATTCGAAAATCTTCTTTAATTCTCACAATGGCAAAAAGTGTTGATATATTTAGGTAGTGATGTGTGTGAACACACATGGACCGCTGGGGCACTTTTTTCCCTCTTTAGGAGGTTTTTTTCCCCCGACTTGTATATACGCCTATTGCCCTAATGGGCTACTTATCTTTGTACATTCTCTAGTAATACATTCAGTATTGTGTGTTGTGCTCCAAGCTTCTTCTTCTTCTTCCTTGTGCTGTTCGCGTGCTTCCGCAGACGTCTAACTCCAACAATTGGTATCAGAGCAGGTCGTCGCTTCATCTAGGGCGCCATCGACACTCCTCCGTTTGCAGTCTCAGAATCGCACGAATTTTGGTGAGCATACTCAGCTCGTTTCGGCCTTCGAACGCACTATCGCAGCGCTTATGCAAGCTATTTTGTCTTTTTGTGCCAAAGGTATATACCAGTTTTTGTTCGCCAGTTTAAGCGTCTCGAAGTCTGCTACAGGTCTAGCAGAACTCGTCTGGCCAGTTCTGTTCAACTTTTTGAGATACAGTCAATTTTTTGCATCAAGGTATTTTAGTCACTGGCCATGGCTGAAAGCAGTGATGTATTTCGTATGTTGGCTGTTGAGGATAAGTTGGATGGTAACAACTACCCATTATGGGCTTATATGATGCGACATGTTTTGGTTGCAAAAGGATTGTCAAACATTGTGCACGATGTTGAAAGACGTCTTGTTACACCTGAAACGACAGGTACTACAAATACAGGTACTAGAGCTGATGAAGATGGTGTCGAAGATGATATTGTGCAGATTCATGTTCGTGCTGCTGTTTCTGTTGCACCTACTATAGAGCAGATTCGTTGGGATGGCAGAGATGCCCAGGCACATGCATTGATAGCTTTGTCTGTCAAACGTGCCATTATTCCTCATATTCGCTCTTGCAGAACAGCTAGGGATGCTTGGGATACACTTACCACATTGTACCAAGCTAGGAATGAGGCTCGTGTTGCTTACCTCCGAAAACAGTTGGAGAGTGAGCATATGAATGAAGGTGATTCTATGGACAGTTTCCTAACGAAGATCAAAGATTTGAAGGAACAATTGATTTCTGCTGATGAGGTTATACTAGATAGCTCACTTGTGCAGACCGTTCTGAATGGTCTTCTTGATTCATATCAGAGTTTTGCTTCTACTCTTCGGTTGATGATGAAAGGCAATCCGAATGTCTTATCATTTGGGGAGTTAGTCTCTGTTCTGTTGAAGGAAGATCAGTCCAGGCAGAACAGGTCCATTATGCATGTTGCAGATCAAGCTTTCCTGGCTAGTCAGAAGGGCAAAGGAAAATGGAGCTCTTCTACTAGTAAGCAGAAATCTACAAATGCTGCACATTCGAAGAACCAGGATAGAGATGAGAAGAAATCAGAAAAGCAGAGATTGTTTTGCAAGTACTGTAAAGGGAATGATCATATCATCAAGAACTGTCCAAAACTGGCTGCAAAAGAGGCAAAGAAAAAGGAGGCTGGAATGGTTATTGCACAAGCCTCTACACCAAAAACAGAGTCTGCTAATCTTGTGCAGGAAGAAGAATGGGCGTTTACTACTGTTTGCAGTTTTGATCCATCTTCTCATGAGCAGTGCATGTCTGCAGTGGACTCAGATGTTTGGTACTTTGACAGTGGGGCGACCAAACATATTACCTCGCAGCGTAGTTTCTTCTCTTCACTCGAGCCTGCCCCTACAGGGAATACTGTCACATGCGCCAACAACTCCTCTTATCCTGTTATGGGAGTTGGTAGGATCATTCTGACTACTGCTGATGGTAGTTCTTTCACCTTGTCAGATGCTTTATTTGTGCCAGGGATCAAGAAGAATCTGTTATCAGTTTCTGCATAAGCCAAGATTGGCTTGGTTGTGAAATTTGTTGATGACAGATGTACAGTTCATGATCTGTCAAATGGCGATGTTATTATCGCTTCTGGCATTTTATGTCGTGGGCTGTTTAAGCTCATAGACTATGAAAGATCTGTGAATGATTCGGCATGTGCAGTTCATGATTCTCAGGCTATGTCAGATGCAAAGCTTTGGCATGCACGCTTTGGTCATCTGAATTTTGCTAGTTTGCTACGCCTGCAGAAATCTGATATGGTGTCTTCTTTGCCCAAGCTTGAGGCACCTGGAAAACATGTATGTGAAGGCTGTATTTTGGGCAAAATGTAGCGTTCCTCCTTTCCAAAAGATGGTTCAGTTCGGGCTACGCAGAAATTGCAGCTTGTACATAGTGATGTCTATGGTCCTATGCAGACACCCTCTTTTGGGAATTACCTTTACTTCGTGACTTTCATTGATGCTTTTTCCAGGCATGCATGGGTATATCCACTCAAAGCAAAGTCCGAAGTGTTCATGTGCTTTAAACAGTTTTTGGTTTTCGCTAAATCTGTCAGCATGTAAAATGGGCACCCTCTGTTCTGATCGAGCGGGGGAATATATATCTTCTGATTTTAATGCATTTCTGGCTAAATGTGGGATAAAACACAAGTGTACAGTGCCGTATACACCTCAATAGAATGGAGTTGTTGAACGGAAGAATAGGTCAGTCATGGAGATGGCAAGGTGTATGGTCAAGAGTCAGGCTTTACCACATAGTTTCTGGCTTGAGGCTGTCATGTGTGCAACATATGTACTTAACAGGTGTCCCACTAAAGCGCTGTAGTCTATCACTCCATATGAGGCTTGGCATGACCGCAAGCCATCTGTTGCTCATCTGCGTGTTTTTGGTTGTTTGGCATATGCATTAGTGCCTGAACATCGCACAAAATTGGATGATAAGGCAGTAAAATGTATTTTTGTTGGGTACAATTCTGAAAGTAAAGGCTATCGTCTATATCATCCACAAACTAAACGCATTCTGGTTAGCCGTGATGTTGTCTTTGTGGAAGATGCTATTCAGCAATTGCTTTCATGTACTAAGGAGACATCTGTTAGCTCCAAAGACATGTATGATACCTTGATGCCTCTTTTTACAGGTGGACAGTCTAGTGCTGGTCCTAATGGGGCAACTTCTCAGCCTTTGCAGGTTTCATATGATGATGCAGATTATTCTATTTCTGATGCAGATTTACATGATGCACTTGTTGATGAGAGAGCTGATATTGAGAAGGCAAAAACTATGCCAAAATGGCTTGTGCAGACTTTGCGTGACAGCAAATTAGATGCACCTTTGTCATATCGTACTCATTCAGGCTCTCATAGTGCCTCCTTTGCATCAGATTGCTATGCTATGGCTGCGTCTAGTCTCTGTGATGAGAATGAGCCTCTTTCTTTTGATGAAGCACAAAATTCAGAAAATTGGATGGCTGCCATGCAATCTGAATATGATGCTATAATGAAGAATGGTACATGGTCTTTATGTGACTTGCCTCCTGGCAAGAAGGCCATTGGCACCAAGTGGGTATACAAGCTGAAGCGTAAACTTGATGGTACAGTTGACAGGTATAAGGCTAGGCTTGTTGCAAAGGGTTATGCGCAGGAAAGAGGCATTGATTTTGATGAGACCTTTGCACCTACATGCCGTATGACTATTGTTCGGAGCATTTGTGCACTTGCAGCCCATCATGGTTGGAATGTACATCAGTTGGACATTAAAACAACATTTCTGAATGGTGACTTGTATTAAGAAGTGTATGTTTTTCAGCCCCGAGGCTTTGTGCAGAAAGGGCATGAAAACCAGGTGTGCAGGTTAAAGAAGGCATTATATGGTTTAAAGCAAGCACCACGTGCTTGGTATGAGAAGATACATGCCTATCTGGTTGCACATGGTTTTGTGAACAGTCCAACTGAAAGCACCTTATACGTTAAGCGTGCTCATGATGTGCTTCTGATCATTGTTGTCTATGTTGATGACATGCTGCTCACTGGTCCTATTGAGAAGCATATTGCTGATTTCAAGGCTGATTTGCATGCCTCATTTGAGATGTCTGATTTGGGGCATTTGCATCACTATTTGGGCATTCACTTTATGCAAGTTGATGGTGGAATGGCTTTGTGTCAAACAAAATATATTGACACATTATTGCAGCGTTTTGGCCTTGAAGAATGTAAGCCTATTGCCACTCCTATGGAGACAGGTTTACGATTGAGTCTTCATGATGCTGGAGATGTATTTGATGCCGTTCTCTATCAGCAGGCTGTTGGATGCTTGATTTACTTATGCATTACTCGGCCAGATATTTAGTTTGCTGTCTCACAGATGAGCAGGTTTATGCATTGCCAAGGAGTCACGCATTGGAAGGCGGTTAAGTGCATCTTTCTCTACTTGAGTGGTACTCGGCTACTTGGGTTGTTTTATCCCAAGGGGGGATCACTACCTCCAGATTTGCATGCTTTTTTTGACTCTGATTGGGCTGGTTGCTATGACACTCGTGTATCCACCAGTGGTTTCTGCTTCATGCTTGGTAGCTCATGATATCTTGGTTGAGCAAGAAGCAGCCTACTGTGGCCACTTCCAGTTGTGAGGCTGAGTATAGGGCAGCTTTCACAGCGACTGTTGAGTGTGTGTGGCTCAGACGCCTTATGGCTGATTTGGGTGTTGGCCAGTCTTCTGCGACCACCATCTTCACTGAGAGTCAGAGTGCATTGGCAGTTGCGAGGAACCCTGTGTTCCATGCTCGCACTAAGCACATTGACGTGCATTATCACTATGTCAGGGAGAGGTTCTCTACTGGGGAGATCAGCTTGGCGTATGTGCCCACGCAGGAGAACATTGGAGACCTTTTCACGAAGGCTCTGCCTAGGGAGATGTTTGAAGTTTTCTGCAAAGCTTTGGGCTTACTTCCTTTTGTGGAGTGATTTCCACATAGCTTGGCACTTCCTTATACATGAGTGCCAACTCCTTGTTCACCGCATCACTCCCAGGGGGGATTTGTTGATATATTTAGGTAGTGATGTGTGTGAACACACATGGACCGTTGGGGCACTTTTTTCCCTCTTTAGGAGGTTTTTTTCCCCCGGCTTGTATATACGCCTATTGCCCTAATGGGCTACTTATCTTTGTACATTCTCTAGTAATACATTCAGTATTGTGTGTTGTGCTCCAAGCTTCTTCTTCTTCTTCCTTGTGCTGTTCGTGTGCTTCCACAGACGTCTAACTCCAACAAAAAGTTCTTTACAAGAGTCACAAAGTGACTTATATACATGTGCCCTAAAAATAGCCCTTTAACACAAGAGACCGGAACTTTTATTGAATAACTCTACTTTAATAATATTTTACAAGGATTATGATACAATGATTGGGGCTTATACATCTAGAGGACTACTCTAGTGCATTTACACAACTTCAAGGGAGTTTCATAGGATTTTGAAGAAGAAAACTTGTGCCCATAATTTTGAAAAATTTGGGGCTCCTCTTTTGGGCTTTTTTACTCTGCAACACTCTCCCCCTCTTTATCTCTGTTGTCCCTTGACATGTTTTGCTTCATGTCTTCATTTGCTATGTTAATTGGGGCTGCCATGCACGCATCCAACGACTATGAATGTGATATTCTTAGTCACTCTCTTCAACTTTTCAACCTCTCCCCTTTCTAACTTTTGGTCTTCGGACAGGTCTTTGTTTTCACACATCTGATCCTGTTGTATTTCTTTAGCCTGTTTACTTCTTTCCACTGCACACGTCACTTGGCCGACCTTGCATCTCTTTTAGTCAGGTGTTCATTTCAAAGGTGTTGTTCTTAAATCTTCTTTTACATCCTTTGGGACCTCATGTATTCTCTTTTTCCTATTTATTTCTTTCCACCATAGGCACCTAACGGATGAGGAAGCATTGTGCAACCTCCCTTGAAAGGTCTGGGTTGTTGTAAATCTTTGTTTCCACTCTTCCGGACCTAGTCCTTTTGGTGTTGTAGCCTAATGTGTGCCCCTGTGGGGCTTTGGATAGAGGGTGGTTCTTTTTTACTGAGCTGTTTTGTTCTTTGATCTTCTTCTTCTTCTCTTTTTGCTTGATTCTCCCTCCACATGTCCCTCCTCCTGAACTCTGTCGTCCTCGACAGACTTTTTGTGGCGACATGAATAAGTTTGTATCACCTTTTGCTCTCTATGATTTAGCAAATCGGCTTCACAGACCATTAGCTCTTTCCACTGAGCTGACTTGACTCCATCATCTGGTGCCTACCTATGATCTGCAAAGAAACTAAGCTCATAGGCCACCAGTCTTGCATTTAAATTGGAAACTATTTTTACAAAGATCTCCGAGTACATCTCAAGAAATCCTGTGAAGAATGCTTCTTCAAATGTCTACATATATAGACTTGATAGAAACATTAATCTCGAGTATATCGCCATAATAGTTAGTCGACTTGGAGTGGTTGATAAATCAAAAGTAATTGCATCTGCACTGTGATTAATGCCTATAAAATTCAAAAAGGTATACTGTGCATGTTGGAATACTTTCAAAACTGTAAGAAGCATACTTAATATCTTATTGGTCATCTTGATTGCTAAATCTGGCACTGTCGCATATCTTGATAGACAAAACTCTATGGTCCGCACCATGTATTCTTCGGTCGACAGATAATTGTGTGGCAGACTAGGTAGTAGTGGGTAGTTTAGCCATTGATTATTTAAATTACCCTGGCGCTTTGCTTCCCAAAATTGCGTCCAAGTGCATCTTCGAGGTACAAGGCAAAAAGATGGATTAACTTGTAGCACATATTAAGGTCGGATTCTTCTCTAAAAACTTTCATCTCCATATCGGATCTACCTTGTCAAACTCTTCTTGCGTATATGTAAATGTATTCAGGTTGAACTGTAGATCATGATCAAGTTCTTTATTTGTAGCTTTCTTTATATATTGCTGAGTCTTCTCTTTTAGCAGTCCATAAGGTATATTAAATGGATTTAAAATTTGTTCCAAGATTTTGCTTTCAATCTTCGCTTCTTTCATGACCTTCACCACGTGATCTTCAAACTGCTCTGTAACCTGGGACACCAGTAGTGCCCTCTCATGTCGGCTTAGTTTTGCAATAGCCCGATTATGTCTTTCAATGCTCGGCTATGCTTCCTCCCTTATTGGTGAATGATGCATGGGGGCAGAAAGAAGACATACCTCAGTCTCCACAGTAGCCGCTTGGGAGCTTGGAACTACTGGTGTCCCCGATGAAGCCATCTACACTTGTAATAAGAAAAGGATGAGCTTCTAGGAGAAACTAATTCATGTGTTTTATGTGTGGTTGAGTGATATGTTATTTCTTTCGTCGCTCCATTCCCCCTTGCTTAAGTGAGTAAGGTCTCTTACCACACTTCTTTTGATTTTTAATCCTGAAAGAAAATAAGAATTAGATCTAGCCGAAGCACTTATTTACGTACAATGTACGAGCATTCCTATGGCAGTAGAAACTAAGAACTATTCCATTGATGGAAATATGCACCACTAGTTCTTTGGAAGAGATAATGTGCCGAATGCATGGCCTTGTAATGTGGCCCTGTCATGCATACTCTATGTGCAATGGACTCTTCATGAGTGCAAGTAGAATCTTGTTGAGTTGGTTGTTCCTGTCCTTGCTGCCTCTTTGATATCCATATCCACTAAATTGAACAAATAAGTATTCAGTAGGTCATCTGCCACTCCGTTGGGTGGTTCTCCATGTGTTAACCTAGATAGGTGATCGACTCTCATGTGGTTATTTCCCTTTTTTATCATTACCTTGAAATCAAACTCCATCAGCAACAAAAACCATCTCACTAGTCTTCTCATGTTATAGCGCTTATTGACTTGGTACAATAAGGCATATGCAATACAATGGTCTAATTTTCCTTCATCTGCTGGTTGAGCTAGGATGCATCCTATTGATCTACATGAATATGAAATGGTTTATTCTAGTTGGGTATCTTCAAAATAGGAGCCGTACTTAGTCATCTCTTCAATTCATTGAACACTTTCTCACATTCATCTGTCCACGTAAATTGGATTAATAATCCATATAACAGTTTGGCAATTATGGCATACACGTGAATAAATCTACGATAGTATCAACAATGGCCCATAAAATCTTGCGATTCCTTAGCATTTTTTGGTCTTGGTAGCTCTAGGATTACCTTAACCTTATCCTTGTCTATGGAAATGCCATTCTTCGATATGATATATCCTAGGATCTTTCCCTATCTCACCATAAAGAGGCATTTTTCAGGATTCAGGCACACTCGATATTGCTGACACATCTCAAAAATCCTTCCTAATTGTGGAATGTGTTCATGTCTTTGACTTGAGTATGTGCATAAGTCGTCTATGTATACTTCCATACTCTTCCTTAGTTATTCCTTAAATACATGACACATCAACCTTTGGAAAGTAGAAAGGGCGTTGGTGAGTCCAAATGGCATCACTCTAAAAGTATAGACTCACCATTCCATTGTATCCTGAGAATCCATCTAAGAAGCTATAGGCTTCCTGTTGCAGAGCTAAAGAGCGCACAAAGCAGAGAAAAAAGACGGGCCCCAAAATTTTTCCGATTTGGACACACAATTTTTTGTAACATAACCATTTTTGTATATATTTTCCGTTGTAAATGCACTAGAGGAGTCCTCTAGATGCATCCCCTCAGAAGATTAGTGAATTACCCATGTACATTAGTAGGAAGTTAGCATTTTAGAGAATAAAGTGCCGGTCTCTTGTGTGAAAGGACCAAACTTAGGGCATTAGTATATAAGCCAAAAGTGACTCATTGTAAAGGACTTCTTGTCATTGTGAAGAAGAGCACTTCTGAAATTTCGAGTTTGCCTCTTCCTTGCTGATTTTGATCTTCATTTTGCTCATGTATGTGTGTGTGATGCTTGAAATGCAAGTGTAGGACTGTTGTCTACCCCTTCCCCCTTGTTTTGAGTGGCTGTAGTGCGTGCGTAAGCTAGGAGAAGCAAAAACGCGGGTGTTAGTAGTTCCCGCAATTCACTGTTTCTGCCATAACTTGCAGCAGAGTGGTCAGAATTGAGTGAAACCACCACCGTTGGATTCGTCTTGTCGAGAGCTTCGAAACGAGTACCCTATTGTCTATGTTCGGAGCTCTGGGCTGGGAGAAAACCTCAAAAAACCAAAACTGCTGAAAAGAGGCTTGCGGCAACACTTTCAGTTTTTTCCGTAGGTGTGGGTAGTATTAGTCTTTTCTCATGCTTGGATAGCTAACTCACTTCATTTTCTATCACGTGTGCACATGTCTTCATACACTTGGTAAGTCACTCCTTAGGATTGATAATCAAATGTGTGAAAAGAACTCCACTATATGCACTTGTATGGCAATCGAGGTATAGTCTCATTGGTACAAGTCCTTGAGTCATTGCGGCTCAAGTACACACGTTTTTGGCGCCGTTGCCGGGGAAGCACTCTACTAAGGTGCCTTCGTGATAGTTAGAGAGCCAGTGTGATCGAATCGTACTTGTAGAGGTGAATTTGTCCATTGACGAGTAGTATTCCTGTTCAACACTTGTCACTTCTCATCCTTGAGGTGTGTGTGATAAGTTTTAGGTTTAAGTGTAGGAGGAGGGAAGAGAAGGAGGAGTTAGGGTTAGGTTAGAAGGAGAGAAAGAGTGAGGAAAAGAGGAGTAGGAATAGGCCAAAATTCCCAGAAAATCATCAAAAATCCCCAAAATATTTTAAGTTCAGTCAAAAAAGTATAAAAACCAAAAAATTTGGCTCATTTGACACTTCACAGTGTTCTGGTATCGTTTGGGAGCAGCGACCAGTATCGTGGACTTGGTATCGTGGCATTCAGGCAGTCAGAGCTAGGTTTTGAGCTCACATTGCAATCAAGACAATACCAAGGTAAACATTCTCTCAAATTATCTGTCAAAAACACTGTAAAAATGATCAAACAAGTGATTAAGAATCTGCGCAGTATCGCGGGGGGGGAAAATTGATATCTTTGTCATCTTATTGTGTGATACAGAGGTCTAGGAAGGAAGAGGAGAGTGAGGAGAGTAAGGGGGTAAAAAAAAAAGTTTAGGAAAAATCTTACTATTGGCTTGAGTATCGCGATCGGTCGAGTTTTGGTATCGCGATACCAAAATTCCCTTGTATCGCGACACTCGCCATCAGTGTCGTATCGCTTGAGACCTGCTTTGGTATCGCGACACCATTCTGGTATCGCGACACTGAGTCGGTATCGGGATCGCACTCGATCTCTGGTATCGTATCGTCCGATACTAATACTTGGTATCGCGACACCATTGTGGTGTCGTATCGCCTGAGTTTCTAGTATCGCGACCTCACTTTACCGGGGGGTATCGTATCGTTTGATACGGTGGTATCGCGACACTACCCTGGTATCGCGACACTACTTTGGTATCGCGATCGTGCCCTCACGAGTGTCGTATCGTCTGATCGCTCGTCTTGGTATCGCGACACCCTAGTGGTATCGTATCGCCAAGAGTAGTATCGCGATCGCACTTACTGCGGTGGTATCGTATCGTCTCCTGTCCAGGATCGTATCGCGACACCACATTGAGATCGTATCGCCCCTAACCTCCAGTATCGTAACGTCTACTTTGCCGGTATCGTATCGTGGTATTTCCCCGTGAAGTATCGCGACACTATATCTGGTATCGTATCGTCTGGCACCAAAGCCTGGTATCGCGACACCAGACTGATATCGTATCGTCTGGGTGTCTGGTATCGTATCGTCTGGAGCTCTGGTATCGTATCGCCGAGAGCAGTATCGCCAAGTGTGGTATCGCCCAGAATTGAACCCTTCTTTTGGCAAGCAAATTGAATCATTGGTAGAGCTGTCCAAAGTGAATCTAAGCTGCATAAAGAGAGGCCTCAGAGAGTGAATGAACTTGAGGTCAGGAAGAGTTCTAGGTAGTAGAAGGAGTGTCATATCCTCAGTAGGAAGTACAGCCCAGGCTAGTCATCACTCAGTCTACTTAGAAACTTCCAGTGACTCGGAGGAGGAGATACTTATGGCTTCAGAAGACATGCAAGGACCTACACCAACAGGAAACTTCATGACTACTGTTGAAGGAGACTACCGTACCTCCTTACAATATGTGTCCACTAATGCCCAGGAGATTCCAATCTACCTGGATGGCTTAAACAGGTCTGTCGCCAGGATGGCAACTGCCCAAAATGTCGCCATCATACCACGACCAGCTGTCAAATACGAGGGAGGAGCTTACATTGACAAAATGGGTCACATCTACATAGTAACTGAATTTCCTGAGAGGATCAATGAAAGAGGAGAGTTTATGGATCCCGACAACTCTGAAGAGTTAGTGTCCACCCCCAGAGGCAGGTCACAAGTATCACGGGTCTTGAGAGGAGACTTGATACCTCAAGACGACTACTTATTGGAAGTCTACATGATTCACGGAGCAGACTTATTGCTTCAAACTGACGTACCTGTTCAAGGAATAGGAGAGAGCCCCATGACATTCTATGAGTTGAAAGACCCAGATGACGAAACTAGACTCACTTACCTAGATAAGAATCAAAGAAGATATTGGCCTGTAGGTGTCCTAGACAGGGCTCGGCTGAGATATATGGGTGCGCCTGTATTTCCTCAGAGGGAGCAGGCAACTACCTCGCAGAATCCTTTTGGAAATCAACAAGAAACGGAACATACCACATCAGGACAGACCAGTCAAAGAAGTGTGCCCAACCGTACTCATGTACAGTTTGCAACTCCAGGAGTGCACACACACAATCAGACCCACACGGGGATGGGGAACCATTTCCGACCACCGATCAGACCACGACCACCTGTGGGAGGGCAGCCAGGAATGCCTCCATTACGACCAGCTGCCCCAGTCTTCCCTGTAATGCCCAGACCGCCTGAACCAATGAGGAGATTGAGACCAATCCAAGTGGCTAAGTGTATGAGAAACCACTATGATGGATTAGGGGAGCCATACGATCATATTGCCGAATTTAAACAAGTTCTAAGAGCAGAACAAGTAGAGGACTTCTTTGTGCAGTATGAGTCTTTTGGACTCACCCTCACAGGAACAGCTCTAACTTGGTTCCAACCTCTAGATCCCAATCAATTTGGAAACATGGAGCAATTCTTTCAAGAATTCATCGGAGAATTCACAAAGAGAGGGATTAAACACAATTCGGCTTCTTTAATCCATAGCTTTAAACAAAACCCTAAAGAAACTGTGAAGACTGCTGCCCGAAGATTCAACCAGTACGTGGATAGATGCCCAATGGCTGAGAGACCGACTCAACAAAAGATGATTTCATTATTTTTGGATGGACTCTCTAACGGGACCCTAAGAACCCTAGTGTATGTGAAAAGGCTACAAACGTTGAGTGAGTGTCTTCAAGAGTGCATCGACTTGGAAGATAACCTCGCTGAGGACCTCAAAGGTACTACCGACCTCACTAAATCAGAAGACTCAAGAAGTACGGTTACGTCCAATTCTAGTAATATGGAAGAGCTAGCGGAACTATTAGCAAAGAAACTAGGAGTCCAAGGACAGAGAGCCTACCAACATCCAACTCAAAGAGTGCCTATGTTGAGAAGGTGTAACTTATGTGGAGGAGAACATCCCACACACTTGTGTGCCAGAGGAGGAGTCGGTGCACAACCTACGTATCCATACAACAGACAGCAACAACCAGGGACTTCTTCATACTGCCACATTGAGCAAAAATATACCACTCACACAACTGAGAACTGTCCCTTTAATAGGCAATCACGACCTGTCAATCCACCCCAATACCGACCTTATGGATACCCACCTAGAGAGCTTGGTAGGGAGATGCCTAGATACAACCCGTATCCGGTAGGAACTCCAAGACAATATGAGCAAGCGTTGTATCCACCACCACAACCAGTGTTGGGACCCCAATTGTCACAACCTCAACAAGTTGTACCTGTGAAGTATACTCAACCGGAAGAAAACTTGGAAAGAGCCATAATACCAGCCACAATGGCTACCAATGTAGAATCAACCAACCAAGGGTATGAACCTCCACCAGGAGAGTACTATCCATATGAAGCCAACATGATGGAATATGAACCAGCGTATGACGCGGCCTATTATGGATATGAAGGATTTGATCAAACTTATGGAGCGGAAACTGCAACTTTAATGTATACAATGCCCAAAACACAACAACCATTGAGACCGCCCATGAGACCACCAGTGCAGAGAGGACCATGTTATAGATGCGGAGGGGATCACTTCATTCGGGAGTGTCCGCGACCTTACAACCCTCCACCACCCAGGATTTGGGAAGGATATTGTAGTGATTGTGGGAAAGAACATCTTTTTAGAGATTGCCCTAAGAACCCTACGAAAACTCAAGGCACTGCACCAATCAATGTAATAGAGGTCATAGAAGAATCTGGAAGTGATAAGGAATATACTGTACCACTAAAAGCTATTACTAGAGCTCAAGCGAAACAACGAAAGGAAAAACAACCGGAAGAAAAACCAGAGAACAATAAAACAGTAGAACCAAACATTCAAGTAGTCGAGGATTCGGAGAACTCATGTGAGAATTCCCAAAACACCAAAGTGCAAAAATGGAAAGAAAGACGAGAAAAGCTCAAAGAAAAATGGGCAAGAAATAAGAGCCAAGACAGCAAGAAACAAGCGAAGAATTCTAGAAAACATAACGAACAACAAACGCATAAGGAGACCCCTGAAACACCACCAATTAACTCAGAGGCAAAGAAGCCAGGATCCATTCTAGCTGACCCAAAACCAGAAGAATTGGACATGTGGTTAAAAGCATACCAAGCTAGAATCACAATGGGACCAAACCTAGAGCAACATGAAAGACTCTACCCTCAAGGGGAATTAGAGAAAGAAAGATTGGCGATATGTAAAAAACTCATAGAAGTAGCACAGGCAACTCTAGAAAAGACCATCCCAATTTTGCCTGAAACAAGGATCGCACAGGAACTATATGAAGAGTGCATCCAACCTAAGGATAAGGAACCTAGAAGGGAAGATGATCAAAATGAACGAATGAAATCTCAAGAAGAACATGTATCCATAATACCCGACCTAGGGGAAGATTGGCCCAAAGACTTGTGGGATAGAATCAGAGAAGAACAATGGAAGAAGAATGGTGTCGATCCACCACCATTTGATGAAATAGATGTGGAAGACTGTCAACCCCATCCTAACCTCGAGGAAGCCTATGAGGAGATTTCAAGACTTGACAGAGGTAGAGAGGAGACCATAAGCATTTCAACATTGCCTAACTATATGGGGGAGTATGAAGGAGAGTCAGTGGTAATACGAGCACCCACGGTGCATGGAAGAGGATCAGGAAAAGGAAAGGAGAGTTCTCATAACTTGACAGAGTTAAAGAAAACAAAAGTTCAATGCCAATTAACGGTGGAAGAATTGCTTAGACTGAAACCCCAGTTGTGGAAGCAGATGGCAGATCAATTGAAACCACTGCCAAAGAATGGAGGATCAAAAGAAAAGGAACTGGAAAATAAGTCCACAGTACAAGTTCCAGTCGATAAAGTAGGAGAATTTAGTGAAGGAGACGAAGGTAATACTTGTTTACCTGTCATCTACAATGGGTACATGACCAAGGCCATCCTAGATACAGGAGCCGGAGTAGGAATTGCAACGAAGGAAATTTGGGAAAAGTGGGGAAAACCAGCTTTACGGCCCACTCGAATGAAACTCCAATTAGCAGACGGTCATGTGGAGAAACCCTTAGGAATATTGGAAGGAATCAGACTGACCACGTGTGGACTAGAATTTGAACACACATTGGCCATATGTAAGTTCGAAAAAGCAAACAATTATGAAATGATATTAGGACGACCATTCATGCGACAGATGCGAGTAGTACAAGATTGGGGCAAAGATTCATTATATCTCCAACATCAAGGAAGCACTACCAAGATAAACCTGCACACATTCGCTTATCGGGATGTCCCTCCATTACAATGGAATCCAGTCCACAAAGAAGAAGATGACCTATCCATTCACAGTGCTGGATCAAGTGACCAATCTTGGATGCACGAGGATGCCCAGTTGTGGATGTGCAAAGAAGCCAAGAAGGAGGAGTGTAAAAAACAAATGTGGCCAATAGGGCACCCTAATTATCGATCAATTGAAGACCCCGACTATATGCCTCAAATTTTTTCAGATGAACTCTTCGAACCACATGGCTGGATGGAAATCCTAGCCACATTAGACGTTTGTGTGAATGAAGAAGTCTTGACGATGAACGACTGTATAGACGAGGAAGGATATGACGTGAACCTCTACATGGTTGTCCTCCAAGAGGTAGAAGCAGGAGAAATTGTAGAGGAAGAGGGGAAAGAAGAATACGAAAGCATAGAAATGGAACCAGAGTTCGACTCTGAAGAACAATATTTAGAAACCATGCAGGAAGAATCAAAAGAAAGACCAACAAAAGTTTTAGCAATCGAAACCATCCCTAGAGAGGACACGAGTAAAGTGGAACCTGAACCAAACCACTTCGAGGTTCCAGAACATTTTAAAAGATACGAAGTAGAGGAAAGAAAAGTAGCCATTCAAATGCCTAAACGAGAGGCCCGGGATGGAGAAGCCTATGATAACAAGGAACAAACCAAGAAGGTTGTCGTAACGATGGAAGACGGAGAAGAGAGGTGCACGTATATTGGAAAGGATGTATCGGAAGAAGAAGAAGAGGATCTCATACACCTCATCCAAGAATATCGAGATGTATTTGCTTGGACGTACAAAGACCTTAAGGGTGTAGAACCTAGCATATGCGCTCATCGAATTCCTATGACAACAGATGCAAAACCTTCCAAACAACGCCCTTACACGTATAATGAGGTTTATGGAGCGAAAATAAAGGAAGAAATTGACAAACTACTAGCGGCAGGGTTCATATACGAGATAGAACACACAGAATGGGTATCGCCACTAGTAGTAGTGCCCAAAAAAAACGGAAAGCTAAGGGTGTGTATCAACTTAAAAAAAGTAAATGCAGCAACTATACGCGACAGTTTCCCTTTACCCATCACAGACCATCTTTTGGAAAGAGTTGCCGGCAAGGAGGTCTATAGCTTCTTGGATGGATTCTCTGGTTATAACCAAGTAGCTATTGCAACTGAGGACCAGCATAAAACCGCATTCGCGACTGAATGGGGAATCTATGCATTTAGAGTGATGCCTTTCGGGCTCACAAATGCGCCAACCACCTTCCAACGACTGATGTGTCATGTTTTCAAAGAATTTCTGAGAAAAAGCATGGAAGTATACGTAGATGATCTGTGCACATACTCAAATCAACGACCAGACCACATACCGGAACTGCGGAAAATATTCAACAAATGTAGGCAGTATAGAGTTTGCTTAAACCCAGAAAAATGTGTCTTCATGGTAAGACAAGGAAAAATCCTAGGGCACATTGTTTCAAAGAATGGAATATCTACAGATGAGGATAAGATTAAAGTCATATTGGACTTACCAAGACCCAAGAATGCGAAAGAAGTACAAGCTTTTATGGGACACTGTGGATATTACCGTAGGTTTATTCACATGTATGCCATAATAGCTAAGCCCTTATACGGTCTATTGACTCAGTTCACTTGGACAGACGAGTGTGAGAAGGCCTTCAACGAGCTTAAAAAGAGGCTGAGTACAGCCCCAATTCTAAAATCACCCAACTGGAACAAGCCTTTTCATATTCATGTTGATGCTTCGAACTACGCAATTGGATGTATCCTAGCTCAACCGACTGATGAAGGAAAGCTTGACCATCCAATTGCTTACGCGAGTAGACAATTAAACCAAGCAGAGAGAAATTACACGACTACTGAAAGAGAGGGCTTAGGAATGGTCTACGCAGTGAAGAAGTTTCGACATTACCTCTTAGCCAACAAGTTCAAATTCTTCATAGACCATCAAGCCTTGTTGTACCTAGTCAATAAGCCTTGCAACACAGGGAGATTGGTACGATGGTTCTTATTACTAATGGAGTTTGACTTTGAGGTAGTAGTCAAAAAAGGAAACACACATGTGAGAGCAGACCACCTTTCGAGGTTAAAACACGGAGAGCCACCTAGCGGGGTGCCTGATGATTTACCAGATGCTTATCTGTTTAATCTAGAAGTATGTCCGAAATGGGCAGAAAAATTGACCCCTATACTTACGCATGGCCCTCAACATCCAATTAACAGAAATAGCAAAAAAGAAATTCTTCAAACAAGGAATTTACACATTGTTGCTGGAAGCATATATTATAAGGAACCTAACGGAGTGTTATTGAGATGTGTCGAGGAGGATGAACAAAAACAACTAATTAACCGGGCACACATAAACAAGTGGAAAACCCATCAAGGAATGCAGGGAATAATACGAGAATTAAAGAGGTTAGGCGTATATTGGCCTGATATGTCCAAGGACGTTCACGAGCATGTAAGTAATTGTGTGGAATGCAAAGAAATTAGCTCAGAGGATCACGTGTCCTTACCCTTTTCTACCATAGCGCCTAATTGGAGTAAATCATTAGTGCAATTCCTCAAAACCAAAGAGCACGAAATAGGAGCTAGCCTAGCAAGAAAGCGATCCCTAGAAGAAATGAGCAAGGACTATGTGATAATGGGGAAACAACTGTTTAGACGAGGGAGAGACAATCAACTCAGATTGTGCGTGCATGAAGGAGAATACCTTCCCATATTAGAAATGGCACACGCAGGAGCTGCGGGAGGACATTTTTCAGCAGATAGAACGGTCAAGATGATTCTCTTTGCAGGCTTGTGGTGGCCAACTCTACATATGGACGCAGAGACATATGTGAGAAGCTGTGAAACGTGCCAGAGAGCAAAATATCCCATTAGAAGAGATGACATGCCTTTAAGACCCATGGTTTGTGTGAGAGCATTCACCAAGTGGGGAATTGACTTCATAGGACCTATCAACCCACCTGCGAAAGGATCACATACGGAATATATCATAGTAGCCACCGACTACTTGACAAAGTGGGTAGAAGCAAAAGCCACTCGAAAAAATGATGCTCAAACCACAGCAAAATTTCTCTTTGAGCACATTTTCACACGATTTGGACTGCCGATCGAGATAGTGAGTGATCGAGGCACCCATTTCCTAAACGAAGTCATTGAATCGCTAATGAATGAATTTCTAGTGATCCACAAAAAATCAGCCCCATACCATCCTCAAGCTAACGGACATGCTGAAAGTTCCAACAAAGTACTATGTACTGTCTTGACAAAGATTGTCAATAATGGAAGGTCAGATTGGGACAAACAATTGCATCACGCAATTTGGGCCTTCCGAGTGGCATATAAAACGGCCATTGGAACTACTCCGTTCAACCTCGTGTATGGGCAAAATGCAATTCTGCCAATTGACTTCTTAGTACCTACCTTGAAAGTGACCCAGCACTATGAGTGGAACGGTCATGAGTTGTCTCAACAATTAGATCAGATTGAAAAGCTGCATGAGACTAGATTACAAGCGGTAGCAGGCATCTATGTCGCCAAACGGAGACAAAAGGCATACTATGACTCACATATTAAAGATAAGGGACTAAAAGAAGGCGACTTAGTCCTAGTGTACACCCTAAAACAGCATGCAAAGAAGCTCCAAAAACGCGGATATGGTCCCCTGATCATAAATCGAATCTCCACTAGTGGTGCAATCAATCTCGCCACACTAGACGGAGACATTCTTCCCAATTACATCAGTGGATGCCGAGTGAAACGATTCATGGAGCCTCTGACCGATGAAATGCTAGCTAGACTGTTGGGAGCTCAAAATAGGAAAAAAGAAGAAGAACGAATTCGAGAAGAAGCCCGACAAGAAGCACTAGAACACATTAGAAAACGCAAGGAGTGGATCAGGCAAAGAGATGAACGCTATATCCAAGGAGAAGAGCCCATCCCTATGGCAAACTACCAGGTCAAAAATGGTGACGCAACGGGTATATGTAAAACACAACCTTACCTAAACCTAGGGATTGGTCAGACGGAGTATAAATTGATAGACGCATTGATAGACTCAGGAGCAGGCCTTAGCTGCATGCGAAGGAGGATAGCGAACGAATTGCAATTGGAATTGAATCCCACGAAGGCCAAACTAATAGGAATTGGAGGTCACACCCTAGACTGTATTGGAACAACTAATGTGTCCCTCCACATAGGAAATTCCTCCATGGAACAAAGAGTCCTAGTATGTGAGGATAACGATTTAATGGAAGACTTCATTCTAGGACAGGACTGGATCATTGAAACAGAGGCATGTATCCATCTGGCTCAAGGATACATTTCAGCCACGATAGGGCATAAAGAGGTTTTCAGCTTGCTTGAAGAGAAACCATGTAACCGAGCCATGTCAATACAAAGATCAGAGGAAGTTCAAGAAGCAACGAAAGATAGTAGCGACTGTGCTCAACCCTCAGAAAGCAAATGCATAGAAACTGAAACTTTAATCATTCCGACATCCCCTGTAGCGTCGAAGCTACCCGAAGTGAATGAAGATCAGCCAACGATTGAAGAGACGCTCTCTCCCAAACAGGCTCAAGGCCTCCAAAGATCGAACTATTGGAACCTAACAAGCAGATACTCAAACAGACCACCATCCAAATATATGTGGGTACGAAAGGATCAGGTACAGAGTCAAAAACTGTCTACAAGCGCTTTGAAGAAGGAAACGGACATCACCAAATCAGCTACAAAGAACTGCAAACGAAGAGAACCAGTACAAGTGTGGATTACCAAGCCCCTGCTTGAAGCTCAAAGATCTCGACACCAGATATGGATTCCCAAAAAGGTCATACAAGCAGCTAAATAGAATGTGAAGACCAAAGAAGAAACACCATAGCAGACGAGGCAAAAGTCAACAACCCATGTGAATCATCAGAGAGGATCGCCAAGAAAGGCCAAATTCAATCGGACAAGGGCTAAAGCAAATGGAACACCAACAACTACACGAATCGAGGGAACCCGACAACCTTTCTCAGTGTTCTCAAAATGGGTGTGGAAACCAAAGCAACCACAAGGAGCAATTGATCGAGGAGAAAAAGCACCCGATTGCACTCATGTTGTGTCTGATACACCCAAAGTATGCATGATAGGGCCACATTACAAGGCCAAGAATTCGGCACAGGATGTACATTATCAAGTTAGTGGTGCACGATCTCCAAGTGAGATTGGATCTTAGCTTTAAACCGATAGGAATGGACATACTATGTACATAAACTACGCTTCGGCTAGGGACTAACTTTTATGCTTTCTTTTCAGCGAAAAATATAAAAATATATGAAAAATTCAGGTATTACCCTTCTCACACCCACGGGAAAGGGACGGCACCACGCACTCGGAGCAATATCAAATTATTAATCAACACATGGTGGAGGATTTCTGGACAAAATATGGATACTAATTCATGCTCTATACTAAGTGCAGATGGCTTCTGAAGACTCTGAAGCTACAATCCAAGAGGAGGTCCAAGAATTTCCTCCCCAATGTCTTACGAAAGCTAAAGGCCACTGGTTCAGAGATGAGCAGCCTGTGGAAGAGTATCTTTTCTTGGCCAACATAAAGATCATGGACACGGATCACCACTTTCCGATCATGTCCCAGGACTTCAAGATATTACATGGAATGCCATCTACAATCGATATCCTGAAGAAAGCAGGAATTCACAAATATTTTGAGCTACCCATCTACAAGCCGGACTTCCAACGATGCACACAAGTTATGAACACCTTGAGACCAGCACTACATGATCTATTGGTGCCAGAAGCCAATGTGATGGATAAGAATGGCGAATGGGTGGTCATTCAGTTCTCCCATGACTTAATCAAAGAAGCTTTTGAATGGGAGAAAGATGGTGTCAACACGGCCAAAGAAGAAATTCGGGGAGCAAATACTAGAACCTTTGTCGACATTAATCGAGTGGATATTGAAGAGGAGGTCAGGTTGATTCATCAACATTTTTGTTTTCCGAGCATGAACAGATACACGGCCCCTCAAAAAATTATTGTCCAATTGTTGTCTCATGCCATAAAACAGATCGGCAATCAGGTAAATCTCACACCATACGTGCAGGAAAGATTGTTCGAGGCCAAGAAGAAATGGGAAAATAAAAAATTCCTTAATGGAACCACTGCCCTCACAATCATGATTTACCATGCATTGGGCATGCGCGAGTACTTGAGGGAGATGCCATCTTCAATGGAGCTTGCCCAATATGTCAAGAGTGCTACAATACCAAAACAAAAGAAAGGGAGTAAACAAGCAGAAGAAACAGAAACAAGTTCGCAACCGCGGATGAGAGGAACCATGAGAGGTACAAAGCGGCCTAGAGAAGTTCTGCAGAAAGAAGAAGAAGCACCACAACCAAAGAGAGTACATGTGCTGCCTACCACCACCACTCAAGGACCCAGGAAAATTACGGAAGAGGATTTAACTCAAGCACTGGAGGAGACTCACAAGTATACAGAAGGGCAAATCAATCTACCAGTGCAAGGACATCATTATCAACAGGCGGCAACAGTTCAAAAACCCAAAAGAAAACTTACTAAGGTACACCGATATCGGGAGATTGGGTTAGACAATTCCAGTTCAGGATCTGACGCCCAAGAGAAGCAAACTACATCATTATTGGATGTAGATATTAAAAGTGAATCGAAAGATGATGGCCAGTGGGCCGAATTAAATGAAGTCAATTATGACGAAGCCCAAGCTGACAACAAAGAAAAAGATCAATCATCGCTGGCAGAACAGAATCCAATCACAGAGAATACAGAAGAAGAAGGACAAAACACTATGCAAGAGAAGGACGCCTACATCACCAACACAAAGGAGGACAAACCTGATAATGAGATGCATGCAATGATATCTGAGGACAAGCCTCAAGAAGAAGAAAAAGAAGACGAAGAACCCTTCACACCATTAAGGGTTGTGGCAGAACCGTCCCCTCTGGATGTAACATTTCAAGGGAGTGCCACGAAAGTTCGTAAAACGGTCGAAAATGAACCAGAAGTTAATGTACAACTACAGGTCCGACAACCACACAAAGAATTGATCCATGTAGCACAGGGACAAGATGTACAAACAGGAGAAACACCAGACATAACAAAGACATGGTTGAATGTGGATATAGCTCAGCTCAAGCCGGTGGTGCAAGATATGATCCGCACGGCACTCGACACTCAACAACTGATGCTTGATGCTGATGAGGATTACGACCAGGCCATGCTCGACAAACAAAAGCTTCAGAAAGAAGGTATGAATTTGGCAAAGAAATTATCTAAAGTAGAAGCTCAAGTGTTGAAGAAACAGGAGGAGATAAAAACAACCCAAACACAATGCAAAACATTAGAAAAGGAGAATGCCCACCTGAAAGAGCAAGTATTGGAGCTGACGAAGAAACTGGAAGTAACGGAAAAAGAGAAAACAAGAATACAGACTCGTAGCAAAGTACTCGAGTCGCAGCTCAAGGTGAGCATGGGAGAAGCAGACCAACTCAGGGACAGAAACAAAGAGCTAATGACAGCTCTCCTCAGTGATCAACCATCGACAGATCTTGACAAAACAAATGAGGACATAAAAGACATGGAAGCAAAGTTGACAAAGATGACAGATCAGCTCAAACAGGAGCAAGAGACAGTTGCAGAATGGGAACAGAAATATATGAATGATACTGCAGCTCTACGAAAGAAATGGAAAAAAGCCGAGAAAGATTATTTCCGACAGTGCAAGGAAGACACAGATCACATGCATATCGTGGCACAGGAATTAATCAAACATCAAGAAAAACTTACCAAGGCTGAAGAGGAGCTCAAGAATAAAGATGACATCATTAAACGGCTGCAGGAGCAGATTGAGCTAAAAGAGAAACAAGGGACACCAGTAGTTCCTCCAGAAACCACGGCTACTGTGGAGGAAGAGGTACGTCCTCTCTCTCCTCCCTTGTATCATTCTCCAATAAGGGCGGAAAAGGAGGTTCCACTAGAACCTAACACACGCGACATTGCAGAATTGAGCAGACCAGAAAGGGCACTACTGGTGTCCCAGCTCACTGCTGATTTTGAAGATCAAATAATACAAATAATGAAAGAAGCTCGAATAGACAATAAACAGCTAGATCAAATTTTGAAGCCCTTCAATGTACCATATGGTCTACTTAAAGAACAAACGCGCATGTATATAAAGACTACCACGAATAAAGATCCGGACCACAACCTTCAATTCCAGCATGACACTTTCAAGTATACTCAAGAGGAATTTGAGAAGGCGGATCCCATATGGCGAAGGAAAATTTTGGAAAAGAATCCGACTTTACGGGTACAGTGGGAAGCATCACCCTATGCGCTTCAGGTAAATCAATCATTTTGTCCTGTACCCCGCAGACGCTCTTGGACGCAATTTTGGGAAGCACAGCGTCAAGGCTCCATCAATAATCAGTGGCTAAATTACCCGTTACTACCTAGTCCGCCACATAATTATCTACCCACCGAAGAATATATGGTAAAGACAATGGAATTCTGGATTGCCAAATATGCCACAGTGCCGGACTTAGCAGTCAAGATGACAAATAAAATATTTAGCATGCTCATTACAGTGTTAAAGGTTTTCCAGCACGCGAAGTACACATTTTTGAATTTCATTGGTATTACAGTCGGAAGCCCTCATTTTTGATCTATCAACCATTCCGAGCCGACTCACCATTATGGCATACTATTCCCGCCTTATGTTTTTGCCATCAACATATATGCAGACTTTCGAAGAAGCATTCTTCACCGGCTTCTTTGAAATAGATTCGGAGATTTTTGTAAAAATGACTTCCAATTTAAATGCCAGGCTGGTGGCCTATGAAAGAAGCTTTTTTGCTGATCATCGACAGGCGCCAGAAGACGGAGTGAAGTCAAAGCAATGGAAGGAATTCATGATATGTCATGCAAATCTGCTGAACCAACGAGAGCAAACCGCCATTCAAACATACACGCGTCGCCTCAGAAAGCCTGTCGAGGACGACAGAGTTCAGGAGGAGGGACGTGTAGAGCAGGGACAATCAAGCAAGAAGAAAAGAAGAAGAAAATCAAAGTCCAAAACTATTCATTAAGAAGAGAAAAAGAACATATCTCTGCAGGAAGCCCCGCAGGGGCGCAACACCCATCTCTGCACAGAGCCCCGCAGGGGCACGCACCAGGCTACAAAGCTAAACCCCAGGGTCCCGAGTTATGGACTTTTCAAACATCAGAGTAGGACCAAAAGTAAGAAAGGGGTAGAGGCTGAAAAGTTGAAGAGGGTGACTAAGAACATCACATTCCTAGTCACTGGTGGCGTGCGTGGCAACCCGAGTCAACAGGCAAGACAACTACATCAGGCTCTCGAGTAGTAGAGCTTGAATCAAGAAGGCCATCGAATCTGCATGTCTGTTTAACTGCAGACAATACTGACCAAGGGGAGCGTGCGGAGAAAAGCAAGATCAAGAATCAGGCAACACAGCCCAAGGGACGCGTTCGCGAAGCAAAGTCTGTCAAGGGACGACAGAGACGAAGAGGGGGAGAGTGTTGCAGAGCTAAAGAGCGCACAAAGCAGAGAAAAAAGATGGGCCCCAAAATTTTTCCGATTTGGACACACAATTTTTTGTAACATAACCATTTTTGTATATATTTTCCGTTGTAAATGCACTAGAGGAGTCCTCTAGATGCATCCCCTCAGAAGATTAGTGAATTACCCATGTACATTAGTAGGAAGTTAGCATTTTAGAGAATAAAGTGCCGGTCTCTTGTGTGAAAGGACCAAACTTAGGGCATTAGTATATAAGCCAAAAGTGACTCATTGTAAAGGACTTCTTGTCATTGTGAAGAAGAGCACTTCTGAAATTTCGAGTTTGCCTCTTCCTTGCTGATTTTGATCTTCATTTTGCTCATGTATGTGTGTGTGATGCTTGAAATGCAAGTGTAGGACTGTTGTCTACCCCTTCCCCCTTGTTTTGAGTGGCTGTAGTGCGTGCGTAAGCTAGGAGAAGCAAAAACGCGGGTGTTAGTAGTTCCCGCAATTCACTGTTTCTGCCATAACTTGCAGTAGAGTGGTCAGAATTGAGTGAAACCACCACCGTTGGATTCGTCTCGTCGAGAGCTTCGAAATGAGTACCCTATTGTCTATGTTCGGAGCTCTGGGCTGGGAGAAAACCTCAAAAAACCAAAACTGCTGAAAAGAGGCTTGCGGCAACACTTTCAGTTTTTTCCGTAGGTGTGGGTAGTATTAGTCTTTTCTCATGCTTGGATAGCTAACTCACTTCATTTTCTATCACGTGTGCACATGTCTTCATACACTTGGTAAGTCACTCCTTAGGATTGATAATTAAATGTGTGAAAAGAACTCCACTATATGCACTTGTATGGCAATCGAGGTATAGTCTCATTGGTACAAGTCCTTGAGTCATTGCGGCTCAAGTACACACTTCCTTACCTGCAAATCTTTCCAAGAGATGATCAGTGATAGGTAATGGGTAGCTGTCACGGATTGTGGCTGCGTTTACTTTCTTTAGGTTAATACACACTCTTAACTTTCCATTTTTCTTGGGTACAACCACTAATGGTGACACCCACTCTGTGTGCTCTATCTCCTAAATGAATCCGACTGCCAAGAGTTTGTCTATCTCCTCCTTAATTTTCACCAAATAGACATCATTTTAAGTGTAAAGGCATTGCTTTGATGGTTTTGCATGAGGTGTCATTGGGATTCTATGGGAACAAATGGATGGATCTAATCTTTGAGGTCCTTGTAGGTCCATGCAAATACATCTCAATCTTCTCGAATGAGGTTTATCATTTCCTCTTCCTCTTATGGTGACACGTCTTTTCCAATGTACATACATCTCTCTTCTCCATCTTCCATGGTCACTATCACTTCCTTAGTTTGTTCCTTGTTATCATATGCTTCTCCTTCTCTAGCCTCCCTTTTGGGCATTTGGATAGCTATTTTCCTCTCTTCTACTTCATATCGTTTGAAGTGCTCTGGGACTTCAAAAAGATCTAGGGTTGGTTCTACCTTATCTAATGTTTCTTTGTTGTTCGGTCTTGTCTGAGGTGCTTCTAATGCTAATACATTGGGTGTTCTTTTATCATCTAGTTGAATTGCTTCTAAATACCATTCCTCTGAATCAAATTCTAGCCCCATTTCTATGCTTTCGTACTCCTCCCTCCATTCCTTTTCTAATAATTCTCCTACCTCTACTTCTTGAAGGACTACCATGTAAAAATTTACATCATAACCTTCTTCATCTACACATCTATTCATGGTTAATACAATTGTTGGAGATAGATGTCTACGAAAGCACGCGAACAACACAAGGAAGAAGAAGAAACTTGGAGCACAACACAGAAGACTGAATGTATTACTAGAGAATGTACAAAGATAATTAGCCCATTAGGGCAATAGGCGTATATACAATCCGGGGGAAAAAAACCTCCTAAAGAGGGAAAAAAGTACCCTGGCGGTCCTAGTGTGTTCACATACATCACTACCTAAATATATCAACATGGTCGATAGGGATTGTTGTATCCTTCATAACCATAGTAGTGTTGGTCATAAGTTAGGTCATACTCCACAAGAAGTGGTGTCATAGGGATAGTATTCTCCATGGGTTCGCTCATATCCCTGATTCGTTGTTTCAATACTACCTAAAGGCGTATAAGCTAGTACATTTGACTGGCACTACATTTTGTGGAAGGGGTGGTTGTTTTCCTAATACTGGCTATGGTTGTCCATATCCTCCTTGGTCATAAGGTCTGGGTGCTCCTTGTGGGCCTGTATAGGGATTGTATCTCAAAATCTCTCTTCCTTGTTCTCTGGGAGGGTATCTGTAAGGGCTATACTGGGCTTGATTCACTGGCCTTGATTGCCTGTTAAATGGGCAATTTTCAGTAGCATGGTTGGTGTATTTCTACTCAATATGACATTATAGGTTGGGTCCTTGGGGTGGTTGCCTATTGTATAGATAAGATTGTAGCATGCCTACTCCTCCTTTTGTACACATATGAGATGGATGATCTCCACCACACAGGTTGCATCTCCTTAGCATTGGCATTCTCATTGGTGGGTTCTGGTAATTTCTCTGTCCATGAACTCCTAACTTCTTAGCTACCAGTTCTGCTAGCTCCTCCACATTATTAGAACTATTCGTCACTTTACTTTTGGTGTCCTCTAATTTAGTAGGGCTTGGTGTACTTTTGAGGCCATCAGCTAGGTTGTCTTCTAGATCATGCATTGCTGGAGACACTCACTCAATGTCTGGAGCCATTTTACATAAACTAAAGTTCTGAAGGTTCCATTAGTCAATCCATCTATGAATAGCGATACCATTTTTTTCTGGGAGGGTCTTTCTGTTGTTGGGCATCTATCGACATATTGGTTAAATCTTTGTGCAGTTGTTTTTATAGTTTCATTTGGGTTTTGTTTGAAACTATGAATTAAGGATGACAAGTTGTATTTAATCCCTCATTTAGTAAATTCTCCAATGAACTCTTGGAAAAATTGTTCAATATTTCCAAAATGATTTGGATCCAATGGTTGGAACCAAGTCAAAGCTGTTCCTATGAGGGTTAGTCCAAAGGACTCATACTGCACAAAGAAGTCATCCACTTGTTCGGATCATAACACTTGCTTAAATTCTGCTATGTGGTCATATGGTTCTCCTGTTCCATCATAGTGGTTTCTCATACATTTAGCAACTTGAATTGGTCTCAGCCTTCTTACAGGTCTGGGCATTACAGGAATTGCTGGTCTAATTGGATGCATTCCTTGCTGCACCCCAGGTTGTGGACTTTGTCTAACCGGTGGTCGAGTCATGTTATCTACCCGTGAGATCGTCTGGTTGTGTGAATGCATTCCTGGCATTGTGAACTGCACATGTGTTCGGTTGGGGATACTTCGTTGGCTTGTTTGTCCTGACATTGTATTCTCCGTTCCTTGGTGGATTCCAAAAGGGTTGTGGGAGGTAGTTTTCTGCTCTCGAGGAGGGAATACAGGCAAACCCATGTATTTCAATTGAGACCTATCGACTACATCTATTGGCCAATACCTTCTTTGGTTTTGGTCTAGGTATGTGACTCTAGACTCATCTTTTGGATCCTTCAACTCATAGATGGTCACTGGGCTTACTTCTTATCCTCGGATGAGTGAATATGTGTGTAATAGTAGGTCTAACCCATGGATCAGATATACATCCAACAGATGGTCATCTTGAGGTATCAAATCCCCTCTCAAGACTTGAGTCACCACAGACTTGCCTCTTGGGGTAGTCACAAGTTCTTCATGGTTAGATCTTCCCTTGTCCATCTAGTTCTCCTCTTTTGTTGATCTGGTCTGGATTTTCTATCACTATGTAGATTTGGCCTAACTTGTCCATGTACACTCCTCCTTCGTACTTAACTTCTGGTTTGGGCACTATTTTTTGTTGGTGCAAGCAAGCCTTAACACTTGGCTTTGACTTGTACCTTGAAGAGCATTGGATATCAACCTTGAGGGTTTCACAAGAGCATTCATGAAGACTTCACTTGAAGGAAGGCCATAGGAACATATGCCTATGCTTTATTATCTTTTATCCAAATGTAAAAGTCAATGTGACTTAACTCACCTCTTGTAATCTCACCTACATTCAAAAGTCGTGGAAATTAGAAGTTATGGATGGAGAGAATATCTCTATGAGAGTAGATGAGAGATTTGAGGGAGCCTACATTTGAATTTTGAAATTCAAATTCCTTCAATCTATCTATAAAAGACATTGTAAAAGTCGCGGGTTTAGTTACACTCTTCCCGAGGCTAATCCAAGAGATTCAGTGAGTGTGTGAGAGCTAATCACTAGCCTACACCTCTGAGTACCATTGGGCATCATTCTACTTGCCAATGGGAATGTACATTTGATAGTATCAATACATATACTCATAACTTTTACTCTGTGTTTTTCTCTGAGTATCTACCTCCAAGTCTGTCAACTTCAACAGAGCATATCTCAAGATCTACTGAACCAAATTTGATGATCAAGGGCTCATTGGAACCAGCTCAAAGCATTCTACAACACTACAAAGTTTCAAGTCATTCTATTCAGCCAATTGGGAGAAATCTCAGTCGAGGTGATCACTGGTATATTTCTGTGTGTTTCCTGAAAAGTCGGGGGTGTCCCTGAGTTTGCTAAACATCATGCTCAGTGTATAGTTTATCATTTGGAGTGATTTAACTTGCTAATGGTAGCTTGTTAAGTTAATTTAATACTCCCAAAAGGAATTAGACCAATTGCAAGTGTGCTGGACACACTGAGCTTAGGACTGAGCAGATGTCATTACAGAAATAGCAAGTTTTTGGACTTATCAAGATTCAAACTTACCTGTTTTGATTTGATCATTACTCAATCACTTTGTGAAGCACATATATAGTTTCTTGGTGTCATTTGGAAGCTCAAGGAGTCTCCAAACCATATCTGAAGAGAAAAGAGGGCAGGTGTGAAGCAGGTCTAGCAGCACCAACTTGATCTTTTGAGTGTATCCAGCCATCACATCCAACAGTGGTATCAGAGCAAAACAAGGTAATCATGGGTGATGGTTTCCCTTCCTTTATTGAAAAATTGGATAGGAATAACTACCAGGCATGGTCATTGAGAATGAAGACTTATCTACAAGGGAGAAGCTTGTATGGATACATATCAGGAGATGAGGAGTTGCCCTCATTCAAAACCAGAGGCCTACCTACAAAGGATGAGCATGAGAGACTTAATCAATGGTGTGCTAAAGATGCTTTAGCCAGGTCATATCTTCTAAACTCTATCTCTGATTTCCTTCTACCTCATGTTAGGAACTGTAAGACTTCCCAAGAGACTTGGGAGACCTTGGCAACATACTTCTCATCAAGCACAAGGGCCAGAAAGAATCAGCTATGGATTGAGTTTACAACTCTTAGGAAGCAATCAAAACAATGTGTTTCAGATTTTGTCACCAAAGTCAAGGATATAGCAGATCAACTTGCAAGTGTTGGAGAAGAGATTGAGGAAGAGCAAATAGTCAGACAAGTGATCAATGGACTTAAAGCAGATGACAAGTGGGAGAGCTTTACCACTGCAATGGACTTGTACATGGACATCCAAGCACCTGATCTAACCACTCTGATTGGACAACTCTTCACACATGAAGCCAAGATCACAAAGAATGGAGAGCAATCAAAAGGTAACAATCCCTCTGCCCTATATACAGATAAGAAGTCTAAAGATAAGGGTAAAAGCAAGAAGGTTGATGATGAAGGATCCACCTCCCAAGCAAACTATGCAGGGAGAGGTAGATCTTCTAGAGGTAGGGGCAGAGGAGGTAAGTCAGGTAGGGGGAGACCCTATAATCAATCTCCATGCAATATTTGTGGCTTGTCTAACCATACTACAGATGAATGCTACAAGAACTACAAGAACCAAAGAGGAAGAGGTCACCAAAGAGGAGGATACTCCCAAGGCAGAGGCAGGTTCAATCAATCTCAAGGCTACCATGGCTACAACAATAACTACAACAACAACTACAACAATGGCAATTATCAAGGAGGATACAGGAACAGAAAGGATTACAACAATTATGCAGAGGATCAAGATGATTCCTTGTTGATTATGAACATGACATCCAAATCAGGTATCAATGATGATCATTTGTTCTATATTGACTCAGGTTGCTCTAACCATGTAGCTGGGAATGTTGCCTTACTCTCTGATTTGGAAGAACCCAAAGGCAAGCACCAAGTGCAGACAGGTGATGACACTAAACACTCAGTGGTCAAAGTAGGTAATGTCAAAACAAGTGATGGTAATCAGAATTTGCTAAGCAAAGTATTGTATGTCCCAACAATCACCAAGAATCTGATGAGTGTAGGTCAGATTGTTGAAAAAGGTCTACAGGTCAGGTTCACTCAACATGGTGCATTTGTGGAGGATCCAAGACATGGATTCAGAAGGATAGCCAAGGGAGAGAAGTCAGGTAGACTATTTACCTTTGAACTTGAGGATACTAAAAATATTGCCTTGTACAACTATAGGGACCAAACCCTATCAGAATTGGAGATGTGGCACAAGAGATTGGGTCACATTGGAGAGAGAACCATAAAGCAGATGAGCAGAGATCAATGTGTGCTTGGGATACCTAATGTATCCAAGCAACACATGATATACAAGTGTGGGGCTTGTCAATTTGGTAAGTCACACAGGTTGCCATATACCAAGAAAGGATTTATGCATGAAGATTACTTGGAATTGGTGCATACAGATGTTTGGGGACCAAGCAAGGAACCATCCATATCTGGATCAAGGTACTATGTATCTTTTATAGATGATTATAGCAGATGGACAATCTTGTACTTCATGAAACATAAAGATGAAGTATTTAATTGCTTCAAAAGGTATCTTGCATTGGTAGAGAATCAAACAGGTAGACAATTGAAGAGATTAAGGTCTGATGGTGGTGGAGAATATTTCTCCAATGACTTTGAAGAGTTCTTGCAGGAAAGAGGCATCAAGAGGGAGATTACCACAAGGTACTCACCAGAACAAAATGGGGTAGCTGAAAGAAGAAATAGGCTCATTGTGGAGACAGCTAGGTCTATGCTCAATGAGAAGAAACTTCCAAATTATCTTTGGGCAGAGAGTGTATCTACTGCCACATACTTGATCAATAGGTTGCCATCAAAGACACTTGATGGAATGACACCCTATGAGGCTTGGCATGGTAAGAGACCTTCTCTGGATCATTGCAAGATCTTTGGGTGTGTTGCATATGTGCATATCCCCTCACAGGTAAGGGGAAAGCTAGACCCTAAAGCTGAAAAGTGTATCTTTATTGGTTATGATTTGAATCAGAAAGGATACAGGTTCTATAACCCCTCAAACAAAGGCTTCAAGGTAAGTAGAGATGTCATCTTTGATGAAAATGATTCATGGTATGATAATGAGTGCAGGAAAGTGAGCCTACCTTATGATATGGAGGAAGACTTTCCAAAGCTTGTCAGACAAGAACCAACTCAGAATGAGGATACAAGTTCAGATGATGAAGACACCATCAACATTGAAGAATTCAAAGCTTGGAAATCCAAAGGAAAGATGAAGATGAAGCAACTTGAAGACAATCCAGAATCCTCAACTCAAGCTATGAGGAGATCTTCAAGAGAAAAGAAGAAACCTATTAGGTATGGTTATGATACTTCACTTGTGACCAAGCACTCTGTATATCTTGCAAAGGACATCTTAAGTGAAGAACCAGGTACATTTGAGGAAGCCATTACTAAACCAGAATGGAAGGAAGCAATGGATGAAGAAATGGAGGCTCTCAAGGAGAGTGATACTTGGGACTTGGTACCCAAGAAGGATTCCATGAAGGTCATAGGATCCAGATGGATCTACAAACTCAAAAGGAACTCAGATGGTTCAATAAGCAGGTACAAAGCTAGGTTGGTGGCCAAGGGTTTTGCACAAACCCAAGGCATTGATTATGAGGAGACATTTTCTCCTGTGGCAAAGATGCCAACTATCAGAATTATGGTGAGTGTAGCTGCATCCAAGAATTGGAACATGTACCAATTGGATGTGAAGAATGCATTCTTGAATGGATGGATATCTGAAGAGGTCTACATGTCACAACCACCTGGCTATGAAGATCCCAACAAGGTAAATCATGTTTGCAAATTGAAGAAAGCTCTGTATGGATTGAAGCAGGCACCTAGAGCATGGAACTATAGGTTGACAACCTATCTCTTGGATCAAGGATTTGTGATGAGTAAAGCAGATACTTCATTATTTATAAAGAAGAACAATTCAGAGGTAATATACTTGTGTGTCTATGTTGATGATATCATTATTACAGGGAATGATGTTCAAGGAATTAGACACATCAAAGGTCAAATGATGAAGGAATTCAAGATCAATGATCTTGGATTATTGAAGTACTTCCTAGGGCTTGAATTGGTCTACACAAATTCAGGTATATACATTACTCAGAAGAAGTACATTCAGGACATGGTCAAGAAGTTTAATTTGCAGGAAGCTAAAGTCTCAAACATTCCTATGGAGGTCAATCACAAACTCAGTGCACATGAAGGAGAAGAACTCAAGGATATTACAGGTTACCAAAGTTTGGTAGGTAGTCTCAATTATGCTACCTTAACTAGGATTGATATCTCATATGGTGTTAGTGTACTTAGCCAATTTATGCATAAGCCAAGAGTACCACATTTGGAGGCAGCCAAGAAGATAGTGAAATACCTAAAGGGGACACAAAATCATGGTTTGTATTATCCATATTCATCAGACATTGATATCAAGGTATACTCAGATGCAGATTGGGCAGGATGCAAGGATGATAGGAGGAGTACATCTGGTTACATATGTTTTGCAGGTGATAAACCTATTTCTTGGTCATCCAAGAAACAACCCACAGTGGCTCTATCATCTACTGAGGCAGAATATAGAGGGCTAGCCAATGCCACTCAAGAATCAATATGGTTGAAGCTACTATACTCAGAATTGGGCCTATATACAAGGCCACCTATCATATTTGGTGATAATACAAGTTCACTTCATTTAGCTGCTAATCCTGTGTATCATGCTAGGACAAAACACATAGAGGTTCATTACCACTATGTGAGGGAGAAACTACTTAGCAAAGAAATCCAATTATCATATGTCTCCACTAATATTCAATGTGCAGATTTGCTTACAAAAGCTTTGGATGGGAGCAAGCTATGCAGGTTTAAATCCATGATTGGATTACAGGATATCATTGAATACTAAAGATGAAGACTCAAGCAAGTGTTTGGCTTGAGGGGGAGCTGTTGGTGCAAGCAAGCCTTAACACTTGGCTTTGACTTGTACCTTGAAGAGCATTGGATATCAACCTTGAGGGTTTCACAAGAGCATTCATGAAGACTTCACTTGAAGGAAGGCCATAGGAACATATGCCTATGCTTTATTATCTTTTATCCAAATGTAAAAGTCAATGTGACTTAACTCACCTCTTGTAATCTCACCTACATTCAAAAGTCGTGGAAATTAGAAGTTATGGATGGAGAGAATATCTCTATGAGAGTAGATGAGAGATTTGAGGGAGCCTACATTTGAATTTTGAAATTCAAATTCCTTCAATCTATCTATAAAAGACATTGTAAAAGTCGCGGGTTTAGTTACACTCTTCCCGAGGCTAATCCAAGAGATTCAGTGAGTGTGTGAGAGCTAATCACTAGCCTACACCTCTGAGTACCATTGGGCATCATTCTACTTGCCAATGGGAATGTACATTTGATAGTATCAATACATATACTCATAACTTTTACTCTGTGTTTTTCTCTGAGTATCTACCTCCAAGTCTGTCAACTTCAACAGAGCATATCTCAAGATCTACTGAACCAAATTTGATGATCAAGGGCTCATTGGAACCAGCTTAAAGCATTCTACAACACTACAAAGTTTCAAGTCATTCTATTCAGCCAATTGGGAGAAATCTCAGTCGAGGTGATCACTGGTATATTTCTATGTGTTTCCTGAAAAGTCGGGGGTGTCCCTGAGTTTGCTAAACATCATGCTCAGTGTATAGTTTATCATTTGGAGTGATTTAACTTGCTAATGGTAGCTTGTTAAGTTAATTTAATACTCCCAAAAGGAATTAGACCAATTGCAAGTGTGCTGGACACACTGAGCTTAGGACTGAGCAGATGTCATTACAGAAATAGCAAGTTTTTGGACTTATCAAGATTCAAACTTACCTGTTTTGATTTGATCATTACTCAATCACTTTGTGAAGCACATATATAGTTTCTTGGTGTCATTTGGAAGCTCAAGGAGTCTCCAAACCATATCTGAAGAGAAAAGAGGGCAGGTGTGAAGCAGGTCTAGCAGCACCAACTTGATCTTTTGAGTGTATCCAGCCATCACATCCAACATTTTTGACTCGGTAGAGTTTATCATTCTCGCAACTGAACTATTTATGCCACCAAGGTAAATAGGGATTCATTGCCGATTAGTTGACACATACTATAGAGAGGTGCGGTATTCACCCTCTACGGTTGACATAAAATTCTCCCTAGGAACAGAACCATGCATGTTCTCTGAGGCCATGAGTAGTTCCTCCTCTGAGTCACTAGAGGTGTCCGAGTAGATCGAGTGGTGGCTTTCTTGGGCTACACTTCCTACCAATGAAATGACACTTCTCCTGCTACTTAGCACCCTTCCTGATCTTAAGTTCATTCACCCCTATGGGTCTATATCTGCTCTCCTCTTCCCCTTAATTATCTCCTCAATCACTTCAAATTTTACTCAAATTACCCCGAGTCGCTCTGGGCGATATAATTTTTGGCGATATCACACAGGCGATACGATATCGTTGGGTGGCACGATACGATACTGGACTTGCAGAAGATACAATACCTCTGCAACCCACAATACGATACTAGTAGTTGACAATACGATACTTTGCTTAATACATGATACAATACCAATCCCCACAATATGATATCGACGATAAGATAATACGATACCAAAATTCTCTGGTCGGTACAATACTAGGCTTTACACGATATGATACTACCCCTCACGATATGATACCAGGATATGAGACAATACTATACTAAGTTGGTGATACGATACCAATCATGCACGCGATATGATACTACTCGCTCAATGATACGATACCGTGACCGACACGATACCATACCAGATGGACCACGATACGATACCATCGGGTGACCGCAATCGCGATACCAATACTTAACGATACATGATACCTTTTTGGTATCGTGATACCTCAAGTGGGCATGCACGATACGATACCAGGCAAGTATCATGATACTAGGGAATTTTGGTATCGTGATACCAAAACTCAAGTGATCGTGATACTACAGCCAAAAATGATGAAAACTCAAATTTTTTGTGAGCAAATTACTTATTTCTCTCTCTCCTTCACTCTTCACCCCTTGTATCACTCAAAAACTTCCAAAAAGTTTTCTATTCTACCCCACGATACCGAATGTGACTTTAATCACGTGTGTTCGTGTTTTGGTGGTGTTTTTGAGATACAATATTTGAAGAACTCACCTTCAAGGATACCTTGACTAAGCTTTGGGCTCACAAGGTCACTTATTTGCTCACTTTGCACGATACCAACTCGGCGATACCAGTCGTTGCTCTCCCACGATATTTGTTCACACAAGTGACTAAATGAACTAATTCTTTGGTTTTTATAGTCTTGTGTTGCGTAGTGCCTAAACTGAACTAAATTTGACAAATTTTTTTTTGGGGTTTTCTTGCGGTGTTCTACTTCTCCCTACTCTACTCCTCTCTCCTTCCTACCCTAACTCTTCCCTTACTTCCTCAATCCTAACCATAAACCTAAAAACTCATTACGCAGACTCTAAAAGTGTGAAGTAACAAGTGCTGAAATATTTAATGACTTGCCACTGAATGATTCACCTCTACAAGTACCATTCCTTCACTCCAAAGCTATAACCATCACGAAGGCACCTTGATTAGGTTTTATCCTCAGTAACGACGTCAAAAATGTGTGTACCTAAGTCATGAAGCCTTAGGGACTTGTGTCGATGAGATTGTACCTCAATTGCCCCACAAATGCATATAGTGGTGGATTAATACACATTTAATTATCAATCTAAGGAACCACATGAACCAAGTGTATGAAGACCTGTGCACACATGATGATAAGTGAAGTGTCTGAGCTACAATGCATGTGACTAGTCTCAACTACCTCTCCAACTCACTAATCCTCTAAAAATGCATGATGTGATACCATTTATAGCAATAAGCACAAATTTGAACTTTTCTCTTAGCTCAAAACACTAGATATGGTCAATAGGAGATCCCTTTCGAAGCTTTCGACGAGACGCATCTATTGGTTGTATTTTCAGTTGAATATGATAAATGAGCTTCAAGTTATGAGCAAAATAGTGAATGATGGAAAACACCAACACTCGCTCCACAACTCATAATGGCTCACACACACACTATAGCTTTGGTGATCCATAAGAAGTCTTCCCCCTATCATCCACAAGCTAACGGACAAGCCGAGAGCACAAATAAGATCCTATGTAATGTGTTGACAAAACTCATAAATAATAAATGCTCTAATTGGGACAAACAGCTTCATCATGCTCTTTGGGCTTACTGAGTTTCCTACAAAACGGTACTCAATGCCATCCCATTTCAGATGGTCTTCGGACAGAATGTTGTGCTACCATTAGATTTCCTAATCCCAACATTAAAAGTAGCACAAGAACATGAGTGGAATGGACATGAGTTTTCCTTTAGGATCTTTGATCTAGAATGCTTAGGTGAGACAAGGCTACGAGCGGCAGCAGGCATCTATGTTGCAAAGAAAAGACAAAAGGCATACTTTGATACCCACATCAAGGATAAAGGGTTGAAAGAAGGAGATCTAGTGCTAGTGTATACACTAAAGCAGCATGCCCGAAAATTGGAAAACGAGGATATGGAACCATGATCATTAATAGAATTTCCACTAGTGGTGCCCGAAAATTGGAAAAACGAGGATATGGAACCATGATCATTAATAGAACTATCTGAATCCTTATAGAGTTTGGATAATCCTAACTCCTCACCCAAGTTATCTTCTATGTCAATGCATGTCCGCACGCACTCTTCTATGGATCTAGGCTCTTTCAAGTATACATATGATCTTAACTTTGTGCTCAGTAAGTCATCTAAGAACAAAGCCACTTGTTTGGCTGGTGTGGGTAGCTCTGGAGCAGGGCATCTTTCTAGGTACTGTCTAAACCTTCTACCTGCTAGTCGCACTGTTTCTTGGGGTGTCTGCTTGAAGCTGTGGATCAAAGATGAAGTGTTATGCCTGATACCACTCTTGGAAAATTCTACAATGAATTCATCTAGCAATTGACCTATATCGCGATAGTTGCGACTACTCAGTGGTTGAAACCAAGCTAAGGCAGTGCCCTTAAGTGTCAGACCAAATGCCTCGTACTGGGTGAACAAATCCTCAACATGTTCAGCTCTTAACACTTGTTTGAACTCGGCCACATGATCATAAGGATCTCGTGACCCGTCAAAATAATTCTTCATTGCCTTGATCACTTGAGTGGGTCTAAGGGTTCTTGGGTGCTCTCGGGGTCTAGGCAATGGAAAATCCTGTTCATCTCTTTGTTGCCTATGTGCTTGATGTCTCTCTCTTTCAGGTCTTTCATTTTCAAATCCTGACCTATTCCTGCCCACGGTGTGTGCAAAACTTACCTCAGGTCTCTCTCTAGTTCTTTCTCTCTAGGCTTCATGAGCGTGGGATGATCCTACTCCTTAGAGGCCATGGGAAACATTGGATCTTGGTGGAGGGAAAATCAATTCACTCTTCCAAGTATATGCATGTCTATCATGTTCTGTTACCAAGAAAATTTTCTCTGATGTGTTATCCAGGTAGACCACTTTGCCTGGTGTCTCTAGATCCTTGAATTCTGTAGCTCAAGCGTAAGCACCACCTCCTTTACTTGTCAATCCGCGGAGACGTGAGGACCGGTATGAAGACCACGAGCAAGTGAAAGCACAAGTGCGTGAGTGAAAGCACACAAACATGCACACACATACACACACACGCGCACAAAGTAAGATCAAAGAGAGGAACAATGGAAAGCTTAGATTGCAAAGAGTTCTCTTACAAAAGTTCTATTCTCTAACAAGCTAACCTCAAAAATGAGCTCTCTAGCTCTTTTTATAGTTTTTTGACTAGTTTTGGCCCTGTCCAGACCTAGTGTCCGGCCTAGTTAAAAATTAGGTTCCAGGGCTTATTTGAGGGCTCAAACGAAGTCTAAAAATTATGAAAATTGGTACGATGGTACTTCTAATACTCCTCAAGCTCGAGGACTCCTCGGCTTGAACAAAATGGAGTTACTAAAAATAGATAATGGTATTTACAATGGTTTCTAGTGATGAAAATCACTATTTTTGTAGGGGATTCTTCTGAAAATTTGACATACACTTCTTGGAGCTCCCTACTTGCTCTCTCTTCTTCTATGTCCACTTCTTTGATGTGCTTCCATGCTTTGTCCTTGACCTTGAGCTTCAACACTCCCCCCCCTCTCGAGTCTGTCGTCCCTGACAGACCCTTGTTGTAGTGATTGTTCCAAGTAGTGCCTTGAGAGGGAGTGTCCCTTCTGTATGAACACAAGTCGTCCGACGTTCTTCATCTATCACTGTGAGTCTTTGCAGGTTGTAGTCTCTTGGTATGTGCTTCTGCCTTGTATTCCAGCATGACTGTGTCGTTGTGAGTCTCCGTTGATGTTTTCTAGATCTTCCAAAGTTGATCTTCATAGTAGTCAAGCCAAGTACTCATAACCCATATTGAGTGATGGGTAAGTGTGTTCGTGCATGGGTTGAAAAAAGTATGTGCCTTGTGCACGGCCTTGTAATGTAGCCCTACGCATGCTTACTTGGAAAATGCATTGGAAGAAGTATGGTGCAAAAATTGCGGGTCTTGAGCTAAGTGCTCAAGGGTATGCTGACGAAGAGGTTTCCTAAACTATCATGGTTATGGTGTTTCCAGAGTAAAGATACTTACCATGGCGAAGGTTGATGGATGTTTGCCTCTTCGTGTGGTACACTCAGCCTTTGGGATGGAACCTTGTTGATGAATGTCCATGTTGATTGTCCACTGATGAGATCTTTTGAGTGGTGGATCCCTTCTCCTCTTTTCAAAGCAACATTTGTCACTAACAATGTGCATTTCTGAGCTTGGGCTCATGCACGTTCACTTCCCTATATTGACACTCAGAGGAATATTGGACACGTGCCGGTTTCTAAGAGATTACCATGCTGATTGACATAGACCATTCACCAGTGCTACTGTTCCATACTGGTTCAGGAAATACTGAGAATTGAATTGCTTTATATTCCTTGGCAAGCAACATCGGATAACTACACCAAGCTGTGTTTCACATATACTCTTTAGCTCACCATATGCAGGAGTCTTCTCCTCCAGAACTACCTTTTTGCAGATATCTCCTTGGATGCTCTGGTACATGAAGTAGTTAAGCATCACGCAAGTTGCGGACCTTCAAGCTCTTCATGGTAAGATAAAATCATAGCTGTAGATGCCATGTTCATGCCAAATGCTTGTCCTCTACCAGATAAGGCAGCAATAATCTCACTGCTGGCTGAGACACACTGGGAACAAGCTCTCTCCCACTTCTCTCTTTTATTTTTTTTTTTTTTTTTTTTTTTTTTTTTTTTTATAGAGGAACAGGAAATCACAAAACAAGAACACAAAAGTTAGTATCAATAGAAATGTTCGACATATGTCACTGTGCTCTTGTGCATGGGATTCTCAAGTGTGTCTATGCACGGCCGTGTAATGTGGCCCTATATTAATGCATACTTTGGAAATGCATGACCTGAATGGTGCAAAAGATAGGGTTGTGCAAGGAGCACATGGTTGTTGCTCGTTCGAGGCTTTCGATGTTATTTGTGGAGGTTGATGCCGGCCTTAGTGGAGGTATCCATTGAGTCTCGAACTGATGTAATCCTCCTTATTGGAGTCCATTTTAGAACATCATTTGGCACTGTAGAGGTCACTTCAGGCGTCTTTCTCTTTGGATGCTTTCTGAACTGTGGTATCCAGTGTGGTTGATGCTTTGGTTCAGTGGAGGCTACTTGCACTTTTGGCTTCCAAACCCATATCCTTTTTGCATGTCTTCCTACTAATGTTGAAGAGCTGATTTGATCTTCCTTTGGTCTCTGTACGTGGTTCTTACCCTTTTCTCTTTTTGGCCTCTTCGTTGAAACCTTTTGCATGTGGGAGAACAAAGGTTGTTGTGGGTGTAGGATCTTCTTAGGTACCCACATCTGTAATTGCCCTTGTTGAGCTGCAGCTAACTTCTTAGGCACCCAAACTTGTTGGATATCTTGTGATGGAGCTTGTCTGAGCTGCTTCCTTTGTCTTCTGGTCTGGTTAGTGTGCATGGATGGGATTTGTGGGGGTAAGGCTGGTGGTTGCTCTCCTTTGCGTACCCAGATCTGCTTCATGCCCGGAACCGCTTTTTTATCGAATGGTGTCTTTCTATTTGATGTAGCAGTTGTCGTGAACGGTTGTGTTTGCTTGTGTGGTGGGCTCACTACTGTGGCTACTTGAGTCTTTGGAGAAGAAGAGAGATCCACCCGCCTTCGAACCTGGTCTTCCACGATTGACTCCTTCTGCATCATAGAGCTTTTGACACATATAACATCTTCTTTCATATGATTAGTCTTGGAAGAACTAAGAGAGTGTGTGGTGCCATGATCTAGGAGCATGCAGTTCTCTAATTCTAATGTAATGCATTGTTCATGTACCCAAACTTGAAGAATTTGACTTCTTAGGTTTAAGTTAACTGCATGGTCATAGATCCAATCTTGACCCAAGACAAGTGGTTCTGTAAGGTTCTCATCTTGACATACTAGCGCTTTGACTTTCATTGGAACATCTTGAAGGTAGATGGGAAGTTCCACCTCGCCCAAACAAGGGGTTTCCACACCTCCCAATCCTATGAGATAAGCTTCTATGGGGTTGATGTTCAACCCCAAGTCTTGGCAGTAGGAAAGTTTAACTGCACTACTTGCTGCACCTGAGTCAATCAATGCTTTCACCGTCCTTGCACCCTTCCCTTGTCCTATCTCTATGGTCACAAAGGGTCTTCGGTCAAAGACCTGAGAAGTCGCAATGCCTGACTTTTGACACATATCCATGTGATATTTTGGGGCTTTTGAGTTGACATCTAGGCCTAATCGCCTTAACTTATTTCGCCTAATACGCTCTCTGGCCTCTACCTGTGCTTCTTCTCTCACTCTTAGCTCTTCTTCTCTTCGCTTCTTAGCAGTGTTGAGTCTCATTAGCATATCCTCAGTAAGAGGTTCTTGATATAGCTTGACTCTGCAGCCACTAATATAGTTTGGCAAGATATCTCCTTCTAGAGTGGCCAACTGAACTGCACCACTAGTGGAAATTCTATTAATGATCATGGGTCCATATCCTCTTTTTTCCAACTTACGGGCATGTTGTTTTAGTGTGTATACCAACACTAGATCTCCCTCTTTCAATCCCTTATCCTTGATGTGTGCATCAAAGTATGCCTTTTGCCTCTTCTTTGCAGCGTAGATGCCTGCTGCCGCTCGTAGCCTCGTTTCACCTAAGCGTTCGAGATCAAAGATCCTAGAGGACAATTCATGCCCATTCCACTCATACTCTTGTGCTACTTTTAAGGCAGGGATTAAGAAATCTAATGGTAGCACAGCGTTCTGTCCAAAGACCATCTGAAATGGGGTGGCGTTGAGTACCGTTTTGTAGGCAACTCGATAAGCCCAAACAGCATGATGAAGTTGTTTGTCCCAATCAGAGCGTTTATTATTCACCAGTTTTGTCAATACGTTACAGAGAATCTTATTGGTACTCTCGGCTTGTCCGTTGGCTTGTGGATGATAGGGGGCGGATTTCTTATGTATCACCAAGAATTCTTGGAGAAGATTTTCAATGACTTCATTCAAGAAGTGTGTGCCTCTATCGCTCACCAACTCTATTGGTAGTCCATATCTCGTGAACACATTCTCGAATAAGAACTTAGCCGTAGTCTGAACATCATTCTTTGTTGTGGCTTTGACTTCTACCCACTTTGTAAGGTAATCTGTGGCTACGATGATGTACTCTGCATGGGAGTTTCTAGCTGGGGGGTTAATAGGACCTATGAAGTCTATGCCCCACTTCGAAAATGCACGTCCTCCCATCATTGGCCTCAAGGGCATCTCGTCTTTTCTCACTGGATATTGTGCACGTTGGCATGTGTCGCATTTCTTCACATAGGTATGTGCATCCATATGAAGAGTGGGCCACCAAAGTCCTGAGAACAGAATGGTCTTAATCACTCGGTCAGGACCAAAATGTCCACCTGCAACACCACTGTGTGCAGTCTCTAAGACCCTTAAATAGTCTGATTCATGAACGCACAGTCTTAAGTAACCATCTTTACCTCTTCGGTATAGGTTTTCTCCTACTAAGGCATAGCCTTGAGCCTCTTGCTCCATATTTCGTCTTCTTGCTAGACTGGCCTCTTTGGGTAATCTTCCCGATCTCATAAACTCTACCAATGGAGTACTCCAATCTGGAATTAATGATACTTGATAAAGGGTCGCATGCTCCACTGGTGGTTTCTCTCTACACATTGGACAATTCTTGATCCACTCATGTATTTCTTTGTCCATGCTAGGCCAATACACTCCTAAACGTTTCAAATTCTGCAATGTTCGTTGTTTAGAATAGTGATTTCCTAGCAATCCCTCATGAGCTTGCTGCAACCAACTACTATGTTCATCATCCTCGACACAACAAGCTAATACACCCTCAGTATCTTGTTTGTACATGCTTCCTGCCAATATGTGATATTTTTGTGATTTTACAATTTCTTCTTGTGATGTTTTCACATTCTTATTTGCAGGGCCGAAGGTTAGGACTGGTACCAACTTATTTGCCCATTTAGGGACAACTTCCAAATTGAACAGATAAGCATCAGGTAGTTCATCAGACACTCCTTGTGGTGACTCTCCTGAAGTAATGCGAGAAAGGTGATCTGCCCGAAGGTGGGTTCTACCTTTCCTGACAACAACTTCAAAGTCATACTCCATTAGTAAGAGGAACCATCTTACTAAGCGTCCAGTATTGCAAGGTTTATTGACCAAATATAACAAAGCTTGATGATCAGTGAAGAACTTGAACTTGTTGGCCAATAAATAGTGTCTAAACTTCTTTACAGCATATACCATGCCTAACCCTTCTCGCTCGGTTGTGGTATAATTTCTTTCGGCTGGGTTTAGTTGTCTACTAGCATATGCTATGGGCAAATCTAAATTCCCTTCACCTGTGGGTTGTGCCAGCACACATCCTATGGCATGATTGGATGCATCCACATGGACATGGAATGGTTTATTCCAATCAGGAGTGGTCAGTATTGGTGCTGTGCACAAACGTTTCTTCAGTTCATTGAAAGAATTCTCGCATTCGTTGTTCCACTCAAAATTAGACAACAAGGCATAAAGGGGTCTAGCTATGATCGCGTACATGTGGATAAACCTACGGTAATATCCACAATGGCCCATAAAGGCTTGTACCTCTTTAACATTCCTTGGCCTTGGCAGCTCCGCTATGGCTCGTACCTTATCTTCATCCGTTGAGATTCCATTCTTAGAAACAATATGACCGAGGATTTTACCTTGACGCACCATGAACACACACTTTTCTGGGTTCAGACACACTCGATATTCTCTACACTTGTTGAAGATTTGTCTGAGTTCAGGGATGTGAACCCTTCTTTCTTGGGAATGAGCACATAAATCATCCACATACACTTCTAAGCTCTTTCGCAAGAACTCTTTGAAGACATGACACATGAGCCTTTGGAATGTTGCAGGTGCATTGGTGAGCCCAAATGGCATCACCCGAAATGCAAAGATTCCCCACTCTGTAGCAAAAGCTGTTTTGTGTTGATCTTCTGGGGCAATGGCGACTTGATTGTAACCCGAAAATCCATCAAGGAAGCTATAAACTTCCTTGCCTGCAACACGCTCCAATAGGTGTTCTGTGATTGGAAGTGGATAACTATCTCTAATCGTAGCGGCATTAACTTTTTTAAGGTTAATACACACTCGCAACTTCCCGTTCTTCTTGGGTACCACAACAATGGGAGACACCCATTCGGTATGCTCAATCTCATAGATGAATCCAGCCTCAATCAACCTATCAATTTCTTCTTTGATTTTGGCTGCATAGGTATCATTATATGTGTAGGGCTTCTGTTTGGTGGGCTTAGCATCAGCAGTCATGGGGATAGTATGAGAGCAAATTCTTGGATCTACCCCTTTCAAGTCTCTATAGTGCCATGCAAACACATCCCTATATTCCCTTAATAGAGCTATGAGCTCCATTTCTTCTCTTGCACTTAGGTCATCTCCTATATATGTGCATCTCTCTTCGTTCTCTTCAATGGTCACTACAATCTTCTTGGTCTTTTCTTTATTATCATATGATTCTCCTATGATGGCCTCTCTCTTAGGCATTCGTACCAAAATTTTGCGGTCGTCAACTTCATATTTCTTGAAGTTTTCTGGTACTTCAAACAATGATTCCTCCTTTTCTTGTTTCACTGCTTTTCTTTTCTTTTTCTTTTGACTACTCTCACTTCCATCCTTTGAGTTTACTGTTTTAATACTTGTGAGAGGTTCTTCTTCTTTCTGGGTGAACACTCCTATATCTTCTAGATAGTGCTGCTCTGAGTTAAAGCAACTATCCATCACAATAGACTCCAGATCATCGTCATTCTCTTCCTCTTCTATGACATCACTAGGGTCACATTCTTCTAGCAAGGGTTGACACATGAACACTGAGATATCATAACCCTCCTCATCACAATGAGGTGTCCACTGTTCCTCATTGACAGCAATGTCCATGGTGGCTAAGATTTCAGGCCAGCCATGAGGCTCAAACTCCTCATCTGGAAAGATCATCGGTGTGTAGGCTGGGTCTCTAACTGGTCTATCTCCTAACGAAGTTCCTTCTTCTCTTGCCTTTAAACGTTTTTCCTCTTCCTTTGCGACCTTGCACATCCACAAATGAGTATCTTCATGCAGCCATGATGGATCAGGTGAACTTTCAGAATGCACAGAGATGGAATCTTCTTTCACTTTGTGGATAGAATTCCACTGTAGGGGTGGTACATCTCTGAAGGTGTAATCCTTCAGATTGACCTTAGTGGTGACCCCTAAGTGCTGTAAGTACAAGGAGTTAGTTCCCCAATCCTGTACTATTTGCAATTGTCGTAGGAAGGGTCTTCCTAGGATCATCTCAAAGACATTATTTTTCTCAAAGTCACATATAGCAAATGTGTGCTCAAATTCTACACCACAAGTGGTTAGAGTGATCCCTTCTAGCAATCCTAGAGGTCTTTCAAAATGACCATCAGCCATTTGAAGCTTCATTCTAGTTGGTCTTAATGTGGGCTTGCCCCATTGCTTCCACAAGGAGGTGGTCGCAATAGCAACACCAGCACCTGAATCTATGATTGCTTTGGTTGTGTAACCTTGGTAGGTGATGGGAAGATAAGTATTACCTTCTTCACCCTCACAGATGTCCCCTATTTTGTCTAGAGGTATCTCTGGTACCCTTTGCTTGGAGCCTGCTTTTGGCATGTTGGAATCAAGTTCTGGAACCTGATCCTTCACATGATTCCAGAGCTCAGGTTTTGCTTTGAGCAGCTCTTCTACAGTGAGATGACACTGAACCTTAGTGTTCTTCACGACATCAGTGTTCCTTGGAACCACCGAGTCTTCATTTCTTACCAGTATTGTGGGAGCTCTAATCTGAAGTGATTCAGATTCCCATGGGCCTGGAAATTGAGGCAGTTCTTCTAAGGTATTAGATTCAAAATCTAACCTTTCGTCCTCTTGTTGTTCTGCTTCATCTTCGTAAATAGATGGGATGTCTTGGGGAAATTGATCATGAAGATCATCAATCTCAGGAATAGGAGGGGAATTACCCTTCTCCTTGGCCCATTTCTCCTCTTGTATTTCCCGCAAGAACTCTTGAGAGTACTGTTGAATAGAAGGAGGTATTCCAGCATCCGTGGAATTAGGAACATAAGCTCCCCTTGGTGGTGAGCTTCCTCTTTCAATAACTGGTTGAGCCTGTGGAGGTAGAGAAACTTGTGGTTTGTTTACCAACTGCTCTAATCGTTCTAGTAAGCTCTGGAAATGCAAATCCGATTTGATAGAGTTTGTCTGATTGAACTTTTGACTAGTCTCAAGTATGGCTTGAGCTTGTTCTACCATTTTCATGCACATTTTCATCCGTTCAATCTCTAAATCTGCTCTAGGGTAACTCTTGTCTAGGTTTGCCGCTGTAGGCCCTTCTTGAAGTCGAGCCTGGTAGGCCTTGAACATCATGTCCAAGCCTTCTGGGGTTGGATCTGCAAGAACAGACCCTGGTTGCGGTCTATTTACAGTGGGTGGTGGGGTGGGATGAGGTGGAGTGGATGGAGTTTCGGCATGCGAGGGGCTTTGAGATGCAATGTCTTCTATTTTTGTTTTCGCTTCTTTTAAGCCTTCTTCTAGTTCCGATAACTTTTTATTCCACTTGCGATTGGCCTTCTCTCTGGTATCCTTCCATGTTCTTGTTTTCCTCTTACTAGGCTCTCCCGATTCACTCGACTCTGATTGTTCTGCTGGTTTATCCTGTTTTAAGGCTTGTGCTCTAGTGACAGCTTGTATAGGAGCCACATTGCTACTACTTGAACTTGGATCTGCCACTAAGCCTACCACATTAATGGGTGTAATCTTGGGTGCACTAGAGGGGTTTCTTGGACAATCTCTGGGGAGATGGTCTTTGCCACAATCAGGACAAAAAGCCTGTATTGTGATAGCCTGTCCTTGACTCGGAGATGGTGGGTGGGGACAGTCACGAATGAAATGGTCACCATGACATCTGAAACAAGATCCTCTAGGGGCTTGTGGTCTCATTTGTCTCAACTGGGGCCTAGGGTTAGGATTTGTGTACATGACATTGGAGTATTCTGGCTCCCAATTTTGCTCCATAGGCGGTGCCTCATATTGATACGAGTAAATCTCACTATGTTCAGGTGACTCTGTGTAATAAGCATGTGGACTACCTTCATGGGAGTAGTCTGAACTATGAGCATGAGGGTCATTGTCTGGTATCAATGGGGTTAGTGGCACCAAAGCTCTATTTGGATTTTCCTCTCCCACAGCATACTTGACTGGAATCACGTTGGCTGGAGCTGGTGGTTGGTTTACCAAGACAGGTTGTGGCCTATATGGTGCCTGATATTGCTGTTGGTATTGAGGTTGATATTGTTGTGGCCTATAATATGGCTGTTGGTACTGATTTTGATACCTACCCTGCTGGTAAGGTTGCTGATAATTTTGTCTAACAGCCTGCCTGTTATAGGGACAATCTTGGGCCGTATGATTTGTGTATTTTCTCTCAATGGTGCAATATAGAGCATTAGGGTTTCCTTGGGGTTGAGTCGTCAACGGGCAACCATCAGCCCTGTGATCTCCTCCACATGCATAACATCGCTTCACTGGGGTGACCCTTGGCATTTGTCTATTTTGAACTCCTAGCTTTTTGGCCACCTGCTCAGCTATCTCATCTATCTCAGTGGAGGCTCTAGAGGTATGAGTTGTAGAACTATCAGAGTCCTTATAGAGTTTGGATAGTCCTAACTCCTCACCCAAGTTGTCTTCTATGTCAATGCACATCCGTATACACTCTTCTATGGATCTAGGCTCTTTCAAGTATACATATGACCTTAATTTTGTGCTCAATAGGCCATCTAAAAACAGTGCCACTTGTTTGGCTGATGTGGGTAATTCTGGTACAGGGCATCTTTCCAAGTACTGTCTAAACCTTCTTCCTGCAAGTCGCACTGTTTCTTGGGGTGTCTGCTTGAAGCTGTGGATCAAGGATGATGTGTTATGTCTGATACCACTCTTGGAAAATTCTACAATGAATTCTTCTAGAAGCTGACCTATCTCTCTATAGTTGCGACTGTTTAGAGGTTGAAACCAAGCTAAGGCAGTCCCCTTAAGAGTCAAACCAAATGCCTCGAACTGGGTGAACAAGTCTTCAACCTGTTCAGCTCTTAGCACTTGTTTGAACTCCGCCACATGATCATAAGGATCTCCAAATCCATCAAAGTAGTTCTTCATTGTCTTAACCACTTGAGAGGGTCTAAGGGTTCTTGAGTGCTCTCTTGGTCTAAGCAATGGGAAATCATGATCGTCTCTTTGTTGCCTATGTGCTTGATATCTCTCTCTTTCAGGTCTTTCATTTTCAAATCCTGACCTATTCCTGCCCACTGTGTGTGCAAAACTTACCTCCGGTCTCTCTCTAGTTCTTTCTCTCTGGGCTTCCTGAGCTTGGGATGACCCTACTCCTTGGAGGCCGTAGGAAACATTGGATCTTGGTGGGGGGAAAATCAATTCATTCTTCCAAGTATATGCATGTCTATCATGTTCTGTTACCAAGAAAATTTTCTCTGATGTGTTATCCAGGTAGACAACCTTTCCTGGTATCTCTGGATCCTTGAACTCGTAGATGATGACTATGCCCAATTGGCTAGGTTGTTCTGGCTTGAATCTCCAAAAGGCTTCCTCTGTTTCTCTATTCAGAAATAGTTCTATGCTTTTGTTGTCTTGAGGGATCCAGTCTGGAGTGATCACTCGGGTCAAAACTGACTTGCCTCTAGGAGTCTGGGGTCCTTGTCCTATATTTCCTTGTTCTAGGTCTCCTATCTCATTCTCATGAATGATATTTCCAAACTCATCGGTCCTATCGGGTTGGTTGGTAACCACATACATGGTTCCTTCCTTATCAATGTATGAACCCTCTTCGAACTTGACCACCGGGTGTTCAAGTCCAAAGGATTGATCTGGATTTTTGAGTTGGACCACTGATCGCCTCAGACCATCCTCATAGATGCGAGCACCTAATTGGTTGGTCCGAATATATTCCAACTGTGTCTTATAGGGACCTTCCGGTGTTTGTAGATGGGCAGTCCCTGAGCCACCTGCAGGTTTTCCCATACTAAAAGACATTTCTGAATCACTTGTGTCTGATCTGAGTAAAAGATGACCACTTAGTTGTTGTGCCCAAGACTTGGATGTATGGTTGACACTAGCCTCAGAAGATCTAATGCTTTGTTTATCCTTGCCTAAGTGTCTACCAGATCTCAGGTTCATAAGCTTTAGTCAATAGTCCAAATTTTCCCTTTGGTATGGTTCACAATTCTTTAGAGCCCCCTTGGTTCCCTAGTCCCACCTGAGGGTCCACTTCAAATTATCCTATCTCAAAATCAACGCATTATTCTTGAAAAAAACAGTTGAGATCGTGTAGGATTTGAAACGAGCTTTCCAACAAGCTATAGAGCTCAAAAAATGGACTTTGGATGAGAAAGTTATGTCAAATCAGGCTCCTGGGGGTCAAAACAGGCAAACAGGACCTTTGGAGAAAATCGCGATTTTGTGAACTTTCTGAAAATCGCGATGCTGTGAAGTCAAAAAAATCGCGATTTTGATCACAAAATCGTGTTTTGAAAATCGCGATTTTGATCACAAAATCGTGTTTTAGAGAATCGCGATGTTGATCCCAAAATCGTGTTTTTGAAAATCGCGATTTTGAGCAGAAAATCGTGTTTTAGAGAATCGCGATGTTGATCCCAAAATCGTGTTTTTGAAAATCGCGATTTTGAGCAGAAAATCGTGTTTTAGAGAATCGCGATGTTGATCACAAAATCGTGTTTTTGAAAATCGCGATTTTGAGCAGAAAATCGTGTTTTAGAGAATCGCGATGTTGATCACAAAATCGTGTTTTTGAAAATCGCGATGTTGATCACAAAATCGTGTTTCAGAGAATCGCGATGTTGATCACAAAATCGTGTTTTAGAGAATCGCGATGTTGATCACAAAATCGTGTTTTTGAAAATCGCGATGTTGATCATAAAATCGTGTTTCAGAGAATCGCGATGTTGATCACAAAATCGTGTTTCAGAGAATCGCGATGTTGATCACAAAATCGTGTTTCAGAGAATCGCGATGTTGATCACAAAATCGTGTTTTTGACTGAAAATCGTGTTTTCTCAAAATCGTGTTTTTGACTTGAAAATCGCGATTTTGTCCCACAGAATCGTGTTTTTCTCAAAATCGTATTTTTGGCTGAAAATCGTGATTTGTGAGAATCGCGATTTTGAGCAGAAAGTCGTGTTTTTCACAAAATCGTGTTTTTTTTGCTGAAAATCGTGATTGGTGAGAATCGCGATTTTGAGCAGAGAATCGTGTTTTTTGAAAATCGTATTTTTCACATGAAAATCGCGATGTTGAGCACAAAATCGTGTTTTTGAAAGTCGCGATTTTGAGCAAAAAATCGTGTTTTCACAGAATCGCCTTTTTCACAAAATCGTGTTTTTGCTGAAAATCGTGATTGGTGAGAATCGCGATTTTGAGCAGAGAATCGTGTTTTTCAGAGAATCGCGATTTTGAGCAGGGAATCGTTTTTTTTTTTTTTTTTTTTTTTTTTTTTTGAGAAAAACACAGAATCGCGATTTTTTCAACCAACTTTTAGGCGGGAAAACTGAAAATCGTGATTTTTCAAAAAATTTTGAATTTTCACAGAATCGCGATTTTCATCACAGAATCGCGTTTTTTGGCGGGAAATTCAAATTTCTGAGCGCCGGCTATGGCGAGCTCCGTATGAGCAGAAAATCATGAAAAAAACACAGCGCTTGCTCTCCCTTGCTTCTCCTAACTCCTTCCCACACAATAATGCATGAAAAATGGTATGAAGATGGTGAAAATGCACTAAAAAACAAGAAATTTCTATGAAGAAGAAGATGGAAGAAGGTGGAGATGATGATGATGATGAAGATGAGGAGGAAAAAACAGAAAATGAACTGAAATGATAGTTTTTTTTACCTTCCAACGTCGCAAATCTACGATCTTACCATCACAACGCTCGTCCTCGAAGCTCTCTCCCCGGCAACGGCGCCAAAATTTGGTGTAGCTCAAGCGTAAGCACCACCTCCTTTACTTGTCAATCCGCGGAGACGTGAGGACCGGTATGAAGACCACGAGCAAGTGAAAGCACAAGTGCGTGAGTGAAAGCACACAAACATGCACACACATACACACACACGCGCACAAAGTAAGATCAAAGAGAGGAACAATGGAAAGCTTAGATTGCAAAGAGTTCTCTTACAAAAGTTCTATTCTCTAACAAGCTAACCTCAAAAATGAGCTCTCTAGCTCTTTTTATAGTTTTTTGACTAGTTTTGGCCCTGTCCAGACCTAGTGTCCGGCCTAGTTAAAAATTAGGTTCCAGGGCTTATTTGAGGGCTCAAACGAAGTCTAAAAATTATGAAAATTGGTACGATGGTACTTCTAATACTCCTCAAGCTCGAGGACTCCTCGGCTTGAACAAAATGGAGTTACTAAAAATAGATAATGGTATTTACAATGGTTTCTAGTGATGAAAATCACTATTTTTGTAGGGGATTCTTCTGAAAATTTGACATACACTTCTTGGAGCTCCCTACTTGCTCTCTCTTCTTCTATGTCCACTTCTTTGATGTGCTTCCATGCTTTGTCCTTGACCTTGAGCTTCAACAAATTCGTAGATGATGACTATGCCCAATTGGCTAGGTTGATCTGGCTTGAATCTCCAAAAGGCTTCCTCTGTTTCTCTATTCAAGAATAGTTCTATGCTTTTGTTGTCTTGAGGGATCCAATCCGGAGTGATCACTCGGGTCAAAACTGACTTACCTCTAGGAATCTGGGGTCCTTGTCCTACATTTCCTTGTTCTAGGTCTCCTATTTCACTCTTAGGAATGACATTTCCAAACTCATCAATCCTATCTGGTAGGTTGGTGACCACATACATGGTTCCTTCCTTATCAATGTATGAACCCTCTTCGAACTTGACCACCCAGTGTTCCAGTCCCAAGGGTTGATCTGGATTTTTGAGTTGGACCACTGATCGCCTCATGCCATCCTCATAGATGCAAGCACCTAATCGGTTGGTCCGAATATATTCCAATTGTATCTTATAGGGTCCTTCTGGTGTTTGTAGATAATCAGTTCCTGAGCCACCTACAGGTTTCCCCATGCTAAAAGACATTTCTGCATCACTTGTGTCTGAACGTAGTCTGTAAGGATGACCACTTAGTTGTTGTGCCCAAGACTTAGGTGTCTGGTTGACACTAGCCTCAAAAGATCTAATGCTTTGTTTATCCTTGCTTAGGTGTCTACCAGACCTCAGGTTCATAAGCTTTTTCTTCTAGTCCCGAAATTCCCCTTTGTATTGCTCAAAATCCCTTGGGCCCCCTTGGTTTCGAAGTCCCACTAGAGGGTCAACTTCAAAATATCCTATCTGAAAATCAACGCATTATTCTTATGAAAAATAGTTAAGACCGTGTAGGATTTGAAACAAGCTTTCCAACGAGCTATAGAGCTCAAAAAATGGACTTTGGATGAAAAAGTTATGTCAATTCAGGCTCCTGGGGATCAAAACATGCAAACAGGACCTTTTGGAAAAATTCGCGATTTTATGAGCTTTAAGAGAAACGCGATTTTGTGAACTTCAAGAGAATCGCGATGCTGTGAAGTCAAAGAATCGCGATGTTGAGCACAAAATCGTGTTTTTGAAAATCGCAATGTTGAGCACAAAATCGTGTTTTTGAAAATTGCGATGTTGAGCACAAAATCGTGTTTTTGAAAATCGCGATGTTGAGCACAAAATCGTGTTTTTGAAAATCGCGATGTTGTCTCAGAGAATCGTGATTCACAAAATCGTGTTTTTCACAAAATCGTGGTTCTCAGAATCGTGTTTTTTTTTTAACGTGAAAATCGCGATTTTGTCTCAGAGAATCGTGTTTTCACAAAATCGTGTTTTAGAGAATCGTGTTCTCACAGCATCGTGTTTTTGGCTGAAAATTGTGATTTGTGAGAATCGCGATTTTGAACACAACCACGGAATCGTGCTTTCTCAGAATCGTGTTTTTGACATGAAAATCATGATTTTTCAGAATCGCGATTTTGGGCAGAGAATCGTCTTTTCACATAATCGCATTTTTGACATGAAAATCGCGATTGCCAACAGAAAATCGTGTTTTCACAGAATCGTGGTTTGGCTGAAAATCGTGATTTGTGAGAATCGCGATTTTGAGAACAACCACAGAATCGCGTTTTCACAAAATCGTGTTTTTGCTGAAAATCGTGATTGGTGAGAATCGTGATTTTGAGTAGAGAATTGTGTTTTCACAGAATCATGTTTTTTGGCTGAAAATCGTGATTTGTGAGAATCACGATTTTGAGCACAATCACAGAATCGCAAATCTGAGAATGACCACATAATCGTGATTCTTTCAGCCAACTTTTAGGCGGGAAAACAGAAAATCGTGATTTTTCAAAAAATTTTGAATTTTCACAGAATCGCAATTTTTATCACAGAATCGCGTTTTTTGGCGGGAACTTTGAATTTTTTGAGCGCCGAGCAATGGCGAGCTCCGTATGAGCAGAAAATCATGAAAAACACAGGCGCTTGTTCTCCCTTGCACTTCCTAACTCCTTCCCACACAATAATGCATGAAAAATGGTATGAAAATGGTGAAAATGCACTAAAAAACAAGAAATTTCTATGAAGAAGAAGATGGAAGACGGTGGAGATGATGATGATGAAGAAGATGAAGAACAAAAATAAAAAAATGAACAAAAATGAGAGTTTTTTTACCTTCCAACGTTGCAAATCTACGATCTTACCATCACAACGCTCGTCCTCGAAGCTCTCTCCCCGGCAACGGCGCCAAAATTTGGTATAGCTCAAGCGTAAGCACCACCTCCTTTACTTGTCAATCCGCGGAGACGTGAGGACCGGTATGAAGACCACGAGCAAGTGAAGGCACAAGTGCGTGAGTGAAAGCATACAAACATGCACACACATACACACACACACGTGCACAAGATAAGATCAAAGAGAGGAACAATGGAAAGCTTCGATTGCAAAAGATTTCTCTTACAAAAGCTCTATTATCTAACAAGCTAACCACAAAAATGAGCTCTCTAGCTCTTTTTATAGTTTTTTGACTAGTTTTGGCCCTGTCCAGACCTAGTGTCCGGCTTAGTTAAAAATTAGGTTCCAGGGCTTATTTGAGGGCTCAAACGGAGTCTAAAAACTATGAAAATTGGTAGGATGATAGTTCTAATACTCTTCAAGCTCAAGGACTCCTTGGCTTGAACAAAATGGAGTTACAAAAATAGAAAATGGTATTTACAATGGTTTTTAGTGATGAAAATCACTATTTTTGTAGGGAATTCTTGTGAAAATTTGACATACACTTCTTGGAGCTCCCTACTTGCTCTCTCTTCTTCTATGTCCACTCCTTTGATGTGCTTCCATGTTTTATGCTTGACCTTGAGTTCCAACAGGCTCCCAAACCCATATTCTTGATGTTTTTATTCTTTTTAGTGTCGAAGAGGTGAGTCGATCTTCTTTGGCTCTTTGTACCTGGTTTTGACCCTTTTCTCTCCTTGGATTCTTTTTTGAGACCTTTTGCATGGTGAAGAGCATACTAGGCTTTTGTGCATGTAAGAGTTCTTTGGGAATCCACATGTGTAATTGCCCTTGTTGAGCTACAACTAATTTCTTAGGTACCCAAATTTATCGGAGACCTTGTGCGTAAGCTTGTCCTAGTTGCTTGGTGCATCTTTGGGCATGGCTAGCTTGCCTGGATGGCAATTGTTGGGGCAAAGCTGGCGGTTGCTCTCTTTTTTGTACCCAAATCTGCTTCATGCTCTGAGCTTCTTTCTGCTGGAACTTTGTTTGTCTATTTGATGTTGTCGTGCTCGTGTATTGTTTTACTTGTCTCTTTGGTTGAATTGTTGTGACTGCACTAGTCTTTGAAAGAGAAGAGTGTGTTACACTTTTGTGTTCCTCGAGTAGCTTTGATGTGAACCTTTTCCCTATATATGGGCACTTTTTACTTTAGTGGTGGCTAGAGGTTTTTTCCCCATGTTACCACATTCTTGATACTCTCATATGTGGCGGTACTTATGGATATTATTCAGCTCTTACTTTAGTTCAGCTCATCGTTAATAGAGAAAGCTATTCTAGCCATCATCTTCTCCATGTGTCTTGTTGCATTTGTGCTCCTTCTGTGTGCTTCTAGTGTGTCTCTCGCACTTCTACACACAACCAATAGTGGTATCAGAGTAGGTTTAGCTCCTTTTGAAGTTTCGGTTTTTCACATCACGGCGCGCATGCACTTTAACAGTGCAAATCGACTTCGGAGCATAGAATTATGAATTTCAACGGCCAAGAAACCTTTCCATCAGGTGCGCTGGGGTTTTAACGCCATTTCAAAGACATTTGTACAGTCACAATCAAAGTGACGGTTTGTGAGCTGAAAATTCAGCATTCATTTCAACTTTCATCGAAGTGAAGATTTTGTCACATTCTTGTTCCTTAGTGAAATGGCGGGCAGCAATGACTTGTTTGGCATGCTTCAAGCTGAAGATAAGCTTGATGGGACCAACTATCCGATGTGGTCTTAACATGATGAAGCATGTTCTTATTGCTAAAAAACTTTGGAACATAGTGGCAGATGTAGATCAAAGACCCGCAGGTTCTTTTACTTCACAATCTACTGTCACAGATGGAGCTTCTTCTTCGAGTACAGTGGTTTCTCCTTCTCCACCTACACAGGAGTAGCTTAGATGGGATGGAAGAGATGCTCAAGCTCATGCTTTGATTGCGCTTTCAGTGAAGCATCATATAGTTCCACACATTCGGTCATGTTCTACATCGAGACATGTGAAGAGAGATGGTGGATGCAATCCAAAGATGAGTAGGTGCCGCTACAACCAGCTTCACACCAGCCAACTGAGACTTCAGAGTTGATTAGTAGACCCTTTGAGCTTCCTAAATCCACCAAAATATCAGCCAAGTACTTTGGAACATGTATCCCAAAAGTTTAAGTCAAGACAGGCTAGTTGCGAAATGACTAGCTCCCAAAACTTGCTATTTTTGGACATACACCTGCTGGAAAAAATGAACAGTGCTCTCAACCTGGAAGGAATTAGAAAAATTCCTTTTGGGCATAGCAAATAGACTTAGCAAGCTTCCTATTCCAAGTTAAAACACTTCAAATGATGGACTGAGCACTGAGAACAAGTTTCATCAAGTTCTGGAACATTCCCACAATTCTCGGGGCTCTGCATAGATAGACCAGTAAGCAGTAAAATGCAGATATCTCCAAAAGTATAAATCCAATGACCTTGAAAATTTATAGGTAGAAATTAGACAGTGAGAGCTATCCAACGCACTTTAAAACACTGAAAAATGTTCAGTAAAACTCGAGATATGACCTTCTGAAGTTACTGCTCTGAGTGAGTATAGCAGAGAACAAAACAGAGAGGTAGATGATAATAAATGTATAGATTCACATATGATTACAACCACATTGGCAATGAATCTTTGCACAATGGGAGTAGAATGATAGAGCTATGGAGTAAGCTCTTCAATCTCTACAAAATGACATGAAGTGGTCACGTACAAGGCTTGCTAATCGCCTCTTCCTTCTTGCTCCTTTTATAGCAATTCTTGGAGGGAGTTTTGAATTCGAATTCGAATGGCTCCACCTAAAAGTGATCCCCAAAGTTAGGAGAGATTCCCTCAGCTCAAAAATTCTTGATTTTGGTAGTTGGAGCCACGAATTTGCTTTTACATCATGGATGAGGTAAGCCATCCTTTTACTTTTTTCTTTTTCCATTTACAAGAGATAAAATGTACTCTTTTACAAGAGGTGTTCACATGACTACTCATGTGACTTACAAATGAGGATAATATCAAGCATATCAAGCATGTAGGCTTGGGCAAAATGCACCAACAGCTCCCCCTCAAGCCTAACATGCTTGGCCTCCAAATAAGTCTTCAATTGTCCTTGATTTCGTGCAAGCCAATCATCAACTTGAATCTACTTAACTTCGTACCATCAAGAGCTTTCGTCAACATGTCTGCACATTGCATATCTGTAGAGACATAGGATAGTTGAATATCCTTGCTCAATAGCTTCTCCCTTACATAATGGTAGTGGACTTCAATATGCTTGGTTCTAGCATGGTATACCGGATTAGCTGCTAGATGTAGTGAGCTTGTGTTGTCACCAAAAATGTGAGGTGTTGAAGAATGAAGTCCAAGATCTGTGTACAAAGATTTTAACCACATGATTTCTTGAGTTGCATTAGCCAAACCTCTATATTCAGCTTCAGTAGAAGATAATGCCACGGTTGGTTGCTTCTTCGATGACCAAGAAATGATTTTTGAACCTGCAAATGATATATACCCTGATGTGCTTCTTCTATCATCTTTAGATCCGGCCCAATCTGCATCTGAGTAGACCTTTAGCTCAATATCTGAAGTATATGAATAAAACAAACCTTCATTCATGGTCCCCTTTAGGTACTTGAGGACTCGCTTGGCCGCTTCCATATGTGGTCTTCTCGGCTTATGCATAAACTGACTCAATATGCTAACACTATAGCATATATCCACCCTTGTGAGTGTTGCATAGTTCAAACTTCCAACCAAGCTTTGATAGCTTGTGATGTCTTCAATTGGCTCTCCTTCATAAGCACTAAGCTTATGATTTTGCTCCATAGGTGTACCTGCACACTTTGTATTTTCCATCTTGAACTTGACGAGCATGTCATGGACATACTTCCTTTGTGTGATGTATATACCTGAATCTGTGTAGATCAACTCCAATCCAAGAAAATAAGTGAGTGGTCCGAGGTCACTTATTTTGAACTCCTCCTTCATTTGACTCTTTACCTGTTTGATTCCTTCAAGATCATTGCCTGTGATAATAATATCGTCAACATACACACATAAATAGATCACTTCAGATCCATTCCTCTTTATGAACAAAGAGGTATCCGCCTTGCTAGCTTTGAATCCTTGGTCCTGCAAATAAGTAACCAATCTGAAATTCCAAGCTCTTGGAGCTTGCTTCAATCCATACAAAGCTTTCTTTAGTTTGCATACATAGTTAGGATGATGTGCATCCTCATATCCAGGAGGTTGTGCCATATACACTTCCTCAAAAATCCATCCATTCAAGAAAGCATTCTTTACATCAAGTTGATAAAGATTCCAATTTCTAGATGCAGCAAGACTTATGAGAACCCTAATTGTAGGCATTTTTGCAACAGGAGAGAAAGTCTCCTCATAATCAATACCATGGGTTTGAGCAAACCCTTTAGCAACTAACCTTGCTTTGTGTCTATTTATACTTCCATCTGGATTCCTCTTGATTTTGTATATCCATCGAGATCCGATTATCTTCATAGATGGCTTGTTAGGTACAAGCTCCCAAGTGTCATTCTCCTTCAAGGCTTCCATTTCTTCATCCATTGCATCTCTCCAAGCTTTCTTGCTTTGTGCTTCTTCGAATGTGGTAGGTTCTTCATTGGTTGAATCCTTTGCAATGTAGATTGAGTGCTTGGTGACCAAAGAAGTATCATAACCAAACCTCTCTGGTTTCTTCTTCTCCCTCGAAGACCTTCTAAGTGGTTGATGTGAGCTCTCGGGTCCATATGTAGCATCCTGCATCTTTGCTTTACCTTTGTTCTTCCATAGCTTTAGTCTTTCCAAGTCTTCTAGGTCAATCTCCGAATCACTTTCTTCAATCTGCTTTGGCTCCTTCGGTTGAAGTGAGGGAAAGTCTTCATCCAAGTCATACGGCAGCTTCACTTTCCTGTCATCATCAAACCATGATTTGTTTTCATCAAAAATTACATCTCTACTCACAGAAAATCCTTTATTGGTTGGATTGTACAATCTATATCCTTTTTGGTTTTGATCATAACCAATGAATACACACTTCTCTGCCTTGGGATCCAATTTCCCTCTTACTTGAGAAGGAATGTGAGCATAGGCTAAGCATCCAAAGATTTTACAATGCTCTAGACTAGGTCTTCTTCCATTCCACACTTCATATGGAGTGGTTCCATCTAGTGACTTAGATGGAAGTCTATTTATGAGATATGTGGCTGTAGACACAGCCTCTGCCCATAGGTAGTTCGGCAATCCCTTTTCATTGAGCATGGACCTTGCAGCTTCGACAATAGCTCTGTTCCTCCTCTCTGCTACACCATTGAGTTCGGGTGTATACCTTGTAGTGACTTCCCTTTTAATGCCTCTTTCATGCAAGAAGGCATCAAATTCAGAAGAGAAGTATTCTCCTCCACCATCTGATCTGAGTCTTTTCAAAGTCCTACCTGTTTGATTTTCAACAAGAGCAATATACTTCTTAAGGCAATTAAACACTTCATCCTTGTGCTTCATGAAAAACAGAATGGTCCACCTGCTACAATCATCTATGAAAGACACATAATATCTTGAGCCTGATATAGATGGCTCCTTACTTGGACCCCACACATCTGTGTGCACTAGATCCAAAGGATTTTGATACATATATCCTTTCTTATTGAAAGGTTGTCTATGAGCCTTGCCGAGTTGACAAGCTTCACACTTATAAATCATGTGTTGCCTTGTGATATTAGGCAAACCAAGTACACTTTGGTCCCTGCAAATCTGTTTGAGTGTCCTCTCACCAATGTGAGCAAGCCTTTTGTGCCATATCTCCAATTCTGTTAGAGTTTGAGATCCATAGCTAAACAAAGCTATGTTCTTTGTATCTTCCACTTCAAAAGTGAAAAGCCTTCCTGTCTTTTCTCCTTTGGCAATCCTTCGAAAGCCTTGCCTTGGGTCTTCAACATATGCTCCAAATCGATTGAATCTAACCTGCAATCCTTTTTCAACAATCTGTCCAACACTTATTAAATTTTTGGTAATTGTAGGGACATACAAGACTTTGCTTAAGAGGTTCATATTCCCATCTGATGTCTTCACATTACCTATCTTCTCCACTGAGTGCTTTGTGTCATCTCCTGTCTGCACTTCATGCTTGTTATGAGGATCTTCCAAATCAGAAAGTAAAGCCACATTTCCTGCTACATGGTTCGAGCATCCCGAATCAATGTAAAATATGTGATCATCATCCTTACCCTTCTTTGTTGATAGATTCATAATCAATAATGAATCTTCTTGACTTTGGTCCTCTGCATAGTTATTGTAATCTCTTCTTCCTCTATGGCCACTTTGATAGTTGTTGTTGTTGTTGTAATTGTTGTTGTAGTAGTTGTTGTTGTAGCCTCCATTGTACCTGCCTCTATTTGATCCATAGCCACCTCTATTGAATCCTCTTCCTCTTGAGTTCCTCGGGTTCCTAAAACATTCTTCAGTAGTATGGTTAGATAAGCCACATATGTTGCAAGGTTGAGATGATTGGAATCTCCCCCTGCCTTGCTTTCCACTTCTGCCTCTTCCTCTAGCTCTTCCTCTACCTGCAAAGTTTGCTTGGAAAGAGCTTCCTTCATCTTCATTCTTTCTATTCTTTGACTTGTCCTTGACCTTAGCTTTATCAGAATATAAGGCAGAAGTTTGATTACCTCTTGAGGACTCACCACCTTTGCTAATCTTTGCTTCATGAGTGAAGAGTTGGCCCATGAGTGTGTTGAGGTCGGGTACATGCATATCCATGTATAAATCCATGGCTGTTGTGAATGACTCCCACTTGTCGTCTGCTTTGATTCCATTCATGATTTGTCTTATGATTTGCTCCTCTTCAATTACCTCTCCAATGCTTCCAAGTTGGTCGGAAATCTCCTTCATCTTTGTGACATAATCAGTCACATTTTGCTTCGGGCTTTTCTTCATTGTTGTGAACTCCATCCACAATTGGTTCTTCCTTGCTCGAGTGTTGGAAGAGAAGAAAGAAGCAAGTGCATTCCAGGTTTCTCTTGATGTCTTGCATCCCTTGACATGAGGTAAAGGAAATCAGAGATTGAGTTTAGAATATAGGACCTTGCAAGTGCATCCTTCGAACACCAATTCGAAAGTCCTTCCACTTCTTCATGTGATGGTTGCCCTTTGTTCCTCATGGTTGGCATTGCTTCATCTCCGGATATGAATCCATATAGATTCCTCCCTTGAAGGTAAGCCTCCATCCTTAGAGACCATGCCGGATAGTTGTTTCGATCCAATTTGTCAATTGTTGATGGAAATCCATCTCCCATGTTGCTTGACTATGCTCTGATACCACTGTGAAGAGAGATGGTGGATGCAATCCAAAGATGAGTAGGTGCCGCTACAACCAGCTTCACACCAGCCAACTGAGACTTCAGAGTTGATTAGTAGACCCTTTGAGCTTCCTAAATCCACCAAAATATCAGCCAAGTACTTTGGAACATGTATCCCAAAAGTTTAAGTCAAGACAGGCTAGTTGCGAAATGACTAGCTCCCAAAACTTGCTATTTTTGGACATACACCTGCTGGAAAAAATGAACAGTGCTCTCAACCTGGAAGGAATTAGAAAAATTCCTTTTGGGCATAGCAAATAGACTTAGCAAGCTTCCTATTCCAAGTTAAAACACTTCAAATGATGGACTGAGCACTGAGAACAAGTTTCATCAAGTTCTGGAACATTCCCACAATTCTCGGGGCTCTGCAGAGATAGACCAGTAAGCAGTAAAATGCAGATATCTCCAAAAGTATAAATCCAATGACCTTGAAAATTTATAAGTAGAAACTAGACAGTGAGAGCTATCCAACGCACTTTAACACACTGAAAAATGTTCAGTAAAACTCGAGATATGACCTTCTGAAGTTACTGCTCTGAGTGAGTATAGCAGAGAACAAAACAGAGAGGTAGATGATAATAAATGTATAGATTCACATATGATTACAACCACATTGGCAATGAATCTTTGCACAATGGGAGTAGAATGATAGAGCTATGGAGTAAGCTCTTCAATCTCTACAAAATGACATGAAGTGGTCACGTACAAGGCTTGCTAATCGCCTCTTCCTTCTTGCTCCTTTTATAGCAATTCTTGGAGGGAGTTTTGAATTCGAATTCGAATGGCTCCACCTAAAAGTGATCCCCAAAGTTAGGAGAGATTCCCTCAGCTCAAAAATTCGTGATTTTGGTAGTTGGAGCCACGAATTTGCTTTTACATCATGGATGAGGTAAGCCATCCTTTTACTTTTTTCTTTTTCCATTTACAAGAGATAAAATGTACTCTTTTACAAGAGGTGTTCACATGACTACTCATGTGACTTACAAATGAGGATAATATCAAGCATATCAAGCATGTAGGCTTGGGCAAAATGCACCAACAAGACAGGCATGGGACACTATTGCTTCTTTGTATGTCGTGCGTAATGAAGCACGTGTTGCATACTTGAGGAAGAAACTTGAGGATGTATGTATGGCTGAAAATGAGTCGGTGGATGTGTATGTGACATGCATCAAGGACTTGAAAGAGAAATTGGCAAACATAGATGAGATCATTCCAGATGCATCACTCACTTCTACATTATTGAAAGGATTACCGGAATCTTTTCAAAGCTTTGCTACTACAGTCCGTTTGGTTGCAAAAGGAAATCCTAATATGTATGCATTTGATGAGGTTGTGTCTCTTATTTTGCAAGAAGAGCAATCTAGAGTGAATAAGAGTGGTTTGATTGAGGGAACACAAGCACTTGCTATCTCATAAAAGGGGAAAACAAAGTATGGTTCAGCTTTGAGTTCATCAAAACCAAAGCCTCAAGCTTCCTCTTCCACTCATTCCTCTAATGATAGTGATTTGCAAAAGAAGAAGAGATGCAAATATTGCCGGAAGGCTGGTCATACTATTGATGAATGTAGAAAGCTTGCTGGTGTAGCTCAAGCGTAAGCAACACCTCCTTTACTTGTCAATCCGCGGAGACGTGAGGACCGGTATGAAGACCTTGAGCGAGTGAAGGCACAAGTGTGTGAGTGAAAGCACACAAGCATGCACATACATACACACACACGCGCACAAGGTAAGATCAAAGAGAGGAACAATGGAAGGGCTTTGATTACAAAAGAAATCTATTACCAAACTTAAATCTACAAGAAGCTCCCCTCAAAAATGAGCTCTTTAGCTCTCTTTATAGTTTTTGGACTAGTTTTGGCCCTGTCCAGACCTAGTGTCCGACCTAGTTAAAAATTAGGTTCCAGGGCTTATTTGAGGGCTCAAACGGAGTCTAAAAATTATGAAAATTGGTAGGATGATACTTCTAATGCTCCTCAAGCTCTAGGACTCCACGGCTTGCACAAAATGGAGCTACAAAAAGGTGAAATGATATTTACAATGATTTCTAGTGATGAAAATCACTATTTTATAGGGATTTCTTCTGAAAATTTGATATACACTTCTTGGAGCTCCCTATGTGCTCCTTCTTCCTGTGTGTCCACTTCTCTGAAGCACTTCTTATGCTTGTCCTTGACCGTGAGCTGCAACAGTCCCCCCCCCCCTTTCGAGTTTGTCGTCCCTGACAGACCCTTGTTGTAATGGTTGTTCCATGTAGTGCTTTGAGAGGTACTGTCTATTCGGTAGGAACAAGAGCCGTCTACCTTCCAAATGTGGTAGGGTTGGTTGTACGATTCTTCATTTGTCACTACAAGCCTTTGGAATTTGTTGTCCCTTGGTATGCGCTCCTTCTTTGGGTTTCAGCATGATTGCATCATTGCGAGTCGCCATTGATGGCCTCTAGATCTTCTTAAGAGGATGTTCATAGTAAGCATGCCAAGTACTAATAACCCATAATGAATGATGGGTAAGTGTGTTCGTGCATGGGTTGAGGAAAATATGTGCCTTGTGCATGGCCTTGTAATGTAGCCCTATACATGCTTACTTGGAAAATGCATTGGAAGAAGTATGGTGCAAAATTTGGGATCTTGAGCTAAGTGCTCAAGGGTATGCCGACGAAGAGGTTTCCTAATCTATCATGGTTATGGTGTTGCCACGGTAAAAGATACTTACCATGGTGAAGCATCAATCGATGTTCATCTCTTCGTGTTGTACACTCGGCCTTTGGGATGGAACATTGTTAATGAATGTCCATGTTGATGGTCCATTGATGAGATCTTTTGAGTGGCGGATCCTGTCTCCTCTTTTCAAATCATCATTTGCCAAATACTGAGAATTGAATTTCTTTATATTCCTTGACAAACAACATGCGATAACTACACCAAGCTTAGTTTCACATATTCTCTTCAGCTCACCATAAGCAGGAGTCTTCTCATCCAGTATACATATAAAGGTTTGCAGGTTACCAGAACTACCCTTTGCAAATATCTCCTTGGATGCTCTCATACATACAATAGTTAAGCATCGCTCAAGTTGTGGACCTTCAAGCTCTTCCCTCCTACCATGGTAAGGGGAAACAACTTCTATCCAAACTGATAAATGCCCAGTAATCAACAGTTCCACGTTCAACTAAGCATGACTCATTCATGTTTCATGAGCCAAACCTGGGAACAAGTTCTTCCTCTCTTTCTCTTTTTTTTTTTTGCAACAATGTCACAAAACAAGAAGACAGAGTTTAGTATCAAAAAATGGTTTACATGTGTCAATGTGCTCTCGTGCATGGGACTCTCAATTGTGTCTATGCACGGCCATGTAATGTGGCCCTATATTAATGCATACTTTGGAAATGCATGACCTGAATGGTGCAAAAGACAAGGTTGTGCAAGGAGCACATGGTTGTCGCTCGTCGAGGCTTTCGATGTTATTTGCGGATGTTGATGCCGGCTTTGGTAGAGGTATCTATTGGGTCTTGAACTGATGTAATCCTCCTTATTGGAGTCCATTCGCGAACAGCATTTGGCACTGTAGAGATCACCTCAGGCGTCTTCCTCTTTGGATGCTTTTTGAACTGTGGTATCCAGTGTGGTTGGCGCTTTGGTTCGGTGGAGGCTACTTGTACTTTTGGCTTCCAAAACCATACCCTTTTTACACGTCTTCCTACTATTGTTGAAGAGGTGATTTGATCTTCTTTCATTCTCTGTATGCGGTTCTTACCCGTTTCTCTTGGTGGCTTCTTTGTTGAGACCTTTTGCATGTGGGAGAAAATAGGTTGTTGTGGATGTAAGAGCTTCTTAGGTACTCACATCTCTAATCGCCCTTGTTGAGCTGTCGCTAATTTCTTAGGCACCCAAACTTGTTGGATACCTTGTGATTGAGCTTGTCCGAGCTACTTCCTTCGTCTTCTGGCCTGGTTGGCTTGCCTGGATGGGCTTTGTGGGGCCAAGGCTGGTGGTTGCTCACCTTTGCGTACCGAGATCTATTTCATGCTCATAACTGCTTTCTTGTCGAATGGTGTCTTTCTATTTGATGTAGCAGTTGTTGCGAACGGTTGTGTTTGCCTGTGTGGTGGACTCACTACTGTGGCTACTTGATTCTTTGGAGAAGAAGAAAGATCCACCCGCCTTCGAACCTGTTCTTCCATGATTGACTCCTTCTGCATCATAGAGCTTTTGACACATACAACATCTTCTTCCATATGATTAGTCTTAGAAGAACTACAAGATGTGACATCTGGATTTGTGAGCATGCCATTTTCTAGTTCTAATATACAGCGTTGTCCCTGGACCGAAACTTGAAGAAGTTGACTTCCTAGGTTTAAGTTGACTGCATTGTCATAAATCGAATCTTGTCCTAAGACAAGTGGTTCTGTAAGGTTCTCATCTTGACACACTAGCACTTTGACTTTCATTGGAACATCTTGCAGGTAGATGGGAAGTTCCACCTCACCCAAACAAGGGGTTTCCACACCTCCCAATCCTATGAGATAAGCTTCTATGGGATTGATGTTCAACTGCAAGTTTTGGCAGTAGGATAGTCTAACTGCACTACTTGCTGCACCTGAGTCAATCAATGCTTTCATAGTCTTTGCACCCTTTCCTTGTCCTATCTCTATGGTCACAAAGGGACGTCGGTCAATGACTTGAGAAGTAGTTATGCCCGATTTTTGGCACATATCCATGTGATATTTTGGGGCTTTTGAGTTGACATCTAGGCCTAGTCGCCTTAACTTATTTCACCTAATACGCTCTCGGGCCTCTGCCTGTGCTTCTTTTCTCACCCTTATCTCTTCTTCTTTTCGCTTCTTAGTAGTGTGGAGTCTCATTAGCATATCCTCTGTAAGAGGTTCTTGATATAGCTTGACTCGACATCCACTAATATAGCTTGGCTGGATGTCTCCTTCTAGAGTGGCTAACTGAACTGCACCGCTAGTGGAAATTCTATTAATGATCATGGGTCCGTATCCTCTTTTTTCCAACTTACGGGAATGTTGATTTAGCGTATAAACCAGCACTAGGTCTCCCTCTTTCAATCCTTTATCTTTGATGTGTGCATCAAAGTATGCCTTTTGCCTCTTCTTTGCAGCGTAGATGCCTGCCGCCGCTCGTAGCCTCGTCTCACCTAAGCGTTCTAGATCAAAGATCCTAGAGGACAACTCATGTCCATTCCACTCATGCTCTTGTGCTACCTTTAAAACTGGGATTAGGAAATCCAATGGTAGCACAACATTCTATCCGAAGACCATTTGAAATGGGGTGGCGTTGAGTACCGTTTTGTAGGCAACTCGATAAGCCCAAACAACATGATGAAGTTATTTGTCCCAATCAGAGCGTTTATTATTTACCAGTTTTGTCAATACGTTACAGAGGATCTTATTGGTGCTCTCGGCTTGTCCATTAGCTTGTGGGTGATAGGGGGCAGACTTCTTATGTATTGCCAAGAATTCTTGGAGAAGATTTTCAATAACTTCATTCAAGAAGTGTGTGCCTCTATCACTCACTAACTCTATTGGTAGTCCATATCTCGTGAACACATTCTCGAATAAGAACTTAGCCGTAGTCTGAGCATCATTCTTTGTTGTGGCTTTCACTTCTACCCACTTGGTAAGGTAATCTGTGGCTACAATAATATACTTCGCATGGGAGTCTCTAGCTGGGGGGTTAATAGGACCTACAAAGTCTATACCCCATTTCGAGAATGCACGTCCTCCCATCATTGGCCTCAAAGGCATCTCGTCTTTTCTAACTGGATATTGTGCACATTGGCATGTGTCACATTTCTTCACATAGGTATGTGCATCCATATGAAGAGTGGGCCACCAAAGTCCTGAGAACAGAATGGTCTTGATCACTCGGTCAGGACCAAAATGTCCACCTGCAACACTGCTGTGTGCAGTTTCTAAGACTTTCAAATAGTCTGATTCGTGAACGCACAACCTTAGATAACCATCTTTGCCTCTTTGGTATAGGTTGTCTCCTACTAAGGCATAGCCTTGAGCCTCTTGCTCCATGCTTCGTCTTCTTGCTAGACTAGCCTCTTTGGGTAATCTTCCCGATCTCATAAACTCTACCAATGGAGCACTCCAATCAGGAATTAATGACACTTGATAAAGGGTGGCATGCTCTATTGGTGGTCTCTCTCTGCACATTGGACAATTCTTCATCCACTCATGTATTTCTTTGTCCATGCTAGGCCAATACACTCCTAAACGTTTTAGATTCTACAATGTTCGTTGTTTAGAATAGTGATTTCCTAGCAATCCTTCATGGGCTTGTTGCAACCAACTACTATGTTCATCATCCTCGACACAACAAGCTAATACACCTTCAGTATCTTGTTTGTACATGCTTCCTGCCAGTATGTGATACTTTTGTGATTTTACAATTTCTTCTTGTGATGTTTTCACATTCTTATTCGCAGGTCCGAAAGTTAGGACTGGTACCAACTTATTTGCCCATTTAGGAACAACTTCTAAATTGAACAGATAAGCATCGGGTAATTCATCAGACACTCCTTGTGGTGACTCTCCTGAAGTGATGCGAGAAAGGTGATCTGCCCGAAGGTGGGTTCTACCTTTCTTGACAACAACTTCAAAATCATTTTCCATTAGTAAGAGGAACCATCTTACTAAGCGTCCAGTATTGCAAGGTTTATTGACCAAATATAACAAAGCTTGATGATCAGTGAAAAACTTGAACTTGTTGGCCAATAAATAGTGTCTAAACTTCTTCACAGCATATACCATGCCTAAGCCTTCTCGCTCAGTTGTGGTGTAGTTTCGTTCAGCTACGGTGAGCTGTCTATTAGCATATGCTATGGGCAAATCTAAATTTCCTTCCCCTGTGGGTTGTGCTAGCACACATCCTATGGCATGATTGGATGCATCCACATGAACATGGAATGGTTTATTCCAATCAGGAGTGGTCAGTACTGGTGCTGTGCACAAACGTTTCTTCAGTTCATTGAAAGAATTCTCGCATTCGTCATTCCACTCAAAATTAGACAACAAGGCATAAAGGGGTCTAGCTATGATCGCGTACATGTGGATAAACCTACGGTAATATCCACAATGGCCCATAAAGGCTTGTACCTCTTTAACATTCCTTGGCCTTGGCAGCTCCGTTATGGCGCGTACCTTATCTTCATCTAATATGACCTAAGATTTTACCTTGACGCACCATGAACACACACTTTTCTGGGTTCAGACACACTCGATATTCTCTACACTTGTTGAAGATTTGTCTGAGCTCAGGGATCTGAAATCTTCTTTCTTGGGAATGAGCACATAAATCATCCACATACACTTCTAAGCTCTTTTGCAAGAACTCTTTGAAGACATGACACATGAGTCTTTGGAACGTTGTAGGTGCATTGGTGAGCCCAAATGGCATCACACGAAATGCAAAGATTCCTCACTCTGTGGCAAAAGCCGTTTTGTGTTGATCTTCTGGGGCAATGGCTACTTGATTGTAACCTGAAAATCCAAATTACTTGATCTTCTGGGGCACATTCCTCTAGCAAGGGCTGACACATGAACACTGAGATATCAGAACCCTCCTCATCACAGTGAGGTGCCCATTGTTCTTCATTGACTACAATGTCCATGGCGGCTAAGATTTCTGGCCAGCCATGAGGCTCAAATTCCTCGATCATCGGTGTGTAGGTCTGGGTCTCTAACTGGTCTATCTCCTGGTGAAGTTCCTTCTTCTCTCGCTTTCAAGTGTTTTTCCTCTTCCTCTGCGACCTTGCACATCCACAAATGAGTATCTTCGTGCAGCCATGATGGACCAGGTGAGCTTTCAGAATGCACAGAGATGGAATTTTCTTTTCCTTTGTGGATAGGATTCCACTATAGGGGTGGTACATCTCTGAAGGAGTAATCCTTCAAATTGACCTTGGTGGTGACCCCTAAGTGTTGTAAGTACAAGGAGTTGGTTCCCCAATCCTGTACTATTTGCAATTGTCTTAGGAAGGGTCTTCCTAGGATCATCTCATAAACATTATTTTTCTCAAAGTCACATATAGCAAATGTGTGCTCAAACTCTACACCACAAGTGGTTAGAGTTATCCCTTCGAGCAATCCTAGAGGTCTTTCAAAATGACCGTCTGTCATTTGAAGTTTCATTCTAGTTGGTCTTAATGTGGGTTTGCCCCATTGCTTCCACAAGGAGGTGGTCACAATAGCAACACCAGCACCAGAATCTATGATTGTTTTGGTTGTGTAACCTTGGTAGGTGATTGGAAGATAAGTATTACCTTCTTCACCCTCACACATGTCCCCTATTTTGTCTAGAGATATCTCTGGAACTTTTTGCTTAGAGCCTATTTTTGGCTTATTGGAATCAAGTTCTGGAACTTGATCCTTCACATGATTCCATAGCTCAGGTTTTGCTTTGAGCAACTCTTCTACAGTGAGATGACATTGAACCTTAGTGTTCTTCACGACATCAGTGTTCCTTGGGATCACTGATTCTTCATGTCTGACCAGTATTGTGGGAGCTCTGATCTGAAGAGATTCAGATTCCCATGGGCCTAGAAATTGAGGCAGTTCTTCTAAGGTATTAGATTCAAAATCTATCCTTTCGTCTTCTTGTTGCTCGACTTGATCTCCGTAAATGGATGGAATGTCTTGGGGAAATTGATCATGAAGATCATCAATCTCAGGAATAGGAGGGGAATGACCCTTCTCCTTGGCCCATTTCTCTTCTTGTATTTTTTGCAAGAACTCTTGAGAGTACTGTTGAATTGAAGGAGGTATTCCAGCATCCGTGGAATTAGGAACATAAGCTCCCATTGGTGGTGAGCTTCCTCTTTCAATAACTGGTTGAGCATGTGGAGGTAAAGAAACTTGTGGTTTGTTTACCAATTGCTCTAATCTTTCTAGTAAGCCCTGGAAATGCAAATCCGATTTGATAGAGTTTGTCTGATTGCACTTTTGACTAGTCTCAAGTATGGCTTGAGCTTGTTCTACCATTTTCATGCACATTTTCATCCGTTCAATCTCTAAATCCGCTCTAGGGTAACTCTTGTCTAGGTTTGCAGCTATAGGCCCTTCTTGAAGTCGAGCCTGGTAGGCCTTGAACATCATGTCCAAGCCTTCTGGGGTTGGATCTGCAAGAACAGACCCTGGTTGCGGCCTATTTACAATGGGTGGTGGGGTGGGATGAGGTGAAGTGGATGGAGTGTCGGCATGCGAGGGGTTTTGAGATGCGATGTCTTCTATTTTTGTTTTTGCTTGTTTCAAGCTTTCTTCTAGTTTCGATAACTTTTTATTCCACTTGCGATTAGCCTTCTCTCTGGTATCTTTCCATGTCCTTGTTTTCCTCTTACTAGGTTCTCCCGATTCACTCAACTCTGATTGCTCTACTGGTTTATCGTGTTTTAATGCTTGTGCTCTAGTAACTGCCTGTATAGGAGCCACATTACTACAACTTGAACTTGAATCCGCCACTAAGCCTACCACATTAATGCGTGTAATCTTGGGTGCACTAGAGGGGTTTCTTGGACAATCTCTGGGGAGATGGTCTTTGCCACAATCAGGACAAAGAGCCTGTATGGTGATAGCATGTCCTTGACTCAGAGATGGCGCGTGGGGACAATCACGAAGGAAATGGTTGCCCTGACATCTGAAACATGGTCCTCTAGGGGCTTGTGGTCTTACTTGTGTCAATTGGGGCCTAGGGTTAGCATTTGTGTACATGACATTGGAGTATTCAGGCTCCCAATTTTGTTCCATAGGTGGTGCCTCATATTGATACGGATATATCTCACTATGTTCAGGTGACTCTGTGTAATAAGCATGTGGACTACCTTCATGGGAGTAGTCTGAACTATGAGCATGAGAGTCATTATCTGATATCAATGGGGTTAGTGGCACCAATGCCCTATTTGGATTTTCCTCTCCCACAGCATACTTGACTGGAATCACGTTAGCAGGAGCTGGTGGTTGGTTTCCCAAGACTGGTTGTGGCCTATATTGTGCCGTATATTGCTGTTGTGGTCGATAATATGGCTGTTGGTATTGGTTCTGATACCTCCCTTGTTGATAAGGTTGCTGATAAGTTTGTCTAACAGCCTGTCTATTGTAGGGACAATCTTGAGCTGTGTGATTCGTGTATTTTCACTCAATAGTGCAATATGGAGCATTCCTTTCTCTAATGTTTTGGTTTTGCATTGGGCATACGTTAGCCATGTGGTCCCCTCCACAGGTATAACATCGGTTCAATGAGGTGACTCTCTATGTTTGTCTATTTTGGACTCCCAGCTTCTTGGCAACTTGCTCAACTATCTCATCTATTTCTGTGGAGATTTTCGAAGTATGACTCGTAGAACTATCAGAATCCTTATAGAGTTTGGACAATCCTAACTCCTCACCCAAGTTATCTTCTATGTCAATGCACATCCGCACACACTCTTCTATGGATCTAAGCTCTTACACATATGATCTTAACTTTGTGCTCAGTAAGCCATCTAAGAACAAAGCCACTTGTTTGGCTGGTGTGGGTAACTCTGGAGTAGGGCATCTTTCTAGGTATTGTTTGAACCTTCTACGTGCTAGTCGTATTGTTTCTTGGGGTGTCTGCTTGAAACTGTGGATCAAAGATGATGTGTTATGCCTGATACCACTCTTGGAAAATTCTACAATGAATTCGTCTAGCAGTTGACCTATATCGCGATAGTTGCGACTACTCAGTGGTTGAAACCAAGCTAAGGTAGTGCCCTTAAGAGTCAAACCAAATGCCTCGTACTGGGTGAACAAATCCTCAACTTTTTCCGCTCTTAACACTTGTTTGAACTCGGCCACATGATCATAAGGATCTCCTGTCCCGTCAAAATAATTCTTCATTGCCTTGATCACTTGAGTGGGTCTAAGGGTTCTTGGGTGCTCTCGGGGTCTAGGCAATGGAAAATCCTGTTCATCTCTTTGTTGCCTATGTGCCTGATGTCTCTCTCTTTTCGGTCTTTCATTTTCCAATCCTGATCTATTCCTGCCCACGGTGTGTGCAAAACTTACCTCATGTCTCTCTCTAGTTCTTTCTCTCTGGGCTTCATGAGCTTGAGATGAACCTACTCCTTGGAGGCCATGGGAAACATTGGATCTTGGTGGAGGGAAAATCAATTCACTCTTCCAAGTATATGCATGTCTATCATGTTCTGTTACCAAGAACATCTTCTCTGATGTGTTGTCCAGGTATACAACTTTGCCTGGTATCTCTGAATCCTTGAACTCGTAGATGATGACTATGCCCAATTGGCTAGGTTGATCTGGCTTGAATCTCCAAAAGGCTTCCTCTGTTTCTCTATTCAAGAATAGTTCTATGCTTTTGTTGTCTTGAGGAATCCAGTCTGGAGTGATCACTCTGGTCAAAATTGACTTACCTCTAGGAGTATGGGGTCCTTGTCCTACATTTCCTTGTTCTAGGTCTCCTATCTCATTCTCACAAATGACATTTCCAAACTCATCAGTCCTATCTGGTAGGTTGGTGACCACATACATGGTTCCTTCCTTATCAATGTATGAACCCTCTTCGAACTTGACCACCGGGTGTTCAAGTCCAAAGGGTTGATCTGGATTTTTGAGTTGGACCACTGATCGCCTCAGGCCATCCTCATACATGCGAGCACCTAATCGGTTGGTCCGAATATATTCCAATTGTGTCTTATAGGGACCTTCTGGTGTTTGTAGATGGGCAATTCCTGAGCTACCTGCAGGTTTCCCCATGCTAAAAGACATTTTTGAGTCACTTGTGTCTGAGTTTAGTACGTAAGGACAACCACTTAGTTGTTGTGCCCAAGACTTAGCTGTATGGTTGACACTAGAATGAGAAGATCTAATGCTTTGTCTATCCTTGCCTAGGTGTCTACCAGATCTCAGGTTCATAAGCTTTGGTTAAGAGTCCAAAATTTCCCCTTGGTATGGTTCAAAAATCCTTTGGAGTTCCCTTGGGTTCCTAGTCTCACTTGAGGGTCAACTATAGAGCTCAAAAAATGGAGCTTGGATGAAAAAGTTATAGAGATTTCCAACGAGCTATAGAGCTCAAAAAATGGACTTTGGATGAAAAAGTTATGTCAAATCAGGCTCCTGGGGGTCAAAACAGGCAAACAGGACCTTTTGGAAAAAATCGCGAATTTGTGAGATCAAGAGAATCGCGATTTTGTGAACTTCAAGAGAATTTCAGTTTTGTGAACATCAAGAGAATCGCGATGCTGTGAACTTCAAGAGAATCGCGATGCTATGAAATCAGAGAATCGCGATCGTGAGAAACCAAGAGAATCGCGATCCTGTGAAATCAAAGAATCGTGATTTTGTACCTTGAGAATCGTGTTTTCACAAAATCGTGTTTTTGGCTGAAAATCGTGATTTGTGAGAATCACGATTTTGAGCAGAGAATCGTGTTTTTGAGAATCGCGATTTTGAGCAGAGGATCGTGTTTTTGAAAATCGCGATTGCCAACAGAGAATCGTGTTTTCACAGAATCGTGTTTTCACAGAATCGTCCTTTCACAAAATCGTGTTTTTGACATGAAAATCGCGATTGCCAACAGAGAATCGTGTTTTAGAGAATCGTGTTTTAGAGAATCGTGTTTTAGAGAATCGTGTTCTAGAGAATCGTGTTCTAGAGAATCGTGATTTTGAGGAGAGGATCGTGTTTTTGAAAACAGAGAATCGTGTTTTCACAGAATCGTCCTTTCACATAATCGTGTTTTTCACAGAATTGTGTTTTGAAAATCGTGATTTTGTCTCAGAATCGTGGTTTTCAGAAATTTAGAGAATCGCAATTTTGTCTCAGAGAATCGTGGTTTCCAAAAATTTAGAGAATCACGATTTTGAGCACAACCACAGAATCGTGTTTTCTTAGAATCGTATTTTTTGGCTGAAAATCGTGATTTGTGAGAATCGCGATTTTGAGCACAACCACAGAATCGTGATTCTGAGAATGACCTCAGAATCGTGTTTCCTTTAGAGGGTTTTTAGGTGGGAAATAGAAAATCGTGATTTTTCAAAAAATTTTGAATTTTTCACAGAATCGCGATTTTCTTCACAGAATCGTGTTTTTTGGCGCGAAACTCAAATTTCTGAGCGCCGAGCAATGGCGAGCTCCATAGGTGCAAAAAATCATGAAAAAACACAGCGCTTGCTCTCCCTTGCACCTCCTAACTCCTTCTCACACAATAATGCATAAAAAATGGTATGAAAATGGTGAAAATGCACTAAAAAAACAAGAAATTGCTATGAAGAAGAAGATGGAAGAAGATGGAGATGGTTATCAAAGTATGGTGGGTAGCTTGAACTATGCTACTCTTACAAGAATTGATATTGCATATGGAGTAAGTGTGCTAAGTCAATTTATGCACAAGCCAAGGATACCTCACTTAGAGGCTGCCAAAAGAATCTTGAAGTATCTCAAGGGTATAGAGAACCATGGTTTGTATTTCCCTTACACTTCAGATATTGATATCAAAATTTATTCAGATGTAGATTGGGCAGGATGCAAGGATGATAGGAGGAGCACTTCTGGATATATTTCTTTTGCAGGTGACAAACCAATTTCATGGTCTTCAAAGAAGCAACCTACTGTTGCTTTGTCTTCCACAGAGGCAAAGTATAGAGGACTGGCTAATGCCACACAAGAAACAATTTGGATTAAACTTTTGTATACAGAATTGGGATTGTATACTAGGTCACCAATTATCTTTGGAGATAATACAAGTTCTCTTCACCTTGCAGCTAATCCTATCTATCATTCTAGGACCAAACACATAGAGGTCCATTATCATTATGTGAGAGAGAAATTGATAAGCAAGGACATCCAACTTACCTATGTATCAACCAACATGCAATGTGCAGATTTGTTGACTAAAGCTTTGGATGGAACAAAACTTTGCAGGTTCAAATCCATGATTGGATTGCAGGATATACTTGAAGATTGAAGATGAATACTTAAGCCAAAATGTTTGGCTTGAGGCGGAGCTGTTGGTGTAAATTGCAAGCCCACACATTTGGCTCAAAGGATGCATTAAAGTCTACACATACATGAAGAAGCATAGGAACATATGCTAGTGGTTATTTACCACTTTACCTCATTGTAAAAGTCAAATTGACTTAGAATCTTTTGTAATCACCTACCAAAGTGAGTCGTGGAAAAGTAGCTCATTTGATTGAAGGAATATCTCCAAGCATTTAGGAGCTTGATCATAGGGAGCCAAAATTTGAATTTGAATTCAAATCTCCACTCACTTCATATAAGAGTGAACATGAAAAGTCGCGGGTAGGAGGGATCATTCTCGAGCCTCATTCTACTGAGTTTGAGTGTGTGTGAGGTCTATACTATAACCTACACCTCTCTACACCATTAGGAAATGTTGTACATGCCAATGGGATTGTATACAAGTGTTCATTAATAGATACATTTACATCATTCATCTATGAGTTCTCTGTTAGTCTACTCAAAAGTCTGTCAACTTGTCAAGGGCATGTCTCAGTCAATTCTTCACCAGATCAAGTGATTCAAAGCTTGTTGGATTCAGCTCAAAGTCATCTACATGCTATCAAAGTTTTAAGTGATTCTATTCAGCCATTTCAGAGAAATCTGCATCAAGGTGAACTCTGGTCATTTTCTGCTACAGTCCTAAAAAGTCGGGGGTATAGCTAAACTTGCTAAACTGATTTCTCTTAGCATAGTTTATCTTTTTACATCATTCCACTTGCAAATGGTAGCTTACTAAGCTAATTAAATACCCCTAGAAGGAATTTTATCAATTTCTACTGTGCTGGTCACACTGAGTAAAACATCTAGCAGGTGTCAAGACATAAATAGAAGGTTTTCTTGAGTTTGTGAACTTCAAAGTTATCTGTTTTGGTTCAATCATTACACACATCACTTCCAAAGTACATAGGCTATTTTTTGGTTATACCATGTAAGAAAATAACAGAACAGCGGAATAGACATGTAGACAAAGTTGAGAGAAAAATGCAAACAAAGATAGACGCAGACTGAGAGATAGAGAACTCAAATTCTCATATTGTCAAGCGTAATGCAGTTACAATGATGGTGTTGTCCACCCGTGCGCTCCCACTGTGGAGCTTAGATGGCGATCTAGACAGACTCTAGATGAAGGGCTTACTAGTGTGCAATGCTATGTAAAGCTCAACCTGGGCCGTGCTTATATAGCTTTTACAAGGCAGTTCAGTATAGATAAACGTAGTCGAGAGATACAAAATAGTCGGTAAAATATATTATCTGACAATATCTCCATGACCAGAAGTCCTACCGTCTCAGCCCTACGGGCCAGGGGGATAGGCCCCTCGGACCCCGCAGAAGGGGGCAAGCCCCCCTCTGCACTCCCCCCATTAAGGTTCTATGGGGAAACCGCACGATGCCACAGGGCCTTTATTTTCACCTTAAATGGCAACCTAATGGCCTGGAAGTTTATGTCCTACCCAACCTAACGACTAGGCTCACAAAGATCATCTGCAACCATCAATGGTCACACATAGACCTCATCTAATTGGGAAGTTAGGGTTCCATAAATGTCCGGGCTCTCATAATGGCTTCTCCTCATAATGGGGGCCTTACAACTTAGAGCACCATGGATCATTTGTGGTCACATGAGGGTGGGGTATTGAGCATATCTAACGTTGCTGTGCTTAGAGAATTATGCAAAACACTAGACAGGTGTATGAACCAAAATACCAAGTTCTTCACCTCTGAGCTAACTCCAACTTATCTGTTTTGATCTATCTTTTTGAGAGTGATATTCCAAGGTACATAGGGTGTCTAATACATCCATTGGAAAGCTAAAAGGGCCCACCACATACTCCTGGAGTTCATTTGGCTCGTGTAGATCAAGGATTTTGCGACACCTCTTCATCTTCAAGCACATACCTATCCATCTCTTCACAGTGGTATCAGAGCAAGGATGGCAGATGGATTTCCTTCATCAATTGACAAATTGGACAGAGGTAACTACTCAGCTTGGTCATTAAGAATGGAAGCTTATCTCCAAGGTAGAAGTTTATATGGTTATGTGCCTGGAGATGAAGTTATGCCAAGTTTCAGGAACAAACGTCAACCAACACAAGAAGAGCAAGAAAGATTGAGCACATGGTGCTCCAAGGATGCACTTGCAAGGTCTTATCTCCTCAACTCTATCTCAGATTTTTTGTTGCCTCACATTATAAGTTGTAAGACATCTCAAGAAGTGTGGGATGCACTTGAAGCTTTCTTCTCTTCAAGTACTAAAGCTAGGAAGCATCAATTATGGCTGGATTTCACAACTCTCAAGAATGCTCCCAAACAAAATGTGACTGATTTTGTCACAAAGCTCAAGGACATAGCAGATCATTTGGGAAGCATTGGAGAGGTAATAGATGAAGAGCAAATTGTAAGGCAGGTCATCAATGGATTGAAGGCAGATGACAACTGGGAAGCATTCACCACAGCTATGGATTTGTACATGGACATGCATGTACCTGATTTCAATACACATTGGTCAATTACTCACTCAAGAGGCAAAGCTTATAAAAATGGAGAAAGCTCTAAAGGTAATCAATCTTCAGATTTATACACTGATAAAAGCAAGTCCAAAGATAACAAAGGAAAGGCAAAGAAAGTGGATGATGAAGCAGGTACATATCAAGTTAACTATGCAAGTAGAGGAAGACATGGCAGAGGTAGAGGAAGAGGAGGTAGACAGGGTAGGGGGAGATCCCAAGACTCCAACTCATGTTCTATTTGTGGATTAACTAATCATAGAATTGAAAATTGCTTTAGGAATTCTAGGAATCAAAGAGGCAGAGGTTACAATAGAGGAAGTTATGGCTACTCAAGAGGAAGGTTCAACAATTATCATGGCAACTACAAAAACTACAATCATTCAAACTATCAAGGAGGCTACAAAGGAAGAAGAGACTTCAATAACTACACAGAAGACTCAAACAAAGAGGAAGATCCAAGGAATAAGCATGAGGTACAAATAGAAGATGACACAAGACATCCTGTGGAGAAAATAGGCAATGTCAAAGCACCTAATGGAAACATCAACCTACTCAGTAAGGTACTCTATGTCTTGTAAGGTCGCCGGATTGGCATATTGTAATTTCATATTTTTCCTATACCGCACGAACCGAAAGGTCGTAGCAAGTGTTGTATCTTTTTATCAATCAATGAAAAGACATGGCAGTGACTCTCCGGTGACGACGAGCAGAATCGCCAGACTGTCTGTCTGGGCGATTGCGGTCATTGGAGACGCTGTGGTGTATGATTCGTGAAATCCTGAGTAAAGTTAACTCTTACTTTGTTTAATCGTAGACGAGCCTTAATTTTGTTTCCGTTGCGGGTTCAAGTCCACCGTGCGTGCCATTGTAAGGTCGCCGGATTGGCATATTGTAATTTCATTTTTTTCCTATACCGCACGAACCAAAAGGTCGTAGCAAAGTGTTGTATCTTTTTATCAATCAATGAAAAGACATGGCAGTGACTCTCCGGTGACGACGAGCGGAATCGCCAGACTGTCTGTCTGGGTGATTGCAGTTATTGGAGACGTTGTGGTGTATGATTCGTGAAATCCTGAGTAAAGTTAACTCTTACTTTGTTTAATTGCATTGATTTGTGATTAACTCAGTACTGTTAAGTGGTCGCTAATAAGTCTGTGCAACGGTGTTGAATAACTCCTGCGTTGCGTACTGTGAAAAGTCTAACCAGAATTTTGACAGTAAGTTGTATAAAGGATTCGATATTGAACATTAACGTACTACTGATTGGATAAGTTAATTGGGAAAATTAAGTTACAGGGCCTCTGGTTTATCAGACCCCTACCACTCCCAAGAACCCGAAAGAACTTAAAAGTGCATGTGACGGAAACACACTTTTAGCAGTCCCTACCATTACAAAGAATTTGATAAGTGTTGGGCAGATAGTAGAGAAAGGGTTGCAAGTCAGGTTCACAAAAGCAGGAGCATTTGTTGAAGATCCAAGTCAAGGATTCAGAAGAATTGCAAAAGGTGAAAAGACAGGTAGATTGTTCACATTTGAATTACAAGACACTAGAAACATTGCTCTCTTTAATTATGGTAGTCAGACATTCACAGAATTGGAAGTATGGCACAAAAGGTTAGCACATATTGGTGAAAGGTCATTAAAGCAAATTTGCAGGGATCAAAGTGTACTTGGACTCCCTAACTTGTCAAAATAACACATTATTTATAAGTGTAGTGCATGTCAATTTGGAAAGTCTCACAGGTTACCATTCATGAAGAAAGGTTATATGCATGGAGATCTCTTGGAGTTGGTTCATACAGATGTATGGGGACCTAGCAAGGATGCTTTAGTATGTGGATCAAGGTATTATGTCTCCTTTATTGATGATTGCAGCAGATGGACTATCCTATTCTTTATGAAAGACAAAGATGAAGTTTTTTCATGTTTCAAAAGATATTTGGCTCTTGTGGAGAATCAAACAGGTAAATCACTAAAAAGGCTAAGGTCAAATGGAGAGGGAGGATACTTCTCCCATGAGTTTGATTCTTTTCTTCAAGAAAGAGGAATCAAAAGAGAGGTAACTACAAGGTACACTCCAGAGCAAAATGGAGTGGCGGAAAGGAGGAATAGGACAATTGTTGAAGCTGCAAGGTCTATGTTGAATGAAAAGCATTTACCTAATTACTTATGGGCTTAGGCTATATCTACAGCCACTTACTTGATTAATAGGTTGCCTTCAAAATCCCTTGATGGGATGACTCCATATGAGGCCTGGAATGGAAGAAGACTGTTGGAAGAAGTAATTTTTTGAAGTACTTTTGATGGAAAATAATTGTAAAATGCCAAAAACTTGTAAAAATATTTATGCAACTGATGTAAAAATAAGGAAGATTCTTCCTTATGTAGAGTAGAATCCTATGTAATTTTTCTAGAATTTTTGAAAACTCCTAGATAGCATATGTTTAGAATAAAAGAGGAAAGGACCAAAATTCAAGTGTGAAAAGAGACACTTGAAAATGTATAAACGACAATTTCCTCTATTATGAGAGGGTTGGTTATTTGTATTACATGCTATCCAAGCAAAGAAGAGAGAGTTTCCTGCAGAAAATCGTGTTTCTTCCTTTTGTGTGATTTCTTTGATTTGTTGAGTCTATTCTATGTGTATCCATGGAGATTTCTGAGCTTCTATTGTGTGTTTCTGATGAATGTGTATGAAGAGAGCTGATTACTTACATAATGAGTGAGAAATTGATGAAGAATGGTGCTGGAGATGAAAATCGTCTGATTTCACAAAATCGCGATTGTCTCGTCTGAAGGTTACATGTATCATTTTTGAGTTTTGACTTCATGATTGTATTCTTCTGAGAAAATAACATGTTTTAGACACCAAGATTATTGAAAATGGTGGAGTATTGCTCAAGATAATTCAAAGCCTAGAAATTCCTCTTCATCTTCATTATTCTCAGAAATCTAGCCAGTTTTCTCTTATTTGTTGGATTCTATCATATAGAAGGGGTTGTGGTCTCATGTATATTTCCAAGATTGACAAATATAAGATGTATTGTTGATTCTTTATACTAAATGAAGTAGAAGAGGGGATTACAGAGAAAGAGATCAACCAAAGCATAAAAGACAAAGACCAAGCTTAGATCATTGTAAAATTTTTGGTTGCATTGCTTATGCTCATGTTCCTTAACAGGTTAGAGGCAAGATGGATCCAAAGGTAGAAAGGTGCATATTCATTGGATATGACATTCTATCTACATAACACATGACATAAATCAAGAGGATCCATCATCCTTTGAAGAGACCAAAGCAAAATCAGAATGGAAGCATGCAATGAAGGAAGAGATTGAAGCACTTGAGGAAAACAACACTTGGGATTTGGTGCCCAAGACTTCATCTATGAGGGTAATAGGCTCAAGATGGGTCTACAAGCTCAAGAAGAATTCTGATGGTTCCATAAACAGGTATAAGGCAAGACTTGTAGCAAAAGGCTTTGCACAAACTCAAGGAGTTGATTATGAAGAAACTTTTTCTCCTGTAGCTAAGATGCCTACAATCAGAGTGTTACTTACTATTGTTTCTTCTAAGAATTGGAAGATACTTCAACTAGATATAAAGAATGCATTCTTGAATGGTAAAACAGAAGAGATATATATGGCACAACCATCTGGTTTTGAGAATCAAGTTTATCCTGATTATGTGTGTAAACTTAACAAAGCATTGTATGGTCTCAAGCAAGCCCCAAGACCTTGGAATTTCAGGCTTGTTTCATTCTTGCAGGACAAAGGCTTTCAACCAACCAAGGCAGATCCTTCACTCTTTATTAAAAAGAGTAATTTTGAGATCTTCTACCTATGTGTATATGTAGATGATATTATATTGACAAGAAATGATGCAAATGGTATGAAGAAGATCAAAGATCAGATGAGAGAAGAGTTCAAGATAAGTGATTTGGGTTCACTTACCTACTTCCTAGGTTTGGAAGTTGTCTACAAAGATCATGGTTTGTTTCTCACTCAAAGAAAGTACATTAAGGACATGTTGGCAAAATTCAAGATGCAAGATTGTAAGATTGCAAGTACTCCAATGGAGGTCAATCAAAAATTGATTCCACTTGAAGGTGAACTCATAGAGGACATCACATCATATCAAAGTCTAGTGGGTAGTCTCAACTAAGCCACATTGACAAGAGTAGATATATGTTACAGTGTGAGTGTGCTAAGTCAGTTTATTCACACACCAAGGAAACCACACATGGATGCTGCCAAAAGGATTCTCAAGTATCTCAAAGGGACCATAAATGAAGGACTTTATTATCCTTATGTATCTCATTTAGGTTTGAAGCTATTTCTTGATGCAGATTGGGCTGGTTCCAAGGAAGATAGAAGGAGCACTTCAGGATATCTTACTTTTGCAGGTTCAAAGCTTATTTCATGGTCATACAAGAAGCAACCTATAGTTGCTCTTTCTTCCACAGAGGCTGAGTACAGAGGTCTTGCCATAACTACTCAGGAAGCTATGTGGATGAAGACATTATTCACAGATCTTGGATTGGAGTTTGGAACTCCAACTATTTTTGGTGACAATATGAGTTCTATTCATTTGGCTGCTAATCCTATTTTTCATGCAAGGACTAAACATATTGAAGTTCATTATCACTATGTACAAGAGAAGGTTCTAAGCAAAGAGATTCAAATATCATATGTGTCCACTCATCAACAATGTGCAGATATTCTAACCAAAGCATTGGATGGTACAAAGCTTTGCAAATTCAAGGCTATGATAGGTTTGCAGGTAATCTTGGAAGATTGAAGACCTCAAGCATACTTGGCTTGAGGGGGAGCTGTTGGAGCAAGTCTATGACAAGCCTAAGTATTGTCTTGAGTCCCACAAATTCAAAGAAGAAGCCTTAAAATAAAGACAATGTAAAGTTCACTTGTGAACCACCTCTTGTAACTTTTGAAGACTTTGCTTAATGTAAAAGTGAAAGAACCTTAAGTGGTTGAGTCCACTTGATAAAAAAGGGAAAGAGGAGCCACGAATTCGTGATTTGTGGTAGATAGAGAATAAAATCAATCACTAATTGATTGGAGAGTGATTGAGGGAAGTTATCCTCCCAAGCTCAACTAAAAATAGATGGTAGCTTTAGTCGTGGTTAGAGAGACCCCAGAGAAGACCTCGAAGAGCTAAGCTTTATGCCATATGAACACATTCTTGAATAAGAACTTAGCCGTAGTTTGATCATTGTTCTTTGTTGTGGCTTTTACTTTTACCCACTTGGTAAGGTAATCTATGGCTACAATGATATATTCGCATGGGAGTTTCTAGCTGGGGGGTTAATAGGACATACAAAGTCTATACCCCACTTCAAGAATGCACGAACTCCCATCATTGATCTCAAAGGCATCTCATCTTTTCTGCTAGATATTGGGCAAGTTGGCATATGTCGCATTTCTTCACATAGGTATGTGCATCCATATGAAGAGTGGGCCACTAAAGGCCTAAAAATAGGATAGTCTTAATTACTCAATTAGGACCGAAGTGTCCACCTGCAACACTGCTATGTGTAGTTTCTAAGATTTTCAAATAATCTGATTCATGAATGCACAGTCTTAAGTAACCATCTTTTCCTCTTCGGTATAAGTTGTCTCCTACTAAGGCATAGTCCTGAGCCTCCTACTCCATGCTCCATTTTCTTGCTAGACTAGCCTCATTGGGTAGTATTCCTCATCTCATAAATTCTACCAATGGAGTGCTCCCGTCTGGAGTTAACGATACTTGATAAAGAGCAGCATGCTCCACTGGGGACAAATGAAGAACCGGACAACCAACGCTGCCAAATTTGGAAGATAGACGGCTCTTGTTCATACAGAATGGATACTACCTCTCAAAGCACTACATGGAACAACCACTACAACAAGGGTCTGTCAGGGACGACATACTCGAGAGGGGGGGGAGTGTTGGAACTCAAGGTCAAGCACAAGCATGGAAGCACATCAGAAAGGTGGACACACACAAGAAGAAGGAGCAAGTAGGGAGCTCCATGAAGTACATGTCAACTCTTCAGAAGAATCCCCTACAAAAATAGTGATTTCCATCACTAAAACCATTGTAAATACCATTTTCTATTTTTGTAGCTCCATTTTGTGCAAGCCGAGGAGTCCTCGAGGTTGAGGATTATTAGAAGTATCATCCTACCAATTTTCATAATTTTTAGACTCCGTTTGAGCCTTCAAATAAGCCCTAGAACCTAATTTTTAACTAGGCCGGACACTAGGTCTGGAGAGGGCCAAAACTAGTCAAAAACCTATAAAAAGAGCTAGAGAGCTCATTTTTGGGGTTAGCTTCTTGTAGATTTCAGTTTTGTAATAGATTTCTTTTGTAATCAAAGCCCTTCCATTGTTCCTCTCTTTGATCTTACCTTGAACGCATGTGTGTGTATGTGTGTGCATGTTTGTGTGCTTTCACTCACGCACTTGTGCCTTCACTTGCTCGTGGTCTTCATACCGGTCCTCATGTCTCCGCGGATTGACAAGTAAAGGAGGTGGTGCTTACGCTTGAGCTACATCAAATCTAAAACTATTGTAAATACCATTTTCTATTTTTGTAGGGGATTCTTCTGAAGAGTTGACATGTACTTCATGGAGCTCCCTACTTGCTACTTCTTCTTGTGTGTGTCCACCTTTCTGATGTGCTTCCATGCTTATGCTTGACCTTGAGTTCCAACAACTACCTGTGCACCTTGACACCTGAACTTTGAACGCTTTGACTTCACTGATGTTGACTTTGACCTTGAGCATGTTGATTTTGATCGCTTTGACTTTGACCCTTTGACTTTTACTATGGTCAAATTTGACTAATATGACTTTAATGGGCTCAATAGTTGCCCACCACTTAATGGGCTCTCCGTCCCGGGGAGCTACAGTCAAAACTCTGAGCAGAGATGACACCATGATTCGTGTGCTGCAAAATCTTCAAAGGGACACTTGAGCAGCTACCAAGTCCACCAGGAGCAATAAAGAACAACACCAGAGAAGAACCCAAAAGTGGAAATTTTGCATGGAAAAGCAAAGGATGGTGAATGGAGGGTAGGAAGGAGAGGGAAGGGAGGGCTAAAGGGCTGACAGGGATAGGGTATGGAGGGGTAAGGATGGGGCTTGTGAGAAGGCTAAAGGGAGGTCAAGCAGTAGGGTTGTGAGCTCAGGATAGTGTCAAAATGAGAAAATAGTAAAGCTACAGAGGGTGCATATGGGAAAATGTGAAACATATGGTAAAATAATTTGAGAATAGACCATCTGAACCGTGTGCACAATGAAAAACACATGAGAAATGTGCTCAAAGCATGTGGGTTTTGACCAAAAGTCAGAGAAAGATTGGGATTTTTGAAAAACTAAGTCAAAAAATGAGTTCAGATGTGACAAAACACATGAGAATGACTCCATTTGAAAAAAATGGCCATCTAAGGCACAATCTAGAGCCAAAAGCATTGGACCAAGAAAAATAAAAAAATATAGATATATAGTTTTTTTTTTTATAAATAAATTTGCATCCGTGGGGTTAATAAAAAAAAAGAAAAATAAAAATTAAAAAATTTGAAAAAGGGAAAAATAAAATTAAATAAATAAATTAAATAAAAATTAATTAAATTAAATTAATAAATAAATAAAAATAAAATAAAAATAATAAAAATAAAAGAAAATGAAATAAAAATAATAATAAGAATCCGGGGGGCAAGGGGGGGGAGAGAGAGAGAGAGAGGAGAGGGAGGGGGCGGTTTTTTTTTAATAAAATATGAGGGGTGGGTTTTTTTTGGTGAAAATGATTCATGGGGCCCCTCTTTCTTTTTTTAAATATCCAAAATTTGAATAAAATACAAATAAAATCCAAAAAAATGTAAAAAAAAATCCAAAAAAATAGACAAAATCCTCAGAAACTTCCCTACAATTTTAGCCCACTTTTCTCACTTGAAACCACAGAGAGCTTCCTTTATTCCTTCATTTTATTAAAAAATTTGACATTTGAAAAGGATGAAAAAATGCTAGAAAAATTCTAAAATTGCTTTGAAAATTCCCAAAAAATTCCAAAAATTGTGCTTATGCAAAGGGCTGTAAAATGGCTTCTAAGTTGCAAAGAAAACTCAAGGAACAAGCATGAAAATGGATAAAAACTACTAAAACTTAAACAAAACAGGAATGAGAAAGCTATGTACAACCTGGACAAATTTTGCGAGTTTGAGGTGACTCAGAAAGCTTAAGTTGTGTCGATGATAGGCCATGAGCCATGATATGATGACCAAGAGAAACCCCTCCATAATCTCCAATTGTATTGCACTTCATTTGTTTTTTCTTCTTTTTGGGCATATTGACCATCTGATAGGGCCACCCTAAATCCTTCATTAGAATACTATCTCCTCCATACTGCATCCTTTGTATCTTTGTTTCAGCTACTGTGTGACTTAATCTGCAAATTGTCATTTTTACTATTCTAGCTTCTTCAGCCAATAGAATCCTCTATTTCCAAAGATTTGTAGGTACTCCTTCCACCTCCTTTGTAAAGCCATGCACTTACTGCCATAAAGATTAACATAACAGATGATAGCCATACGAGTATCCATAATAAAGTGGCCACTGATATAGGATTTGAAGTAGCTTCATCACTATTGCACTTAAGGGCTTTTCTTTTCTTCTCTCTTCTATGGCCTTCGATCGAGACTGTTTCACTCGAATTAGTAACCTGAATGATGTCCTCTTTTTCTTCATAAACTTCCTCTCTACTTGAGTTTGGAAAAATTCCATAGCAAGAAGATGGGTCTTCTGCATGGAACCAAGCCAGCATGTTTTCTTCTTCATATAAATTTGCTTCTTGATATAGATCTTCTTCTAGGTTGTCCAACAATTCTTCTTCCATACAAATACCATTGTCTGCATCATGTTGGTATGTCTTTGGTTGTCTAGAACTTCTTCTAAAAATATCCACTGTAACTCTTTCCCCTCTTGCTTTACCCACATTGTGTCCTAATCCCAATCATGCAGCACACTGGCATGCCTTAACCAAGGTCTCCCAATCAACAGGGGGAAACTTCCTTCTACCTGTGGCAACCTTAGAACAACAAAGTTGAGGTTAAAGATGGTAACTTGCATCTCGATTGGGACTCCAGGGACCACTTCCATAGGCCTTACTATGCTTTGGTCTGTCAATGTTACAGTGAAATTGGAAGGTCTTGAAGGTTGTAATCCAATCTTTTTCATGGTATGTTCAGGCATCAAGTTAATGTCAGAACCACCATCCACAATAACTCCCTAAAACTCATGCCTTCTAATAGTGACTCTTAACCGTGGACTCTTATAATGTATGAGGGATGCTTCCCCTACAATTTTATTTGTATGCATAACAACAATCTTTGCCACTAAACTCATTGTGGAAGCCTCATCAATTATCTACAAGAGTTCTGACCTGAATTTCCCATCCATCTTTATTAAATAAAAAATACTGACCTCCTTTTTCATGGACTTGAGTAGTCTTGAAGCTTCTGATTCCTTAAGAGCATGGGCTCCATTTGAATTATCAAACTCCTCATGAGCCCTGTTGAATGTGTGTCCAATGGTATCACTGGTACCTATGAGATTTTCTTTTTGCCTTGTATCTGCACATGTGTTGGCTTTGTCATCAGATGTCTCTTTGTCTTTGTTCAGCCCATTAATTCTTGATTCTTGACCTATGTCCAATTGATCCTTCCCCTTACTTCTTGTTTGCACTGTAAAAGATTCAGTTTCTTCTAACTGCACCACTCTAGTAGATGGTGATGGCACATTGACTTGTTCCACAACTTCTTCTTTGCTCACAGCAATCATTTGAATGTGTGGACTAGATGAAGATGCGTGGTTCTTAGGACAGCAATTGGTATAATGGTCCCTAGCCTCTAGGTAATTTGTGCAAGGGGGGCCATTTTCTGGTAGAGTACACCTACTTTGGTAATGCCCACATTCTCCACATCTAAAATAGATAATTGGCCTCCTTGGCCCATTTCCAAAGTTATCCCTATGTGTAGGGTTGTAATTGTTACCTTGATTATGTGCAGCTGCCATCACATTAGCTGGTGGTTGGGCTCCTCCTTGTGTCCAATATGTTGTTGTAGGCATATCTCTTGATTGACATTCTTGGGCCTCATGACCAGCTTTCCTGCATAGCTGGCAAGTTACACTTAGCAATGGACATTCACTTACCACATGACCCTGTGTTGCAGAGAAAAGAAGCACAAAAGAGGATCCCCAAATTTTTCAAACTAATGAGCATCTTTTTCTTCTTCAAAATCTTAGGAAATTCCCTCAAAGCTATGTAAATGCACTAGAGGAGTCCTCTAGATGCATAATCCCAAATCATTGTAATATATTTCTTGTAAAATAGTAGGAAATTAGAGCTTAGTCAATAAAGTGCCGGTCACTTGTGTGAAAGGACCATTTTTTAGGGCACATGTATATAATTCACTTGGTGACTCTTTGTAAGCACTTTTTGCCATTGTGAAGAAGGAGAGCTCCAAAATTTCGAATTTTCTTCTTTCCTGCAGATTTTCATCTTCTCTATGATCTTTTGAGTGTGTGTGAAACTTGGAATGTGTGTGTAGGACTGTTGTCTACCCCTCCCCATCACTTTTGAGCTACTGTATTGTATGTGTGAGCAAGTACAAGTTGTGGAGTGAGTGTGTGCATTTCTCGCCATTCACTGTTTTGGTCATAACTTGAAGATCAATTGTCAAATTTGAGTGAGAATACCTTCAATAGATGCGTCTCATTGAGAGCTTCGAAATGAATCCACTACTGCCCATATTCGGAGTTTGGAGCTAGGAGAAACATTCGAATTTGTAATTACTGTTGTAAGTGGTATCGCGGCAGACACTTTCAGAGTTAAGTGAGTTGGAGAGGTAGTTTAGTCTTTTCTCATGCATTTTAGCTGAACCATTTTCATCATCCATCATGTGTGCACATGTCCTCATACACTTGGTTAGGTCGGTTCTTTGGATTGATAATTAAGCGTGTGTCAATCCACCACTATACACACTTGTGTGGCAAACAAGATTTAGTCTCTTTGACACAAGTCCCTAAGATCTCGTGACTTAGGTACACACGTTTTTGGCACCGTTGCCGGGGAACACGCCCAATCAAGGTGCCTTCGTGATGGTTATAGCTCTGGAGTGAAGAAATCGTACTTGTAGAAGTGAATTCATTCAATGGCAAGTAGTCAGACACTTCAGCGCTTGTTACTTCACATCCCGGAGGTGTGTGTAATGAGTTATTAGGTTTAGGATTAGGAGAGAGGAGGACAAGAAAATTCAAGAAGACCGGACCTTGAGGAGTTGATAACCACTCCCAGAAGCAAATCAGTGGTAACTTGAATCTTGAGAGGGGATTTGATACCTCAAGATGACTATTTATTGGAGGTTTATTTGATCAATGGATCAGACTTATTACTCCAAACTGACTCACCTACACAAGGACGAGAAGAAAGCCCGATGACATTCTATGAGTTAAAAGATCCTAAAGACGAGTCTAGAGTAACATACCTAGACAAGAACCAAAGAAGGTATTGTCTTGTCGATGCCATAGATAGGGCTCAATTGAAGCATATGGGCTTGCCTGTATTCCCTCAGCGAGAGCAGGCAACTACCTCTCAGAACCCTTTCGGGACACAACAGGAGTCAAAACATATAATGTCGGGACAAACGAGCCATCGGAGTGTTCCAAACCGAGCCCATGTACAATTTACAATGCCCGAAATGCAAGCACACAATCAAACACACCCTGGAGTAGGCAATCTACACAGGCCACCAGTGAGACCAAGACCACCACTAGGAGTGCAACCCAGAATGCATCCAATCAAACCAGCAATTCCTATAATGCCTAGACAACCAAAGCCCATGAGGAGATTGAGACCGATTCAAGTGGCAAAATGTATGAGAAATCATTATGATGGATTGGGAGAACCTTACGACCACATAGCGGAATTTAAACAAGTTCTACGAGCTGAACAAGTGGATGATTTCTTTGTGCAATATGATTCCTTTGGACTCACTCTCACAGGAACGGCTCTGACATGGTTCCAGCCATTAGATCCCAATCAATTTGAAGATATTGAGCAATTCTTTCAGGAATTCATAGGGGAATTCACTAAGAGAGGAATTAAACACAACTCTTCATCCTTAATCCATAGCTTTAAACAGAACCCAAATGAAACTGTGAAAATAGAAGCTTGAAGATTCAATCAATATGTGGATAGATGTCTAGCAACAAAAAGACCCACGCAACAAAAAATGATGTCATTATTCTTGGATGGACTAACGAACGGGACTTTAAGAACTTTAGTCTATGTAAAGAGACTACAGACGTTGAGTGAATGTTTTCAAGAGTGTATTGACCTAGAGGACAACCTAGCAGATGATCTCAAGAGTACAACCAGTCCTACTAAATCAGAAGACACTCGGAGTATTGTTACATCCAACTCCAATAACTTAGAAGAATTAGCAGAACTGGTAGCGAAGAAGTTAGGAGTTCACGGACAAAGGAACTACCAGCATCCTTCACTAACAATACCCATGTTACGAAGCTGTAGCCTATGTGGAGGTGATCACCCCACCCACATGTGTGTACGAGGAGGAACAGGTGTGCCTCAGGCTTACCCTTACAATAGGCAGCCCAATCAAGGAACCACTTTGTATTGCCACATAGAACAAAAATACACCAACCACACCACGGAGAATTGCCCATTCAATAGGCAGGCACGACCTTTAAACCCACCTCAGTATCGGCCATATGGATACCCACCTAGAGAGCTAGGCAGGGAGATTCCCACGTATAATCCCTATCCAGGACCCTCAGGAGCACCTAGACCATATGACCAAGTACAATTTGGAAACCCTCAGCCAGTGTTAGGACCACAACCACCACTTCTTCAACATGTAGTACCTGTCAAATATGCTCAACCAGAGGAAAACTTAGAAAGAGCCATAGTGCCAGCATCACCAATAGCCAATGTAGAATCCCCGAACCCAGAATACGAGCGAACCCAAGGAGATTACTATCCCTATGACACCAGTATAATGGAGTATGAGCAATCTTTTGACCCGCAATACTATGGATATGAAGGGTATGACAATGTCTATGGACCAAAGGTGGTGACATTAATGTACACCGCACCTAAAGCACAGGTACCCGTAAGACCACCCATTAGACCACCTATACCAAGAGGACCGTGTTATAGATGCGGAGGAGACCACTTTATCAGAGAATGCACTCGGCCATACAACCAACCACCTCCTACGACATGGGAAAGTATTGTAGTGATTGTGGAAAGGAACATCTCTTTAGGGATTGCCCAAAAAAACACAATAAGGCTCAGGATACAACACCTATTAATGTGATCGAAGTGATAGAAGCATCAAGAAGTGACAAGGAATATATTGTACCATTAAAGGCCATTAAACGAGCACAAACAAAAGGACAAGAGAGGAAACAAGTAGACCACGAGCTAGAAAAGAGTAAAATCCTAGAACCCAGAATTCAAATAGTGGAAGACTCAGAAGACCCATGTGAGAGTAACCAAACAATGAAAGCCAAAAATGGAAGGAAAGGAGGGAAAAATTCAAGGAAAAATGGATGAAAAATAAAAACAAGGAAGACAAGAAGCACACGTGCAGCAATAAGAAATCTAAAGAACTAGAGATTCGGGAAGAAGTTTCTATTACACCACCGACACAAGAGCGAGAGAAGCCAGGATCAATTCTAGCCGACCCAAAACCAGGTGATTTAGACATGTGGTTGAAAGCATACCAAGCTAGAATAAAAAATGGACCAAATGTAGAGCAGCATGAAAAGCCTTACTCACAAGGGGAGTTAGAGAAGGAGAGGCTTGCAATATGTAGAAAACTCATAGAGGTAGCCCAGGTCACCCTAGAGAAGACTATCCCAGCCCTCCCCAAGACAAGAATATCGGAGGATCAGTACAACCATTGTATCAACGCCAAGGACAAAAAATCAAAAGAGAAGGAGGATAAACCAGAACTATTGGAAACCCAGGACAAATCTATGTCCATAGTCCTAGATTTAGATGCTGACTGACCAAAAGAATTGTGGAATAGAATTCGGGAAGATCAATGGAAAAGGAATGGAGTTTCAAAACCTCCTTTTGAAGAATTAGATGTGGAAGATTTCCAACCAATGCCAAACATGGAAGAAATACATGAAGAAGTCTCTAGACTAGACCGAAATAGGGAGGAAGCTCAAAGCATTTTGACCCTACCAAATTACATGGGAGAGTATGAAAAAGAATCCATAATCTTTCGTGCACCCACAGTACGAGGGAAAGGAAAGGGAAACTCAGACAAAAATTCACACAATCTAACAGAACTTAAAAAGACCAAAGTACAATGCCAATTGACTTTGGAAGAACTACTTCGTGTTAAACCACAATTATGGAAACAACTAGCAAGACAACTGGAGTTAGAGCAAGACAAGAAGGAAAAGGAAAGCAAGGAAAATGAAAACCCTTCTAATGTACAAATCCCTATGAATAAGGTTGGAGAATTCAGTGAAGGAGATGAGGGTAACACGTGTCTACTAGTCACATACAATGGATACATGACCAAAGCCATATTAGATACAGGAGTGGCAGTAGGTATTGCTACCAAAGAGATTTGGGAGAAATGGGGAAAGCCGGCCCTACGACCCACTCGTATCAAGCTTCAATTATCAGATGGCCATGTTGAGAAACCATTGGGAATATTAGAAAAGATCAAATTAACCACCTGTGGAGTTGAATTTGAGCATACTTTAGCCATCTATCAATTTGGAAAAGCAAATAACTATGAGATGATATTAGGACGACCTTTCATGAGACAGCTTAGGGTAGTACAAGATTGGGGACGAGATTCATTATACCTTCAACATCAAGGAAACACCACCAAGATAAATTTGCATACCTTTGCATATCGAGATGTACCCCCACTACAATGGAACCCCATACGTAAGGAAGAGGATGATTTGTCTATCCATAGTGCTGGATCAAGCATTCAATCTTGGATGCATGAGGATGCCCAATTGTGGATGTGTAAAGAAGCGAAGAAAGAGGATAACAAAAGGTAGTTATGGCCCATAGGACATTCTAATTATCGACCCATAGAGGACCCAATATACATGCCTCAAATCTTTTTTGATGAGGCATTTGAACCGCACAGTTGGATGGAAATCCTATCAACCCTGGATGTGTGTGTGAATGAAGAAGTTCTGATGATGAATGGATCTGTGGACGAAGAAGGATACGATGTAAATTTGTACATGGTTTTCCTTCAAGAAGTAGAAGTAGGAGAAATATTGGAAAACGAATGGAAAGAAGAATACGAGAGCATAGAAATGGAACCAGAATTTGATTCAGAAGAACACTACCTAGAAGCCATTCGAACTGGAGACATGAGGGGAATGATCAAAGTGTTAGCAATAGAAGCAGCTCCTATAGTACCAAAACAGGAGGAAAGTGTGAGTAAGATCGAACCAAACCCTGACCTTTTTGAGGTACCAAAGCATTTCAAAAGGTATGAAGTAGAAGAGAGAAAAATAGCTATTCAAATGCCTAAGAGAGAGGCAAGAGAAGGAGAAGCGTACGACAACAATGAACAAACAAAAAAGATCATAGTGACTGTAGAAGATGGAGAAGAAAGATGTACATACATAGGAAAGGATGTGTCAACTGAGGAAGAAAAAGAATCGATACAGTTGATCCGAGAATATCGAGATGTATTTGCTTGGACCTATAAGGATCTCAAGGGTGTAGAACCCTCCATTTGTTCTCATAGAAAGCAAGTGTATAGGGATATCTGGAGAAGGTTGAACACTTCCAGAAGTGATAAACATGGACTCAAAACTTGTCGTCTCTAGAGCACTGCCATTTATTGCACCTTTTAAAGAATGTCTTACTATAATTTATGTGTAAGTGAGATTGCAAGAATTGGCAAGTTATCAATGGATAACCTTCAAACTAATTGAATGCATATTTTTATTCAAAGTTAGAAGGCCTCCACTTTGAACTAGTAGCCATTGCATTTGGTGCTGACTTTCATGCTGAATTGGCAAAGCATATATTTATATGTTCATGAAAAGAACATAGCTCAAAAGGTGGAATAAAAAATTATGATGGAAATAATAATTATTTAAATGCTATTCTAAGTATTAAACCTTCCAAAATATGCTTTCATGCCATGTTTCATTCCTAATCTTATCAAATAATATGTGATCCGCAATGGTGATTGTGATAAGAATGAAAAAAGATGGCATACATATTTCATTTGACAAAATGAAGATGGCATCCATGATGGAAATAATGAAATGTTTTCAAATGATCATTATCATTTTATGATATCGAAGATTATATCAAAGACTTCTGAGTATTATTTTTAGTATTTGTTGAGTGTGCGAGGGATTTTGTGTTTATGCATATAACAACTATCAATTTTTTTTTTTACTAAATATGTTAAGACTATATATTCTTTTGATCCTATATGTACATGACTCTTGTTTCTTGGTAGGACCTAGTTTATTTTCTTGGAATATCAAGCTAAATGTTTGTAATTTGGCATTATTTCAATTGGATGTTAATATTTGTATGTGAATATATTGGCTGGTGTCCACACATATATATACTTTGTTTTTTGTACATAGATCTGAAAAATTTGGTTGAGTTTCACAGATTTCTAGTTTCCTTATGTGTACACCTTGTTTTATGTCTTATTTTCTTGCTTCATGTGAAGAAACTGGATCTCTTCCATAACTGTACATGATTTGTTATGTGTCCACAAACTATTCATGATTGTATCTGTAGAATTTGGTTGATGCCCACACAACAGAAGATTCTTGGTTGTGTCCAAAGATCTGAAAAATTTGGTGGATTTCAATAAATTATTTAGCCTCTTATATTTAAGCTTTGGTTTGTTGTCTCACATTTTCTACTTGGTAACTTGATTGTGTACACCTCTGATGATGTCCATAAATTCTTTTGAGTCATATATGTAGGCTTTAGTTTTTTGGTTTTGGTGACTAGAGTCATAGCATTTGATTTTATATGTGTATACCTTGGTTGTTGTCTTCATACCTTGTTTGATTGTTGGCATATTTGTACACTTCTATGGATTCCCATAAGTTTGTTTGAACCATGTTTAGAACTAGTTGCTATTTTTAATGTACAAAGTCAAAATAACTGATTTTATTTGGATTGAAATGATTTTTCTAAGTGATTTTGAGGTTCATACTATGTGATCTATGCTTCAAGGAATGTGTATAATTTTTTGTTTCATATGATGGATTTTTTTCTTTTGATAAAAATACATTTGATTAGGA